>OY728122.1:753741027-754991027 GCA_963277665.1 Viscum album
TGGAAATCATGAATCTTAGTTCCACTACGTACCAATTTTTACATTCATTGAGAGACATAGAATTTGAATTTGAGGAAGACATAAGAAGTTTCTTGAAAACTCTAATAGCGTCTGAATGTAAGTGTCAAATTCCTAGCCTTAGAGTGGAAAACAAGGATAAAAAAGTAGTATGATCAAGAGATGAAGAGGGAGGTGAAATCATTGATAATATCAACTATTTAGATAACACTAAAGTTGATATGAAATAGATGATGATTGAAAATTTGTTACCAGACAGAAGAAAATGAACATCAGTTGCAGTGGAAGGGTACAATATTATACATCATGATGCAAAGGTAGTTAATAAAATAACTAGTGAAGCAATCATCAGTAGGGATATGTGATCTTAGTGATTTGAAAAAAAAATCACTATTAAGAAAGATAATTAGTATGGGCTCTGTAATGAGACCTGAAACATGTAAAAATTGGTGTAGATTCCATAATCTACTAGAGGCGATCTTGTAGTGTGGATTACTTATGCCAAATATTATTTTACTATCAACCAAATTCCTGAAGAACAGAATGTTTGGGTCTTCTGATTGTCCATGAAAGGACTGATACAATGATAGATTGTGTCACTTAAAACCATGAAACCTAAATTGTAATATATATATAGTAAATTTTTTTATATATGTAAATTTAATAGAATAATATCTATTAATTTACTAATACACTAAACTACCACAGTGAATACTTATATTAATGAGTTTTAATGGTGCATATTTAAAATCTTATTGAGAAGTGGCATAAAATTATATTGGAGGAATGACGTCCAAAATTTGGAGTGCAGTAACGTTGCATGAACCTCATAATAAGACCTAGTTACTAATCCGATAGAGAGTTAATGGTAAAATGGATCATCAAAGAATTATAGCCCAAAAACATGAATCTGGTTGTTGGTGGTGTTTGAAGGGGGTAAAAAATAAGTACATATAAACAAGGTCAATACGGAGGAAGAAATTAAAATGAGGAAGACATGTGAAAGGGGATTATCTATAAAATGGATAGGACTCCAAAATCAGTTTATATAAGAATAGAAGAAGCTGAAAGGAACATCCTATAATTGTGAAGAAAAGAATTCTTGTGTACACAGGTGACCTAAAAAGGATTTAAATGAATGGTATGAGACTGTATTACCCAATAATATTCCATTTATTTATAAAATATACATCAATGAAAACTTATTTCACCTGAGAAATCTAAATCACAACATCTACATAGGAATTTCGGTCTTCCTCCATCTGATCTACTTCAAATATCAAAATCACTCCTTCCTAGGCAATGATTATGAGATCTCGTTGTTTCTATATGTACTAGACCAGTGGGGCACCACAAATTCTTCAATGAAAATCCAGGGAAATGCGACCTTGAAGATGAATGAATATCAAAAATCATACCAAAATTCATATAAGATAAGTTTCTTATACCGAAACTCCCTCAATATTAATCTATAAGAAATCCAATATGGATTTTGAAACGGTGACCAAGACTCGCATCTATGGTTTGATGGGATGATGGGACACATGGGTCATGTGATTCAAGTAATGATACTGAACTACAATATATCCAATCATATTATAAAACATTGTAATTTTGTAATCATGTATAAGACCTTGAAGTATTTTATTTAGAAGGCGAGTAGTTAAATCTCTTTTCCTTAATTATTCATCACACGATTTGTAAAGATTAGTAAAATTTCCATAGATTATTACAACTTTAATCATATAGAATTTTTCTACATTCAATTTTCAAATTTTTTTTGAACTTTTAATTTGAATATATTTGATGTAAAAAATCCTAAAATCTGTCATCCAGTTTTATGGTTATTTTCTTGACCACCTTCCTCTCCGTCACTTAGTCCTGGAATAAGTACATATTCAAATAAACCTCTTTAAGATAGAGGTTCTTTAATTTTTACCTCTATGATATTTCAATTTCTAGGATTATGTTAGCTAGAGTACTATGTTTTTCCACCATATTTTGAAACATGTCATCATCCTATCTATCATGAAGCCTCGTCTCTAGACATTATATATCTTTTTTGATACCCTCCATGCTATTTTAACTACTCTTTCTATGTCTCATCTATCTTATAATTTATTTCATTAAATTTTTTAGGTTATGTGTTAAACACACCCAAGAAGAGTCCAACTTGTATAAGCTGAATAAATACCTACATCCTCATCCAATTCCTTGAGTAGAAAAATTACATACTTCTTATTTCATCCTTCTCTAGTTTCACTATGACTAGTGAGTGGTCTAAAAGATCCCTTGTGAGATTATTAATAGATGTCTGCATGTATGTGTCAATGCCTTAGATGTTTAAAAGACACGGATCCAACCTACTTCATATTCTCTAACTTTATTTCATGATGTTGCACTATGTGAATTTTCTCCCTGAGAAACCAAAATCTAGAAGACACTTTTCATCTATGAATCCTATGAAATTATCCATTTAAATGGTTCAATATGATAAACCCCCATTCTTTTTTCCAGGGGGTTTCCGGGAGGGGGGATGGGGCTTTCTAGGAGGGAGGGGTGCCTAAGAGGAGGTGGGTCTAGGAGGGGGGGTGGGGGTCTGCAGGGGGTAAAAGGGGGATCTATAGGTGAGGGGGTATAAGAGTAGGGGGTGTCCTGGAGGGGGTGGGGGTCTGTAGTGGTACAATGGGGGCTGTCTGAGAGGGAGGTGGGTGTTCAGGAGGAGGGCGTCCAGGAGAGGGTGTGGAGTTCTACAGGGGCTGTAAGGGGGGTGTCTAGGAGGGGGTGCAAGGGGGGTCTGTCCGGGAGGGGGAGGGGAGATGTCCAGGAGGGAGGGGGTGTCCAGTAGGGGGTTGTCAATGAGGGGTATGGGGGTCTATAGGGGGTGCAACTGGGGATATCCAGGAGGGAGGGGTGTCTAGGAGGGGTGGTATGTTCAAATGGGGGGTCTAAAAGGGGGTGCAAGGGGGGATGTCCAGGAAGGGCGTGCAAGGGGGTCTGTCCAGGAGGGGGGGCGATGACTAGGAGGGAGGGCTGTCTAGAAGGTCGGGTGTCTAGGAGGGGGTGTGGGGGTATGTAGGGGGGTGCAAGGGTGTGGGGAGTGTGTTAAAGTGGGGTTTTTAGGGGGGGTATGTCCAGGAGGGGGTGTAGGGGTCTGCAGGAGGGAGGGGTGTGTCCAGGATGGGTCGGGTGGTTTGTAGGGGGTGCAAGGGGTTGTCTTGGAGGGAGGGGTGTCCATGAGGTGGGTTGTGTCCAGGAGGGGGGTGGGGGTGTGCAAGGGGGGAGGGTACAAGGGAGTCTGTTGGGGGAGGGTGCCCAAGAGGGGGGGTCTTGGAAGGGGGTGTGGGGGTATATAGGAGGAGGGGTGTCCCGGAGGGGGGGGTGTCCCGGGGGGTGTGGGGGTCTGCATGGGGGGTGCAAGGGGGTTCAATGGGGGCCTGTAGGGGGAGGGGTTTGTTGGGGGTTCTACAGTTGGAGTGAGGTATGCAAGGGGTCTGTCCAGGGTGGGGAAGTCTGCCAAGGAAGGAGGGGGTTTATCCATGAAGGAGGGGAGGGGTGTAAGGGGGTCTGCAGGGGGGAGGGGGTGCAAGGGGTTTCTGTAGGGGGTGGGTTGTGAATTGCAGTAAACAGAAACTATCATTGAAGAATTAAAAATACATTTTATACTTCAAAAATTATGAAAACTACATTATATATTGTTTTAGATACCAATTTCAGTTGTTGGTCACTGATAACACATTATTATTTTGGTTTATTTAATTCAAATTCATTGTATGTTGATTAATAACCATTATATATTCATTTCAGGGAAATGGTGACCTTGTTTTTTACCTTATATGAATGTATTCAAACATAAATCACTTCTCATAACTTTTGATATTTCATATTTCAATTTTTTCAACCAACATCGACCATGTAATCAAAATACATTCAAGGTAATATTTATAAAATATAATGTAAATGGGATCAAACTTCAATAATTTGTTGCCTATGAAAATGAGGTATGAACTAGGTTAGATTTTCAAGCATTGACAATCAACAATCTGAACTTTCTGACATGTCTCCCTCCAGTGTGCATATTCGGTACAATATTCTATATTGTTTTAAAATTTGAATTTTCAAATAATTAAATAAAATTGACATATCTTATATATTTATTTTCACACTAAAACATATGTTATGAATGTATGAAATTTTGAGTATTAATGTATTTTCATTAAACTCTTTATTTAATTTTTTTAATTGTAAGCTACATTTGACATGGATAAAATGAAAGGTTTTGATCCTACATTCTAGGTTACAGGGTTTTCCATAACTAGATTTAAGATAAATACAACATCCCGGGACACAGAATCGGTGGAATATTTTATAGAAGTGGATCATTTAATTCTATCTTATTTATTAGTTTCATATACTTGTACTCAATATCACATCGGATACATGTTTTTGAAAACTAAATCATGTACTCTGTTTAACCTGTATATGATGTATTTAATTTACATAGTGGATTTTTTTTATCATTGGAACATGTATTTTAGGGGTCTCCATGTATTTTATAGGGTTTTCCTTTAGGAGGAATCCTGGAGAGAGGGGGTATCTAGTAGAGGGGATATCCATGAGGGGGTGTCCAGGGGGTGTCCAGGAGGGATGGGGGTTGTCCAAGGGGTTGTTCAGGGGGTTCAAGGGGGTCTGTAGGGGATAGGGGGTTGTGCAAGGGGAAAGGGAAGGGGGTCTATCTAGGGAGGGGTGGGGTCTGTTCGGGGAGGGCTGTCCAAAAAGGAGGGGATGCAAGGGATGTATAGGGGGAGAGGGTCACTCAAGGGAGGGGGATATCCTGGGGGTGTTTAGGAGGGAGAAGATGTCTATGAGGGGGTGTTCAGGAGGGTTGGGGTCATCCAGGGGGTGCAAGGGGGTCTGTAGTGGGAGGGGGTTGTGAAGGGGGTTTATCTAGGGAGGGGTGGGGTCTGTCCAGAGGGGGGGTTTGTTCAGGGTGGGGGAATCACATAAGTAGGGGGTATGTCTAATAAAAATGGGTGTAAAGAGGTGTGCAGGGGGGAGGGGTCTATAGGGGGATTTCTAGGGTGGGTTGGGGGGATATCCGGTGTGGAATCTAGGGGGTGTTCAGGAGGGATGGGTGTCTAGGGGGGTGTCCAGGAGGGTGGGGGTGTCTAGGAGGGCGGCTATCCAGGGGGTTGTCTAGGAGGGATGGGGTGTTGTCTAGGGGGTGGAAGGGGGTCTGTAGGGTGGAGGTGGTTATGCAGGGGGGGCTATCCAGGGAGGGGTGTGGTCTATCTATGGGGGGTCTATCCAGGGGGTCTGTTCAAGTTGGGGGCTATCTAGGAAGGGGGTATGTCCAGAAAGGAGGGGGTTCAACGGGGTGTGCACAGGGGAGGGGGTCTGAACGGGGGGTATGTCCATAGAGGGGGGGGGGGGGGGGTTGTCTAGGGTGTCTTTTGGGGGGGATATTCAGGGGGTATCTAGGGGGAATTCCAAGGGGTGTACAAGAGGGAGGGGTATCTAGGAAGGGGGATGTCTAGGGGTGTCTAGGAGGGATAAAGGGATTTCTAGGGGTGAAAGGGGGGTCTATAGGGGGAGGGGTTGTGCAAGGGGGGTTTTTCTAGGGAGGGGTGGGGTATGTGATGGGAGGGGGGTCTATCTAGGGGGTCTGTTCAGGGTGGGGGTTTTCCATGAAGTAGGGGGTCTGTCTAGGAAGGAGGGGGTGCAAGGGGGAGCGAGTCTGTAGGGGGGTCTGTCCAGGGGGGTGCGGGTCTGTTAAGGGGTGGGGTAGGGTCTATCTGGGATTTTTTTATGAAATGGGAAGGGATATAGCCACAGTTTTAAATAGTGGATATAAAACTATATCCATGGTTCAAACTATTACAAAATCTTTATAGCCATAGTTTCAAACTGTGGTTATAGCCCTTGGGTTCCTTAATCTTCTGCCACAATTTCAAACCATTTGTATAAAGCTTTAGCGAGGGTTGGAACTGTGGTGATAGGTCTATAGCCAAGGTTTTAACCATGAATATTGGGCTTTCACAATGGTTTCAAACCATCCCTATAGGTTTTTACTTACAAGCACACCAATACCAGCCACATTTCATTAAACCTTGGTTATAACCTATAGCCATATTTTTGGGATTATATCCATAGTTTGGAACTCTGATTATAGCCTAAATTTCCAGTAGTGTAGCCAAAGTAACATTCGAGGGGACTCAAAAACCCTTTACATCATTGGAATAAGGGTTTGAGTCATAAGATCGTTCCGAGGAGAGGTTCCTGAAAGGATTGAAGATCAGAGTTGGGATCAGCGGCTCTATACGCAACACTTGGGGAAAAACGATAATGGGGCATTGCTACCTCCATTTCTTGATGGGACATATTACTCATTGGGATGACCCCATCTTGTTCATATCTATGGAAAAAAATGTCAATTACCCTCCTTTTTACAATCTCTAAATGTGATATGGGGCATGGGCCCTCGATATTTGTGGTAGTGGATGATGATGTGGTGGAGGTGGAGCCATGTGGGATTTCCGCATTTGTATTTCCCCTGCCCCTGCCCCTATGTCTATGGGTGGGTGGTGATTTGTTTTTTTAGCTATATTTCATGTCCTGTAAAGTAGGAAGATTTTTCCATCAGTACAAATAGTAGGAAAGCAATGCCCAGTACCCCAACGTTGTTCAGTCTTCCATGGATGGATAGAAAGATTTACACTAACAGCGTCGCGGACTAGGATTCCCAATGATTAACTACCCCAAATCCATGATAGTATCATGAACGGCCCACTATTTTCGTGGCAGGACCTAGTGTCGGATAGTTGGATCCGGTGACATGATTATCTTTTGATTCCATGGATGATAATAATCCCTACAATGAGGAGAAGAATTTCAAATATGGTTCACCATTTCTATTTCGGATGGTTTTCCACAAGGTCAATACTCCTCATGTCGCATGTGTGGGATGCTTCAGCTGGATAGGTTTTGTTTTTTCCCTACATTCCCACTTTCCAAAGGTGGGAGGCATCTATCTCCTCTTTTGTGTCATTTTATCCTTGATCGAAATGGGATGATGGGATGTCGGTCTCTCCTTCCATGTATTCCTCCTTATAATTCATCACCAAGTTTAGGTCTCCCTTAAATATTAAGATATTGTCTGTGAAAACCCTCTTAGTGCCATATCTATGTGGAAACTGGTTAATTATGCTTCTTATGTTAGGACATTCTGAAGGGGTCCTGTCGGGGAAGCGACCTTCGGTCAAGAGAGTAGTCACATTGGGCATTGATGGTGTGTCTGGATGATGAAATACTAGTACACCCAGATTTTCTCTTTTAAGAGGGCTTCTCAAGGGTGCAGAAGCCGGAGGCATCCCATGTTGTATTTAGAGAATTTTATGCTAGAGGTATGTCTCTGAGGTTTTCCTCAGCTTCCCATGTTTAACGTGAGGTGTGTCATGAGTTTAGCATCTAGTGGAGATGGATCAGACTAATCCGAACACTTATTAATTTGGATCATATGGGTGCATCCCTGTGAGGGAGCACCTAGAATTTTAATAGGATGGATGTGTCATAATTCCCAATAAAGTCAGACTAAGGATGATGTGTCCCAAAAAGGGGAAGGTTTCACACCATAAAGGCTGATCTGGACACAACCAAGGGAGGCTCAGAGGATGGTGGTTCCCAGAAAAGGGGACACCAAGGTTTACCATTGGTTGGGATTGAATCTCATTGAGGCTTCCTAGAAAACCTATTTACAATATTGGGATTAAAAACCACATAGTTTGAGAAGTTCAGTCATGGTATCATGGTGTGCACAATGAACAGCAACCTATAAGCATGTTGGGTCTTTCACGTGGTTAGCGTCCTAGGTGCTACAAAGATCAATGCAATTAATGGGGCTTAAACAAGGTTAGATTCCCAAATAGATGGCATGATTTCACTGGGATGTGGTGGCTTAGGTGAATTAGTATGGATATGGATGAAGTGTCGATGGTTGGAATAAATGAGGATGGAACCGAGAACCAATGTGAAGGTGATGGTATTGGGCTTGAACCATAAGAAGGATTCCTATGTATCCTAGTGGCAGGGAATCAAAGTCCACATTGTTCTGGAATAGGGTGATGAGTCACTTGAGGAGGTGGTACGTGAGAATGGATGCATGGATGGGGACCCAAAGAAAATAGAACCAATGGGATAAGGGATTATCTTCATGAGACACAAAGGTCCAAGGGAGAGACAAGGATGAGGAGTGTGTTGGGCTTGCATCTCAGGGAGGATTCCTACATAACATTCTCAAAAAGTGAAAAGATCAAAGTCCATGTAGTTAAATAATGAGGCACAGAATCAGGGTGTATACAAAGGATAGAATCCTAAAGACAAGCTTGGGCTAACGCGTGGTTAAAATCTGATCACAAAAGGGACACTCTTGGTTGGAGGAGTATGGATTGAGTGTGGGACATACACACTAAGTCTGCCTAGGAAACTGTATGATGCCACTAAGGGGCATACTAATGATGTGGGTCCCAAAAAAGGGTACATTTATGTTTATTAGTGCTTGGGGTTCAACCTCAGGGAGGACTATTACGCAACCTGTCTAGGAGACAAGGATCAAAACCCACATAGTTAGAAAGAATACAGTTTAACGTCTTGCTAGAAAAAAGGGGAATATAGTTTAACATCATGTGGGGTGAGGGTAAGCTGATGTGAAGTGGTCAGGATCAATGGGTGATGGGATTGAACCTCATGAAGGCTTCCAACATACCTTTCTTAAAATGGAAAGGATCAAAGTCGACATAGTTTTCGATAGGGGAGTGGTTCTTACATGCTAAGGTGGACCAAATAGGATTCTTTGGTCGATGATTTCTCTAATCCCACATGAGTCATGCTGGGAGTCCGAAAAAAGAGAAATCAATAGACCTGACACTCACATCATTAAATATGTGTTAGAAAGGAGTGGGTTGAGGCTTACACATGGTTAGATGCCCAAAGAGGAAATTGGGGCATACGCATGATTGGCGGCCTGGGGAAAGGAAGATTGGGACTTATTCTAGAGAGGAATACCTATGAGGATTTCTAGAAGTATGAGGAGGATATGGTAATCATATAGAGGGAACCCCATCATGTTGGGTCAGGGCTTATGTAGGGAAGGCCCGAGGTGCGCATGGAGACAAAGCACGATAGGAAAGAGAGAGCGAGAGGGCACGGGTTCCCATCCCCTTTATGATCCTCTTGTTCCTACCACACATGTAGCGATCATAGTTTGAAGTTTGTTGTTATGTAAGTGGGGTTTCTTGGATGTTTAACATTTTACATATTTGACAGTTGGGACTCACTCCTCACCCTTAGTACATACATAACTTGTACCAACCAACACTTGGGGAAGGGAAGGCACAAGTGACACCCAATATTGGGGGTTGTTGAGTGATCCATTGAGGGTTTCATGTTAGCGGGGAAACTCGAATAATAAATAGATGTTATTGTGAATATGTGAAGAACAACAAGGAAGGGAAAAACAACATGAAGCACCACTCATAGAACCTTGAAATCAATTCATACAACCCTAGAGGTCTACACGGGAGAGGGGTTTGCAAAGTAATAGACCTTTAAAAGAGGGACCTTCCAAATAATTATTGCTTCAAGAAGCTCTAGTGCCTCATGAAGAGGATGTTCTATGTGAAGGAAAGGATCTGTGCGAAGGACTGATACTTTGCGAAGTGAGGTTTTCAATAGAGCAAATCTTCTCATTATAAAGGGACTGTTTATTTGGTGTGTGCTTCGTGAAGGCTTAATGATTTTTGAAACCTCGAGAACCCTAGAGGGGCTCCATCCTTTTCAAGGGGAATTGGAATTTGAAAAGTGAATCCCCACCATAGGTGGGGGACAAGAAGAACACAAAGAGGCATTGATTGTAGAGTCCAAGTACCTTGGGAAATCCATTTTTTCGCCTCGAAAAGAACTTTGTGAAACAAGAGCTTGGAAGGAGAAAGGGATGAGTAACAGTGGTTTGAGTGGGGGTGAGCCATCCATTTATTGGTAATGAAAGTAATTAGGGTCCACAGAGCTCTCCGCAGAGAAAATAGGGGTGCAACGAAGAGGTGGTGACACCGCTAAGCCAAAGGTGTTGTGTAGGACTCGGTCAGACTCGCAGAGGGTCCGTAAATGTGTTGATCGTAGAGCTGTATATAGAGAAAAAGTGACTCCATAGAGAGGAATGGATCCATTAGACTATATCTTATTCACTGAGGGTCCATCATGTCGTGCAAGGGATCACTGAGGTGGCCATCATGGAGTGTTTCATTGATAAAATGTGACACCATGAATGTTTTGGGATTCATCGAACTCACAGAGGGTCCATCACTAACTCTTCTGGTCGCAGAGGTGGGATGACTCTTTGAAGGTATTCATGAACCAGGACATTTGGGATATATTTGATGTATTTTAAGTCCATTTTGAGTCTAGATTTACATTAAACTGGGAAAATATTTGTTTGTGCCTCAAGTGGCATGAATTTCGGCTCCAACAAAGATGTTGTATTTCACCATTCACCTATTAACATACTCATCTTATTGATACATAATCATCAATTTCCCACTTCATATTATCCCACAAGAAATGTCCCTCTAGATCTCTATAAATCTTAGTGCTACCAGGGTGTATAGAGAAATTTGAGTTATGGGAATCATATAATAACACCATTTTTAGTTCGGGTTTAGAGAGAACACATAGCCTCCTCCAAAATTTCATAATTTCATCCTCACACATGAAGTCTGGAAACGTCCCATCATTGAAATCGCTAATTTTCATTTAAATATTCTCTTCATAATGCCGATACATTTTAATTATTTCCAATAAATATGTTTGAGAAACCAGTTGAAGAAGTAATAATGGTTAAAGTTCTATCATAATTCTCATATCCATCATTTATATATCCATACTAACATGATCCTTTTCAATCCAAATTTTCTTCTGAACTACATGATTCTTCCTGCTCAATGTATCTTTTACCTTATTCGCCTCCCATGAGTTATAGTGTATTGAAAAATCAAAATCTTGGAGAACCTCAAGGCATTTTTTTTACCTCTTGTAGAGTTATTTTTTGTGAGAAGATATATTTATAGCTCTTGTGATTTGTATATATGTCACATGTTTCACCATAAATATAGTGCCCCCAAATCATCAGAAAAACGATTACAGCTTTTAACTCAATATAATGTGTTGGAAGGATCTTCTCATGATTTTTGAACTCCCTTGATGCATAGGAAATAACTCGATCATTCTACATAAGGACACAACCAAGTCATTTCTTTTATCCATCATAATAAATCATGGATCCAGTAGTTACCGATGGTATATTCAATATCAGAACATTCACTAATATCTTATTCAATTATTCATAACATTATTCACATTATTTTTTATATACAAACATAAACCCTTTATGAAAAATCTTGGATAAATGGTTATATAATAAGGGGATGTTATCAACAAAACACTGATAATAACCTGCTAAACCAATAAAACTACATACTTCAGTTATTTTTGTTGGTGTAGGCCATTCCTGAATAGCCTTGGTCTTCATAGGATAAATTTAGATTCCATCCTTAGGGACAATATCTCCAACAAAAGAAATAGATTCAAGACAAAATTCACACTTTTTTAAACATCCATATAATTAATTTCTCCTAAGAGTATTCAGAATAATCTGTAAGTGATTATCATAGTCATCATAGATTTTGGAGTATATCAATATATCTTCATTAAATAAAACAATAAATTTATCAAGATATTCAATTAAAACTATGTTCATTAGATCCATGAACATAGAGGGTGCATTAGTCATTCCAAATGGCATTACTGTAAACTCATAATGTCCATACATGGTTCGAAATGATGTCTTTAGAATATATTCCTTCCTCACATGCAAATGATGATATACATATCAATGTTAAATCATTGAAGCGTATTTATCTCCATTAAATCGATCAAATAAATCATCAATTTGATGAAGGGGATACTTTTTATTTATTATAATTTCATTGATTTCTCTATAATCAATGCACAGCCTCATGGATCAATCTTTCTTCTTGACAAAGAGAATAGTGGGTCCCCAAGGAGAGACACTAAGAAGAATAAATCCTTTATCACTCAATTCCTCCTGCTATTTATTCAATTCTACTAGTTATGCAGTGTCCATTCAATAAGGATTCCTTGATATTGGTCATAAACTAGGAATTAAATAAATAGATAAATCAACTTCTCTCCCTTGAGGATGTTCAAGTAAATCCTTTGGAAATATATCAATGTATTATTGTACAATAGGTACATACTCTATTTGAAGATTTATTTCCTTATACATTTCATCCTCCACAAGAATTTCATTTGGTAGAGATAATGGGGGTGGTTATAGATGAGAATCGGAGGGTGATGTTTATTATCTGAATATAAGGGATTATACACCTTCAACCCAAATCGTAATTTCCTTCATCTTTAAATATGTTTTCACATCATATTTTTAAAGACAGTCCATGATGAGTATTATATTAAAGTAGATAATAGGTATGATGATAAAATTAGAAGATAAAGTATGTTTATAAGCCATAATGGGAACTTCCCCACACATCTTTGTTATAATGATAATTCCTTTAATATTTTTGACTAAAAACTCCCTTATTAAGTGGAATTGGAAATATATAATTTTTAAAGAAAAATGGGAAGATATAAAGGAATGAGATGGTTTAGAATCCAATAAATCTTTATCTAAATTTGGGGATAGGATTAATGTACCTGAAACCACATCATTAGGAACTTAAAACTCTACTGTTGTGATGTATAAGACTGTTATTTCTCATTTGGCCTTTTTTGAGGAGGAATGTTTACTTGATGCTTTAGAGAATCATTTTCATAGTGTCTCGTATCCCTAAAATTGTATCATTGAACATTAGTAGATTTTTTATTTCCTTTTAAATCTTGAGCATGATATCCTATCACACCATACTTATAGAAAACACATTTTCCTTTTAATCAATAACCAGGGTGTTTCCTTCCACAAGTATAGCATGTTGGAAAATACCCTTTTTTATTCATCCCTTCATTAATTCTTTCCTCCATCACCCACTTCATCACTTTTTTCCCATAATTTTCTATGAATTATTGAATTCTTTCTCTGACTTGATATTACATGAGACTATATCTTCACATGATGATAAATTTTGGGAGACTAGTTCCCTTTGGAGGAATGGTTTTAAACCATCAAATAATTGATCAATATTTCTCCTCCAATTTTGTATCTTGAGCATAGAATACCTTTCAAACATTTTATAGTTGGATTCATATTTTTCAATGTTTTTATCCTCTTATGGTTTTAGACTCAATAATTTCCTTTTTATATACACTCATTGTTCTTGAGGAAAATATTTTTGAAGAAAAATTTCCTTCCAATCCCTATATTCCATATTTTTAATTTCTTCCTCCTCCTTTGTGTTTTTAATTAGTGAACACCATTGCTCTGAATATCCCAATTGATGACAAACTTCCATGACAACATTCTCCCTTTTGTTACTTTCTAAAGAAATAAATATCATCTCTAATGATTTTATCCACTACTCCTCTACAAATGGGTTTGTAGTCCCATTGAATGATGGAGTCTTTTATCCCATAATGTTGTCCAACTATAAAGACCCCAAGCCTAGTATCCTGGAGTCAGTGCCTTATTTTATTACATTGGTATATTTACAGAGAATCTCATCTTGAATAACTGATCATTTTAGTAGTTTTGAAATCAAAATTACATACCTGATCATTACATTACAACATGAAAGGAAAAAATGTATAAAACCATTAAAAACTCTTATAACTCCTTGATTATCACTGTAAGTCATTCATAATATTCATCTTCGTATACTTGGGAAAATAAAGCATAAGGGGTGAGATCATATACTCAATAAGGGAAAGTAATACAGTGATATGAAACATAAACAATAAGTCCCTATGAATTTATAAAAACACTTTCCAATAGATCATAATCATGAACATGATATGGAAAGGATAAAAGTTGAATAAATAATGAAATCTAAGATTTCACATGAGAATGAAACCTAACCATGGATATTCTACTAGTAAAATATTCACAAGGATAATAAATTAATAATATCATTATAAGGTAATTAATATTCAAGAAATATGATACATACAGTCAAGGCCTCATCAAAGATATATCAAAATGATTAAATCCTTAGCTGAAAGCTTATCTAAAAATAGACAAGGCCTTGGCCAAGTCTATATCTGTTTTTTCTCATGAGACCTACCAATGCATCAAGGGGATATAGAGGACCCCACCAACCACTTGATAAGTCCAATGAATTCCTAAATTGAATGGGTTTAAACATAAACAACATATATATTTGAAATTTAAATAACATTCCCCAATTTGTAAACATAGTCACTAACCATTCTGAGTAACATGGTGTATTTTATCAAGATTACATACCCACATTCAAACAGATCATAAACCATTTAATAAAATATGGTAGATTATAGTCATAGGATATAAATCTAAATAAATCATAAAATTCAATAGAGGTTCTGAAATTAACGAAAATAATCTAATAAAATCATCGAGGAATTCTATGGAAGAAATACCACTTTTACATTGCAAAGAAGAGTTCTTTTAGAAAAATAATTTGTATTTTTCATGATTGTTTGTAAAAAACCAGAGATGAACAAATATATTTTTATTGATAAAATTAGATATTTATGAAAAATAATGGTGTCTTAAAACATATTATAGATGGTACTTGAAAATTTGTAAGAAATCGATACATTCTCTTTAATCAGGCAAGTGTATTGGGAAGAATTGACAAGGGAGCCTTGTAAAACATGTATTATCCAGTCAATAAATTATGAACTGATATGGAGATATGTGTTTGGAACATATATATATATTTTAGAATAATTATATAAAAAATTATGAATTAAATTGGTGTATATAGGAAGAGAGCATAACCTGAATGAAAATTGAGGTTGGAGAAGAAAACCCTTACCTTATGTCCAAATGTGCTCTGCACTTGACCTTAATGTCCTGTATAATCAAATTAAATCCATTAATTAATTAATTAATTACTTATTATACTTTTAATTTATTTGTTATAAATTCATTAAATTTATTTATAGTATTTTTTATGATTTTTAATATACAATTTTATCTTTTAAGAGAATTTGTTTCTTTGGTTTTGATGAGAGGATCACTTATTTATAGGTAATGGAGTTCATGTAAAATGGGAATGATTATTCAAAATTGGAATTATATGTTATCTATGAACATAAAAAATGTAAATCGTTATATATATATCATTTTATTATGGTATTAGGATGATTCATTAGATAAGACATTTAGTTATAATCATTTAGATTATTACAATGGTTATTGATCATAAAAAACTCATTTTGTTTTATCATTTACTATTGTGTAAATATGTTACATACAGAAAATAATAAATGTTTTAATATATATATTATAATATTTTTAACCATAAAAAGGTTTTCATTACTATCCTTTAAGTAGAAATTGAAGAAATAAAATCCATCATCCACGAAGGTCGTAAATCGGCCCCTCACGAATGATGATTTCATTTTTAAAATAAAAGAGAGTGAGAATGGAATTTGATGATGGATTATTCCATTATAATAATACCATTAAAGTATATTTATGGTATGGGAGTTATAATTATATTTATATTAGGGTATTTTAGGATAGAATAATAAAATAAAAGAACATGGAAAGTAATTATAATGAAAAGGAAGAGGATTTTACCTCTTGAAATCTCTTCCTTGAGAACCTCTTTAGGGAAATGGTTTTGGTATTTTTATGAGACCAAGATCTTTTAGAAGTGGGAGGGACTTGGGAAGTGTATTGGGCAGGAATTGTTCAAGGCTCAAAGCTTTGAAGGTCTGAGGAGAAGGGGTGGTGAGGGTGGTATTTATAGTGTAGGAGAGTGTTGTTTTTTGTGAATATTTTATTCATTTGTCTATTATAGTGGCTCAATACTATGAATAGTTTGAAAATTATCAGAAAATATAACAAAATAATGAATTATAGTTCTAGATTATGGTCTTACATCATCCATACATCACCTACTACTCAATAATTCTTATATTTAACATTTATCGTAAATTATCGTATTTTACTATTCACAAAATTTTCATGTATTTTAGAAAAATCCAAAAAAATAACCATAAATTTTTTTCAATTTGATGAATAAAAACTGAGCTCCATTTTATAATAAAAAATTCAAAATATTATAAATTTAATTTTTAATTAAACCCATCAATTACACAAAAAATACAGATTTTAAATTTATAACTGATTTTATAGCACTCTAAAAATTTAACTAAGGTCTAGTAAAATTATTCTAAAATTATAAGACAACAAAATATTCATTTATGAATAAATTTTAGAAAAATGAATTTTCTTTTAAATCATTTTATTAATTATAAAAATTGTAATTAAATATTTATAACTTACAAAAATACCAATATTTAATTATTAAATTTTAAAATATTCACTTAATTATACTATATTATAATTATATCATAGATTCATTTATAGGATTCATAATATTTATTTATAATAAAATGGGTGATTTTACTATTCATTTTTATGATTTACTATTCATAAGGATCATGTTACTATTCCTAAGGTCGAGTTACTATTTCATCGGTATAGGTTCCTTAGCTTCTAGTAATACCAATTATATCATTCATTATTAATTTATAAGGTTTTATTATGTTCTCTAAGTTATTTTATGTGATTTATACTATATGAAATTAACATAATAAGGGAAATCTCATTTATAGAATTATGGGTCCTCACACCACTAGATTTGATGATATGTGTAAGATGTAAGTGAAGGAAATGATGAGGTTACATGGGGTTCCTTCTTCATTTGTTTTAGATGGGGATCCTAATATTACATTGAGGATCAGTAAAAGTATCAAGGAGATGATGGGGACTCAGGGCATGTTGAATAAAAATTATCATCCTTAGAAAAACTATCATATTAATCAGGCAATTTAGATCTCAGAGGATAACCTTTGTTCATATGTCTTGGATTTGGGTGGATCTTTCTATAACAATCTTGGACTGGTTTATTTTTCTTATAGTAACAGTTATTAGTCATCAATCAGAATGGATCCTTTTGAGGCTCTATATGGTAACCTCTATAGGTCACCTTATTAATGGGAAGAGGTGTGTAAAGCTCCTTTAATAGACCAAGTTTGGTTCAGGAGATGTCTATGAGGATTCTGGATATACATAAGTGTCTGGTTACAAAATAGAGTTAACAGAAATATTATATGGATCGACAGCATCTTACTTTGGATTTTTCCATAGGTGATTGGGTTTTCCTAATATTTTCGCCTCATTTGGTCACTATCATCTTGGAAAATAGGGAAAGTTGGATATGATATATTTTGGACCATTGGGATTTACTAATATTTTCTCCTCAGTTGGGTCACCATCATATTGGAAAATAGTTAAATATGGCTTGGAGATATATTGGTCCTTTTGAGGTCACTAAGTGAATTAGGCTGGTTTCCTATCGATTTTAATTTCCAGTTCAATTGATAGGCATTCATCATGTCTTCCACATATCGAAACTCAAGAAATACAACTATGATCTATCTCACATTCTATGTTGGTAAGATATTGATTTAGAGAAAGATGTTTCTGTAGTTGAGAATCCATTAGATATTGTTGAATCTTCAGCGAATGTTTTGTGTGGGATGTCGGTTTCGTTGGTTAGAGTGTTATGGAGACACGGGTAAGATTCTCAAGTGACATGAGAGTATGATTCATTGATGAGGGATTAGTGGACTCACCTCTTTACTGAATTTAATTCTTCTTCATGGCTTCCCATATACATAATGACTAATGGTGGGGAGTTTGTAATATTCTATTACCAACATTCAGGTAATTTTCCCTCTATTTTCTTTTCTTCCTCTTTAATTGGTTGCACATTAGAGTCTTGAAAATGGAGAAATTTTTCTAGGAAAAATGACTTAAAGTTAATTGATGTCTTTTTTTAATTAATGGAGTCTTGGTATAGATGTGTTAATGGATTTGATGGGTTCTCCCTCTATTCCGAGAATTCCTGAGGTGGTTTGGGTTTACATGTAATATTATACTATTTTCACAATCTATAGATAATTTAGATGTCATGTGAGGAGTATAAAATTTGAAATGTTAGCCAAGATCTTGTCATGATCTGATTACACAATTTGAAAGATTATATTTCATGTAAAGAAAACACATCATGTAGTTATAAAAATCAGGATTAAAAAAGGTGATGGTTGTTCCGGTATATGTCAACCTTGTACATTACACAATGTGTAAAGGGATTTCACACCATGTAATATTTTAGGGAAGGAATTTTATGGTATCGTATGAGTTATATGTTTACTCATTAAATATGAAGCCTCATTTCTCTCGACCTAGAGCTCCTCTCCTATGATTATAGGAACATCCAACCCTTGGGGATCGATTTTTTCATCATTTGATCATCAAGATTGTGTGGAGTGTCTCTCTAGTGGGTAATCCTTTATGCTTATTCATTTCCTTTGAAGTGGATTTTTTACATTAATTTATCGGATATGTTGATTTGTGGTGATGATTATTCTTAATTCTTTTCTAGATATTTTATTGGAATTGGTCTATGGGTCTATCCATGGTTGGTTGTGGGGTGGTGGCTGTGAGAACTTGAGGTATGTGTTGTTTCTTATTCTCTTCCAACCCTTCTATTTAATTGAATCAATTTTGGGGTGTGTAGATTAATTCTAGGGCCTCTTTTTTCATTGTTTTGTTCTCTATTTTCATGGATTCCATTATAGGAATGTGGGAATTGAGTTTTGTGGTTGGTACTACCATCTCTAGCATGTATTATTGAAATTTATTGATCCAATTTTGAATAAATAGTTTTATTAAATGAAATGGAATGATAGTATTGATTTGATTTCTTGGTGTGGAAATGGATTTTGATATAATATGGTTTTCCCATGGTTTTGGTAAATGAAAATGGTTTTTCAAAGCATTATGAAATATTTTTATGAAATGATTTTCAAATAATTATATAACAAACTAGTTTAGAAAATAGATCACATTGGAAGCATTGAATACTTATTTAGAAGGTGTTTTAAAAGGCCTCATCCACATTCGAGGGGTTTTATCATGGGTCATTCCTCACCCTAGGCTCATTATTCTAGGTAATTGTTAGACTTAATGGGGGTTAACTTTCTGTGGTACTCCTATGCTCTCTTGGATTGATTCATATGTCTAGAGGATTGATGTGCACACAATTATCTATGTTAATTCTGAGTTTCCTAGATATTCTGACATAATTGAGATCATTGGAGTGTTGTTACCAGTGTTGCATGGATAATTTGGTATGATTTTGGATTGTTATATTTTTATTACACTACCATAGATTTTATGTGATATGTGATGTGTGCTTTGGTTTTATTTTATATATCTATTTTGAGTTACAGGTATGAAAGTATTTGAAACTGATTTACCTTCATTATTTGAAAATGTCAAAAAGTGGAAATTAAAACAATTTTCAATTCTTATTATATAAAAACTGCTAAACTGTATGTCATGTCTTTTTTTCTTTAAAGATGATCATGCATGGATTATTGTTCGTAGGGTTGATATGGAACACCTGGGTGAGACCCTACTAAGCTAGTTATCTATCACCATGTATACCCCTTCATCGGTGCATATAACTAGTTATGTATTTGTATAAAGGGAAATGAAAGTGTTATCCATACTAGTTTTAGTACCCAAAGTGGGGGTGAATCAGGGTATGATATATTAAAATTTATTCCCCTTCAGATCTTGTTTCATCATTAAACAAAATGCTCTTCTCTCTCATACATGTTGCCAAGTATGAACATAATTTAAATCATGCATTAGACACAACAATGTTTACTTGGTTCACCCTCACTAAGCTATATCTAAGGAGAATACAATGGTGGTGTGTCGATGTAGAAAATTCACTAAGGGTCACTTCCAATAATGAGTACATGTTTTTGGCTAGATCTTTTATGCGCAGGCTCACTGCCTTTACAAGCTTTAGAGTCTGCTCCTTAGATTCCCAAGGGCCACTCCCTGTGCCTCTTTCTCTGGCTCACTACCAATGGAAAGCATCACAATTTTCCTCTTCCTTCACTCACTTATCTGGGAAAAGAATCCACTCACAGTTTATAGAAATGTAGGTTGAACATAGTTTATGGACATGTAGGTCCCTTCATTTTAATTAATTCTACATCCTCAACTATAGGTAGATGCACTGTTAAAGTCCCTTTTTCACCCATAGATTAAATCTACCTTTTTCATACTATTAGGTAATGGAAATTACTTTCAAAAACTAATTTGATGTTTTTTCAAGGTTTCTTGAGAAAAACATGAACCACCTTCCTTCATCTGTGAACAGTATACTATGTATGGTACATGGAATGTCTTCTCTATGAAAAGCCTCTAATTCCAGGTACCAATTATCTTCAGCGGACTACCTCCACCTTCACTATCACGTATCACCTCCTCTTACTGACTATGTGAACCTCCTCTATGAACACTTCTATGAACCGCCCATGGAGTTCTGCGTTCTTTATACTACTTCTTCTTTCTGCATCACTTCTTCCTTTGTGGGCTACATTGCCCCAAAAAAACCTTCTATGGAATCCCTTTCCCACGAACCACTTCCCTTCATGGAATCATCCTTTACAAACAACTTCTCCTTCGGAGACTCCACAATGTACCACACCTTCTTCCTCTGTGCTTTGTGTCCTTTACGGATATAGTTTCTCCTGAAAATCATCGGTGATATTTCTTCCATGCAAACCACTTACAGACTTAGCCGGATTTCTGGAACAAAAGTGTTATCTAATATATTTTCTCTCCCTTGTAATTGGTGGTATTAGCGCTCTTTATATAGGAAAAGATATGTTAAAAATCCACTAATCCAATATTTATCAAATCTTTGATTCGGTATAGCCTCCATCGCATATCGATCCTCCTGCCACAAACCGCACCCATTTTGTAAACCATTTTTCCACCACGTTCTTTGTACTTCCTTTTCTCCTTTGTGGCACCATAATCTTTTTCCATCCCGTGAACTATCTCACCTTCTTCCATGAACCATTTTCAGTTCTGTGAACCACTTCCGTGTACCGTTCCCGCTACCTATATGTGGCCGCAAACCATTCCTATACATGTTATGTGGTTTATGTATCAAGCTCCATGTTTCTATTCCTTTACTGATTTATTTTTACGTTTCTCACACTATTCACTCCTATGAGGAAAACCATCCTTTTCTAAAAAAAATCTCGATTTTGAGGTCCAAAAATTTGGAAAATACAGAAAAACTGTGCAACCTTAAAAACCTAATTTCACAAAACACCAACCATACTCATACACGGTCATATGGCTTTTTCAACAAACACAATCACACCCAAAACATACTGAGAGGACACCTTGATTGATTTTTTCCAAACAAAAATGCACGAAAGTGAGGCAGTCAGGTTTTCTATTAGTTAGGTTTTGGTAGATAGATGGTGAGATCATGCATATTTTCCCACACTACCACATAAATACTATAAGCGTATATGTTTTGGTTCTACTGTCCATTGTTATTGTACTTGTCTCTTGGATATTATGTTTCTACCTTTCTAGTTTTATCAAAAAAAATTCTTTTTGTTATGAAATATATATATATACATGTTTTCTTTTGTACTTTGTTTATGTTCATGTGTATATATGTCATGTTTTCTGGTTCAGGTTGGTTGAAATTGTTCCTTCTCTTTGATGTTGATGTCTGTGTGATAGACGCCAACCTATAGGGACCTATAAATACCTTAGGGAATATGAATTCTTGATTTAGGTACCATTTTAGAGGGTATTCTTTTCAGGTTCATCGTAGTTTGTTATCAGATAAGGACTTTCATCAAGGGTCCTTTTCTTGGGACGTTTGGTAGACTTGAGATAGGATTGACAGGAATTGAGATGTATATTTTGGTGATTTTATAGCCATATATTGTTGTATTGAGACTGAAGTTACCATGGAATGTTGGGATGTATATATCCTATCTTGAGTTCGTGAACTTAATCTTAGTTTTTTCTTATAGGTTTTCTATATTGAACTAATATTATTTTGTTGTCTAATATTTTCATCTATTTTTGTGTGCAGTGGTATGCTTATGAAATATGTTCTATGAGTTCCTCAGGTGGGTGCAGTTGATGGTCCTCAAGGGAGTCCTCCTATAGATCAAAACATTATCGAGGTTATTATACCATAAATTCAATTTGTTGAACAGAATTTATTGCAATCTCAGATCATGGACATTGAGGTATAACTGGGAGTTGTAGGTGATATAGATCGATCACAAGATTTATTACCTGAGAATATACCAGACATTAAATGTCTGGATGAACCTCGAATAGGTGGAGTATTTGATTAAGAATATGGATCAGATCTTTGACTTCCTAGAAACACCTGAGAGTATCAAGGTGATGTGTAGAATTCATACTTCTGGTTCCTAGGAATAAATGGTGGGATTCTATTGGATAGGAGAGGACTATAAGGATTTCAAGACTCTCTTCTTCCATTATATTTTTCTAGTGTTATTGATGAGGGAGAATTCATTGTAGTTCCTCTCTTTGTAGTAGAGATAGTTTGATGTGTTGGAATAGACTAATCAGTATGCTAAGATGGTCACAAAAGGTTATAAAGGATGGTTAGATTAAAGCACAAAAGTACCTGCAGGGTTTGCGATTTGATATTAGATCGCAGGTAATTATGTTGAATATTTTGACCTATTTGTATAGAGTGGGATGTACTATGATGGATGAGTTGAATAATGTAGGAAAGGATGGATATTCTTCCCTTCTCTTCCACGTAGTGGGAGCTTCAGTGGTGGACCATGGAAAAAAAAGAGGAAGTGGAAGGTTCATCTCATGAGTGGTGGAGGTGGTTCTTGGAAGTGTGCCACATTGGCGCCTCTAGATGTATCTAGTGTTGTGTCTCTTACTTCCTATCTATGTGTTATGGTTAGACACACATGACATTCTCTTCCTCCTCCTTGAAAAATGTGAGACAATTTTGGGAATCATGGTCATCTATAGAATTTTTATCAAAAACTTTATACAAATCAATATGTTTAGGGATTGTTGGATCCAAATGATAGTGAGGTTTAGTCATATTCTTATAAGGCTATAGGGATCCAGTGATATGCGATATGAGTGAAGCAATTTCATGTAGTAGATGAGTTTCCAATGGAGATAGATGTGGGTGCAGCGATAGTGAGAGGTTACATCTTTATTAAGTCTTTAGTACCAATTATTTTATTTGAAAATGGTTCCTCACATTAGTTTATATATGGATATTTGGTAGATATGATTAAAAATCCAATGAAACTCATGTCATTTATTAGGGAGTTTGTGACACCTCTTAAGAAGAGGAATGAGTAGGGGTTTTCCTGTCCTTTTGGTGCACTATTGGTAATTGATGCGGAGTTAGTTTGGAATTTTCTCATTCCTAATCTAGATCTTTTTTACATCATCGATAGGATTCAATTTCTTATTCCTCACTATGATGAGGTTGATTTTTTTCATCATCATGTTTCATTTCTTAAAACTATTGGGATTTCACAGGTGTTTCAAAGAGAGTGTGATCTGTAGTCTAGTCATGTAGTACCTTCTATCCCATAAATTAAGAGTTTTTTACAATTTTTATTGTTGTTTACAAGGATGTTTCTTCTATTATTCATCTTCAAAATATTTTTCTGGATTTTCCTAATGTTTTCCCAGAATATTTCTCCGGAATTCATCCAGAGAGTCAGGTAAAGTTTATGGTTGACCTGAGGCCAAGTACACATCTTTTTTTAAAACAGATCTAACATATGGAATCGGTGGAGCTGAAAGATCTTAAGATTCAATTGGGAAACCAAATGGAAAAGTTTTTTCTTCACCCAAGTGTTTCACCTTGTGAAACCCCTGTTCTCCTTCTAAAAAAATTAGATGTTTCACTTATATTGTGCATGAACTATCAAAAGTTTAACTAGGTAATAATTAAGAATAAGTATCATTTTTCTTATTAAGATGATTTAATTATTATGTTAAATGTGTAAAATTGGTTTTTGAAGACCATTCGTTAGTCTAGTTACCATCATGTTTAAGTATGGGAGTCTAATATACTGAAGACGACATTCAAGATTAGATATGTCCATTACAAATATCTTTTGATATTTTTTGGTTTGTCTAATGCTCCTATAGTTTTTATGTGTTTAGTGAATAGAATATTCCATCAATATCTAGAAACTTATTTCATAGTTTTAATGGATGAAATTTTGTTTTAATCAAGATTTAAATGTGATCATGAGCACTATTTGAATATAGATTTTGAAATCTAGAAGAGTCGTCGTTTTTATTAAAACCATTTGAAATTAAATTATTGTATCCAAGAAGTGAAATTAATGGGGAATGTGATTTCTGATTATGAATTATCAGTTGTTATTGAGAAGTTAATGGATGTTTTTCATGGGAATAACCACATAATGTCTTTCATATTTAGAGCTACCTTGGTCATGTTGGATATTACTGATGGTTCTTCAAGGATTTCTTGATGTTGGAATCACCTTTTACTTCTCTTACCAGGAAAGGGGTAAAATTAATATTAGATGAAAAGTGTCGGTTTTCTTCAAAATAGTTGAAAAAACATTTGACATCATCTTCTATTTTGATCTTACCTGATCCAGATAAGGGGTATGTTGTTTTCTCTTGTGCTTATTGAATTGGTTTGGGTTGTGGGCTTATATAAGATAATTATATGGTAGATTATGAATCTTATAATCTTTAACCACATGAGAAGAATTTCCCCACTCATGATATAGATCTTTTCATAGTTATGCATGCGCTTAAGTGTTGGAGGAACTATTTTTTGGGAATGGTTCATAGCCTTTTCTGGCTATAAGAGTTTGAGCTATATATTTTCTCAGAAAGAATTTAATCTCCAAAAAGGATGATGGTCAGAATCCCTTAATATTTTTAACAACAATATCTCCAGCAAACCGAGGAAAGGGAATGTCACTATAAATTATCTTAGTAGCAAAGTTCCATCACAAGTAGTTTTGGAATGGAAGGAAAAGTGGAACCATATGGTGATTTTTTATAAGTTTCGTATGGATACTCAAGAGGATGCTTTAGGTATGGTTATAGTTATTGATCTATTATCATCATCTCTCCTTAAGTACATTTTATAGAGTAATGAGTAGGATTATGAGTTCATAGGAACTTTATAAACCCTATATGGGGGGATACCATTTCTAGATGGTCCCTCACTTCATATGGTATTGTCAGTTTTGGGGATCATTTTGTATTCCTATTATCAGTGTAGAGCTTGTTTTTTTTTCATTTTTATTTTTGGTTAATTAATTCAGTAAATATGAAGATGTATTATGACATAAGAGAGTGAATCTAGTGGAATGGTATGAAACGTGACATTTCTGATTTTATATCCCTCTATTACTCCTTCCAATAGATAAACTAAGAGAATCTAAAAACATCTGATATTCGCTAGCCTCTTCTGGTGACAATTTTGAAATGTAATTATGAATCCATGGATTTTTTTATTATATTACCATGGACCCCTTGATGGATTACTTATATATAGGTTATGATAGATCGATTGACAAAGTTTTCTCATTTCATTTTGATCATAGACACTGCTAATGTTGATGATCTTTGAAAGATTCATGTGCATGAAATTTTGACATTACATGGGGTTCCTTATAAATTTTTTCATATAGGGATCCTAGGATTACATTGATATATGTGGAAGTATCTATGAGGGGATGGGGACTCATTTCCAGTTGAGTAAAACTTTTCATCCATAGATAGATGGTCAGATGGGGCATATAATTCAGATCCTAGAGGATATTCCATATGCATGTGTCTTGTATTTTGGTGGATTATGAGATAGCCTTATAGAATAGTTTGATTTTTCTTAAAATAATAGTTATATATTTATGACTAGAATATATTTTTTATATACTTTTTATGGTCCCCTGTTTAGGTCACTTATTTTTTGGGAAGTGGTGGGAGAAGCATATTTGGTGTGACTAAGTTTGGTTCAGGAGACATCTGTGAGGATTTAGGATATACCTTGGCATTTTGTTATGGTGTAGAATAAATATAAATCATATGTAGATCAATGAATTCATCCTTTATAATATTCCATAGTTTACCACATTTTCTAGAAATTTTCTCCTTGTTTGGTTCATCGTCGACTTGGAAAACAAGTAAATATGGCTCAGAGATATATTGGACTGTTTGAGGTCATTGAGTGACTTAGGAAAGTTTATTATTGGTTTTAATTTCTTGTATAGTTTATAAGAATTCAGGATTCGTTCCACATATCACAGATCATGAAATACCATCCTAATACCTTCCACATTCTATGTTGGGAAGACATTGAGTTAGAGCCATATTTTTCTATTACGGAAAATCATGTAGAGATCATTGACATTCAAGTGAAAGTCTTGCATGGGAAGTCAGTTCTATTGGTCAGAGTGCTATGGAAAAATAGATAAAGTTATCATGAGATTTGGGAGAATAATTTTTTTATAATGGATTAGTGGCCTCACCTCTTTACCAAACTTCATTCTTCTACATGACACCTCAAGGAAAAAAATTCTAATGGTGTGGAGTTTGTAACATCCTGTTACCTACTTTTAGGTAATTTTCCAACTCATTTCATGTTCTCCTATTTAATTAGGTGTATCTTTCGACTCCTATGGATGGAGAATTTTTTTTAAGAAAAATGAACAAAATTTAAGGGAGGCATGTTTGTTTTAATTTATGGATTTTGGGTATAAAATCTTTAATGGATTTGTGGGCTTCTCGTTGATTTTGGAGAATGAATGAGGTGTTTTGGGTTTTAAAGTATGAATCCATTGTTTTCACTTTCCAAAAGGAATTTACATGATTTTTAAGTAGTGAGAAACATTTAATGTTATCTGGGATCATGTTGTGAGATGACTACCCATTGTGGAATATTATTGGGTATGTAAACTGTGCACTCCACATAATGAAAAAAATTGGTTTTTTGATAAAAAGGTGGTGGTTTTTTAATCATATGTGATACTTGTGCATTACATGAACTGTAAAGGGATTACACGACATGTGAATTTCATAGGTAAGAATTTTTGTGTAATATTTGAGCGATATTTGTATCCATTCAATGTGTGGAATCCTTGTTCTCAACCTAGAGCTCCGCTCTAGTTACTTTGGGAAACTCTAACCCTTCTGGATAGACTCATTCGTCATTTTATCATCAGTGTTGTGTTGGAATATCTCTGAGTGTGTAATCATTTCTTTATATTCATTTTCTATAATCATGGTAGTGGTGTTTCATTACATTATCAGATTTTTTGACCACTAGTGATGATTCCTTTTTTTTCATTTCAAGATCCATTGTGCAATCTTGTTCCGAGATTTGTTATGTTGTTGGTTGTGGTTCTACGAGTGTGTGTTCTAGAGGTATGTGTTTTTTCTACTTCTAGGTTGACCCTTATATTTAATAAAATCAATTATTTAATTTTTAGATTGATTATAGAGCCTTCATTTTCAATTTATTTTGTTCTTCCAGTTGGTGGATTCTGTTGTGGCCATGTCTGAACCATGTTTTGAGGTCGGTCATTCCATATCTATCTTTTTTGGTGAATTTTATTGATCTTGTTTTTGATAGCCTATTTTATTAAATAAAATGGAATCAAATGACTACTTTGATTTGTGATTGTCGAAATGGTTTTTGATAAAATATTGGTTTCCCCTGGTTTTTTAAAATCGAAGTGGGTTTTAAAATCATTGTGAAATGGTTTTAAAAGAAAAATATGATGAAATTGTTTGTAAAATAATGTGCATGGTAATCCTGGGGTACATAGGTGTATGTTTTAGTAATAGGCCTTATACACTATGATGGGGTTTTGCCATGGGGATTTCCTCTCCTCTCTAGGCCCATTTTTTAGGGGAATTTTTAGACCTATTGCTGGATCACTTTATGGTGTTTTCCTCTGCTCTCTATGCTCGATGCATATATCAACATTCTTGAAGCATGAACAACTTTATATATTATGTATGAGTGTCCAAGATGTCTTGACATTGTATGATCCATGGAATATTGCCACAAGTTATTTTTGGCAGATTTTGGTTGTTTTTAGTTTGCTTTATTTTGATTGTACTGCCATGGATTTGATGTGATATGTGATTCATGATTTTGTTTGGTTTGATAGATCTGTTTTGAGATATGGGTGGGGAATGATTTAAAATTTATTTTCCTTATTTATATGGAAATGTAGAAAAAGGGGAAATTAAATCATTTTTCCTTACTTTTAATATAAAAATTGCAAAATTGTATATCATGTCCTGTTTTATTTAAATTTGATCAGGCATGGATTATTGTTCAGAGAATTGATATAGAACACCTTGGAGAGACCCTACAAATCCTATTAGCTCACACCCTGCCTAACCCTTCGATGATACATAGACCTGGTAATTTCTTTTGATGCTGGGAAAGGCAAGGCACTGCACTAAGGAAGCAATGTTTCTTTTAGTTGGGTTTGGGTAAATAGCTGGTATATAGAGAATGTTTACCCACACTATCACATGGAGACCGTTGGAATATCTGTTTTGGTTATGTCATCTTTTTTGGTTGGAATTATCTCTTAGAGAATATTTTAATAACTTTTCAGATGTATTACTTTTGTTGTTCTCTTTTTGTTATGACACACACACACACACACACACACACATATATATATATATTCATGTTTTCTTATTCTGTTTATTTTTGTACATGTGTATATATGTAATTTTTTCTTATTTAGGTTGGGCTAAATCATTCCCTTTTTTTTGTTGATGCCTGGGTACTTGATGTCGACTCGTGGAGATCGGTAATGACATTCTGGTATGTGACAAATCTTTTCAGGTACCACTTTGAGATGGTATTCAAGTTTGGTTCATCACACTTATGGTCATCATCCATTTTACTTTTTGGGGTTCACTCCTGGGGTGTTCCACTTCTCCCTAGGTATTTTGTTCTTGGGACTTGATATTGACATCATTGGGGAGTTTACTCATGGGGTGTTCCTCTAGTCCCTACGCCAACTGTTCTAGGGGATTGAGTGCACAGGATTCATTTATTGAGGTATGAGTAGTCCAATATCCTAAACTATTATGATCATTGTCATGATTTAATTTTTCTATGGATTTGTATTATTCTAGTATTGGTATACCTTCTTCGACTTTGATAAATTTTTACCAAAATTATTCATCAAAATGGGTTTTTCTGACCTATTTTGGGATAGATGAAGAAGGGAAAAAAATATACCATGCTTTTGATATAAAATTATTCATCTTATAGTATTCCATTTTCTCTCTTTAGAATGAACATATTGGGATGTTTTGGACAAAGACTTGATATGTAACAACTAGGTAAGAGCCTACTTAGCATGTTTCTCTCAGATGTTGCACACCCCTTCAGTAGGGTGTAAACCTATTTATGTATTTTGATATAGTAAAATGAAAGGTGTCATAGTGAAGTGGTGAGGTTTGCATCAACTGGGTATAGGTAACTGGTGTTGTGATTGTTGTACATTTCTAACATTATCACATGGATTATTTGACTTTTTCGTAGTTTTCTTTGTTGTTGGACTTGTACTCGCGAGTTTGTTCTGACTACTTTGAGTTATATTGCTTCTTCTACCTTCTTTCATTTATAGAATATGTGACTTCTGGTTATTCCTATGTTTTTTATTTATACTATGTTTATATATATGTGTGTGCATTATGTTTTTCAGGTTGGGAGAAATTGTTCCCCCTGGTTGTTATATGATTCCTAGGTGCTAGTCACCAACCTCTAAGGATTAGAAACACCCTTTGAGTCAGGCTGCATCTTAGGTAATAACCAAGATAGACGGGTTACCTGGGTCAGGATGTGACACACAAACTAATTCCACTGATAAAGATGGGTCTTTATCAATTCTTTTTTATCATTAATAAAATATATCTTAATCAGTGCTAAGAGAAATTCGGATAAAGATAATGCTTATCATTGCTTTCTATTTTAGTTTTGTTACAACTTATTTTTGTGAGTTATTTTTGGAAAGCGTTGATAAAAACTATATAAAATAAATTTAAAAATATTATACTAGTATAAATATTAAAAATGAATAAATTATAAAAAAACATAAAAAAAACATTTACATCAAATATGAATAAATAAATAAAATGTATAAAAATTTTTAAATGACAAGGAATAAATATGTATAAAAATATTTAGCCTGAATAAATATTAAAAATTATTAAATTAAAAGGAAAAGTAAAAATTTAATTAACATTGGCAATGAATAAATAATTCAAAATAATATTAAATGAAAAAATGTTCCAAAAAAGTGGAATTTTTTAAATAAAAAATCAATTGATTTCAAAAATATTAAAAAAATTATGTTTAATTAATTATATAGATTTTTATAAAAATGAAAAATTAATATATGTCAAAATGAAAATAAATGCATATTAATTACATAAATTAAAACTATATTAAAAAAATATTTTTAATGAATAAAAATGTATAAAAAAAATTAAAAATAGATAAAAATTAAAAAAAATAAACAAAGAAAAATTATTAAATTTTAAAATTTTAAAAATTTTAAAAAAATTATGATTATCAATGACTAAATAATATTAAAGTGAATAATTTTGAAACAATATGAAAACAAAATAAGATTTATATATTGAATAAATATGTTAAAAAGTAATAAAATTTACTCATTAAAAACATAATATATATTCAATATATTATGTTTATAAATAAAATTATTTAATAAACATTAAATATTGAATGAATTATTGAAATATTATGTGTGTGAGTGTATGTGGTTCTATATAAAATTGCATTAATTACATATATGTGTGTTTGAAATTCGTATAACACAAGATTAATATATGTTAAATTGATGAATCAAATGACATTTTTTTTATTTTTCTATTACTCAATACTAATTACAAAATATTTCAATTAAATATTAATTTTTTATTATAAACATTTTTCACAAAATACATGAATTATTTTAGATAAATGCATATTTTTTATTATAAAATTCATATTTTAAGAAATATAATATATATTGATAAATATATATATGTGAGGATATTTCTATATTAAAATATAAAATATAATAATGAATAATGATCTATAAGACCCCAAAAATTTAATAAATTATAAAAATATTAAATTAATTAATATTTAAAATGAATATATTATAAAAAGGTAAAAACATACATTACATTATTAATGAGTAAATAATATTAACAGATTTAATGTTAAAAATTAATGAAATTTAATTAAAATATGAATATATTGAAAATTACTACAAATTGTTTTAAAGTTATTAATTTTATAAATTAAAAAAATATTTTTTTTAAAAGAATATTAATACACATATTAGTAATTTAAATTACCACTTTATTAAAAAAATTAAATTTCAATCAATATATTTAAATAACTATTAAAATAAATGATACTAAAAATATTAAAAAAAATTAAAATAAAAATTGATTAAAATAAATATATATATAAATTAATAATTAATAAAAATTATATATAAAATATAAATATAAATATAAAAATTTATAAAAATTTAAAATTAAAAATATATATATTAAAAATTAAATGGTAATAAATAAAAAACTAAAATGGTATAATTAACTGAGAATTATTTATGTATATATTTCTCCCAATTAAATTGAATTAATTTCATATATATACATGTGAAATTATTGTGTGATCTATTAAGTGTGACATATTATTCAATTATTTTAATTAATAATCAAATATTTATTATTTGATATATATGTTGAATTAAGAAAACAATTAACATGGATAAAAAATTTAAATTTCAATTAGTACTAATTTTTCAATATTTTTAAATTATATTAATCTTTAATTAAATTATAAACTATTTTCACTAAATTTATGACATATAAATATGATTTATAATATATAATTAGTATTATATAAATTATATTTTTCAAGATAATATATATATATATATATCAATATATATTTCTATATGATAAAATATTTTTAATAATCTATAATTTTTTATTTTCTAAGCCATTTTTAATTAAATATATTATATATCAAGCTTAAATGTATATTTATTCTTAAATAAATCATATTTATTAAAATATATTATAATTTTTCAATATAAATACATGTATATATTAATATATTATTTGTAATCATGTAATTTTTTTATAAAAATACATTTTTTCAGTTCTATTTAGCATTGATAAAGAACACTGAAAGGGAAATGTCGTGGGTTCCCTCAAATGATTTGTGTGATTTTGGGGTACTTAGGTGTCGTAGAGTGGCTGAACAAGGTCGTCTCTCAAAAGAGGAAGTAAATGAAAACAACTTCTTAAAGGTATTCTAAAAATAAAAGAGAATAGAATTAAAACACCACTTGAAAGGATGGGGGTGTTTTTTATCATTTATAAAACTTGAAGAAGTTTGCTGGAAGAAGATTGCATTGTTTTGTTTTTAATTTTGAAATGAAGTTTGATTAAAAAGACACAACAAGAAGATGTTTTTTTTAGAAAATATTTAAAAGATGTAATCAATCTAAATATACCTCTTCAATAAATTATTTATCATTATCATTTAAATTAACATCCACTTAATTATGATCCCTTAACTTGTTAACCCCCAAACCCTATGAGAATTAACCTTACCACAAAGATGAAGTGAATTAAACCCTAGGTTATCTTCGGAACAGGTAATCGCAGCACCATGCATTGATTGATGCTCTAAGGATAACTTATAGTCAGTGGTAAATTAAAGCACATATCAATTCTAGAAATGAAGACTAATTTAGTTTAGGTCTTATGTTTTAACTCTACAAATTAATCCCATGTGGTTTTGAATTACCGGTTAAGGTTGCGCTCTCATAGTTCACACAATTCCCGACCTCACGTGTTTTGTGTTAACTATTCAATTTATTTCTTAGTTTCATTTAAATTAAAAACTCAATTGATAGATAGTAATATGTGAATTACATTATCTCATTGATTCAAAATAAATGAATGAATAAGGATAGAGGTCGATCGATTACTAAAAAGAAATACTCTTCCATGGGCGGTGTAGTCATCGTAGAAACGTTTTGCATGTGCAAAGGTTTAGAAAGAGTAGAACTCAATCATGTTTCTACTCTTGATTCCATACCAATTAGTAAGATTAATAGAAGAATAAATTTAAATAAAACATAATAAAAGAGAAGAAATAAACGAATAACAAAGAATCTTATTTTGAAAACACAAACATTATAACATGAGGAAGAATAATAGGGCTTCGACGAAGGGATCCTTGCTTCAAGAGCTACCCTTTTTTAATTTCTTGGATAATTGGAGTGTAACCTTTTATTACCTGCCCTAAACTAACTAATTCACGTCCCCACCCCACAAAATGAGAAAAACACCAATTTATAGAGTGGTGGGGAGGCTAGGATCAAAGTGGTTTCAAGTGTGAATGGGGAATCTCGGAAAAATATTTTATGCCAACTTGCACCACCCATTTGACCACAAAAACACGCGAATAAGCTATCCGTAGAGAAGGATGATTCGTGAGAAAATGATTCTTGTATCTCCTCTAAAAATTAGGGCCATATCCAAGTACGGATTAAGAATTTATGGGCCAAATACAGAACCCTTGTCTATTTGGCCGAGTCCAGCCCACCATCGCCTTAATGGCCCATTTACTCCATCAAAATGCACTCTTTAGCTCTAGTGTCCTGAATAAAAGTTGTATAAAATTAATTTATGAAAAATGTTACAAAATATTAAATTCCAATAATAAATATTAAATTATTTACCATCAAAATACTACAGTACATTTTAAAAGGGTAAAACCGAAATTTTCATCAAATTTTCAAATGAATGATCTAATCCCAAATATTTCATAAATGAATATATTTAGAACAATGTGATGAAATTATATCATTTATTATCAATAAATTATTCAAAAAAATAGTTTTTTATCAACTCCTCTACACTTACCCTTTTGCACTCTTGGGAAAAAACCTCATATCAAGTAAACATCAATATGAAACAAAACCAATTTTAAAACACATATCCTTGAGATCAAACAATTACACACCAAGAAACAAAAGATATCATGCCTCATAAAAAACCATTATTTCAAGTTCTTAATTTATATAATTCAATATATTTCCACTTTATTTATCCTTCCATGCACAAAACACTTTCTTCACTTGAATTTTCTCTTATCACACAAATGTCAATTTTCTTTGCAATGTCTTTCTCATCCAAACTCATACAAGGGTATCCAGATGGTTGATAAATTCCTAAATCACTACCCAATGTGAGTCAAGAAAATATTTTTATCATAAGGACTTTTCGGGGTTGTTCTGTGGCTTTCTGTTGGTAGGATTTAGACGTGAAAATTTCTAAGGCTGAATGAGGAGGGCTTGACTCTTTTTGAAGCAAAATTGCATTAATCAAATTTTCACTTAAATATAGTCTCCTACTCAATCGACATAGCATTGATTCATGTTCATCATCATGAGAAATAAAGTAATTTTTACACCCTTCAACATTTCAGCAGTAAAAATGTCAATATTCTCGAACATGATTTTCTTAAGAGCTCCAGATAGGCACCGCTTTCCCCCTCTATTAGAAGCTCCAGAAAGGCACAAATTCTTTTATCATGAAATCTATAGAAAGGAACAACTTTCAATATAATGTTTTTGTTTAGCAGCAAACACATCTCTTCAGAATTTGATTTTTTACCCGATGTGTCACAAAATGTGGTGTCACAACACAAGACAGCTTCCTCCACACTTAAGCTCAACTAGATTATGCAATTTCACTTCAAGAGTTGGTTGGATAGGAAAAATTGGCTTTTAATGTGGCTAAACTAATAGGGTTTTCATGGATTCTAAGGTATAAAAGGATTAAATGTTCATGGTAGGCCATTATATTAAAGGATTCTTTGAAATAGGGGATTTAATACCAAACAAATGCCTCAATCATTTAAAAATAAGTACCTCAAACCCTCATGTTTTGACAGGAATAAATCAAATTCCGTTTAAATATATCTTGGTCTGGTTCTATCAAGAAGTGAGGTGAATGTAAATAATATGAAAATAATGGTTTAGAAGCCTCACAAGAAATTGGTTTCAAATATAAAGACAGTGAGATATGGCATGGGATTCAAAATTCAGTGTACTTTTCATGAAATTACTAAATATTTGAACTTGAAAAAAATTAAATTCAGCATTCATTTAAGATTAGATTCGAGAGATAAATTGTTTCACTTATTGATATGGATTTCAAAATGGTGATGAGAATCATTTCAGCTCAAAAGTTTCAAAAACACATATAAAATTGAAAAATAAACACACAAAATTTGAAAAACACACTTTTTTTTGTTTTTTAAATAGGAAAACAATTGAAATTACTAAACTAAAAGATTCCCTCTCCCACACTTAAAATATTTCATTGTCCTCAATGTGAACCCATGAGATTATATATGCACATGAAATGTATAATTTTAAATAGTACAAAGAATAAAAAATTCAAAGGGTTAGGAACAGCCTGATGTGCTCAAGTGATGATGGGGTCATGCGGTGTGATAAAATCCACTGCATCTGTAGGAAGTCCCCCAATGTATCTCTTCAAATGTTTCCCATTGACTATAAGGATCCTTCCTGTGTCATCTTGTTTGATCTCTATTGTAGCATAAAGAAAAACATTAGTCACAACATAAGGACCTAACTATCTGGAATGCAACTTACCAAGCATCAGCTTCAGTCGTGAACTGTAGAGAAGGACTTTCTCTCCAATATGAAACTCTTTTTGTTGGATCATTATATTATTAGATGCTATTGATTTTCCCTTATAGATCCTTGTGTTCTCATATGAACACAATTGAATCTCCTCAAGCTCTTGAATTTGCATCTTCCTTTGGATTCCAGCTTGGGCCAAATCCATGTTGCATTTCTTTATAGCCCAATAAGTCCGATGCTCAACCTCCACAGGGAGATGACATGCTTTCCCAAAAAAAATCCGAAATGGGGAAATACTAATGGGTGTATTGTATGCTTTCCTATAAGCCCACAATGCATCATCCAAGTGCTTTCTCCAATCCTTCCTATTTGGCTGCACGGTTTTCTCTAAAATCTGTTTCAACTCACAATTTGAAACATCAGCCTAGCCATTTGTTTGGGGGAGGTATGGTGTCGATGTTTTGTGTGTCACCCCCTACTTCCGAAGAAGGGAATCCAAATTAATATTGCAAAAGTGTGTCCCTTGGTCACTGATGATGGCCTTCGATAATCCAAACCTACAAAAAAATCGCACTTTGACAAAGTCCACAGCAACATGACAATCATCAGTCTTGGTGGATTTAGCCTCCACCCATTTACTCACATAATCAACAGAAACCAAAATGTACAAAAAACCAAAGGAACTAAGAAAAGGACCCATAAAATCGATGCCCCATACATCAAAAATCTCACAGAATTGTATGGGTTGTTGGGGTATCTCATGTCTCCAAGAAATGTTCCCAGTGTGTTGGAAATGAGAGAATGACTTAAAAAACACATGGGAATCATGGAATAATCTAGGACAATATAATCCAGAGTCCAAAACTTTCCTAGCTGTCTGTTGGGGTCCAAATTGTCCACCACAAGAAATTATATTACAAAAATGTAAAACAGAATCCAACTCATGATCAGGAACACACCTCCTAATAACTTGATCACTACACATGTGCCATAGGATGGATCATCCCAAAAATAATACCGAGACTCACTTTTTAATTTTTGGACTTGATGTTTTTTTAAATTTGTATGGATTTCATAGGAAACAAGGTAGTTAACTAAATCTGCATACCAAGGATGCATACCTGAGATGGAATAAAGATGCTCATCGGGGAAAGTGTCCCGAAGTGGTACCTGGTCCAAGGTGTCATCCTCTGGTGTGTGAGTAAGCCTAATCATGTGGTATGCCACCAAGTTCTCTAACCCCTTTTTGTCCTTTATCTCAATATCAAATTCTTAAAGAAGAAGCATCCATCAGATCAGCTTGGGCTTTGCATCTGGCTTCCTCAAGAGGTACCTCAGAGCTGTATGGTCAGAAAAAACAACTACTTTAGAGCCCAATAAATATGAACCGAATTTATCTAAAACAAATATGATAGTAAGAAACTCCTTTTCCATGGTTGTGTAATTTTATTGGGCTGAATTCAGTGTCCTTGATTCATAGGTGGTCACATGTAATCGTCCCTCCACCCTCTGAGATAAGATGGCTCCAACCGCGAATTTAGAGGCGTCCCACATAAGCTCAAAATGAATCTCTAATCGTGGGGGTTGTATAATCGGTGGATTAGTCAGACACTTCTTTTTCTCATCAAAGGAAGTCCTGCAAGAATCATCAAACACAAAATCAGAATCCTTTTGGAGTAATCGTGACATAGGAAGAGCAATCTTACTAAAATTTTTGATGAAGTGCCAATAAAATCCTGCATGCCCTAGAAAAGATCTAATATAACGCACACATGAAGGATATGGTAAGGATTAAATAATATCTACCTTAGATCTATCAACCTATATCCCATGATTTCACACTACATTCCCTAAGACAATGCCATGCTCTACCATGAAATGACACTTTTCAAAGTTCAGAACCATATTCTTCTCAATACAATGATTCAACACCTTTCCCAAACTACATAGACATTCATCAAATGAAGACCCCTACACTGTAAAATCATATGTAAATACCTCCATGCAGGTCTCAATAAAATCATAAAAAATACTCACCATGCATCTTTGGAAGGCACCTGGGGCATTGCAAAGTTCAAATGGCATCCTTCGGTAGGAAAACGTACCAAAAGGAAAAGTGAATGTTGTCTTCTCAGGATCCTCTGGAGTAATAGGAACATAGAAATATCCAAAAAATCCATCCAAGAAACAATAATGTTTTTTCCCAACAAGTCTCTCAAGCATCTAATCAATAAATGGGAGGGGGAAATGGTCCTTGCGAATAGATTGATTTAGTTTCCTATAATCAATACACACATGCCAACTTTTTTTCACCCTCATTAGAACTAACTCATCTTTCTCGTTTTTAACAACAGTAACACCACTTTTCTTAGGCACAACCTGAATAGGACTTACCCACTGAGAATCTGAAATGGGATAGATTATACCTACCTTAAGAAATTTTTCAACCTCTTTTTTAACAACCTCCAGAAGGGTTGTATTGAGTCTCCTTTGTGTTTGCCTCACCGGTTTAGCCCCATCCTCCGAAAGAATCTTATGCATGCAAATGGAGGGACTAATACCTGATATGTTAGCCAAGGTCCACCCAATTGCCCGATGTTCTCCCTCAAACTATTCAAAAGTTTTTCTTTATGTTCAAAAGAGACATTTTTATCAATTATAACAGGTAATTTCTCAGCACTTGATAATTATGACTATTTGATATTTTGTGGTAATGTCTTGAGTTCTAGTGTAGTGGGTGGTGTATGGATGGAGACATAGAAGGAACTGAAATATGTGTGCAAAGAGAATTAGTACCAAAATATACATCATCAAAATCAGAGAATAAAGCATCAAATCCATCAGAGTACTCAACATCCATGTCATAATTAGAGTTCACATGATCAAAATCAAAATATGAATTCATTTCAAAATCAAATATAAGAGATTTTTTTCCATTATAAATAGTTGTGTAAGTACTCTTAGACATCAAACTAGAACCAATACTCATAATCCCCCTAAGAATATGACAATCAAATCCCATGGGTTTTTTATTTGGTGGATCAAAATGGGAGATAACAAATGAAGAATGGTCCTCTGAGGGGTAATTCATGGATTCCATAACATTAAATATCACAACTTCAACCCCAAAATCCATGGAAAGTGTACCATAATTGAAATTTATGATAGTTTTTGCAGTTTTGTGGAAGGGCCTACCTAAGATAATGGGAGCATGGGAACTTACATGATCATCCTCCATGTTAATCACGTAGAAATCTGTTGGGAAGATCATGTCTCTTACCCGGAAAAGTACATCCTCAAGGACTCCCGATGGATATGTCGTAGCTCTATTCGCCAACTACACCACTACTCTCATCGGTTTCAGCTCACAAACCTGCAAAGAAGAGAATACAGAGTGAGGAATCACATTTATGGAAGTTCCCCAATCATAAAGTGCATCAGAAAAGTGAAAATCCCCTATGGTGCATGGCATGGTGAATTTCCCTGGATCCTTGCACTTTGTCGGCATTTCTAGAGTTGGTGTAATGAGTGCTGACACATTGCTTCCAAGATTTATCTTCTCATTTCCCTTGATCCATATTTGATTCATACAAAGTTCTTTTAAGAATTTCACATACCTTGGAATTTTCTTAATGTATTCAAGTAGAGGAATGTTGATCTCCACATGCTTGAATGTGTCCAAAACCTTCTTTTTCATTTCTTCTTCAGCCATATTCTTGGTTTGAACAACCTTGTTTGGAAAATGAAGGGGTTTAAGAGGAACATCATTAATCTTTTTCTTACCTTTATCTTTCTCCTTGGGTTGCTCATCATTTTATGTGGAATTGGGATTCTCCAAATTTGAGGTGAATTCAGGTGGAAAAATCGGTGCAGATGTATCATTTGTTCGCTTCCCACTTCTCAATGCGATGACACTGACATTCCCCTTGGTTTTTGGAGTAGGTTGGGATGGTAGATTTCTAGAATTATTACTTACCAATTCATAGAGGGTAGTGGAAATCAGGCTCATTTGAGTCTTCAACTCCCTTAGCTCCAAACATTGATTCTTCAGCTCATTCTATTGATTAAGAACAATTTTTTTCAAAATATCATCAGTGTTAGAATCTACCTTGGATGGGGGATTCCCTTATTGTTGGCTTGTTGGTGCTAGAGATTCAAATCCCCTTGGGGGTTGTTGGAAACCCTACTGGTAAGGTGGAGGCTTTTGGAATTTTTGTTGAAAGGGTGGCCTTTGTTATTGTCGAGAGCCATACCTCATGTCCGATTGATCCTTCCACCCTTGGTTGTATGTAGGATCAAACTTTTTTTTGGGGATATGGCTGTTGTTGTTGCTGATATGGTATCCTAGGGAATACTGCTGCACAATATTCTGTTTCTTGGAGTTGTGGGAAACAGTCAGCTGGGTGACTTGTCTCAATGCAAATACCACAAGGCCTTGAAGGAGGGGGTTGGGATGTCTTTTGAGCCAAAGAAATTTATCCCACCATAGTTTTCAATTCATCCAACTTGGTATCAATCAAATTACTTTCGAGAGAAGATGGACTTACCTGATGTACTCCCTTGACATGTGGAATACCTCGATCGCCAAATCGTTGGGAGTTTTGGGCCATTTTGTCGATCAATGCACATGCATCTACTGGTGTCTTATCCACCAATGCTCCTCCAACTGCAGCATCCACTATGTTACTCTCCATAGGTGTGATTCCTTCATAGAAGTATTGGATGAGGATTTTCTCAGTGATTTGGTGATGTGGGCATCTTGCACACAACTTCTTGAATCGCTCCCAATACTCATACATTGACTCCCCTTGTGTTTGATTGATCCCAGAGATCTCTTTATGAATGGAAGTGGTCCTTGATGCTGGAAAAAATATCTACAAGAAAAGACGTTTCAAATCGTTCAAACAAGTTACATCTTCAGGTTATAAATAATACATCCTGTATTTTGCAGCTCCATCAAGTGAGAATGGGAATGCTCTTAGTTTGATTTGATGTACAAAAATATTTCTAGGTTAAAGGGTAGAGCTATAACACCCCGAGATTTTATAAAAAAAATATATATTCTTATTAATTTCATTAATGTCTTGTGTTGTACGCTACACCAAAATGAGCTTGCACAACATGAATCTCTTAATTTCCTTACATTACACGCAATCGCGACCTTCCTCGATAGCGTGTGTAGTACGCAATACCGAGTTTCACTAAACGAGATATTATTATAATATTATTATGAACTAGCCGTTATGAATACTAATACCCACCTTTTGAAATTTTATAAATATTATTTTTCAAAATGGACTTAATTTTTGGATTCGGAATATCGAAATTATCTTAGGGTGAAATTTTGGTACTTTTCAGATAACTTTCATATTCTGATGAATAGTGAAAATTACTAAATTTTAATTAAAAACAACTTTTTAATAGAAATAATTAATAGTGATAAATTATTAATTTGAGTGGTTTTAAAGTATATTTAGAATTTGTTTTACCATTTAATAAATTTTTTTTCATTGGATGTAATTTCACATTTAAACCAGTTATAAACAAGTGTCAATCTTTTGATAGTTATTATCTCTTAAAAACACACTATTTGTTTTGACGACGGGAATTAATTTTTAAATTAGTTAATGTAACTGATATGTTTTGAATTTGATAAAATAGACATCATTTTTGAATTCATAATATCAAATATATCTTAGGCCTAATTTTTGGTATTTTTCTGGAAACTTTCATTTTTTTGATGAATAGTGAAACCACTAAGTGGTAGTTAAAAAACTGAATTTTTCAAAAAAAACTTAATTTTACCGCTTTTGTGAGTGTAATTTCAAAAATCTGAGAGACACAGTTAATATCAAGGACTAAAATGTGGTTCAATGAGATGAAAATAATTTTTGGTGAATAGTAACTTTTTACTTTTTTTTACCACGGTTAAAAGTAAATAGGGTAATTAAGGGTAAAACAAATATTATTATTACCCTAAAACATGTCCTAATTATATTTTATAAGTTTAATTCGACCAAAAACAACCGTAGGAATAAAATATGACCATTTAGGCCCACTTGGATTAGATTAGGACATTTATTATTAATTTATTTAAAGAAAGGTTAAAATAGTTAAAATCAATGTTTAATAAGTAAATAATTTTTAATATTTGGTTATACATAAGATAAATTCTACTATAAATATTCATTATAAATCTAATGAAATTTCCTACATAATGGTATTTTATTTGTAATTTTTAGACATTAAATAAGTTAATTTATTTATGACAAAACGATGATGCAGTAATTATCTTATTAATGAAATATTGACATAATTGATGTTATAAATACCCAAATAAATGTAATTTGAGACTTTTTATGAATTCCACTAATTTTCCAGGTTAATATGACATGTTAGTATTTATTTAATTAACTTGGTTATAACTAATAATTCTGTTATGATTTTCAAAAAAATCAATTACTAAATAGTGTAAAAATTGACATAAAATAGTTTTTAAAACAAATATTATATTATTAATTGTTATTTTATTCCTAAAAATCTAATGTTAGGCCAAATTACTTAGATAAGGTTATATATATTAATAAGAAACAACTTGGGGTTCGTTTGTCTTGTTATAGTAAGTTTATTAACCTTATATTTTAAGAACACAAGAAGACACGGTAAAAGTAAAATTATTTAAATTAATGTTAAAACTAAATGATAAGGTTATAATAGGAACCTAAACTTGTATAAATTCTATTTTATGAGAGGATTTCGACCCACCCTTACCTTAGCTTCTAAATAAATCAATTTGGAGCTATTTAAAACCGAATTTGTCTTTATAATAAAATAATATTTTTAGTTTTCCAAAGGTGCCCCTCTCCTCCCTTATAAAAGGGCACCTCCTCCCTCTCTTCCTCACACCACTTAGAGCCTTAAAGCTCAGCCAAACCCTGCACAATTATTTTCTCCACTTCCCTAGAAACATCCTAGAGGTCCTGGGCTTCTTCAAAGACCAATTTTAGTGCCCTAAGAGGAGGACTCAAATAGGCGCTTCAAAGAAGAGGTAATGTCTGTTACCGATTCTTTCAACTTTATTTCTTCTTCCACTTCTTCTTCTTAGTTTTTTTCATTATGAAGTAATAACATCAGTATCACTCATATACTGATATGTTATTATAATTATGAAACAACCCTATTGCACCATCTATCCATCCTACGGAAAACGAAATCACCGCGCGTGCGTACGTACGGAATACCGTCTCCATGTCGTGGTGTAATCTATTTTCCACCACCACCTTACTTGGATGGGTATAATGGTGTACATAATAACTATATATGATTATTGTAAAGTTATATTGATTCTTAAATAGTTTAAATACACTCCAATACAATACCACAATCATGAGAACGATATCATCGCTCGTGCGTACGTACGGACTACCGTCTCCACGACGCGATGAGATTCATTCTCCACGTTAACCATTCATGAATGATTATAAAATAAATATAATAAGTAATCATGAAATATATGACATAATAATGATACTGTATTTATGTGTATATATATGTATGTCATCTACTTAATTCCATTCATCTCAATAAGGAAACGAAAACAGCGTTCATGCGTACGTACGGCCTACCGTCTCCATGAACGGTGTATTTCTTTCCATTTATCGACCTATTATATATATGTATATTATTAATATATATTATATATAAATCATGTTTTATATTCTGGAATTAATTAATCATGATCTAAGTAATCATATGAATAATTACAAGTCAAAACACGGATGACAAATGAAACGATTTTACCTAAAACACTCTTTAACATGGAATTTACAAAATAACGGGTAATATAAAGTCATAAGTGAACCATATATGAAATCATAACAATGAATATGATTCTTTAATAAGTCAATGACATTATTTAAATCATTATACAGGAGGTTTGGATACGTACGAAGCATATCGGACCTAAGGTAAGGTATAATTTTGCAAATCTCATTTTTATCCGAGATTGCTTATTCGTAAGTATTTACAGGGGTTATTTCTATCATCCATGTCCATGTTTTATAAAAAAAATCATGTATTTTTAAAGTCTTTTTTACCCATTCTTGACTTTTACTACATGGTATGTAAGGAATATTTCTTTTTTTTACGCTACGAGGTACTTATTGACTTTTCCGGCCAAATTACGAGAAGAATGTTTTTTTAACTTATACGGCACAAACGGATTTTTATGGTTTTATAAAGCTTGATTTTCATGAAGCTTCCTCACAAATATTTCATGACTATTTTCAAGAAAAATTCTATTCTTTTAAAAATGCATGACATTTTGTGAGAAGAAAATGCTTTTAAAGAAGAAAGGATATTTTCCTCAAGAATTCATTTCAGGTGTTTTATCAAAACCATTTTCCATCTAAAATGAAATTATTTCATATGTGTATGTTTTAAGTATAATGTCTCTATGATTTACATGGTTTCACTTTTCTTATTATGAAATGATATCCATTTCGTTTATATGGATTATGTTATGATGGGAAAATGTTTATGAAACCCATTTTATTTGTTGGGTTTTTATGAATGATGTATGTTTATTTTGTGGCACAAGTAAGAATGATTTCATTATGAGATGGGTGGGACCTATATCTCCCTCCAATTCATTGGGTAAAGATTTATATCTCATGAGATAGACATGGATGGAACGGTAAGTTAATCTGGTTCAGTATTACAGGACTGAAATGAGGAGTGAACTCGATTCAGAAAGAGACTTTGTCCACTAAGATGGTCATGGCAGCAATGCCTTGGCTACTATGGAAATCATTACATGTGCTTAATGGATGCCACAATTACATGTTTTATTCCCATGCTATTTTATCATGATTTATGTTCCATTATGATCTATGCCTTATGTACTTCCATGTTTTATGTCGTTGCTCAAGATTTTGATGTTTAAACATTATGTTCATGTTTTTAATTTCAAATGTATATGGTATGTTTTATTTTATCCATGCTTACCCTTACTGAGCATTTAAGCTCACCCTTTTTATTTTTTCTTTTCCCCAAGGATTAAAAGAAAGGTTTTAGGTAAGGAAAGAAAAAGTGGAAGATCTTAATGGGAGATGTTGAAGATCTTTCATCACGATTATAAAATTACGTTCCAAGTTTCCAAAGACACTAAACTATTACGGTCCTTGTGTGTATGTTTTTGTTATGTATTAAGTATTCTACAAAAGTAATGTAATGTCCATGTACGTCATGCTTCGGGTCTCTACAGTTGGTATCAGAGGAAAGGTTTAGTCAACCTTTGGAAACTAGGATTCGAAAACGTTAGTGAGATCCATAGAGATATTTCTAAGGTATGTCTAGGGATGTCCCTAAGGATAAGTATACATTTAGGATATAGTCCTAGAACTACGGTAAAGATCTTAGAATTTAACCTAAGATGTTAGATATTGAAGGTAATCTCCCTTTATTGTGTTGTTTTCCCTAGCATGATTTTTACCCCTCACACTATTCTTTTTAGGTTTTAGACGATGGCTGGAACCCGAAGGAACCGTGTTGATCAATGTAATGGACAATGAAATGATTGTCCTGCTGAACAAACAAATGTTGTGGGATATGGAGTGAAAAATCTTATTTCTATACTTACACAAGCTATGAATCATTCTGGACTTCCAAATGAGCAGAGAAGGGAACAATATTCTATTGAGTCCTTCATGAGGCAACGCCCACCTTCTTTCAGTGGGTCTTCTGATCCACTTGTTGTTGAACAATGGATCAGTACCACTGAAAAGATATTTTCAGTTCTTCAATGTTCTGAACATGATAAAGTCATCTTAGTAGTATATCGTTTGGAAGGTGAAGCTGATCAATGGTGGAATCTTATCAAGAATACGAGGCCAAGAGATGAAATTGAGTCCATGGAATGGGACAAGTTCAAGAACTTATTTTTCAATAATTACTTCCATCGTATTCTTCGAACAAAGATGGAGAAGGAGTTTCTTGAACTAAAGCAAAAGGATGATGTATCTGTTGGTATATACGAAGCAAATTTTACAAGGCTTGCAAGGTATGCATCTGGCTTTATCATCCAACCTGAAAGTAAAATTGATCGATTCTTTAGTGACTTAAAACCAAATATTTGAAGGGCATTAGCTATAAGATATTTCAGTAGCTATGAAGAAATTGTGCGTTGTGCTATCAAGGTAGAAATGGAAGTTTTTGTTACATATCCATCTCATGTTTTTGACAAGAAACGAAAGATGGAGTTCAAGGAGAAATCTCAGAATAATGGTGAAAAGAAGATGAATGTTTCCTTATGCTCAAAGTGTGGAAAGAAGCATGGTGTAGATTGTCTTAGAGGGACTAGAAAATGTTTTAAGTGTGGAAAATAAGGTCATCAAGCAACTGAGTGTCGAAGTAATGGAAAAATGGTTTCTAATGGTGTGAATAAAGAAAAGACTACAGAGAATGCACCAACAACACTTCAATGCTTCAAGTGCAATGAAATGGGGAATTATGCTAATCAATCCCCTAATACAAGGGTTAATGATGATCGACATGAGTAACCACTTAAGGAAAATGACAAAGGGAAGTCACATGCGATCACTATTGGTGGTGTTGAATATGACAACGATGTGGTTGAATGATTAAGTGTTTATGTAATGGGATTCCAAAATAATGATGTATATAGTATCGTGGAATATTGGAATATTTATGTATTGGTCAATTGTGGTTTTCAATAATTTTATGGTACCAGTAACCATGGAAAGTGATTGAGAAATTTTGGTAAGCAGATGATATGTGCATAATGAAGGGATAAGAAGATAATGATATGTTTGATTGTATTCATGAGTTCATTATTGATATAAGGACTAAGTGATATCATGGTTTGAGTATAAAGAATTTTGAGGATTTTGGTATGTGGAAAGTGTTAACTTTTAACTGCATTCATGTTTTCACTAAGGTTTAATGGGTATTCATTTTTCAAGAGAATACATGATTAAGGTATTCACATGATTGGAATGTGACCAACAAGATATATGGGGGATAAATGATGGTATTCACATGCTTGGTTGATGACATTTCAAGTAATCATTTTCTTTATACTATGAGCTTGGAACAAAGTATTTTAGATAAGCCTAAAGATTGGAATGAATTATGTTAGACAAAAGTCAGTATTGTTTAAGGATAGAACTTTTTTTGATATTATTGATGGGATGTTATAGTAATATAGTTTTAGAAAAAGGACAACCTGCGGGATGGGTGACAGCCCATCACGTCGGACAAGACTGTGGGAATCGAACCCACAATCGAAGTGCGACTGGCCTTTATCGCCTACTACTGGCCTACAGAAAGTCCCTAGTTAGTAGAAACTATTTTTATTTTATTAAGTGGTATGATATATGAAGTATAAGTTCATTTTTTGAACCATATACGATTAACCTAACCATAAGATGGGCTTATAACTTTTGTTAACCTTTTGTTTGAAACAGATGGAATGACCCATCATTATATCACATGATCTGCTAACACATCACAAATGAAAAATTAAACTTCATTTCTTTAAGGGATGAAGTGGAAATTTTTCAATTCACGAACAACAGTGAGATTGTACCAAAATCATGTAAGTATTTCTTTTAATTCATCAACTTTAGGGAAATGATCTTGAAAACCAAAAATGTTGTCCTAGTTCCCTTATATCCGATTAATCAGATGGTACCTTAGATCATCACAAATCTATAGCTTTGTGATTGTTGGCTTTTTCATAGCTATGTTCTCTACCACTCTCCATCAGAACATGATGGTTAGGTTTCTCTTCCATATCCATATTTTCACCTATGTTCTCCTATGTGAAAACCCAGTGATTAGTTAATTTGGGTAACCGTTATGTTTCAAACTTTAGTTTTTAAAGATTGGTTTTGGTATTCCTTTTTACGATGTGGGTTTCTATTAAAGAAACTTTCGAGTAGTAAACCATTTATAACCCCGACGAATTTCGAGGGCGAAATTCATTTTAAGGGGGGTAGAATGTAACACCCCGAGATTTTATAAAAAATATATATATTCTTTTTGATTTCATTAATGTCTTGTGTTGTACGCTACACCAAAAGGATCTTGCACAACACACATCCCAGACTTGCCTTACATTACACGCAATCGCGACCTTCCTCGATAGGGTGTGTAGTACGCAATACCGAGTTTCACTAAACGAGATATTATTATAATATTATTATGAACTTGCCGTTATGAATATTAATACCCACTTTTTGAAATTTTATAAATTTTATTTTTCAAAATGGGCTTCATTTTTGGATTCGTAATATCGAAATTAGCTTAGCGTGAAATTTTGGTACTTTTCGGATAACTTTCGTATTCTGATGAATAGTGAAAATTACTAAATTTTAATTAAAAACAACTTTTTAATCGAAATAATTAATAGTGATAAATTATTAATTTGAGTGGTTTTAAATTATATTTAGAATATATTTTTACCATTTAATACAATTTTGTTCATTGGATGTAATTTCACATTTAAACCAGTTATAAACAAGTGTCAATCTTTTGATAGTTATTATCTCTTAAAAACACGCTATTGGTTTTGACGACGGGAATTAATTTTTAAATTAGTTAATGTAACTGATATGTTTTGAATTTGATAAAATAGACATCATATTTGAATTCATAAAATCAAATATAGGTTAGGCCTAATTTTTGGTATCTTTCTGGAAACTTTAATTTTTTGATGAATAGTGAAACCACTAAGTGGTAGTTAAAAAAAACTGAATTTTTCATAAAACATAATTTTCCCACTTCTATGAGTGGAATTTCGAAAATCCAAGAGACACGGTTAATATCAAGGACTAAAATGTGGTTCAATGGGATAAAAATAATTTTTGGTGAATAGTAACTCTTTACTTTTTTTACCACGGTTAAAAGTAAATAGGGTAATTAAGGGTAAAAAAGATATTATTATTACCCTAACACATGTATTAATTCTATTGGATAAGTTTAATTCGACCAAAAACAACCTTAGGAATAAAATATGACCATTTAGGCCCACTTGGATTAGATTAGTACATTTATTATTAATTTATTTAAAGAAGGGTTAAAATAGTTAAAATCAAAGTTTAATAAGTAAATAATTTTTAATATGGGGTTATTCATAAGATAAATTCGACTATAAATATTCATTAGAAAGATAATGAAATTTACTACATAATGGTATTTTATTTGTAATTTTTACACATTAAATAATTTAATTTATTTATAACACAACGATGATGCAGTAATTATCATATTAATGAAATATTGACATAATTGATGTTATAAATACCCAAATAAATGTAATTTGAGACTTTTTATGAATTCCACTAATTTTACAAGTTAATATGACATGTTAGTATTTATTTAATTAACTTTTTTAGAACTAATAATTCTTTTATGATTTTCAAAAAAATAAATTACTAAATAGTGTCAAAATTGACATAAAATAGTTTTTAAAACAAATATTATATTATTAATTGTTATTTTATTCCTAAAAATATACTTTTTCGCCAAATGACTTATATAAGGTTATATATATTAATAATAAACAACTTTGGGTTCTTTTGGCTTGTTATATTATGTTTATTAACCTTATAGTGTAAGAACACAAGAAGACGCGGTAAAAGTAAAATTATTTAACTTAATGTTAAAATTAAATGATAATGTTAAAATAGGAACCTAAACTTGTCTAAATTATATTGGATGAGATTATTTCGACCCATACCCACCGTACCTTCTAAATAAATCAATTTGGAGCTATTTAAACCCGAATTTGGCTTTATAATAAAATAATATTTTTAGTTTTCCAAAGGTGCCCCTCTCCTCCCTTATAAATGGGCACCTCCTCCCTCTCTTCCTCACACCACTTTGAGCCTTAAACCTCGGCCAAACCCTACCAAATTATCTTCTCCACTTCCCTAGAAACATCATAGAGGTCTTGGTCTTCTTAAAATACCAATTTTAGTGCCCTAAGAGGAGGACTCAAACAGGCGCTTCAAAGAAGAGGTAATGTCCGTTATCGATTCTTTCAACTTTATTTCTTCTTACACTTCTTCTTCTTAGGTTGTTTCATTATGAAGTAATAACATCAGTATAACTCATATACTGATATGTTATTATAATTATGAAACAACCCTATTTCACCATCTATCCATCCTACGGAAAACGAAATCACCGCGCATGCGTACGTACGGAATACCGTCTCCACGCCGTGGTGTAATCTATTTTCCACCACCAACTTACTTGGATGGGTATAATGGTGTACATAATAACTATATATGATTATTGTAAAGTGATATTAATTCTGAAATAGTATAAATACACTCCAATACAATTCCACTATCATGAGAACGATATCATCACTCGTGCGTACGTACGGACTACTATCTCCACGACGCGATGAGATTCATTCTCCACGTTAACCATTCATGAATGATTTTAAAGTATATATAATAAGTAATCATGAAATATATGACATAATAATGATACTTGATTTATTTTTATATATATGTATGTCATATACTTAATTCCATTCATCTCAATAAGGAAACGAAAACAATGTTCATGCGTACGTACGGACTACCGTCTCCATGAACGGTGTATTTTTTTCCATTTATCGACCTATTATATATATGTATATTCTGAATATATATTATATATAAATCATGTTTTATATTCTTGAATTAAGTAATCATGATCTAAGTAATCATATGAATAATTACAATTCAAAACACGGATGACAAATGAAACGATTTTACCCAAAACACTCTTTAACATGGAATTTACAAAATAACGGGTAATATAAAGCCATAAGTGAACCATATATGATATCATAAAAATGAATGTTATTCTGTAATAAGTCAATGACATTATTTAAATCATTATACAGGAGGTTCAGATACGTATGAAGCATATCGTACCTAAGGTAAGGGATAATTTTGCAAATCTCATTTTTATCTGAGATTGCTTATTCGTACGTATTTACTGGGGTTATTTCTATTATCCATGTCCATGTTTTATAAAAAAAATCATGTATGTTTAAAGTACTTTTTACCCAATCTTGACTTTTACTACATGGTATGTAAGGAATCTTTATTTTGTTTACGCTATGAGGTACTTTTTGACTTTTCCAGCAAAAGTACGAGAAGAATGTTTTTTTTAATTTATACGGCACGAACGAATTTTTACAGTTTTATAAAGCTTGATTTTCATGAAGCTTCCTCAAAAATATTTCATGACTATTTTCAAGAAAAATCCTATTCTTTTAAAAATTCATGACATTTTGTGAAAATAAAATTCTTTTAAAGAAGAAATGATATTTTCCTCAAAAATTCATTTCAAGTGTTTTATCAAAACAATTTTCCATCTAAAATGAAAGTATTTCATATGTGTATGTTTTAAGTATAATGTATCTATGATTTACATGGTTTCACTTTTCTTATTATGAAATGATATCCATTTCTTTTATATGGATTATGTTATGATGGGATAATGTTTATGAAACCCATTTTATTTGTTGGGTTATTATGAATGATGTATGTTTATTTTGTGGCACAAGTAAGAATGATTTCATTATCTGATGGGTGGGACCTATATATCCCTCCAATGCATTGGGTAAAGATTTATATCTCATGAGATAGACATGGCTGGAACGGTAAGTTAATCTGTTTCAGTATTACAGGACTAAAATGAGGAGTGAACTCGATTCAGAAAGAGACTTTGTCCACTAAGATGGTCATGGCAGCAATGCCTTGGCTACTATGGAAATCATTACATGTGCTTAATGGATGCCACAATGCGTGCATGGGGTGGTCGAAACCAGCCGAACGACCTCAGAATGCCATTAAATCGGACAAAAAAAAGGGTGGGTGAATTTTGAAATTGTTAGCTCGACGACACATCAATCGGAGGTGTCGTGTGACCGCGCTGACCTAAAACACACTTGGCGTGTCGTAAATGGCCAAAACATGGGTTTTACGGTCAAATGCATGCCGAAAGACATCGGAATGACTTAAAATCACACAAAAACAGCCTAGTTATTATTCAGGAGGTGTACGAGGAGAAGACACATCCTTCAGATGTACAGTTTGCACGGAACGACTGAATATGTGTTTTTTAGGTGTTCGGTGCGCTTGAAAAACGTGCGTGGGGTGGTCGAAACTGGCCGAACGACCTCGGAATTCCATGAAATCGGATGACAACAAAGGGTGGGTGAATATTGAAATTTTCAGCCAGAAGGCACGTCAATAAAAGGTGTCGTGTGACCGCGCTGGCTGAAAATTCACTTCGTGTGTCGTAAATGGACAAACATGGGTTTTATGGTCATATTCATGTCGAACGACATCATAATGAATTGAAATCACACAAAAACACCCTAATTATTATTTGTGAGCTGTACAAAGATATGACATGTCATTCGGACACGCGGTTTGCACGGCACCGCTGAATATGTGTTTTTTAGGTGTTAGGCGCACTTGAAAAGCATGCGTGGGGTGGTTGAAACTGGTCGAATGACCTCGGGATACCCTAAAATCGGACGACAACAAAGGGTGGGTGAATTGTGAAATTTTCGGCCAGATGGCATGTCAATCGAAGGTGTCGTGTGTAACAACCCAAGATTTTATAAGAAACATTATTTTTAATTTCATTCATATCTTCTATTGTACGATACACCATGATTATCTTTCACTATACACAACAACAAAGGATTCATGCACTACACGCAACCTTGACTTGGCTTGCATTACACGCAATCACGACCTTCCCTGATAGCGTGTGTTGTACGCAATACTGGGTTTTACTAAACAACAATATATTATTATAATATTGTTATGAACTAGCTGTTATGAATAGTATTAACTAAATTTTGAATTTTATAACATTATTATTCATCTTACACATTTTCTAGAACATGGTATTAGAACAAAATAAATTTTTCAGGTAAAATAAGTATTTTTCAAAAAATACGGTTTTGCCGCCTTTTGATGGCGCACCCACATTAAATCTAGTTTTTGAAATGTTTATAAGTTCCATTTGACAAAATAAAATTATTCTTTGGAAACAAGAAATAAAAATTTACTTTCGATAAATTTTTCATTTTATTCTGATAACTTTCATATTTTAATGAATAGTAAAAACACGCTATATTTTAATTAAAAACAACCTTTTTCATCGTAATATCTTATGTGGTTAAATTATAATTTTGAATGGTTTTAAAGTATAAATATAATATATTTTTACCATTTAATATAACGTATGTCATTAGCATTGATTTTACCTTGAATTCGTAGGTTAAATCAATTCAATCTTTTGCAATGTTTTAAAGAAAAACCCGTTTTCTTTCGACAACGGGATTAATTTTAATTTAATTTCTGAAACTTTTGTGTATTTAATTTGTAAAAATGGATTCCATATTTGGAATCAGTGGGTCCAAATTATGTTAATAAGCTACTTTTTATTTTTGGGCATTATGATTAGTAACTACGGTAAATTTTATTTACCATAATTAAAGGTAAATCGGGTAATTAAGGGTAAATATAATATTATAAAATTACCCTAGCACATGTAAAAATACTATTGGATGACTACAAGTCGACCCATATCACCTAAGTGTCGGATTATATTCATTTAATTGACTTTTGTCCATGAAAATAATTTAATTATTATTAAAACCATAGAATGTGACAACATGTCACTTTCTTAAATCTTATAAGTATAATAATTTTAATTTAGTGATAAACTTCATGAAACTTCAAACCTGAATAGTCTCTAGAAATATAATACAATTATCTACATCATAGGAATTTATTTCGAATTTTTAGGGATTAAATAATTATCATTTATTATGACACAAAGATGATACAGTAATTGTCTTATTAATGAAATATTGACATAATTGATGTTATAAATACCAAAATAAATGTAATTTAAGACTTTTTATGAATTACACTAATTTTATATGTTAATATTACATTTTATTATTTATTTAATTAACTTTTTTATAACTAATCAATCTGTTATGAGTTTCAAAAAAATCAATTACTAAATAGTGTCAAAATTGACATAAAATTGTTTTTAAAACAAATATTATATTATTAATTGTTATTTTATTCCTAAAAAACTAAGTTTCTACCAAATGAGTTATATAAGGTTATATATATTAATAATAAACAACTTGGGGTTCGTTTGGCTTGATATAGTAAGTTTATTAACCTTATAGTGTAAGAAAACAAGAAGACATGGTAAAAGTAAAATTATCTAACTTAAGGTTAAATATAAATGATAAGGTTAAAATAGGAACCTAAGCTTGATAAATTCTATTGGATGAGAGTATTTCAACCCATCCCCACCTTATCTTTGAAATAAATCAATTTGGAGCTATTTAAAACCGAATTTGGCTTTATAATAAAATAATATTTTTAGTTATTCCAAAGGTGCCCCTCTCCTCCCTTATAAAAGGGCACCCCCTCCCTCTCCTCCTCACACCAATTTGAGCCTTCAATATCGGAAAACCCCTACCAAATTATCTTCTACACTTTACTAGAAACATCCTAGAGGTTCTGGTCTACTTTAAAGACCAATCTTAGTGCCCTAAGAGGAGGTTTCAAAGAGCCGTATCAAAGAAGAGGTAATTTCTTCTCCCGATTCTTTCACGCTTCTTTCTTCTTCAACTTCTTCTTCTTTAGTTGTTTCATTATAAATTAATAACATAAGTATCAATAATTTGTTATTATAAATATGAAACAACCCCATTTCACCTTCTATCCATCCTACGGAAAACAAAATTGCCGCGCGTGCGTACGTACGGAATACCGTCTCCACACCGTGGTATAATCTGTTTTTCCACCAACACCTTACATGGATGGGTATAATGGTGTAAATAATAACTATACATAGTTATTATAACATCATAATGATTCTGATATATTGTATCATCCACTCCAATTCAATTAAATAATTATGGAAACGATATCATCGCTCGTGCGTACGTACGGACTACCGTCTCCACGACGCGATGAGATTCATTCTCCATGTTAACCATTTAAGAATGATTATAAAGTATATATAAGAAATAATAATGAAATATATGACATTATAAAGCTACTGGATTTATGTATATTTGTATTTCATCTACTTAATTCCATTCAACACAATAAGGAAACGAAAACAGCGTTCATGCGTACGTACGGCCTACCGTCTCCATGAACGGTGTATTTCTTTCCATTTATCGATCTATTATATATATGTATATTCTGAATATATATTATATATAAATCATGTTTTATATTCTATAATTATGTAATCGTGATCTAAGTAATCATATGAATAATTACAAGTCAAAACACGGACGACAAATGAAACGATTTTACCCAAAACACTCTTTAACATGGAATTTACAAAAGAATGGGTAATATAAAGTCATAAGTGAACCATATATTATATCATAACAATGAATATGATTCTTTAATAATTCAATGACATTATTTAAATCATTATACATGAGTTTCTGATACATATGAAGCATATCGGACATAAGTTAAGGGATAATTTTGCAAATCTCATTTTTATCCGAGATTGCTTATTCGGAATTATTTTCTAGGGTTATTGTTATCATCCATGTCCATGTTTCCTAAAAATGGTTTCATGTATGTTTAAAGTCCTTTTTACCCACTTTTTACTTTTACTACATGGTATGTATGGAATCTTACTATTACGAGGTACTTTTTGACTTTTCCGGCAAAAGTACGAGAAGAATGTTTTTTTAACTTATACGGCACGAACGGATTTTTACGGTTTTATAAAGCCTTATTTGCATGAAGCTTACTTTAAAATATTTCATGACTATTTTCAACAAAATATATTTCTTTTAAAATAGCATGACATTTTGAGAAAATAAATTTATTTTGAAGAAGAAAGGATATTTTCCTCAATAATTCATTTCAAATATTTTATCAAAACCATTTTTCCATCTAAGATGAAATTATTTCATATGTGTATGTTTTAAGTTTAATGTCATTATAATTTACATGGTTCACTTTTCTTATGATGAAATTTTCATTTGTTTTATATGTATTATGAAATGATGGGACGATGTTTATGAAACCCATTTTATTCTTTGGGTTATGATGAATGTTTTAAGTTTATTTTGTGGCACAAGTAAGAATGATTTCACTATGAGATGGGTGGGACCTATATCTCCCTCCAATGCATTGGGTAAAGATTTATATCTCATGAGATAGACATGGCTGGAATGGTAAGTTAATCCGGTTCAGTGTTACAGGACTGAAACGAGGAGTGAACTCGATTCAGAAAGGGACTTTGTCCACTAAGATGGTCTTGGCAGCAATGTCTTGGCTACTATGGAAATCATGACATGTGCTGAATGGTTTCCACAATTACATGTTTTATTCCCATGAAATTTTATCATTATTAATGTTTCCATATGATCTATTCCTTACTTACTTCCATGTTTTACGTCATTGCTCAAGATTTTGATGTTTAAACATTATGTTCATGTTTTTAAGTTCAAATGTATATGGTATGTTTTATTTTATCCATGCTTACCCTTACTGAGCATTTGAGCTCACCATTTTTATGTTTTCTTTTCCCCCAGAATTAAAAGAAAGGTTTTAGGTAAGGAAACAAATAGTGGAAGCTCTTTATGGGAGATGTTGAAGATCTTTCACCACGATTAGAAAATTACGTTCCAAGTTTCCAAAGACACTAAACTATTATGGTCCTTGTGTGTCTGTTTTTGTTATGTATTAAGTATTCCGCAAAAGTAATGTAATGTCCATGTACTTCATGCTTCGGGTCTCTACAAGAGAAAACCACATTAAATTATTTTAGGTGTTTGTTTGGATCCTCACCAGATAATCCATGAAACATTGGAAGAAGATTAATTAACCCAGATTTTAGTTCAAAGTCTGATTTGAGATTCGGGTATGCAATACAATTTAGTTGATAGTTAATATCTGATGTAGCCAATTCTCGAATGGTTCTATTAAGTTAATTTCCATTATTTTCAGCCATTGGTTCTTGTTTTATGGTTGAATTTGAATTTATTCCAATTTCAATGTTCTGAAAGTGGAGGACTTCTCCAACTAGTTGAATATTGAAACTTCTCATAGACTGAGAATGTCTGATTTGTGCCCTAAGCCTGCGTTCAATCTCAGGGTCAATATCTAATAGATATTTAGGATTATTTAATGTCATAAATCAAATAAAAATGAAAAGAAATAAATTGGACCACAGTAAAATAAAAATAATAAGTTTGAGTTGATGGTCCAAAAATAAGTAGAAGAAAATAAAATAAGAAGAAAAAATCAGATTGGGTAAAGAAGGAAGAAAGAAGATACGAAGAGAATAAAATGTAAAATAAAATAAATACCTCTAATTGGTTGAAATAATTACTTGCCTACCAGGAAACGGCGCCAATTTGAAAGAGAATTGTCGTGGGTTCCCTCTAATGATTAGTGTGATTTTGGGGTACTTAGGTGTAGTAGAGTGGCTGACCAAGGTCATCTCTCAAAGGAGGAAGTAAATTAAAACAACTTCTTAAAGGTATTATAAAAATAAAATAGAATAGATTTAAAACACTACAAGAAATGATGGGGGTGGTTGTTTATCATTTATAAAACATGAAGAAGTTTGCTGGAAGAAGATATCATTTTTTTGTTTTTAAATTTGAAATGATGTTTGATTAAAAAGACACAACAAGAAGATGTTTTTTATAAAATATTTAAAATACATAATCAATATAACTCTACCTATTTAATAAATTATTTATCATTATCATTTAAATTAATATCCACTTAATTGTGATCCCTTAACTTGTTAACCCCCGAACCCTACGAGAATTAACCTTACCACAAAGATGAAGTGAATTAAGTCATAGGTTATCTTCGGAACATGTAATCGCAACACCCTTCTTTGATTAATAATCTAAGGATATATCTTATGTTCAATCTTAAATTAAGTCACATATCCATTCTTTAAATGAGGACTAATTGAATTTTTAGATTATGTTTGAACTCTACAAATTAATCCCATGTGGTTTTGAATTACCAGTTAAGGTTGCACTCTCACAGTTCACACAATTCCTAACCTCACGTGTTTTGTGTTAACTATTCAATTGCTTGCTTAGTTTAATTTAAATTAAAAACTCAATTGATAGATCATAATATTTGAATTACATTAGCTCATTGATTCAAAATAAATGAATGAATAAGTATAGAGGTCGATCAATTACTAAAAAGAACTACTCTTCCATGGGTGGTGTAGTCATCGTAGAAACGTTTTGCATGTGAAATGGTTTAGAAAGGGTAGAACCTAATAATGTTTCCACTTGTGATTCTATCCCAATTAGGAATATTAAGAGAATAATAAATTTAAATAAAACATAAGAAAATATAAGAAATAAAATGAGAACAAAGAACCTTATTATGAATACACAAACATTATAACAAAAGGAAGAAGAATAGGGCTTCGATGAAGGGATCCTTGCTTCAAGAGATACCCTTATTGAATTTCTTGGATAATTGAAGTGGAACCTCTTCTACTCTTCCCTAAACTTCCTAATGCACGTCTCCACCCCAAAAAAGGAGAAAAACACCAATTTATAGAGTGGTGGGGAGGCTAGGTTCCAAGTGGTTTCAAGTGTGAATGGAGAATCTCGGCTAAATATTTTATGCTAAATTGTACCACCCATTTCACCACCAACACGCGTGAATCAGTTGTCCTTCTAGAATAATGATTCGCTCGAAAATGAGTTATGTAGCTCCTCTCAAAAGTTGGGCCTGATCCAAGTACGGATGAAGAAGTTATGTCCCAAATACAAAACCCTTGTCCATTCTGCCGAGTCCATCCCACCATTGACTTAATGGACCATTTACTCCATCCAAATGAACTTTTAACTCTAGTGTCCTGAATAAAAGTTGTGGAAAATTAAGTTAGGAACGCTGTTACAAAATATTAAGTTCAAATAATAAATATTAAAATATTTATCTTCAAAATACGACAGTACATTTTAAATGGGTAAAACTAAAATTTTTATCAAATTTTCAAATGAATGTTCTAATCCCAAATATTTCATAAATGAATATATTTATCACAATGTGAGGAAAATATATCATTTATTATCAATAAAATATTCAAAAAAATAGTGTTTTATCAAACACCCTTTATAAATTCCAAAAAAATCGATGATAAAGTGGTATCATTATCAGTACTAAAAAATGAATATAAATGCATATATTTATCAACAATGATAAATGTTTCCTTTATGAGTGCATTTCTTCCTTGATAAAGGTCAGTTCAATTCAGTTTAAAATTTTTTCCTACCTTTTTTATAAATCTGAACAATATATGTATGGGGTGAGTCCTGTATTTGGGTTTCTATTAGTAGGATGATTGGTTTTTTATCCTAGTCATGATATAAAATCCTTAATAATTCCATTTGATTCACCCCCTCCCCACCCAACCCCTAGCCTAACAGGCCCATCATGTCACCTCGTATAGTTTCATTTCCATAGACCCACCCACCCCTCCTCTTATCAGTGATGAGCCACATAATCTTTCTACTCTATAACTAGGCATCACTTTATGATAATAGGTTATCAAGTTTAGACACTTCCCATTATCGGTTGCAGGTTGCTTCTGTATGTGGACTTGGCTGGGCTCAAATTTTTCTTTTATAAAATATTCAATGATTTTTCTAAAAAAATAGTTACCTAACTCATTTAAACTCAACTACTCATACACATCTAAGGATGGATGTGGTATAAACTCCATGATAAATCCCTCAGAGTAACATAGATCGACAAGTTTGATGTGTTTCCCCATATGGTGGATTTTCCATAGTGTTTCCCATTACTCCTCTTGTCAGTTATAAAACCCACTAATTTTCTAATCCATATTCATGAATCATACTATTCTAAGAGGGTATTATATATGGATCTATCCATTATGGGTTTTAGTCTTTATTTTTTGGCCTTGGTTGGCTCTACATTTTTATTATAACATGTCTTTATAGAGTTTTCCGAACAAAATAGTTTCCAAACTCAACCACTCGTATGAATGCACGGAGTGACTCATATATTGGGACCAAAAAATGATTATGACAATGGGACAATGATAATTGATAGAAAAAAATGTCAAATAAATGTGGAAATAAATGAAATGAGATGTAATTTGGAAAACCACCCAAAAAATAAAGGGTTAAAAAATCACAGGGAAATTGATGGTTCACTTTGGGTAAATGTTGGTGTAGACACTCCCTCTTAATTAAAAAGAGAAAACCTTCAATTATAACTCCAAGCTATATAGAGAAAGATAGAATCAAAAAATACCACACACTCAAATGTTGAATTTTCGGTGATGAGATGATGAAACCATCTAGAAAATACCTTCTATAGGAAATTCCCACTTCCCAACTCCTCTTTTACTAGTAATTTAGTATGGTATGGACACTAACCGATCCTACCACCTCCCACCCCCTTTAAAATTTTGGGCAAGATAGTCTTCCATAAAAAATTACACTACTAAAATAGATCCTCACATCCTTTCTATATTCCAAACATGCTTATCATGACTCTCAAATGCTTCTTGAGGATCTACATCATTTAAACATACCCAACTTAGTCTCTATTTTCTAAAAATATTTCATATTTTCATTAATACTAATTTTCTATAGGTTTATGATTCCTTTCTCCACCACATATCGAACAATGTAACACTCTAACCCAATGTGCTTAAACCTTGATTGAAGAGATAGATTCATTGAAATGTGTAAAAAGTTATGTCTATCAGAAAACAATGGAATCTACTCATGTATTTGATCAAGCCCCTCCAACAACCTTTTCATCCAAATTTCCTCTTTTCATGCATGTATAGCTTCCACGTACTCTTTCTCCATCATGGATAAATCCAAAACTGACTATAACTTGGAAATACATGTCCACTCTCCTCCTATTAGAGAAAATACATAACAAGTATTGGATTTTCTCAAGTCAGAATCACCTAAAAAATATATATCAACAAATCCATTAATAGTGAAATCTGATCCTCAATAACACAATGCATCATCAAAGGTCTCCTTGATGTATCTCATGATCATATTCATTGTTCTATAATTCTCTCATCCTAAATTCTCTATGTAATAACTATGTATTCCCACAACATATGAAATGTTTAGTCTAGTATAAACCATAGTTATCATTAGACTTCCCAGTATTGATAAATATGATACTCGAGACATCTATATCCTCTCTAATTCACTGCTAGAAATCATCATTGAGGATAACATGAAATTAGTAGGAAGTGGTGTAGAGATTGGACTGTATTATTTCATTTTTAATAGTTTCGAGACATTACCCAAGTAATTTTTTATGATTTCAAAATCATACCATTGTTTATGTCTTAGTAAAATTTCAACCAAATAATATTGTTTTCTGGTCACAAGTTGTTATTATCAAATTCCCTAATCAACTATACCTTATTCTCATAGATCTGATAAATTTTGGGGATTACAACAAACATTTCTACCATATACAATACATGAATGATGAAATCATTACCATATGAATCCCTAATATGTGTACAAGGATTTAACTAAATTATGTTGTATCCAATACTCATGGTATAGGAATCAGATTTCATATACCCACACCTTCACACCTTCTTGAGACCATATATAGATTTTCTACCTAGAAACCAGGTTTCCTTTTTCTTCTTCTCTAAATCCTTATGGTCAGATCATATATATATCTTCATGAATATTTCCATGGAGGAAATTATTCTTAATATATTTCATCACTATATATAAATTTTCTCTAATTGTTATAATGATCACTATTTGGGTAGTTTCAGTGATTTTCATTGTATTGAATTTATATATATATATATATATATATATATACGTATATATATATATAAATTCAATACAATGAAAATAACTGAAACTACCCAAATAGTGATCATTATAACAATTAGAGAAAACATTTTCCCCAAATCAGAAGCTTTCATATGAGTATATCCATCTACTACCATTATTACACAATATATTAAAACATGATCTTAAAGACCCTTTTTTCATCAATACCCTTCCTTCCTTCAGGTAATAGAATAGGATCCCAAGTCTTATTCTTATACAATGTAAAGATATGGATTTTCCATGTAATTGTTTTAATTATATGGAAGTAGTATGAGTTTAAGAAAATGTATGGTGCATGATTCTGAGGCACGGTGTGCCCAGAATGAATTTCTGAACTTTTTTTAAGTTACATTCAGTAAACATGCGAGCGGTGTTTTCTAACTTTTGAATCGGTTCTTGGTTTAAAAATATGAGGGCACCGCTGAATCAGCACCGCTAGGATTCACTTAAAAAACATTACTTCAACCGTAGTAGGTTTGGAGAAAAATATAGATTTTGGATTTTTTAATAGAATAATAAAATAACTTGTTATTTTAATTCTTTCTTTCTTTTCCTCCAATGGAAAAACAGAACCATGGGACCAACGGCGTATCAGAAAATTAAATGGCCTGACCCTTCAAATCCTATATAATAGAATTGTTAGAATTTAGGAATGTTACTATTAAATGAACCCTCATAAATTCTATGAGTGTTGCTCACCCACCCCCTATCCTATTTATATGAAGCTTGGGGAGAGGTAATGGAACAACTTCACCAAGAAACAATGTGCTGATAAAGTTTCACGATGCCAACATTGGAGGACAGAGCTGGTTCCATCGGGCGGTGATGGGTGAAACTGAATCACGAACCGATGGACGACACTTGAGCAGCAACGTTGGCGTCTTGTTGTGGGGACAAAAACACTGACCCACTTCCTCAATCACGGGCTCTCTCCATCGTTCTTAAGGAAGGGTTTTAATCTTGTATTGTTTCTATGATTTGCCGAAGACTTATTTCTACCCTCTTGCTATCAAGATAACGTGGAGGGCCTGGTCCAAACTAACAAGGCCCTAACCCTATGCCTTTTGTTGTAATTGATGCGTTCTTTGCCGAAATTTTAATTTGGGGTGGACGGAACACAGAATGCCGGGTGACGGCGGTGACCAGCAATGGCTAGCCGCAGAGGAGATAGTGGTGCTCTACCACACGCCACTAGTGGAGAAGGTCACATCTATAGCCATGGCAGGTGACGACGGTGGATGGCAATGGCCAGCAGCGAAGGAAGTGGTGGCTCACCGTCACGTTCCACTGGAGAAGGTGGCTACGACAATGTAGTGGCGAGCAGCGGTGGCCAGCACCAGCTGGTCGCGGAAGGAGGTGGAGCAGCGCGTCTTCAGAGGCCTCTATGGCTCAAAGCTAGGCGGTGGAGGAACCCATGACTCTAGCGGGTTCCGCGGTGACTGGGCAGCGCCCACATGGCACCACCGCTTCCCAAGGCGAATGGCCTCTTGGCTGTTCAGGGAGACCTGAGGGTCTCACCCCCCCATGCCAGCTCAGGTGGACCCCGCACCAGTGGGCTACGCTCCACCATGGGATGGGCCGAACCTTCTCAGTAGGTCGTGCCCCACTGTGGGTCAGGCCGTGCATATGCGGGCCGGGACGCGTGGGCCCAGCGGGTCGCGCCTCCGCGTGCTGGACCACGTGAGCTCAGCAAGCCTAGATGTGCCCCCATTGTGGGCCAGCCGGACCACGGCCCAGCAAGCCAAGATCTCCGCTACCCCGCCCAGTCGGGTCAAACCCGTATAGGGTCGGTCCAGGTCGGTCCGACCATGATGGACCGGACCCGAACCCAACTAGACCAAGTTTCACTTAAAGGTCCATAACATGAAATCCAGGCGTTCATTTGAATAACTGTCTACAGAGATGATACCCTTGGAGCAAGAAGGTCCTTTTGGTATAATCCACATGGGTTTTGGAGATAGTTAGAATATGGCAGGGTTGGATCAAACCCGAATCCAACCAAGCCCTCGGAACTAAAACGCTTATAACACACAAATCGGGCATCCGATTGATGCACCGTCTATCACATTGAAACCCCTACAACATGGATTTCCATTGGGTTACTCCTTTGTGGATATTAGTAGTGGTCAAGGTATGATAGATATCTCGAGGGCAATATTATACAAAACTCGAGCGCACCGGGTGTGAGGAATCTGTTGGTTGGTTGTAACGTCAAGAGAGAACATTGATCCTATGTGGGTCAGCATCTATCAATCCTGTGTGGGTTAGCACTCAGTGATCCTATGTGGGTCAGCGCACACCAATCCTATGTGGGTCAGGTCCTATGTGGGTCAACAGGGGTTATTACTTATAAATCCTATTTGGGTCAGAAGTAGTGCCTCTTAACAGAATAAGAGGATCTAGCTCACGACTAATCATTTGTACTTTTGTACTTAAGTTATACCTAATTTAAATAAGTATTTTACCTTCATGGTGTTATCTTCATGGTGTTACCTATGTGGTACTTATATCTTCATGGTGTTACCTATGTGGTACTTCTACCTTTGTGGTGTTGTCTTCATGGTGTTACCTATGTGGTACTTCTACCTTCGTGGTGTTTTCTTTGTGGTGTTACCTGTGTGGTACTTATATCTTCGTGGTGTTAATTGTGTGGTACTTCTGCCTTCGTGGTGTTACCTTTGTGGTATTCTTCCCTCAGGTATAAGATAAGTATATCCTGATAACTGAGGTATATGTATGGGCATATACCTAATTAGAGATGATGTATATCACTTCGCGCTTGAGATGGAGGTCATTCATTGTGATTTTTCCTTTTTGGAACACTGGAAGACCTATGGGGGTCTTGGGGTCCCTATTGAGTATCTTTATATTCACCCCTGCAAAGGCTACGCTCGCACCTTGTTGGGTCTTATGAAGATGACATACAACATTGATCGAGGCTGAGGGAGCCAGGACTGGACGGTGCTCAGAGGTGGACCATTTGGAATTACGTGACACAGGGACTACTAATCATGAGTGACACCAACCATTTAGTTAGGATCCTTGGTGGATGATCCAGGAGCTGTTTTTCATTTTTCAATTGTATTTGTACTTTTACTTTTCAGTTGGGCTTGTATTCAAACCCCTTTAATTTCACCACATTTTTACTATAGTAGTTTACTTCATGGTTGCTTTTTGTTGTGTTCTTGTACTGTGTGTCTCTACAAGTTAAAAGGAAATGCCTTCCCATTTTAGGGATGCACCTTTATGGTGCAAGTCACCAGCCCCTGTCCTATGGAAGGCGGTCTTGGGTAGTCATGGAATGGGCCCCGAGGGATGGGTTGTGACAATGTGGTATCAGAGGAGTTTCTTCTACCAAGGAACTAGGACTGATATTTTCAATGTGGTAATAGTGATAAGTGTAATGAGTGTGGTTTTTTGTTTGGGGGATCCAGTGTTGGTGCAGCGGCCGACATATCCATACACCAGGACCTTGAATTCTGATTTCTGACTCTATGCACGGAAACACTGATTGCGTGTGTTTTTGAAAAGTTTTTATTATGATCTCTTTGAGTCATCTCACTAGGTATAACTTATTGATCATACACACATTTCTTCTTTTAGGATGCCTCCATGTAGACAGCCATCCAGGATTTCTGAGAGAGTACTCAATAACAGCCCACCGAGCGATGAGGCCTCGGTGTAGGGCCCTCTTACGGCAATATCACCTACGGGTGGTGTACCAGAAGCATGACTACATGACGGACAGTCATTGCCACCAGCCCCACTAGTAGAAGATGCATTCTGACTGAGCACATTGCATGAGTTTTAGCGGCAGAGGACTCTAAGATTCTGAGGTGAGACAGATCTGCAGGCGGCTGAGGACTAGTTGGAGGCTGTGGATAGAGTTTTTCAATTAGTTGGGACGCCATCTGATCTGATGGTGATCTTAGATGCCAGTCTCTTTGAAGGAGTAGATGGAAGATGGTGGAGTCTGACACTCCACTTACACGATGAGGCGACCTTCATCTGGTTGGCCTTTGACGGACTTTTCATGGCAGAGTTCATCCCAGCGACTCTATGCTCAGTGCGTATACAAGAGCTACTGCACTTAAAGTCGGGAAGCATGACTGTGGCCTAGTACTTAGTGAGGTTCACTGATCTCTCCCGCTACTCCAATGACATGGTAAGATACCCATTCTTCAGGGACCAAACATTTGAGTAGGGTCTCTGACAGGAGATCATAGCATCAATGATATCACTCAGCATACTGACACAGGCTGGGGTACTATAGCGAGCACTTTGGGTGGAGAACTTCCTAGCTGAGTAGGCACCAATACCAAGAGCCACCACTAGACTTTAGGTAGAAGAGCCATCTAAAATAGGTAGTAGGCAGATGATGCAGGGGCCCAAGTGAGCCAGACCTTCTAGTGGCTAACCTCAAGATACAGGGTCAGTGTTGCGGGGATCACAGGTTAGAGGAGGGCATATTAGGATCTAGCAGTGCTACTCATGAAGAGGGTAGGGTCACATGGCACACGACTGCCTGAACCACTATAAAAATGACTAGTAGATGGTCAAGGGACCGCCAAGGCAGAGTTAGATATTTAATCGGGGAGGTTTGTAGGTAGCAGGCGGATGTGGCAGAGGAGATATTCGTGTAGTATGAGGTGGGCGATGATTCGAGGTTCTACAGCCATCACCCCCATGTGGTCCACTCCGACTACAAGGAGTAGGTGGACATGGACGAGATCATCTTCAGGCATTTGTGGCCTACGACCACGATGCTCTAGAGATTATTAGAGGTAAGATCTATGTCTACTCCACCACAGATGCAGTACTTATAGACTCAGGTTCCAGTAACTCTTTTATTTCCACTTCCCTCATTCAGAGCTCAGAGATTCTGGTGGAGCCGTTGACTCAATCTTTATATCTAGAGACTTTTACATGATGGGATTCGATGATTACACACTGGTGTCGGCAGTGTGAGATCACTCTAGGAGGCGAGAGCATCAGCTGGGATCTTCTAGTAGTGGCATCGAGTCCTTACGATGTCATCTTGGGTATGGACTGGTTATCCACATTCCATGATCAGATTGACTATATTAGGCGCAAATTATGGTTTTTCCATGAGGATGGGACCAGTTTTTCCTTCACCAGTGAGAAGGGAACCTTTTCAGCACATGATGGACTTACCCAGAGGAGGGTGTAGCCGATCACAAATTAGTTGGCCAGCCTTACCCTTGGGGTAGTTGATGTTGAGAGTTCGAGCTATCCTGTAGTGGTGGACCAGTATACTGATGTCTTCCCGGATGATTTTGCAAGACTACCTCCTCATAGAGAGGTATACTTTTTCATCGACCTATACCCTAGGACGGCACCAATATCTACACCAGCATATCTGATGGCTCCCATAGAGCTTCATGAGTTACGAGTACAGTTGGAGGACTTGTAGAGGAAGAAGTTTATAAGGCCCAGAGTTTCTCCATGGGAAGCCCTGATTTTGTTCACCAAGAAGGCATATGGGAGTTTGAGACTCTTGTGGACTACAGATTACTAAACCAGGTGACCATGAAGAACAATTATCCACTTCCAATGATTGATGATCTATTTAATAAACTTAAGGGACCTCGCTGGTTTTAGAAGATAGGCCTCATATCAGGCTATCATCAGCTCAGGGTATGAGTTGAGGATTTGCAGAAGACGGCCTTCAGATGTCGGTATGGCCACCATGAGTTCTTGGTTATGACATTCGGCATGACCAATGCCCCATTAGTGTTCATGGGACTCATGAACAGGATCTTCTAGCCATACCTTGATCGCTTTGTGGTGGTCTTCATCGACGATATCTTGATATACTCAGTGTTAGAGGAGGAGCATGGATATCATCTATAGATAGATCTGGATATACTCCAAGATCACCATCATCATGGTAAGATCTTTAAGTTCCAGTTCTAGATATGAGAGGTCCACTTTATGGGACACGTTATCTTAGAGGTTGGAGTTTCAGTGGATTTGGTGAATATGGAGTTTTTTCTTTCTTGGGAGCCACCTAGGAGTCTGACCGAGGTACAGAGTTTCCTGGGGTAGGATGGATACTACTGTAGATTTGTGCCAGACTTTTCTAGTGTAGCGTCACCCTTTTCATCATTGACGAAGAAGGGAAAACCCTTCGTATGGAAGGGGAGATGTCAGTAGAGTTTTTAGGTGCTGAGGAAGATACCAAAGAGTGCCCCCATCTTGAATCTACCAGATGAGGGTTTTGGGTATGCAGTCTAATACGACACATCAGGAACCGTACATGGATGTTTCCTGATGTAGGAGTGAGCAGTGATCGCTTATGATGCTTGATAGATGAGACTACTTGAGCAGAACTATTCTACCCATTACCTGGAGTTAGCAGCATTGGTCTTCGCCATGAATATTTAGTGACATTACTTGATGGGTGAACATTTTACAGTCTACTCTGATCACAAGATTCTCAGGTATATCATCTCACAAAATAACTGTAACCTAAGATAGCGGCGATGGCTGGAGTTCCTCCATGACTTTGACTTTGAGATAGTCTATACTCGTGGGAAGGGGAACGTGGTAGCATATGCACTCAATAAGAGGTCTGGTCTTCAGTTGCAGAGTGAGGCAACAGAGCAGCTAACCGCGTTGCAGATGTCCTTCATGGATAGAGATAGAGAAGCTTACCTCCAGTCTATGACAGTCACTCCCCCACTCCTTTAGAAAGTTAGGGAGGCATAGCTTGGGTACATTGAATGTGATGCTCGACATGCTCATATATCCTCAGGACAAGCACCTGATGGGTTTTATGAAGGTTGGGAGCAAGTCATCCTCTTCAGAAGACATACCATGGTACCGTTGGTGCTACGAGAGGAGGTTTCGAGGGAGTTCCATACATCCCCTTTGGCAGTACATCTTGGTGCGGAGAAGATGTACTAGGACCTCCGACATCAGCACTGGTGGACAAGGATGAAGAAATCAGTGGTAGATTTTGTTTCACGATTCGTCACTTGTCAGCAAGTGAATGTTGGGCATCAGGTTCCAGAAGGCTTAGAGCAACCACTAGAGGTGCCGAAGTGGAAGTGGGATGGTATCTCCCTGGACTTTGTGATAGGGCTTCCACGTACATCCAGGGGACATGATTCCATTTGGGTGATCGTTGACCGACTCACCAAGTCGTCCCACTTCTAACCTATCTGAGAACAGATATCAGTAGAGGGCTTGGGACACCTCTATGTACAGGAGATTGTGCGACTTCATGGGGTGTCGTCGATGATTGTCTCCAACCATGATGCATGTTTTAATTCTCGGTTATGGAATGGATTTCAGGATTCATTCGGGACTCAGCTACATTTGAGAACTTCCTTTCATCCTTAGATGGATGGTCAGATGGAGTGGACCATTCAGACCCTATGGCACATGCTTTGTGCATGCATCCTATATTTTTGATGGAGTTGGGAGGATCACTTGCCCTTGGTAGAGTTCGCATAAAATAACAGTTACCACTCTACTATTAGTATGGCACCATTTGAGGCCTTGTACGGTCGACCATACAAATCACCTCTTTGCTGGACAGACCCAGTGGAGTCTGCACTTATGGGTCCAGAGTTGATATGGGATACCACTAAGAAGGTGTAGATCATCCAGGAGTGAATGAAGACTACACATAGGAGACACAATCTTATATTGATAGGAGGCATAGATCTTTGGAGTTCGAAGAGGGAGACCATGTCTTCCTACGATTCTCACCTCGATGAGGTTTACAGAGATTTGGCTGAGGCAGCATGTTATCACCGAGGTTTATCAGGCCATTTCTGATACTTTAAAGGATAGGTGATGTGGCATACCACTTGGCACTTCCACTACAGTCGAAGTGGGTGCACAACATCCTCTACGTATCCCAGCTGAGAAGATATGTGCATGACCCATATCACATCATCAACAATGGAAAGCTGGACATTAATGATGGGGAGACATTTATGGACATTCCAGTAGAGATAGAGGATTGACACGAGAAAGTACTTAGTGGGTGGTCCATACCTCTGGTGTGCATTCACTAGCATCATGAGAACATCCAAAAGAGCACTTAGGAGCAGGAATCTCAAATTCATGCTCAGTATCCCCATTTGATTTCTTAATCTATATTGTGGCTTTTGGGGATGAAGATCCCTAAGGTGGGGAGAATGTAAAAACCTGAATTTTCCATTTTTTTAATTATATGGAATTATTATGAGTCTGTGAAAATTGAAGGTGCGTGATTCTGAGTACCAATGTGCCCAAAATGAATTTCTAAACTTTTTTTAAGTTATATTCTATAAATATGCGAGTGGAATTTTCTAACTTTTGAACCAGTACTCGGATTAAAAATATGAGGGCACTATTGAATCCGTAGCACCGGGATTCCCTTAAGGGATACATCACATCCACCGCAATAGGTATGGAGAAAATGTTAGATTTTGGAATTTTTAAAAGAATAATAAAATAGCTTTTTTATTTTATTTATTTCATTCTTTTCCTCCAACGGACAAGTGGTAGTGCAGGACCAACATCATGTCATTCCATTAAACGGATTGACCCTTCAAATACAATGTAACAACATCATTAGAATTTAAGAAGGTTCCCATTAAATGGACCCTCATAAATTCTACAAGTGTTGCTCACCATCCCCCTCTCCTATTTATATAGATCTTGGGGAGTGGTAATAGCACAGCTTCACCAAGAAACAAAGTGTTGATAAAGTGCCACGATGCCAACTTTGGAGGACGCAGCTAGTTCCAGTGGGCAGTGATGGGTGACGCCGAATCACGAACTGAAGGATGACACTTGAGTAGAAACATTGCTAGCTTGTTGCGGGGATAACAAACACTGACCCACTTCCTCAATCGCAGGTCCTCTCCATCGTTCATGAGGTAGGGTTTTAATCTTGTATTGTTTCTAAGATTTGTTGAAGTCTTCTTGCTACCCTCTTTCTATCAAGCTAATGTGGAGGGTGCGGGCCAAACGAACAAGTCCTAAACCCTCCACCATTTTTTGGAATTGATGCGTTCTTCGGGGGAATTTTAATTCAGAATGGGCGAAACCTTGAACTAGCTGACCAAATATAGAGGAGGAGTGGCGCGTCGCCGCTCACCGCCAGAGGAGGCCATGGCTCAAAGTCTCGGTGGTGGAGGAACTCGTGCCTCCTGCGCATTCCGCAGCAACCGGGTAGTGCCCTTGTGGGTCAGCTTCTTAACAACCCGAATGGCTTCATAGCAATTTGCAAAGACCTGGGGGTCTCACCATCCATGCCAGCTCAAGTGGATCCTACACGAGAGGGTCGCGCTCCACCGTGAGCTGGGTTGCGCCCCTCTGCGGGTCGGGCCGCGCAAGAAGAGTGGTCACACGAACCTAGTGGACTGCCCCCTGTAGGCTAGGCCGCGCCCCCTTGGGATACATGCTGGACTGTGGCCCAGTGAGCCAAGCCCACTGCTGCCCTTCCTAGCCAGGTTGGACTCGGACCGGGTTTGTCGGACAGGGCCGGACAGGACCCGGACCCTACCAGGCCCAGTTTCTCTTAAAAGTCCATAACTGGAAATTCGGGCGTCCGTTTGAAGAACCATCTGCAGCGCTGGGACCCTTGGAGAAATAAGTTCCTTTTGGAATACTCCACTTGGGTTTTGGAGACAGTTGGAGTACGTCCAGGTTGGATCGAATCCGAATCCAACTGGACCATTGGAACTAAAATGATTATAACTCACTGGCAGGATGTTCGATTATGGCACCATTTATCATGTTGGAACCCTTACGACATGGTGGTCCTTTGGGTTACACCTTTTTTGAAGCTTAGTTGAAGTTGAGGTATGACCGATATCTCGAGGGGCATATTCTAAAAAACTTGAGAGCACTTGGTGCAAGGAATCCTGTGGCTAGCTGTAACGTGAAGAAGGAACATTGATCCTAAGTGGGACATCATCTATCGTTCCTGTGTGGGTCAACATCTATCAGATCCTGTGTGGGTCAGTGCTCAGTGATCCCGTGTGGGTCAAAAGTAGTGCCTCTTAACAGAATAAGATGATCTATCTTATGACTAATCATTTGTACTTCTATAATTAATTTATACCTACTATTGAGCTAATTCTTTTACCTTCTGGGTGTTATCTTTGCGGTGTTACCTATGTGGTATGAAACAGGGATGAGAGGTATGACAACATGAATTTTTAGACAGTGCCCATGCTCACTCAGAATGATATGGTGTGAGGGCTTCTACTAATTGATCATGTGGATAAATTCTGCAATATATTTCTCATTAGGAAGGAGTGGTGAGTGTCTTTCCTTGAGTAAGCAAAGTATCATGTGGAAAAAGTCATCAACCTTGTCCAAGGTGACCTCTGTGGGCTGACCACAACGATGATGATATGAGGGAACCAATAATTTATGTTTCCCATCGATGAAATGAGTTTCTAAATTTGGAAGAATCTACTCACAACAAAATACAAAGATCTAGTGGAAATAAGATGCTTCCAGACCAAATTGTAAGTGTATAAAAGATGAAAGTTGAACGTCCTCCACAAAAACCTTGGTGGTGAGTTCACTTCAGTGGAATTCTGAAAATACTATTCAAAGTATAGAATATAATGAAAAAACATATCTCCCTATTCAAAATAGTAGATTGGGGTTGTTGAATAATGAAACTATATTGTGCTTTTCATGGATATAAGAATGGTGAAGGAAGAGTGCCTTCCCTAGATGTTTTGGGTTGAATCCATCTCCACCACCATCTTTATCCTTAACCGATCACTAACACACATCCTTGATGGGATAACATCATATGTGTCCTGGCATGGGAAGTGTTTGGAAGTGAAATTTCTCCACACCATTTGAAATATTGTGCAAGTCAAGAATGTAAATCCTCCCTTGAAGAAGTTTCATGACTGGAGTACATAGACAATATTTTTTGGGTATGAGTCTTTGTCTAAGGAATAACACTTGTATGAACACAATGGATAGTGTGTGCATGTAATGCATGATTTTTTCTCCAATAATCCAGTGCAGTGGGATTACAGTGATGAAGAAAAACAAGATGGGTTTAGTAATAAGGATTCATTCACCATTGATTAAACTACGATTTATATATCAGGGACATTGGAGTCTGAAAACACTATCTGGGAAAATAGATCACCATCTACACCCACTAACACATTCCTTTTAGACTCTATAAGACCACACATGGTCATGGTTATTCCCATTCCATCATCTGTAGTGTATTTTAACTTGTCTCTGTACAACATAGTGGATGAACTTTTCACCAATAATGATGATTCCCCCCTTAACCTTCAGACTATAAACAACATTATCAGAATGATAACTTCACTTATGTTTTCACTAAATGTGCTCAATTACAGTGAGCTACACTTCACTGCGGTCGATGATCTAAACTCTTTTGGTGAATTAGGACAAAACCTATGTTGGCCCAAGTAAATTCATGAGGATAAGCTGAGGAAATCATCATCTGGGGAAGTGAGGGAGAAGGAGAAGAAGGTGTTGCATGCATTGTTAAACATTAATATGCCACTTATTTCCCAATGGGTGGGTGGAAAAAGGAATTACTTTAGTGGATCAACAGTATGTCGGTGTCCACAATGAAAAAACATACTATCTCCATGGCCACCAGGATTGCTTTCCTACACACCATGATTAGGGAAGAGATTTCATAGAAAGAAACAAGATAGACTCAAGGGAGGAGCAGTTTACAGACAATCTCACAACGTCTCTTGGGTGCACCAAGTTCTAAAAGATGCATGTGAGGATTTATATTGTTGAGATCCAGTGAACATGACATAAATTATGGGTGATATTGTTAACTAAACTGGTGATTAATTTCACCAAGTTTTTTTAATCCCCCCAAAAGTTATCCCCCATTTATTTTTCATTTTATGACCAAACATTGATGGACAAAATTAATCCTCCCATATGGATATTAATTACATTATAAATACCTATATATTTTTTGGGTATATAAATCAATGAAAACCCCAAAAAAATTATCATCCCTTTTTTTGTAAAAAACATCTCTTGAGTTATTGTTTTTTATTTGTCCTTCAAAAGTATTTTTTTTTGTTTCATGGTTATTGATATATCAGGAATCTGCAATGTGGTATTGAAAAGGGATAGGGAAACATAACCACAATTTCATGATTGGGGGATTATGTTTCATATGAAATTCATAAGAGTATATAAAACTATATTGGTAGTATCTATTGAGGACTTGTAGGGATTTAGACCATGATGAAATAAATTCTTCATTATATTTGAAATGAATCATGATGTGGCATGATTCCAATAACTATTATATTGATCAATCCAATAATCCCAATAATGTGAAAAATATATATATTAAAATTTTCATCCAAGGTTAGTTATGTCTAAAATGACTAATAGGGGAAATATTCAATAGGGTTGTATCATTTTTGAATTATAATTAAGTATTTGGGAGTTTATAGGAGCCTTTATAAAAAGATCTAACATTGGGAAAAATGATGATACTATGAGAGTTCTATAAAATCTGGGGATTGAAAAGGGTGAGAAATGGAGTGGATAAGTCCCCAAGAAGGATATGAATCATCCCTCCCACTCCATTGGGGGATGGGTCAAAACATAGACCATTGTTTTTTATTTCATGGATAACATAATATTTAGGACACTCCCTAAAGGATAAAAAATACAAAAATAATATCAAAACTACAATTCACTATGTTAACACATTTTAATATAATTTTGATAACTTCTATATGTACTACTAGAATTTAAATTTCTATGTTACTCATTGTTTTTTTAAAAGAACTTGTCATACAAATTATTCAATTGACTTTATAAATTGAAGGATGTATTATTTGGAGAAACTCAAAGTGTATGAAATTATATAAAGAAAAAACAAAACAGAAATCATATTGCGTACATTTTTGTGGAATACAATATTAAAACCATATCAAGTAGACTTGGAAGCTTAATTAACAAAAATTAAAAGATCTTGAGATTCCCCAAATTGGGAGGAATAATCCATCCATTTAGGATTCACTAAGAAAAAGGGACAATGATCTCAAACATGACTAATTGGACTTTCTTTTAATTTTTTCCTGGAGTTGAAGAAGAATGGGATTACATATTCACGAATGAGTTCAATACTACAATGGAAAAACTTATTCTTAATGGATTGATTTATGAAGAGATTATTTTAACATTTCTTCCCTATTTATAAAATAAAGAGCCATAAAAATTATAAAATAAGTAGTCTTTTTTGTAACTTTTGAGGATTTATAAGGAGCATTTTTAATGAAGTATTACCCAATAGATAAAACCAAAGGGATGTAGAGGTAATCAAAAAATATCAAGAGAAATAGGAGTGATTTTTTGAGTAATGGGAGAGATAACAAGGATATTAAGAGGCGTTACCAACCACCTAACTCCCTGCCATATTACTTGTGTAATATTTCAATGATGGTCTATCACTCATGGGAAAATCATAGTGGATAGAGTAGCAGTATGAAATTTTAAAAATAGGATTACAATGTATATCAATAATATCTTCAATATTATTTCTATGAAATAAATATAAAATTACATGATGGGAAGGAAGTATTGGATCCTTGATGCAACTTCCACTAATAATGTGTATTAAAAAATTAACCATCTCCAAGAGAAATTACTTGTTTTGATTATAATGAAAAAAGGAATAAGTAGAATCTATTATATGTGGAATTCTTATTCATAGTGAAAGTTACTATTTAAATTTTAAAATTATAACATTCACACCATTTAAAATTGTGTAAAATCACATTGAAATATTATAAATTAAACATATAAGTAATGATTCATACTTTATCCCAAGTTATCAGGTTAAGAGGGGTTATTTTAACTCATCATTGAAGGATGAAAATAAATTCATGAAATTTTGAAATTATAATACTTTTAGAAAATGATCCTAGTGAAATTATAATTTCATAATTTCATAACATTATTATTTATGAAATCCAACCATAACTTCTGGGATTTACCAATAAAACATTATAAATTATTAAAATAATGGAATCTAAAGGTAGTTGATATCATTCAGACATGAGGACCATGATCAGAATGGATTTTTTATAAGGTAAAACTACCTAGAATCATGGTACCAAGTTGTAATACCTTTAATGGAACAAGATTTTCATTTTAAATATAAAAATTAATGTGCAAGAAAGAAATTATTAACTTTTTTTTAGAAAATGTAAAAACTGCCTCTAAATTTAACTAAGAGAGGCCATAAAACTCAAATGATTTTATAACATCATGATAATACTCAAAAGAAAATTTAAATAATTAAGTATGGATATGATTATTTCATCAATGTAACCAATGATAAAAATTAAGAAAAGTCTATTAAATTTTACTATGATGGACATAAGATCAACTCTATATAAACATCGAAGAATGACTCAAACGTTTTAAAGCTCAGGTTGAGCTACTTGAAAGAAGAAATTGGGAATGGTTTTAAGAAATGGTTCCAAACAATGATGATTTCATCTTAATTGATTTTATAATTGACATCATAATAATTAGTGGAAATAATTTATAAGAGATAAACAAATTGTAATATGTAAATGAGTTATTTCTAATAGAAAATAACATTGAATTTTCTAATTGGAGGAAAACTACACTTGATGGAAATGTACACAGTAGAGGGGATCCTCAGACAGTAGAAAATAAATTATTTAAGTTGGACGAAAATAATACTAAAATTTGGGGAAATGAGAATGATTTTGTTGAAGGGGACCTTGAGAAGAGTATTCCACAAACACATGAATACGGGATGTTAAAGTGAAATGGAATAAGAAAAATTCAAACATGAGGTAAGATTTATTTAAAGGGTAATATAGAGAAGGAGCACTCCAAATTTCAAATATAAAAATAATAGATAGAATATAAATTTTTGAGGAAGAGAATCCCAAGTTCAAAAGGAAAGGAAGTGGACATGAGGTGGATAATTTAACAAGAGACATGGATAATTTTGGAAGTATTCTACCCACCATTGATAGAATAAAATTGTTTTATTAAAAAGAAAAAATGGGCTTGGAAATTCATTACCAACAACAAGGATTTCTCATTTTGATGAGAAAATGGGGATTATATTCCCTAATAAGAGTAAATAAGAGTAGAAATATCACTTCAATACGTAAAAATTCAAGTGGTCCTAGAGAACTATTACCATGCTTGAATCATCTAATAGACTTAGAAAAAAAGTGTAGAATTATCTATTAGAATTTAATCCATTTAATATTTTGAAATTAAGTAGGGAGAAATTAATATCATGGGTATATAATTAAATAACACCTTCATTAAAGTTTTTCTAAATAATATATGGAATATCAAAATTCCTTGATCATCATGGAGAAATAAATTATAGAAGAACATCTTGGGTTCCCATTGAAGAAAAATTAAATCCTTTGGGATAATGGTTAAACATGAAGTAAGAGGGATTCAAGCTAAGACTATAAAATAATCACTTTGCGGAAGATAACCGAAGACCTAGTATTTTCCATTATTCTTTGAGGTAATTTCATTTTTTTTATTTTAAATAAATTACACCACATTGATTTATTACTTTATTATTTATAGTATTTTGATTATAAAATAAAGGAAGTGATATTTTTAGAGAAAAAAGGACACACACACAATACAACATAAAAGAATATGTGTTGATGAGATGATACTATAAAAGATAAAATCCTCATACAATACCCCAGGATCTGTTGAGTTTTTTGGTTTTTTAAAAACAAAAATATGAAGAAAAAAATATTTATTTATAGGTTATAACATAAAAGAAATTGAACATAATTAAAAGGATAAAATTATTTATATTTAAATTCCATATATCAGGAATAAAAAAATCTATACAACTGACATTGAACAAATCTTATATGGATAGTGGACAATACGACATTCAAGAATTACAAGAACTCATAAACAGAAGCATAATTCTATAGACATTGATTTAATAAACCAGAAACATTGAGTAAATAAACTATATAATAATATATATATCTTTAGAACCAAAATCATATTCGTTCATATGATAAAATAATGCCAGAAATACAAGGAAGAAGCATCAATGAAAATAAAATATAAAAAATTATCAAATAGCTTATATAATGAGCACATTAAATTCAAAAAACTAATTTTAATTAAAACTTAATAATTTATATTTTTTCAATGATATACAGGCTAGAAAATTGTGGAAATAAAATAAGTAAAAAGGAAAACAAGATATAAGTGATTCTTCTATTATCCTACATGCATGGGTTAGGATCACCATTGGGTTTTATCTATGAAATAATAAATGATTAAAAGAGTTCAAAAAGAAAATAATAGTTGTATAACCCTGACCTAGTAGCCACTTAACTATTACTCTAGACCGGTGGACCACTGGGCCTTAGGCATGCCTCCTCATACGTCAAAGGATACCTACTAGAAATGATGGTTTAATTAGGTGATATTTTTTAGACTATACCCTCTAATGATGATAATAATAATGTTCATAATACCATAACTAATAAAAATAAATTTACCAAAATTTATGGAAACATGAATATCAAATTTCTGAAGGAAATAATAAGTAATGGTGATAACAAGCCTAAAGAAACAACCATACATATCAAATAAGGTATACATGCCATCTAGTCACACAAAAATAGACAAGAAAGATTTCTTATGGCTAATCTGATATGGATGTAATAAAAAGCCCCAAAAATATCCCCAAATCAATATGTAGAACCACCATGATTCTTATATTATCCAACTCATGCACAAATTCATCCATGATCACTATGTTCTGGAGAAGGATCATAGTCCTCGAACTGATCTAATAACCATAATGTTTGAATTCATCTGGAGCGGCCTGAGTAGGGTGTGAGAATGAACTCAATAGGCCACTAACAACTTGTTCATATCTTACATCCATATTCATATAGGTTTATAAATACGTAAATAAATTTAAAAATTAAATCATGATTAAAATACATAACCCGATTTAACCATGCTCAATAGCCATGTGAAACCATTTACCTACTTTTTCCAATGCTATATTGGGATGATATATCCATTGTTAGACTTATCAGAAGAACCATAGTATCTCATCCACATAAATGTAATCCATTAACTAATTAGATCTTATACCTCATAAAGAATATTTTTTTAATATTATCATCCCATCAGCACACCCAATAAATGGATCACAAGTCTATAGAGCTTTCACTTAAACAATCACAGTCATCTCAATAACTCGATGTCTCCAAATCAATAACATGTCCCTCAGACATCCACTGCAAAAATTTTCATTGACACAATTGACCAAATTCTAAAGGAATTAAAAAATTCATCCTTTAATGAGTAATAAATCATCTTTGGATCAACATACTGATCTCTCAATGTATAGTAATATTCATCCTCCCATTATCCCAGTACATCGGACATAAATTTAACATTGAGCCTCATCCCCCAACTATTGCTCTCAACCACCAATAAAATTGGATTTCTATGATGAGAACCTCCTCCATAACTGATGGTCAACACTATCCACTAAGATTCTAAATCTGAGGATGCCTCCACCCACAACTAGTGGTCAACACCACCTCAAATGGGTCCTTATCTCTATGAACACAACTTTAATGATGTTGTTGTCCAATCATGGTGAGAAAAAATCACCAAACATACCTAAGAAAAACCAACTAGAAACCTAATTTCAACATATAAATCTCATCATCCATCCACAAAATAGTCAACACCATCCGCTACAACCTGATGATCACATCGCCTCAATATAATGGTTACCATTATCCAATATATCTCATTCTATACTATCCACCTTATGAACCACAACATCTCATTCCCAGTGATCACATCACCCTATGTATTCTGGTCCATTCCTAATATGTTCCCACATAATCAATTCAATGATATCACAAATCAATTAAATTAAATACCTAACACAACATTCCCATCCAAAAAATTGGAAACTTCATTTCACCCAAACCAAGACATTCGAGTCTCAACACACCTCATAAACATGTTACATCCCATATGCATCATCCAATAATATAATAAAATAAGTTCTTTACTTTATAGGTCATACTCGGACCCCCCACTCAAATATATTTAAATATACACCCATAAAGAGTATATAAATCCAGATAAATCTAGGCACCACCTAACTTATGCTCATAGGAATTCACTTTTCAAATATCCACCTCTAATACGATCTAAAACAATGGAAATAAGTATTTTTGAAAAATTCCTCGAAAATTGGGTAAATGACCTCTGATGGAAATAACTTTAAAAATAGTGAGATAAAAGAAGAAAACAAGCAATAGGAATTAAATACTTATAACTAGGCTTCAAATTCACATGAAGGCGCTCGAATCGGAGCTCATTCGAAGGATTTACAAGGGAACCTAGGAGATAGAAAAGGGGTGTTACATTGATGGAGGGGGAAAATAAAGGGTAGAAGAAAGTAGGCAGTGGGGAAAAAATTTAATTTCACCCTCTTTAATAAACTGTATAGTTTAGAAGCACGATTTTTCTAACCTTGTTCCAGTCGTGTGGTTACACTATAGGGATCCCTATTTAAATTGGATGCATAGTTTGGACACAAGGTTTGGCTAACCATGCACTAACTATACAGTGCCACTATCAAAAGGAACCTCAACCTCGCATGGCTAGACATACATTTTTTTAAACCGCGCACAGCCCATATGTATCACCCCTAATAAACTATAGACATTTCTCACAGTAATATTCCCAACCATAGAAATCTTGTCTAACCAAGCTAAAGTTCAAATGGGATGCAAGTTTATCACCAACCATGATCCATCCATGTACCCAATGTTTTGTCTCCTAAACGTTGGTTCTCCAATACCAATGCTCATGACACCAAAACGGACCTCCAAGATACTTATCGGTCCTTAAAACCCATTGAAAAAACAATTTACTAAGGCTTTTAATTCTCTAAATTAGGCTCTGAGGCCCAATTTAAATATTTTACCAACCAAAAAACCAAAAATATCAAATTTACCCTGGAATTCCTAACCATTCAAAAACCCATGACATTACAATCTCCGCTCCATTTAATATCTCTTCCCTCAGCTATGTATTCTCATTCCAAGATGTCACTGAATATACCCATCTCAAAAAAATCACCCCAGACTACCCAGATCACTCACTCAAATGTAAATTCCTCTCATGGCTCCCCACCATAGTAATTACATATGTGATCTCTCACTAACCCAACTTAACATTCTGATGGTTTTTTCGACCACCATCCAACCATATATTTCCCTAAATGACATATTATCATTCATGCACCTCATCAGATGATCTATCATATATGTGTCACTCAATACACCAATATTCCCTCATCACAACTTATTTTAAAGAATTCTAGCATCATGTCTGATGATCAAATGTGATCATGCATCGTATATATAAATCTGTGTGTGTGGGTGTGGGTGTGTGTGTGTGTTCCCATAAGATGGCTTAATTCCAATGCATCAGATACAAGTCATTCAGCACACATGTTTCCCACATACTAACTAGCTCTTGGTTAGTTCAATTACAACACGTACACCTCATGCACCCATATAATTCATGTCAAAAAATTAAAGGAAACACCATTTAATGACTTTTATTTTCCCTATATTATTTTTCCATATTGTATGGATTATTTTCAAGACAATTTACTGAGACGAAATGCAATTCTGAGTCCCTATGTTCCCAGAATAAATGTTTCAAATATACTAAAAATATTAAATATCACATGCATGTATTTTATTTAATAAAGTGGAATAAATTCTAAATGGGTGTTAGATAAAAAATAATAATGGAATCATTGAGTTCAGAATGTGGGTTTTACCCTATGCATGACTTAACATTCGTATATGCAGGATTTTTGTATAATATTCATAATTAGTGTAGATGGGAATAAAATAATTAAATAAATTATTTTATTTAAATCATTTACACAGAAACCTAATGTTTCTTTTAAATAAATTCTTAGAAAGAATTGTTAGGGTTAGCCGCATAACTCTAAAAATCATTGAAGATCCATTTGAGAGTGTGGAATGAGATTCCCTGGGTGAACGACAACCAAATCATGGATTGATGATTGATGTACAATAAAGTCAAAGGATCTCTCCAACAGCAAAGAATTTGCATCATTCTTCATCAGTGATTGATCTAACTCAATGTAGGGTGGCTCTTTGGTTTATTTTTATTCCCCATTATGGATTTATATTATGAACATGGATTAATTGAGCAACAGATTGATTTGTGGATCTTGTGTATTGGAAGGATGGGTTTATTATAGGGTGATTTTTGAGAATTAACTTGACATGATGATTTCCTTATTTTTATTATCATAGAAACAAACCTAAATCAACATGAATATTGATAAAGGTTTTTTCCTATCATCTGTTCTTTTGATTTTCTCCCCCAGTTATTTGTTCACCATGATCGTTCTACATTTAGAATAGGATTTGATATATCCTGATCAATCGATCGGTGCACCCCAATTTCTTAGTGCAATGATCAGATATCGTAGATCTAGGATTTGAACAACACGACAGGGGTCAGACAATGGGAGTGGTGATTGATTGGATGTCTTTGGATACATGATTCCATGTTGTTTAGTGAGCAATGTATAATGATGAATATTTACATTTTATGAGTATATCGAGGGTTGGAATGCATTTTTAGAATATGGTGAGGCTTGGATAAGGTAACACCTTAATTTTTTCAGCATGGTGCAGCTGGAATCAGAGGCCGGAGAAGTAGAGAAGATGCACGGATCAAGGATCTGGAATTCTAGAAAATTCCATGCTACATGGTGTCTAAACCAGATCTACACACCATGTGATCCCCTTATGTGGCAGTTATAGTTTTTGAGGAACTTAAGTATCACATGCCATGTGACCCCTATCACACAGTTTGTGGTCCCTCCCCAGTGACTCTATGTTTACCTTGGAGGTACACAGATAAGGGGTTGAGTACACGGGTTGGATTCCACTATGTACTCCCGCACATAGACACAACCTTGACCAAGTACACGTTCAAAGGCGTTTACTTTTACACATTCACATGTACATAGGCTAAATCCTTGTACTAGGAAATGAGTAGACTATATGGGCAGCTTTCACATCATGTACTTCTACACAGACATAGGTTGAGACATGGGATAGTTACACAGGAGGACACAGGGTCATGTACATGGAATGTGACCCCTACTACACGCCATGTACTTTCTTATACATGGATTATATCCCTTGTCCACTATATATTAGACATGTTTGTTACGGTGAATTCCCCTCAACCATTCCCTGAGGGTTGGTATGGAATCATCTCCTACTCCAAGGACAATGATCTCTTTAGCATGAATTCTTGTATAGAGTCATTGGAATCCCTCTAGGAGGCCTAAAGTGATATCCTCTATTCATATTCATGCCCTAAGTGGAGTTCTTGGTATCGTTGTTACCAACAATACATGGGGGTTGATCTTCTATATATAAGGCTAATCCAGATTGAGTTTTTGGTATCACCTCATGGCCTTGGGTGTGATCCTCATCTATTTATCAAATCTCTTTATACCTTCAGTGTGTACTTATTATGATGAGACCCTATGAACATTACCTCTAAAAAGGACTCCAACTGTGCTATTGATCTTAGGAGTGTTGTCTCCCAAATGAGTGCTTAATGGAATCTTCGAGCTGGAATCCTAGTTTGGTATACTAGGATTGTGAATCACCCCTTTTCAGATTGTGTGTCTTGTTGAGTATACCAAGATATTCATGTTATATGTGGTGATACATATACCTATGTAGATATGACTGTAATTTCCATTATTTTACACTTTGTGGTTTGAGGGTGTCCTACTGAGTATTTTTATAATCACCCATGCACTGGATTTTCCCACACATGTCATGTATTGTGAATAATTTCGTCCTTTTGACAGATTCCTTAAAGGACCATGACCAGATAGTGCTTAGTGAAACTAGAGAGATAGAGGTTTGTTCTTATGGAATTCAGAAAATAGTCCCACTTTTACATTTAGGTTGAACATGTGTTTCATACTCTTTGTGGTGGGATTTTATTTGGACCTATTTACATTCAATTACTTCATTTCATACTCTAGTTGTGGGATTTAGACATATGAATTCATGGTTGTTCGGTTGTTTTTACATCTCAGTATTGTTTAGTCTTGTAGATGTGTGCATGTTTACGAGTAATTAGGCTAAGGCCTACCATGTTAGTGATATGCCTTCTCAGTTCTATTCACCAACCCCAAGCCTACTAAAGGTGGGACTAAGGATTCATGGCATGGGACCCACTAGTATGTGTCATGATAGAGTGGTATTAAATGGGTCAGTTCTACTTTAGGATCAAGAGTATGTGATATTTGTTTGGGGAAATAGTTTTTAGTGTTTCAAGTTTGGCTTTTAGGCCAGGAACTCCAGCATTGGCGTGGAAGCCAATGTATCCATATATCAGGACACTGATAACCCACTTTTAGACTTAGAACATGAGAACATTGGTTGTAGGAAAAAATGGTACATTAATCATATAGGAATGGGTTGTGGTTTCCATTTCCTTCTTGAGTCAGCTCTCCAGATATACTCATTGACTATGGTACATCTTTTTTACTTTCAGGATGCCTTTATAACATATTCTATAAAGGATTTAGCTTTATGATCATGAGGATGATCCCCACAGTGATGGGGTGTTGGTATAGGGACCAGTTCTAGAGATGTTCCCTTTAGGTGGTCCACCAGCTATACCAACACATGTAGAGAAACAAATAGTACCTACAATACTAGCGGATGAGGTGCGTAGGCTGAGTGTACATCATGAGTTTCAGTGAAAGAGACCACTTAGGTTCTATATTGATCATGACCCATATATGTATGAGGACTAGTTTGAAGCGGTGACTTCAGTTTTTCATCTAATCAAGATACCATTTTAGCATATAGTTGTCCTTGCGGCAAGACTACTTCACATATTAGTAGGGTGATGGTGGGGTTTGGTGGCCCAATCTTACAATGAGGTGACTCTTATGTAGGTAGATTTTGAGTTCCTTTTCAGAGAGGAGTTGTCACTAGCTACAATGATGGATATATATATATATATATATGTAAGTTCTTTTACAGCTCTAGTAGGGTAATATTACAGTAGTTGAGTATTGATCAAGGTTTACCAAACTCTCCATGTACTCGATGGATATGGTTCAAGATCATTTCTCCAGGGATCATACTTTCAAGAAGGGTCTATGTAGATACATCTAATACATTGTTATCCATATATGATTTCTAAATTACACTGGCATGCTAGAGAGATATTTGGTGGGTGAGAGTTTCATGGAGGAGTAGATACATCCAGTGGTTGATGGTAGTGGGCATACAGGAGAAGAGTACTTGGAAACAGAGAGCTAACATCCATCCCAGGGGATTGTACATGCCATATGCTTCTGGAGGAAGTCCCAGGAGAGTGGTTTTATGGTTTGTGGCTCATAGGGTGTGTCCAGTCATTCTAGATAGAGGTGGTGTTACTCATGTGATGGTGGGGGAATCCTGCATGAGACTGTCTAACCCATCATACAAATCACAGAGAGACTTTAGATAGGCCACTGAGGAAGAGGCAATGGCAGAGACAACAGTGTGACCTGACTCTTGGATGTAATAGTTTCTATTGGAATATCTTGGTAGTATTTTTGAGGCCTTAATAAATCATTCTTGGTATGGACTGGTTATCAATAGTTCATGCCATGGTTGAATTTTTTTGGGAAGGATTAAGTGTGTCTGTAGTGACGGGACTAGGTTATCTTTTGTTGGTGAAAATGAAACCAATTCAACATAGTATGGACTCATTAATAGGATAGTATACTAAATTACTCACCAATTATCTAGCCTCATCCTTAGTAAAAGGAATGTTATGATTTCCCAGTTTCCTATAGTGGTGGTGGAGTATGAGGATGTCTTCCTTGAGGATGTTCCAAGATTACCTCCCAGCCTATAGATAGATTTATACATTGATCTACACCCCTGGGATGACACTGATATCTACACCATAATATCGGATAGCTCCTGCAGATCTTCAGGAGCTGAGGGTACAATTGGAGGAATGGAATAAGAAGGGGTTTATTAGACATAGTGTTTCACCCTGGGAAGCCCCTATTTTATTTTCCAAGAAGGCAGATGAGAGCTTGAGGTAATGAGTGGACTACCGGTGCTTGAACTAGGTGATCGTGAAGAAATAGTGTCCACTATTGAGGATCGATGACCTCTCTGATTATTTGAGAGGGGTGATATGGTTCTTGAATGTTGACCTCCTATCATGTTATCACCTATTGTGAGTACGGGATGATGATATACCAAGGGAAACATTCAGATGTTTCTATGGTCACTATGAGTACTTAGTAAAACCCTTTGGTGTGACTTACTCCATAGTATCATTCATGGGACTCATGAACTGAATCATTATTTATTTCTTAGACCAGTTCCTGGTAGTCTTCATCAATGATATCCTTGTGTACTCTTCATCTAAGAAGGATCACACAAGACACTCAAGGATAGTTCTGAACATACTTTGAGAGCACCATCTTTATAGAAGTCTCTTTAAGTGCCAGCTCTAGATTTAGGAGGTACACTTACTAGGATATGTAATCTCAGCATATGGAGTGCTAGTGGACCCATCTAAGTATGATGAAGTGTTATATTGGGAGACACCCAAGACTGACACAGAGGTGCGGATATTCCATGGGTTGATGGATATTACTGGAGATTCATACATGATTTCTCTAGAATATCAGCACCCATGATATCATTAACTTGAAAGGGACAACCTTTCATGTGGATGGAGAGGGTCCAGCATGATTTTCATCAATTGATAAAGAGTTTTATGAGCTCCCCCATATTTCAATTTCTAGAGGAGGGTGATGATTACGTAGTGTTCTACGATGCATCAGGGACCAGGCTTGGTTATTTTGTAATTTAGAGGAAGTTAGTGAATACCTATGGTTCGCGTCAGTTGAGACCACATGAGAAGAACTATGTGACCCATGATCTTGATCTAGCATTGGTTATCCTCATATTGAATATTTGTTGACACTACCTAATGGATGAGTGGTTTATCATCTATTATAATAAAATGACTCTGAAGTATATCCTCTATTAGAAGTACCCTAACATGAGATAGGGGTGATGGATAGAGTTTCTCCAAGACTATGACATTGAAATTGTCTATAATCTTGGGAAGGGGAATGTAGTAGAAAATTATCTCAGCAGGAGATCTTGTTCACAGCTAGTGAGTGGGTGTCGAAGTAGTGGGCCTCACTAGAATTATCATTCATGGATGGAGATGGAGCATCTCACCTCTAGTAGATAGTTTTCACTCATCCGCTCTTATAGAAATTTAGGGGGGCACAACTAGGGGATGTGACTGTGAGACCCAACATACTCAGATATCCATTGTACATGATCATGATGGATTTTATAATGGTGTGGAGCATTCTATTATTTTCAAAGGATGCACGATGGTACCCATGACATTACAGGATGAGGTTCTGAGTTAGTTTCATACATATCATTTTTTGGTACATCCATGGGTGGAAAATATGTACCCGGACCTCCAAATAATGTTTTGGTGGCCAGAGATGAAGAAAGGGGTTGTAGATTTTATCTCTCGATGCCTTACTTGTTAGTAAGTAAAGGTTGATCACCATGTTCTAGTAGGTTTATCTCAACTCCTTAGAGTTTCAGAGTCAAATTTGGTTGGGATATCAATAAAATGTGTGATGTTATTATCGCATACATCCATGGGACATGATGTCATCTAGGTGATTGTAGACTGACTCACCAAGTTTCCCCACTTCATAAGAATTTGAGAGTAGATTTTAGTAGAGATCTTGGGATTCCTCTATGGTTAGGAGATATTCCAAATCTGTGGAGTTACATCAATGATCATTTTTTACTGTGATGCTCGCTTCACATCCTGATTTTAGAAGGGATTACAGGAGGATATTGGGACATAGTTCCACTTGAGCACAGTGTTTCACCCCCAAACTAACGGCCAAATAGAACAGACAATTTAGGTTCTGAAGGATATGTTGGGAGCTTTAATGGTAGACTTTGGCTATAGCTTTGAGGATCACCTACCACTTTGGTGTTTTTAGATAACAAAAGCTACCATTCCACCATCAGTTTGGCCCCATTTGAGGCTTTGTAAGGGTGGCCCATAAGGTCACCACTTTTTTGGTCTGATCCCGGAGACTTAGCACTCATGGTACTAGAGTTAGTGTGAGAAACTACTGAGAATATTAAGATCATACAGGAGTGGATGAATAATGTATAGAACTATCATACTTATTATGCTAATAGATTAGGGAGGCCTTTGTAGTTTGAGGAAGGAGACCAAGTGTTCCTATAGGTTTCCCCTTGATGTGGATTATGGAGATTTGGCCAGGGTAACAAGATATCTCTAAGATTGATTATCCATTTATAGATACTATGTAGAGTTGGAGATATGGAATACCACTTAGCTCTACCTCTATAATTAGTCTAGGTACATAGCATATTCCATATGTCGTAGCTAAGAAGGTACGTGCATGACCCATCACACGTTGTCGACTGGGGAGATCTAGACATCTATGATGGAGCTACATTTGTTGAGTACCCAGTAGAGATCAAGGATTTTTAGGAGAGGATCATCCAGGGGTGATCACTTCCATTAGTGTGTGTCTGGTGGTAACATAATAATCATTACGTGAGCATATAGGAGTGGGAGGCTCTAATTGTTTCTCAGCACCCACATCTCTTTTTGTAACCCTTGTTTTCACTTTTTGGGATTGAAATCCCCAAGTTTTGAATAATTTATTGACTTTTATTTTCCATTTATTATTTTTTTATATTTTATGGATTGTTTTCGAAACCATTTGCTAAGAAATTGTGTGATTCTAAGTCATGGTGTGCCTAGAATAAATGTTTTAACTATATTAAATATATGAAATATAACATGAAAACTTTTTATATAAAAAAGGGTAATAACATTAAATGGTTTCCCATATCAGAAATATGAGGAATCCATTGAATTCAGAATGTGGGTTTTACCCAATGGATGACTTAACATTGGTCGGTGTCAGATGTTTGTAGAAAAGTCAACATGGGCATAAATAGAAATAAATCAATTAAATAAATTATTTTATTTAAATCACTGATGAAACAACCTAATTTTTATTTGAAATATGAACTAAGAAATAATTTTAATGGTTATCCGTATAACCATGAAAATCAATGGAGAGCTATTCAAGATCTTGGAATGAGATTCCATTAATAGATGACGACCGGATCATGGGTTGACGATTGACACACAATAGAATCAATGGATCTCACCAACGAAAATGATGCCATATCATTCTTCATCATTTATTGATCCAACTCTATTTAGAGTGGTCATTTGATTTTTTTTATTCCTTGTTATTGATTCCAATGATGAACAACGATTAATCGACCAACATATTTATCTGTGGATCATAAGTATTTGTGGGATGGGTTTATTGGTAGGTGATTTAGGGAGAATTACTTTCAATTGATGATTTCATCACTCTTATTCTCATAGCAATAAAACAAGATCTGCATGAAAATAAATCAAGGTTTTTTTCTCTCATTTGTTCTTTTGATTTTATCCCCTAGTTCTTCATTAACCAAGATCATACTTCATTTTCACCGGGGATCAACATATCCTGATAAATCAATCATTACACAACCATTTATTTTCATAATGATATTATATCATTTATTTGGGATCATCATGACACAAAAGTGGTGTGGCGATGGGAGTGGTGATAGGTCGGATGGATTTGGAAACCTGATCTGGCATTCTTCAGTACACAATGAAGAATGATTCATATTTATATTTTTAAGAGGATTGAGGACTGGAAAATATTGTTCGATGACAGAGAGTATTGGATGCTGTAACTCCTTTATTTTTTCAAAAAGGTGTGGCCAGAATTGGATGCTGGAGAAGTGGACAAGATGCATGGATCATGGATCTATAATTCTGGAATATTCCACGCTACATGATGTGTAAACTAGATCTACACACTGTGTGGGTTCACCTTTTCACTAGTTAAGGTTTCATATGAACTTAAGTATCACACGGCATGTGAACCGATCACATTTCATGTGGTCCCTCCCTAGTGACTTGTTGTGTAACTTAGAGTTACATGGACATAGGGTGGAGTACACGGGTTGGAAGACTCCATGTACTCCCCCACGTGGACCATGTATGGACCAGGTACATAGGATAATCGTGTACTGATATGCGAGAACATGTATACCGGATGAATTTATGTACTCACATGTGATTAGACTACATGGTAAGCCTACACATCATGTAATTATATACATACATAAGTTGATACATGAACTGGATACACAGAAAGGACCCAAGATTAAGGGACATGTCATGTGACCCCTACTACATGTGGTGTACTTTCTTATACATGGATTATAGACATTTTCTTTTATATATTGGAAACAATTTGTTGGGGTGTGTTCCCCTCATAATTTCCCTAAGGGTTGGTATTCAATGGTCCCTTACTCCTAGGATTATGATCCCTTCAGCATGGCTTCTTGGAGAGAGTCATTGGAATCCCTCCAAGAGGCCGAGATTGAGATCCTTTATTCATATCCATACCCTAAGTGGGTTTATTGGTATCTTCATGAACAAAAGTATGGAGGCACAAATCCTCTACTTATAAGGATAATCCAGATTGAGATGTTGGTCTCACCCCATGTCCATGGGTGTGATCCTCATCTATGCATCGTATCTCTTCATACCTTTAGTGTGTACTTATAATGACAATACCTAACAAGCACTACCTCTAAGACAGACATTGTTAGTGCTATTAGAATCAAGAGTTTGTTCTATTGGATGACTTCATTGTGTAATCATTGAGCTGGAATCCAAGGCTGGTATACTACAATTTTGGCTTACCCATTTTAGACTATGTGTCTTGTTGATTATATCTAAATATTATTATTATATGTGTCGTATACATATACCTTTGTAGAACTGACATTATTTTCCTTTTTGTATTATTTTTGGTTTTGGGGTGTTTTACTGAGTATTGTAATACTCACCCCTACATGGGATTTTCCCCCATGTTTCATGTCTTGTGCAGATGATTGAACTTTTGATAGAGTCCTTGATGGACTAGGACAAAATGGTGCTTAGTCAGACCAAAAAGACTGAGGTATGTTCCTATGGATTTAAAATAACAGTCCCAATTTTATTTTTTGTTTAGAATTGTGTTTCATACACTTTTTGGTGGGATTTAATTTTTCCCTTTTTACTTTCCTTTACTTACAATTATACTATGGTTGTGAGATTTAAATGTATGCAAGAAAGGTTATTCATTTGGTTTTACATTTTAGCATTCTATAGGCTTGGAGATGTTTCTGTGTGTACAGGTACTTAGGCTAAGTCCTCCCATGTTAGTTATATGCCTTCTCATTTCTAGTTTCCAACCCTTGAAATATTAAAGGTGTGCTTAGGGAGTGGAGGCATGGGATCCACTATGATGGTTCATGACACGCCATGATAAAGGAACACCTCAAACCATAATTGGCTCCTTAACCTACTCTGAACCTTCCAGATTAACCACATGCTACTGGAATGAATCCCAACTACCTGAGCCATGACCTAGCCATGGATCTACACCATATATTGGCCACTAACATAACAGATGGGTATCTCTCTCTTCCATGACCTGCACGTGTAGTGTAATCCTAAATTCCAACACCTATAACCACTACCAACCCTAAATTAGACCCTTGAGTCAGATCTAGTCATTGAATCTCAATAGTAAGAGGAGTATTCCGAAAAAATATCTCCACGTTCCCCATTTTTCTGTGTGACCATAAAACCTTCATAGGTCACTAACATAGGGTATGAACATTACTCAGATGCCCACAATAAAAGAATATTGTCAATTACCCACTCCTCAATGGTCTTCCCAAATATATAGCCTAACTGCCCTATTGAGAATCATCATAGCCTTGTTTCTGGCTACCCAAAGCATCACTTCTAGTCTCACATTTCTCTATCACTTGAAACAAATAAGTTTTATTTGTCAGATTCCTTTTATCTATCAAGGACTTATTCACTACCTCTGAGAACGAGTTCAGTCTGAATATATTTTCCTAAACCACGATGGAATGTCATAATCCATCCTTGAAACACCTCAAACTAGAAAAAACGGTTCCCACTATAGAAAGAGAAAATCTTAATAGGTCTATGAAACTAGTCTCATAATCCATAATAGATGTATCCCTTAATTAAAAGGTCATGAAATCATGGGCTCAGTCTTCCCTTGAAATCTTCTAGAAGAAATACTCAAAGAGGCTAGCCTAGAAATCCATCCATGTCAATCCCTAAAGTATGAAAACTTGTACACGTATATACAACCATATATTTATCGGTCCTCTAATTATTTAAGTAACCAACTTCACCCTTTGACCTAGGGGTGTCTTGATCAAGTAAAATATCATCTACATCGACTTGATCTAGTTCTCTTCCACATTTTGTCTATCCTCGCCCTGAAATAATGGTTGGTTTTGATATTAGAAATATAACATAATATATTAAATAGATGAATCAACTACCTGATAAACCCTATAAAAACATTGTATGACTCTCACAAATCTTACTTTTTGCTACTAGTCTATTAATGGCCCAAAATTATCCATCTGGTATAGCTTCCCTTCTTGTCTTGGAACCTCTACCTACGGATCAATATGAAAATGACCGCTGACAGCCTCATCCTGAAACTCAAGGGACTCAACCCATGTATGCTCTAGAGTCACCACACCTCTACCCTCCTCACGCTCCACTGGATCCCATCTAGTTGGCATCATGTTGAATACCATATACCATAGTTTATAAGAGAAATCATAGTATATATATCTCCAGTAGGGAAAGTTGTAATAGGTAACACATCTCACAACCCTTTCACTTCCCTAATGCACCCATATCCCATGTTTTCAGGCATCATCACCCCTACCTACCCATATAGGAGTAAGTTATCACATATCATACATATCTCATACCATCATCTTCGTGTGGATGAATATAATACTAGTAAAATTATCTATAAAAAACCTATTTAGCTTTTTTTAACATTTTAAATGACTCACCCCATACCATTATTCACACCTAATCATATTAGATTCAATCCCATAGTCATAAAAAACATAGGATCGCATATATCCATGTATGTAACCACATACCTAGGGTGGATGAGTATAATTCATCAAAAAGGATATGCTAGAGTACATTGCTTATATTTTTTTAACACATGAAACAGACCAAACCCTTTTTCAAAATATAGGTTTTAGTCAATAGTTATAATCACATAGACATTTCATATGATCCTAAGTGCCTACTATGATGCATAAATTCTCTTCTCTTTCCATACTGAGAAAAGGTTCAATTTTTCATAATCCAATCGCATCACATCCAAGTGTGCCACTTGAGGTGTAAATCATTCAACTATAAAAGATAAAATCATAACATCAATTTCCAACCCCTGTCAACTTGGTATATCTCATGTGCATGGTGTTGTGGCACCCAAACATTATCTCTTTACCTGGTTCTAACAATACCGTAGTGTCCAATCTACCATAGCCCAAATAATAAGACTAATGAAAACATTGATACCATTTGTAACTAGTCAACTGTGGTTAGCATTTTATACCCAGACCTTGTTATATTATAAGTAAATACTAATAAATAACCTCCTATAATACCATTTGTAGTGCCCAGACCTGGGATCTACATAATTGATTCTCTTGGGTAGTGGGGCATTGGCCCTTAGGAGTGCCTCACCATATGGCAAAGGCTAACAACCAGAATCAAGGGTCTAATTAGGTGATAATTGGGAGACTATACACTCTTGTGATGATGATGATAATGGTCATAATACCATAACTTAGAAGAAGTAATATACCAAAATTAGCATAAATAATAATATCAACTCATTAGAAGAAATAATAAGCAATGGTGATAAAAATCCAAAAATAAATAGACATACACATCAAATAAGTTATACATGTTAGAAAATTATAAAAAATATACATGAAATATCAATTGTGTCCAATCATATAAGGAAATAATCAAATGCACCAAAAATATCTCCAACTCGATGTAAAGAACCACCATAGTCCATCTTCCATCAATCCCATGCACTTTTGTATCCCTTATCACTATGGTCCAAAGAACGATCTCAGTCACTGACCTAATCTCGAAATTGTAAAGACTACTCATGTCCTAAGGGGCATATGTAGGGTGTGGGTATGAAATCCATGGTACACTAATAATTTTTACCTATCTTATATCCATATTCATACAAGTTTATACATATGTAAATTAATAGAAACTACCCTCATAAATTAAATACATAACCCACTTTACTCATGCACAACAACCATGAGTAAGTGTTTACCTTCTTCAACTAATTCTAGAGTGTAATGATATATCCATGGTCAAATGTACTGGATGGACATTGGTATCTTATCCACTTGAATTTCACCTGGAACCCCATTCCATATGATACCTAATATGTATCATATTAGTAATACCGTCATACCATCAGCATGACCAATTAAAGGATTCCAAGTCCCACAGACTTCCACTTAAATAATCATCATCCGATCAAAATCCCAATGTCCCAAAATAAATCATAAATCCCTCATACTTTTTCTGAAACATTTTTCATCGACTCAACTGCCTAACGTCCCATCATATAGTGATATTCATCCTTCAATGAGTAATAAATCACCCTTGGCTCAATATCCCAATATCCCAAGGTGTGGTGATATATTTCCTCTCATCATCATATCCCATCATCCATAAATTCCATAGAGAGCCTTATCCCCCAACTGATGGTCTGACTCACCATCAATTGGGTACATCAATGGTGAGCATCTGCTCTATAACTGATGATCAACACCATCCCCTAAGCTACTAAATATATGGAGTCATCAACCCACAACAACTGGTCTACACCACCTCAACTGATTAGTCATTTATGTGAACACAACTCTAAGGAAATTATTGGCCAATCAAGGTGAGAACCCATCACCAACCTTACCTTAGTCACACCAACCAAAAACCCTATTGCCACATGAGAACTTCATTTCCCATTTGATGATCAAATTTCCTCGAAATTATGGTCAAAACAATCCCACATATCTTGGCTCATGCCCTCCAACTAATGATCTCATCATCTCAGTCATGGTGATCACATGTCCCCATTTATTTCATCCCATTACCAACATGTTCCCATGAAACCAATTCATTCATATCACAAATAAATTAAATTAAATACACAGAATAAAATGCCAAACCAAAAAAAAACTTTTTCCACCCAACCTAAACCACTTGATGTTAAAAATACATCATAAATATGAAATATACCATAGTTATCATCTAGTTATAATATAAAATAAACCATTCAGTTAATATCTCACACTCAGACCACCCCACTCATGCGTAATTAAATATGCACCCAAAACTCATGTATAAATATAGAGAAATAAATGAACCACCTACCCTATTGTGGTAAATTTTCACTCATCAAATATCATCCTATAATATGATATAAAATGAGAGAAATTGGGATTTTAGAAAAACACCCTAAAATAGGGTAAATGATCTTGAATAGAAATATAATTCCAAACAGTGAGATAAAAGAAGAAAGTAAGAAAGAGGATTAAAATAATTAATCATATGCTTCTAATGCACTACAGTGAACTTAAATTAGATCACATTTGATAAATATCCAAGGGAACATAGGATAGGGAGAAGGGACACTCTACAGTTGGAGGGAGGCACATGAATGGGATAAAAAGGAGGAAGAAGAAAGAAATAAGAGGGAGGGGTGGAAAGGTTATTTCACCCTATTTAATGGACCACATAGTTAGGATGAATAGTTTGGATAACCATGTGACAGACATGTGGTTCCACTATTTAAATTGAATCCCCATTTAAAATGGTTCCCACAGTTTTGCCACACATTTTTCAAACCACATGCCAATCATGTGGCGCCGTTGTCCAAAGGCACCTCCACCTCACATGGAAAGGAACATGTTTCTTTAAACTATGTCCAGCCCATGAGGATCACCTCTTCTAAAATCTACATACATTTCACACTATCATTCACCCCACCTCACAAGGTTTCTCTAACCATTCTTGAGTTCAAATGGGTCGCATGGTATGTGATGTACATTTATCACTAATGATGATCTAATCATACGCCTAGTGTTGTATCTCGAAAACTTTGGTTCATAAATCCTGATGATCTGGAAACCAAAAGTGACCCTTGAGACACATACCAATACTTAAAACCCTTATAAAAAATGTACTAAACCATTATAATTCTATAAATTATTCTCAAAATACCACTTTAAAATTTTTCCCAACCACCAAACAAAAAATTTTATATTTACCCAAGACATCCAACCCGTTCAAAAACCAAGGATGTTATAGTAGGGACCCAAGAAACACCTCAAATTGATGAAATACGATTTAAATATAATAAATAACTAAACCTATAATTAAATACTTTACTAGGTTTTTGACTCACATCCTTCAGGGTTCTAGTCTTCCAGGTTGATGCACTTTAAACAAGGGTCATCATCGAAATATGGAATTGTCCACCTTTAGCATTGCTATCTTGGACCTATGTCATTGTCCAAGATGGGAAACAGTATATGACTCTACTTCTTTCCTAGTCAATATCTATTTTCCAGGTACTTTGCAGCTATATAGGTTCGTTTCTCTGTATGAATCCTGTGTTACTCAAGTTTTCACCACAAAAACAAGAATATTAATCATTTGGACTCATTAATTATGACCACAACCTCTCTATAATTGATCTTCACTAAAACAAATTATTCCATGAAAAATGATGATCTTACAAAAGAAGGTTTTGAACTAGGACCCCCACTCTTCCCTGCTACAAATCAGATGAAGTATGAAAACAACCTTCAGGATCTCCCATTTCTCTCAACAAAGAAAGAGGAAACTTTTCAATGGAAAATTGGTTTTCTCATTCATGAAAATGGGAAAACTGAGGAAAGCTCTCCCTCTTGTATATTTTTTAGAAAAAAATTCACACAACCTGGATTCATCACCTTCATCTCCCTTGATGAAGGAAGATGTAGAGCTATTCAAAAAAATAAGAGTAGGGGAGCGCACAACCAACATGACACATGGTCGGTGGGGAACACTTGGGTGGTTCAACCTATCTAGATACATGATAAAATATCAAAAAAGGGAATATTAAATAAATATAAATATAATTTAAAAATGGAATATTGAAATTAAAAAATATCTACCACAGAAATTAAAATACATAAAATAAATAAATTTGAAACCATAGCAAGCTCTCCACCTTGAAAATTAAATCCTAAACCACATGATGATTATTCACCATCTTACATCATGAACTTGGTCATGTCATAAATTGGAAAATAAAAGGTTAATAAAATATAGAAGACCATATTCACACTATTAGACCAAATTCCTATAACATGTATCAACTGTGAGACACGCTTCCCAATGTTGAAAGATATTCAAAATCGACTAAACATTATTGAAATTAATAAATTATAAATTGTGTGATAAAATCCCATACCTACACATACTTTAGTTTCCCTATGATATGATTCCATAGAGGAAATTTCTACCAAAAACTCACATGCCAACAAGTCCTAGAAATAGATCACTATTTCCTGGAAAACACTATCCAAATGGAGGAGTATCCATACTCATGCTAAACATAATGAAAAAAATCATAGAATTAAAATAGAATGAAACTCAGTAAAATAAATGTGGTAATGAAAAATTAAAGATATGTAGGGTAATATTTATTGAATCAATAGTAAATTAAACATTGAAATAGGACTCCACCTAAATCCATAAAAACATAAGTGGTCTAAAGTACCTAGCATCGTCAGCTTTAAGAAAAGACACACTACACTGAACATGATCAGGAATAATTTCATCACAAGGTTCTAGAAGATCCTTAAAATACGGATTCAGGATCTCCACCCAAGGATATATCTTCACAATGAAAATCCAAAAAGAGAGATTCTAAAATAAATGGAAACTACAAAGTCATAGGTGAGAGGTCTCAACATCCTAGGACATCACCTATACATGGAAACAATGTTGGGGAGCCATCTAGAAACCAAGGGGAAAATTATACATGTAAGGGTCACACATCAAAGTATCATCTTAATTACAGAACATAATTATTATTAAACCAAAACAAAGCCTCTCAATAGGTTCAAATATAAAAACTAAGAATCTCAGTGGCCAACTAAGAAAGAAACAATAACTACACCCACAAACTACCCAATCCCAAATACTAGACTAGCTGAAGGTCCATACCCATAGAAGAGGTTCCTAAATGACACCAAGGAACAAACTAGAGTTAATTAATCACAACTCCTTGGAAAATGGAATACACTGGAGGCATAAGATCCTACCAAAACAACTCACTACAAACTAACTCTCAAACATAACCCATCCTCACATAGAACCCTTTCTTATCCCCAAAACAAGAGACACATAGGTAGAAACAACCAAAATAAATATTTAGGGCTCTAATAGATAAATATAATAGGTAAATTACATGGAAAACTACTAGAGTCATGTGGAAATTGAAGCCTAAGAGAGATAATTACCAAGCTAAATGAAACATCAATGCATGCATTAAGGGTAAAATCCACTAGAAAAAACATTTTAATGAAATGAAACAAGTTATTTAAAATTTAAATAATGAAAATTTTAAACCCAGTTAGGATATGATACCAATTTTGTTACGGGAGATACCCCTATTTGTGGAGACAATTTCCCAGAAATAACCCAGGATCTATTGGGTATTTTTGGTTTATTAAAAATTAAAATATGAAATTGATGTTTATTTAAAATTTATAACATGGAAACTATTAAATAGAAATAAAAGATTCAAATTTTTTCTTTTTTAATTCCATATATCCAGAATAAAACAAATAAATACAAAAATAAGTGATGAAATCACATGTTAAAATTGGAAAATTCAACATTAAAGGCTTCAAAAAACTCATAAAAAGAAACATAATTTTATATGCACTTATTCAATAAACTAGAAACATTGATAAAATGAATTCCATAATCACATATATATTTCTAGAACCAAAATTATATTCCTTTTTATGAAAAAAGAAATTCCTGAAATACAAGGTAGGTAGAAAAAATGACAAAACAATATAAACAAGCCTCAAACAGAATTTATAGTCTTCACATTATATTCAAAAAGTGATTTTATGTAAAACTGAATAAGATACATGTGTTCAGTGATTTATAAGTCGAAAAAACATTGAAATAAAAGCAATAAAGGGGGAAATTATTTATGTTCTTCGGTTATTTCACTACATTCATGGGGCAGGATAACCATAGGGTTTTCACTATTCAAGAATAAAGGATTACAAGAAAGAAAGTTGAAAATAGTAGGATATCATAGGGAATCCATGAAACACATCAAAAATGATTAAACAATGTCGAAATATAACAAATAAAATAAACATAAAATGAAACCCCTTACTAGGGTTCAGACTCACCTCCTTCTGGGCCGCGATATTCTGGGTTGAAGCACTGAAAACTAACATCATTATATAAATATTTATTTTTCATATTGAGTTCTTCTATATAATACTTATTATAATATCCATGTTAGGAACCAATGTTTGAGTCCACTATTATCTAGGTATGTTGTCGTTCTCTCAGGACTTTGCTGCTATCCAAGGATGTGATGTTGTCTAAAACCTTTAATACACAATTTCTCACCCTATAAAAAAGAGTATACAACATTTGGACTCAATATATTTAACTACAACATCTCCATTATTGACCTTCACCACCACTTCCTATTCCTCAGTAATGGTCGATCTGCCAAAGTAAGGGGTCGAACAAGGGATTCCTCTTCGCACTAATACTACTTGGAAAAAAGAAAGGAAATGGCCTCTAGGATCTTTCCTTTCTCTAGATGTACCAGGAGTAAAACCTTCAATGGAAAATTAGTCTTCTTCACCAATAAATAGTTCAAACATTGGAAATATCTTCCTATATTCACTTCAGGAAAACTAGGGGCACAAACCAAGGAGTCTTTGCCTTCATCTCCCTCATCAAAGGTGAATGGAGGGAAATAAAAAAATCAATCATGGATCTAGAGACAACTCGTCCTACATGAGGATCCCCTTAATAGTATTTAAGAATATTAGGGGAGCATGGAACCAATAGAATACATGGTTGATGGAGAACGCTTTGGTGGTTCACTCTATCTAGTTATGTAATAGAAACCAAAAAAATGGAATATTAAAAAAATATCATTTTAACTAGAAACATGGAATATAAAAATTCATAAATATCCACCATGGAAATTAAAATTCATAATAAAACATAAAATAAAATAATATCACAATCATTAATGAAGGGGAGTGTTCTACTACCCCTTAATTTTATTTTCATCATGTTGGAATTCATGGTTTAAATTCCTTGACACATCTCTATCGTTTTTCACTAATTAATTAAATATTCAAAAGAATGTGTGGGTGGAAGATAAAGTGGTGTTTTTTTAGTAAACACATTCCTAAAAATCATTAAACCATTACTCATAGATAAAATTAACTTAGAAAACATTGAATCTATTTTTTGATGAACATGTGAATTGAGGGTTAATAATATAGGATATAGGTGCATGATAATATTTCATTCCTTCATTTTCCTGATGAACATGACTTTGAGTGGTTTCTTTGTTTCTAAAAATGAGTTACAACTTAATACTTAACCCTAAACTATAATATAAAAAAATATTAGAATAATTTTTGTGTGAGAAACTAGGATTCAATCTGTATTCCCTTGAAATATATTGACATATAGGTTTGTAGGTAAAAAATAAAAAACCCTAAAATTAGTGTAAATTACTACTAGAGATCTACCTACCCTTAAAGTACTTTTATACCCTGACTATTACAATTAGTGTTGTCAGAATATATCTTTAAGGGATGGATTAGTTCCATGTTGGTCATAATGAATGAATAAGTGCATTTAATATCTCATGGATTATGAAATGTGTAAAATATGGTAAGTTTTTGAAAGGCATGAAGGATAATGAGAATATTTAACTCATGTGGATAAGACTAAAATAGATTAATATGGTAAATTCATAGTTATTAATCATTTAATAGGTAAAATTATGAAGTGGTATAATGATCTCGAGTGTGGGGGATTTGAAAAAGGTGATGCATGTTTTGATTTAGATCAAAATAAATCCCCTAAAATTATAATTTAATGATTTGGAGATTGAATATTTAGATATTTAAGTTATTTTTTAGATACTTATAGATATAAATAACTTGAGGATAGGTAAGTCTAAAGTGTTGGGGAATGTGGTTGGTGCATTTTTATCATTATTTATCAATGAAAGTTTTTTACAGATTTTTCTTATTTTTTATCTTTATTCCCAAAAATATAATATATTTCATAGTTTTGGTTTATTTTTAAATAAAAATTTATGTCTTAATATTTTATAGATTAAATTAATTGAAAATTAATATTTGTGGAAAATAATATTTAGAGGCTGGTATTTTGAAACACTAAGTATGTGTGTTTGAGTGTTTTAGGTTTTAAAAGATTAATTGAAGGTTTTTGATTAAGTTGGAAACATTCTATAAAATCTAGGAAAGTTCAAATCATGTAAACCAAGTCTTACAATACATTATATCATAAAAAAATACACAACATGTTCTGAAGAAAGGTCAGGTCGTAGCATTGCCTCAAATTCAAACACCTTCTTCAGGCCCCTAAATAACATCTCAACCTTAAATGTAATGTCATGTTCACCCAAAAAACCCCTAAGACCCAATGAATCCTAAATTTTATTAAACTCTATCTCAATATCCAATTCTATATTTGGAATTCTCAATGCACTCCTAGGCCCAGATGTCATGTCAACCTTCTCCAAAGGCATCTCAAGGGCCAATGAAACCTCATGTTCTCTCAATGAATTCTCAAGTCTGAATATTACCTCATCTTCCAGTGTATTATAAAGGGTCTCCAATGAAACCTCAATATTAGATTTATACTCTACCCTAGACAATTTATTCCAAGGTCTAACACTATCTTGGGTGACTCCAATGGAATCTCATGGTTTAAAATAACCTAAAATTTTTCCAATTTATCCTTAGGCTTCCTATAAACCAATCCTAGTCCCAATAAACCCACAATGAAATAGATTGAAATAAAATTTTTGTGACTATCCTCAAGATGAATATGATCCATGAATCTAGTTATAAATCCACATGGGTAACATGAAATGGGGGATAAATTTTTATAAGGGGATTATTTTTAAAAAAACATGTAGTCAACTAAGGAAATTACATATGGAATCATATTCTGAATTTTAATGAGAAGGAAGAATCAATGTGATACCCTATAAAATTGAAGGAGAATATTGAAACTTCTATAATATTTTGGTATAAATGAGATCAATAAAATTATATATATCTCAATTATTGAGGGTAATTTCATAGGGAAACTAAAAATTCTCCATGCACAAGGAGAGATTGAGATGGGGAGAGTATTTATTACATTTACCAACATGTAGTTTGTTTTTTAAATCTCTTATATTCCCAAACATACCAAAACCACAACTTAATCAATTACCAACCATTCTAAAAATTCATCTATCACCCATAGGAAGTGAATTTTTACTTTCATTTCATGCATTGGGTGTGGTAGAGTTACATAATTGAGATGGATATTCTTTATTTTTATGTTTTTCATTGAATTTAGTATGTTTGGTATGACATTCATCTGGGTGATTTGAGGGATGTGGCCGATTTTTGTATCGTATGACTTGTGAACCAAAAATTTTTAATCACGCATATTTTGATACATAATGATTTTAATTATTTATTAATGGTTAATATATGAGAGTATGTTTGATAGGAAAAAATAATTTAATCCTTATACATGCACAAAATAATTAACCATTTTATCGAAAATAATGAGAGTTTATGGTGTGTATGGAAACTAAATCTTAGAAAATGCACATAAACACTACTTTTATAAAGAATTAAAAACCTCAAGATGAATGTTAATTCTAGTAGTAAGTTACTTGATACCATGAGAATGGATATGAGGGAGTGTGTGATGTTTTTAATTAGTTTTTGTTTTAAATTCAATTTCTATTATTCACAAGGATAAACACTAACCATTTTTCCCCAAAAATTCAAAAATTTCATCCTAGATCTATGCTTATTGGTTTTTTTCCCATTCCTCGTACCATGTACAAAAATAATTTTGTTGAAGAAACAAAATACACATATAAGTTCTTTATTTTTACACATATAAGAACCCACATTCATAAATGTTTTCATTTGTCCCACATAATTTTTTAGGGAATTATCAAAACTGTATCCCATTGGATATGACCTGGTACTAACCAATATTTGTGCCCAAAGTTTTTACAAATAGTACTCTTGAGGGTCACTTATAATGCATGGAAAATTAAATAATATTATTAGTATAATTCTTATTTTACAATGAATCTTTTTTATGAGAAAATAGTAATAAATTACCATTTCATAAAAAATTAATATATCATTAAAATTTATATCTAGAAACACTATAGTTATTATTTAATGATACAGTCAAAATTGAATTATTTTTTGAGATAATAAACATATTCTATTAAAAATGTATCTCATGGTATTTATAAAACATTTATTTAAAAGTAACTTTTATTAAATAATATTATGAAATAGTTTCTAAATGAAAAAATATTTAAATGATTCCCAATGTAATTTTATAACGTCTTGAAGGTTTATTATTCTATAAAAAATTTAAATTTTCAATAAGTGAGAATTTTTTTTAAAAAATTTAAAATTATAATTTTTATACAATTATTTTGATAAAATAAATATCATTTTTTAATTAATTAGGTGAAAATTTAATTTGGGTGATTTGCTTTGGATTTTTTTGATAAATTTCATTTTTTGGTGAAAAAGTGAAAATTTTAATTTAACAAGAACTCCAAATTTATGAAATCATTATTAAGTGAACATTTTTAAAACATTTATGAAAAATTTTGTTCAATAATAATTAAGTTTGTTAAGTATAAAAATTAATTTTAAAATGTTAATCTTAATTTATAAATTTACACATTACTTTTTAGAAACCAAAAACTAGATTTTTTAGAAAACATTTTTTGTTAGTTTTTGTGTGTTAAATTGGTTGGTTAAAAGGTGGGTTTTTATTGGGAAATTCCTTTTAAGCCCACCCAATTTATACCACTCGTTAATAATTCATAAAAAAATAATTAATTGAACCCAAAGGGGGTTTACTTATTTAATAAAATAACCTATATTTTAAAGCTTTAAAGCATCCCTCGTCAAGTATAAAAACCCCCTTTCCCTCCCAATATTACACACCAAAGCCTTTGAGTATGATTTAACTCCCAATTATTATCTCAGTAATCCCTCAATTTTGGTTCCAAGGTTCTATGGTGTCAAGACCCGTCCTGGGAACCCATTCCGTGACTACCCCAAGCCCGCCTTCCATAGGCCAGGGGCTGGCGACTAGTACCAAAAGGCGTAACCCCAAAAGGGAAGGCATTACCTTTAATACTGTAACACACACAGTATGAAATACAAGAAGCAGCAAACAAATACTGGTATAGGAAGAGTGCTGAAAGAAAATGGGCCAGTATACAAACTCAATTGAAGTACAAGTACAAGTAAAAAGGGAAAGAAGCTCCTGGATCGTCCATCGGGAAAATCCTACCTGAAGGTTAGGTAAAAATCTCGAACAACTTGTCCCTGAGGTATGTCTTGTCTAGTCCAGCTCCGAGCAGCCTCCCGTTCATCTCCCTTAGCCTCGATCACTGCTGACTGTCGTCTGCACAGAACACAATAAGGTGCGGGTGAAGCCCATGCAGGGGAGAGTATAATGATACTTAGTAAGGGAACCTGAGACCCTCGAAGGTCTCCCAGAATCCACCAAGGATAAACCACAATAGTAAGATACAATCAAAAAGTATCAACCATTACTTATTAGGTATACACCCAAACATATACCTATGTTACCAATTACAGTCTGGCCCCAACATTCGAGCCCAAGCACAACCCATTCCCCAAAGGAAGTAAAGTCATTCATCTCGATGATAACAACTTAGAGTCAAGACTCATCTCACAAAGGTATTTAACTCAAGTAGAGGGATAGAGATTATTAGATGTAGCCACTGAATCATCTCCTCTGTCAAACCCACATAGGATCCTGGAAAAGTATCAGCGCTGTCGAAACCACGGAGCATCCCGGTACAGAAGTCATCACTGTCAAACCCACAGAGGATCCCGGTCCAGTATCATCATTGTCAAACCCAAGGAGGATCCTAGTCCAGTATAGTCTCTGTCGAACCCACGGAGGATCCTGGTCCAGTATCATCGTTGTCGAACCCACAGAGCATCCTGGTACAGTAGTATGTCCACATAGGATCTTATCATCTCAGTCGCAGCCAGTCATAGGGTTCCCGCACACATCATGCTCGATTCCTAAAGGGAACACTCCTTGATCCAAGTGTCGATACATCAACTAACATTAAGTATCAATTTGATGTATCTTGTAGTTCTGTCTCATCATAAGAAACCCAACGTGATAGACGGCGCGTCAATCGGATGCCCAGTCTGTGAGTTATTTGTGTTTCCGCTCCGAGGGCCTGGTTGGCTTTTGGTTCAATCCAACCTGGATGTACCCCAAATTTATCCAAACCTCGATTGGGGTATTCTAAAAAAACCTTCTCGTTCCAAGATTTCTATCGGCGCAGACGGTTCGTCAATCAGACACCCGTAGACCATGATATGGGTGAAAAGGTGAAATGGGTCAGAACTAGGTCTGGGTCCGGTCCGGGCCAGCAGGACCGACCTGACCCAAACTAAACTGGGCCAACCCAACCTAGTTCGGGAAGACCCGACCCGGGTCCAGATCTAGACCAGGGTCTGACCCGGTTAGCGGATCTGACTAGGCCCGCCAGAACTGGCCCGGCCCGGCGGAACCATCCCAGCCCACGGAAACCGGCCCGGCCCGCGGGTGGCACAACCTGTGTGGCTGGGGGGAAGTCCTCCAGCCGAAGCCAGCGGTGGATGCATCTCCGAGGCCTGGCTTACCGAGTGAAGTGGGGGTCAGCGACCCCCTGTCTCTCTATAATGTTCGGCGGGTGGCGTCGGCACGGTGACCACGGGACCCAAAGGGTCCTGCCTGTGGCGTGCCCACCGGTATTGGGCTCAGCTGGACGCCCTCCTCCGTCAGTCGCGGCCCTTCCACCCACGCGGTACGACGGCGTCGCGCCCCTCCAGCATTCATCCGGCCGCCTTGCTCCACCGCGTCCAACGCTATCCGCGGCCCACGCTAGCCGCGGCCCGGTCCTCAACGTGGCGCGATGGCGTCGCGCTCCTCCGGCGACCCTTGCGTTGTCGGTTCCTTTCACGACCGGCCAGTCCTCGGTCGTCGTTTCTCCACTGTGGCGCACTCTTCCACCGGCACCGTTGCACCAGCGCCATCATCAGCATGTGAGGAAAAAATGGAGGAGGGTCGGGCCATGTTCATGTGGTCTGAGCCCTCCTTGGTGTGGCGATAACAATCAGCTATTCACATTCCAAAGATATTGAATGACGAAGAACAGAAATGAATTCAACTCAAATCCCCTACCTTTAATTCAATGGTTGTTGTTCGTCGTTCATTGATGGTGTTGAGGAAATGATGGACATCAATTATTCTTTCACCACGTTCATCACGCATTCCCAATCTCAAGCTCGTACGTCGGAAAGTGATGAAGTCGAAGATGGCATTCATCGCGTTCTTCATTGGAGAGTTCTTCTTCTTCTTCCCAAACTCAACCAAAAGATTATTCCAACAACAAAATAATAAAATATGACATCTTATTAATTTTTTGGCATAAAGAATTCAAAATATTTCAAATTAATTAATTAATTCCCTTAATTAATTTGTGTGGCTTGGAACATTAATGAGGAAAGTTCAAGGGTTTCCCCCACTTATAGAGAGTTCAAGGGGTTTTAAGCCTGTATGGTCCCCACCAAGGAAATCCTCCCAAGGGAGGTTATGTGTGGGTCGGCCCCACTAACGGTGCCCTTGGATTTCAATTCCGAGCACCAATTCAGAATTTATAAAATCTCACTCATATTTTTACTGAACGTACTCGAACAAAACTTCAAAAATTGATTCCAAGCACACCGGGCCTCAGAATCAAGCGCCGTAAATTTTCGCGGACTCGTAAAAATCCCATGAATTTAGGAAAAAAAAATCCACAGAATTTCCATGTCTTTACATTCTCCCCAACTTAGGGCTTTGTGTCCCCAAAAGCCAAAACTCAAAACTAGGGAAACAAATGGGGGTACTGAGCACGGATCTATGCCTCCCACTCCCATGTGCTCTCCTGGAGGTTCTTGTGCTACCACCGTATATGCATAAGAGGTATCGACTTCCCATGAAGGACTCTCTCCTATCGATCCTCGATCTCCACTGGAACCTCTAAGAAATTAACCCCATCGTCGATGTCTAGCTCTCCATGGTTGATGATGTGGGAGGGGTCGTGCACAGATCTCCTCAGTTGAGATGTGTGGAAGCCATTGTGCCCCCAGTGCAATTGAGGTGGAAGATTTAAGTGGTAAGACACCTTACCTACTCTTCTGAGGACCTGGAAAGGTATGATGAGTCACGGATATAACTTGCCGCCTCAGCCAAGTCTCTGTAGACCTCATCGAGGTGAGACCCTTATAAAGACATGCTCGCCATCCTCGAACTCCAGAGGTCTCCATCTCCTTTCAGAATATGAATTCTACCTAATCTGTGCAGTCTTCATCAGCTTCAAAATGATCAGCACCTTCTCTGTGGTAGCTCACACCATCTCTGGTCCCATGAGTACTGACTCCCCAAGGTCAGTTTAGCATAAATACTATCTGCAAGGTTGGTCGTACAGTGCCTTAAAAGGTTCCATCCCAATGGTGGAGTGGTAGCTCATGTTGTACGAAAACTCTACCAAGGGTAAGTGATCCTCCCAACTACGACCGAATTCGAGGATGCATGCACAAAGCATGTCCTCAAGAGTCTTAATGGTCCTCTCAGTCTGGCCATCCATTTGAGGATGGAAGGTGGTGCTCAAGCGAAGCTACCTCCCGAAAGCCTCATGAAACCCCTTCCATTGTCGGGAAGTGAAATGATCATCTTGATCGGAGATGATCGTTGATGGCACACCATGAATTCGTATGATCTCTTGTATGTAGAGGCATCCCAAGCTCTCTACTGAACTCTTCTCTATGTTTGGTAGGAAGTGGGCCGACTTGGTGAGTCGGTCGACAATCACACAGATAGAGTTGTGACCTCTGGATGTACGTGGAAGTCTCATCACAAAATCCATGGATATCCCATCCCACTTCCACTCTAGGACCTCTAAGGGATGAACCAAACCTGCTAAAACCTGGTGCTCCACCTTCACTTGCTGACAAGTGAGGTAACGTGAGACAAAATCTGCTTCTGCCTTCTTCATACCTGGCCACCAATGCTGTCATTGAAGGTCTTGGTACATCTTCTCCACTACCGGATGTACCGCTAAAGGGGAAGTGTGGAACTCCCACAACGCTTCCTCCTATAGTGAAACTGGTACCAAGGTACGTCCTCTAAAGAGGATGACGTGCTCCCCACCTTCAAAAAATCCATCTAGTGCCTAGCATGTGGATATCTGTGCATGTCGAGCCTTGTAGTCAACATCCAAACACTGCGCCACCCTGACACTCTGAATAAGTGATGGTGTGACTGTAAGAGACTGCAAAAAGGCTGCTCCATCTCAATCCACAAAGGATATCTACAACGTGGCCAACTTCTCTATTGCCTATCCTAGCAGCTGAATGCCTGATCTCCTAGTGAGAGCATCTTCTACAGTGTTTCCCTTCCCAGGAGTATATACTATATCTAAATCATAGTCCTGGAGGAACTCAAGCCAATGTTGTTTTCTGAGTTTCAGGTCCCTCTTCGAGAAAATTTAACTGAGACTCTGGTGGTCAGAGTAGACTGTAAAACACTTTCCCATTAGATAGTGTCGCCACATCTTCAGGAATAAGACAACTGCTGCTAACTTCAGGTCATGAGTGGTGTAGTTATGCTCATGCTATCTCAGCTGACGAGAACCATAATCTATCATTGCTCACTCCTGCATCAGGACACATCTGAGTCTGGTCCCTGATGCATCGCAATAAACTACGTACCCAACACCCTTATCTGGTATCCTCAAGATGGGCGCACTATTCAACCTCTACCTCAGCTCCTGGAAACTCTACAGTCATCTCTCTGACCACACGAAGGGTTTCCCCTTCTTCATCAATGCTGAAAGTTGTGCTACAACTCTGGAGAAATCTGGCGCAAATCTCTGATATTACCCATCCAGACCCAGAAAAATTTGTACCCCCGTCACACTCCAGGGTGGCTCCCAAGTAATTACTGCCTCGATCTTCACTAGATCCACTTCAACTCTATCCTCTGAGAAAACATGTCCCAGAAAGTGTACCTCTCGGATCCAGAACCGGCACTTCGAGAGATTTCCATAAAGATGGTGCTCTCGGAGTGTGTCTAATACTACCCACAAATTGTAGGCATGCTCCTCCTCAGTAGCTGTGTAGATCATAATTTCATCAATTAAGACTACCACAAAGTGATCAAGGTACTTCTAGAATATCATGTTCATGAGTCCCATGAACACAGCTGGTGGGTTGGTTATGCCGATTGGCATAACCAAGAACTTGTAGTGGCCATACCGGCATAGGAAGGTCGCCTTCTGCACATCCTCATCCCGTACTCTAATATGGTGATAGCTCGATCAAATATATATCTTTGGGAACCAACGCGCTCCCTTAAGCTGATCAAATAGGTCTTGAATCCTCAGAAGTGGGTACTTGTTCTTCACGGTCACCTGGTTCAGGTGCCGATAATCAACACACAGTCGCAAGCTCCCATCCGCCTTCTTGGCGAACAAAATCAGGGATTCCCAGGGTGAAACACTGGGTCGAATGAATCCCTTCCCCTGCAAGTCCTTTAGCTGTACCCACAGATCGCGAAGCTCAGAGGGATCCATCCGATATGCTGGAGTAGATATCAGTGTCGTCCCGTGGTACAAGTCTATGTATAATTCCACCTCTCTGTGAGGAGGTAGTCCTGGAACATCATCAAGGAAAACATCCATGTACTGTTCCACCACTATAGGATAAGTTGGACTCTCCACATCAACTGCTCCAAGGGTAATCCAAGCCAACTGGTGAGTGATCGGATGCACCCTCCTCCAAGTAAGTCTATCCTATGCTGCAAAGGTTCCCTTCTCACCGGTGAAGGTAAACCTGGTCTCATCCGTGCAGACACACCGCACTTTTCACTTAATATAGTCAATCTGAGCATGGACTATAGATAACCAGTCCATACCCAAGATGGCATCATAAGGCCTTGATGCCACTATGAGGAGATCTCAGTCGAAGCTCTCACCTCCTAGAGTAAGCTCACACTGTCGGCACCAATGCGTAATCGTCGAGTCTGCTCCCGTAGTAGTCTCTAGCCCTAAGGATCGAGCCAACGGCTCCATCAGAATCTTCGAGCTCCGAACAAGGGCAATGTCTATTAATGAATTACTGGAACCTATGTCTATAAGTACTACAAAAAAGGTGGGGTAGACATAGATAGTACCTTGAATCATTTCAGGTGTGCCATGGTCGTAGGCCTTGACTACCTGGTGCTGAGCCTGCCCTTTTCCTCCAGCTATCTATGGTCGGGGTGGACCTTCTGTTGGTGGTGGTGGTAGGACCTCGAAACGTTTTCCACCACCTGCTGCTCATCCAGCTCCTCTTCCACGTCTGCCTACTATTGGCTGACCACCACGGTCTAACCTCTTCCTCTGCCTGGGAGGTCCCTCTGCTGTCTTCTGCTCATCTGCAAGGTGGGTCGGGCAGTCAAGAGCCATGTGTCCCTGCCCGATACATTCACAGAACTACCTGCTTCTCGTATGGATGGCTCTGTCTCATGTGCCCTTCAGAACCGAACCTATATCTTGGGGTTTCCCACCTGATGGCCAGGTCTGCTTGGACCTCTATGACATCTGTCTACTGCCAACTGTAGAAGACTCTGATACGTGTCACCCTGTGATGGGTCTCACTACTGGTGACTGTTCAGCAAGAAAAATCTCCACAAGAAGGGCTCGCTCCAGCACCCCCTCCTATGTCGGAATGCTGAGAGAGATCATCGAAGCCCTGATCTCATGCCTGACTCCCTGCTCGAAGGTTTGAGCCCTGAAGAACGGGTCCTGCACCATATATGTGGAGTATCACAAGAGATCAGTGAACCTCATTGAGTATTGTTCCACCATCATGCTTCCCAACTTCAGATTAAGTAGCACCTAAATATACACCGCATGAAGGGTGGCTGGAACAAACTCTGACCGGAAAAGAATCTCGAAGTCTGCCCAAAGAAGTGATGCCTCATCATGCACCTGGAGCATTAGGCTCCACCATCTGTCTAAAGGAGACTCACGGAAAGGATCACCATGAGGTCGAGTGGTGTCCCTACTAATATGAAAACTTCCAAAACATCCTTTAGCCAATCCTCAGCTACCTGTGGGTCCATCCCTCCCCTGAACCTAGGTGGCCTCTGGTTCTAGAACTCATGCAACGCACTCAGACGGTGTGCATTCTCTATTGCCGGAGCTGGTGGTATCGGTGGCCCAGTGGGTAGTGGTACCGTTGTTGCCTCCACTGCGATGGGGCCCTGCATCGAGGCCTCGTCACTCGGTGGGTTACCATCTCGTATGCATCCTGGAACCCTAGCTGGCTGCCTACGTGGGGTTATACTGAAAAGAAACAGGTGCTCCATGGTTAAAAAATATACCTGGTGAGCTGACACGAAGTAATCACAATGAAACCTTTTCAAAGGAAACACACACGTAATCAGTGTTTTCATGCACTGAGTCGGAAATCAGAAGTTAGAGTCCTAGTGTATGGATACATCAGCCACCATACCAACATTGGTTTCCCTAAACTGATAACCACACATAAAACACTTAACACTATTGCCATTAAAAGAATCATAGTCCAAGTCCTACTATAGAACCGACTCCTCTGATACCAATTTGTCATGACCCGTCCTCGAAACCCATTTCGTGATTACCCCAAGCCCACCTTCCATAGGCCAGGGGCTGGTAACTAGCACCAAAAGGAGTAACCCTAAAAGGGAAGGCATTGCCTTTAAACCTGTAACACACACAGTCTGAAATACAAGTAGTAGTAAACAAATACTGGTATAGGAAGAGTGCTAAAATCAAATGGGCCAGTATGCAAACCCAACTGAAGTACAAGTACAAGTAAAAAGGGAAAACAGCTCCTGGATCGTCCATCGGGAAAATCCTACCTGAAGGGTAGGTACAGATCTCGAACAACTCGTCCCTGAGGTACGTCCCGTCTAGTCCAGCTCCGAGAAGCCTCCCGTCCATCTCCCTCATCCTCGATCAATACTGATCGTCATCTACATGTTACACAATAAGGTGCGGGTGAAGCTCGTGAAGGGGTGAGTATAACGATACTCAGTAAGGGACCCCGAGACCCTCGAAGGTCTCCCAGAATCAACTAAGGATAGACCACAGTAGTAAGATACAATCACGAAGTATCAACCATTCCTTCTTAGGTATATGACCATACATATACCTAAGTTATCAATTACAGTTCGGCTCCAACATTCTAGCCCAAGCACAACCCATTCCACAAAGGAAGTAAATTCATTCATCTCGATGATAACAACTTAGAGTCAAGAAATAGCTCGCATAGGTATTTAACTTGAGTAGAGGGATAGAGGTGATTAGATCTAGCCACTAAATAATCTCTTATGTTGAACCCATGTAGGATCCTGGAATAGTATCGGCGCTGTCGAACCCACGAAGGATCCCAGTATAGAAGTCATCATTGTCGAACCCACAGAGGATCCCGGTCCAGTATCGTCGCTGTTGAACCCACAGAAGATCCTGGTCTAGTATAGTCACTATCGAACCCACAGAGTATCCTGGTCCAGTATCATCGCTTTCAAACCCCTGTAGGATCCTGGTACAGAAGTAGGTCCAAGTAGAATATTATCATCTCAGTCGCAGCAAGCCATAGGGTTCCCGCACACAGCACGCTCGATTCTGGGAGGTTCCGAAACTCAAGCCAAGTGTCGATACATCAAATACCATGAAGTCTTTAGTTGATGTATCCCATAGTTTCTTCTCATAATAAGGAACCCAACATGATAGACGGCGCGTTAATCGGACGTCCGGTCTGTGAGTTATTTGTGTTTCCGCTCCGAGGGCCTGGTCAGATTTAGGTTCAATCCAACCCGGTCATACCCCAACTGCATCCAAACATTGAGTGGGGTATGAAAAAAGAACTGTCTCATTCCAAGATTCTTGTCAGCATAGACGGCTCATCAATCGGACACTCGTAGCCCAAGATATGGGAGAAAAGGTGAAATGGGTCAGAACTCGGTCCGGGTCTGGTCCGGCCCAGTCGGACGGACCCGACCCGAACTGAACTGGGTCGACCCGACCCAGTTCAAGTCTAGACGGGGGTCCGACCCGGTCAACGGATCCGAACCATCCCGCCAGAAATAGCCCGGCCCGGCGGAACCGGACCGGCCCGTTGAAACCGGCCAGTTGAAACCGGCCCAGACCGCGACGGGCGTCCCGGCCCGTGCGGCGGCCCGTGTGGCTGGAAGGCGGTCTTCCAGCTGAAGCCAGTGGTATTTGTGCCTCATGGGGCCTACCCTAACCGAGTTAAGGGGTCCCCCCCTTGTCTCCCTATAACAGCTGGCACATGGCATCGGCCCGGTGACCGCAGGACCCGAAGGGTCCCGCCTGTGGCGCGCCCGCCGGCGGCGGTATCAGTCGGCCACCCTCCTCCATCTGTCGCAGCCTGCCTGGTTGCGGCCCTTCCAACCCCATGGCGCGATGGCGTCGCTCCCCTCTGGCGGTCTTCCGACCACCTTGGTCCGCCATGGCCCGAGCTGGCCGTGGCCTGGTCCTCCGTGCAGTGCGACGGCGTCGCGCTCCTCCTGCGACCTGGTAACCCTTGCGACACTGGTTCCTTTCACGGCCGGTCCGTCGTCGGCCCCCGTTGCTCCACCACAGCTCACTCTTCCGACATCACCATTGCGCCACCACCATTGTCAACAAGTGAGGAGGAAACGATGTGGGACGTTTGGGCCATGTTCTTGCGGTCTGATCCCTCCTCGTTATGGCGATAACAATCGGCTATTCACATTCCAAAAATATTGAACGACGAAGAACAGAAACGAATTCAACTCAAATACCCTACCTTTAATTCATCGGTCGTCGTTCGTTGTTCATTTATAGTGTTGAGGAAAGGACGGACATCAATTCATCGTTTTTCGTGTTCGTCACGCACTCCCAATCTCAAGCTTGTGCGTCGGAAAGTAACGAAGTCAAAGATGGCATTCTTCGCATTCTTCATTGGAGAGTTCTTCTTCTTCTTCCCAAACTCTACCAAAATATTATGCCAACAATAAAATAACAAAATATGACATCTTATTAATTTTTTGGCATAAAGAATTAAAAATATTTCTAATTAATTAATTAATGTCATTGATTAATTTCTGTGGTTTGGCACATTAATGAGGGAAGTTCGAGGGTTTCCCCCACTAATGGAGAGTTCAAGGGGTTTTAATCCCATGTGGTCCCCACTGAGGAAATCCTCCCAAGGGAGGTTATGTGTGGGTGTGCCCCACCACCAACCACCACTTAGAGGTTTTAACCACCTCAAAAATAATAATAAGATAAGACTAATTTTTATTTAACTTTATTAAAAACCCCAAAATCTAACTTCCATTATCGACCATCTTCCATCCAGACGAAATCCTTTTTAACCGAATACTGGTGCTATGAGTTCAATGGTTCCCTCTAATTTCAATTCCAAGAATTGGTTCAAAAGTTATAAGATCTCGCTCATACGTTCACTGAACGTACCCGAACAAAACTTCAGAAATTGATTCTGGGAACATCGGGCCTCGGAATCAAGCGCCGTAAATTTTCATAGACTCGTAAAAATCCCATGAATTTAAGAAGAAAAAAATCCATAGAATTTCTGGGTCTTTACATATGGACTCCATCTCTAGATTTAATAATAATCCTTTGAATATATAAGGGTTTCTTTAATTCAAATATTTCCATTTCATGTTTATAATTTTTTTTATATTGTCTTATTAAATATTTTCCCTTATAATAACATGTTTTTTATTCCATGTTATTATCTTCTATGTTACATGTTATAAATTTTAGTTTATTTATTTCACCTCATTATATCCTTCTCTTAAGTAGTTACAAAGTTGAAACAAGGGATCCTCACTCCACCATTACCAGTACTTTTGTGAGACTTACTAATTCTTTCTCATTTCAATAGAAAATGTTATCATGCATCATTTTTATAATACAATCACTTTGTTATAAATTATAGACCACAATTAAATCTCATTGTACCACCTTCATTAGTTTTTTTATGTTCATGGTTTCTCGTATCCACAAAACCATCTAAAATTTGGTAATTAAAATCATATGTTCTTTTCCTAGTAACAAAATCCTTATTTGGATACTACAATTGTAAGTTTCTCTATAATATTTATACATAGTAGTAATAACCCAAAAACATCGCATTGGAATTTGGCTCAATATTCACCTAGTGCATAACAATTGGCATTGTTACAAACCTAGTTTGACACTCCTAGTGGATTTTCATTAGATAATTCACATGAAATTTATGATCCAAAATAAAGGATTGGAATATATGGATTGATATTTACATTTAAATGATATCACTATTCAATGAATTTATCTTTAACTACTTCGTCATTCCCTCAACTGGAATACTTCCTCTTTTAATGTTAAGATACTATTATTTATAATTTTATTGTTGTATATTCACCATCATAACCGTATTAGTCTACTAAAAGGGTTTATTTACCACCCAACTTGTAAACAATGAACATGTTCTGTAACACCCCAAGATTTCATAGTGTGTTATTTCTTCAAAATAATTCAATAACTTGAACTACACGCAACACCGAGTTCAATAACACCATGACTTACAAAAAAAATCCATTCAAAAGAGGTTATGAATAGTATTATCTAAATTTTAAACTTTATATAATCCTTATAATTTTAGAATCCATATTATGAGTTTCCTAGATATAATGCAAGAACAAATTCATTTTCAGTATTGCACTTTTATCAAATTTTAATAGTGAACCCTTTTTAAATACAATATTTTAAACTTTTTGACTAAATGGGGACATCAAAAATTTAAAATGAAACATCCCAAGCTTCCACGGTACGCTTTCTTTGAATAATACAGTAGTGTGTGTTGTACGCAACCTTGAGTTTTAACACACACCACAACCAATGAAACTAGCTGTTATGAATAGTAATACCTACTTTTCAAAATTATATATATTTTATATTTTAAAATGGACTTCATTTTTGGATTCGTAATATCGAATTTAGCCTAAGGTGAAATTTTGATACTTTTCGGATAACTTTCATATTTTGATGAATAGTGAAAATTACTAAATTTTAATTAAAAACAACTTTTTTAATCAAAATAATTAATAGTGATAAATTATGAATTTGAGTGGTTTTAAAGTATATTTAGAATATATTTTTACCATTTAATATAATTTTGGTCATTGAACATAATTTTACAATTAAACAGAACATAAACAAGTGTCAATCTTTTGATAGTTATTATCTCTTAAAAACACGCTTTTTGTTTTGACAGCGGGAATTAATTTTAAATTAATTTCTGCCACTTCTGTGTTTTGAATTTAGAAAAATGGATTCCATATTTGGAATCAGGATGTCCAAATTGTGTAAATTTGTAACTTTTATTTTTAGACATTTTGAATAATTACTGTGGTAAATATTTTATTTACCATGGTTAAGGGTAAATCCGGTAAATAAGGGTTAAAAAATAATATTATAATAATACTAAATTACCCTAAAACGTGTCTTAACCCTATTGGTTGATACATGGTCAACCATGGGCATCTTTGGGTCGATTTTGGGACCCCATGGATCCACTTGTAAGTGATAATGACACATTATTTTAATTAAGTTAAAATGAATACAAAAATGACACAAGCATATATCTTTTAGAAAAACAATTGTTACATAGGGTTATATATGTTGGCTTTTAGATTATAAATATTAATTAGAAAGATAAAAATATTTCCTACATAATATATTTTATTTATAATTTTTAGACATTAAATAATTTATTTTATTTATGACACAATGATGATGCAGTAATTACTATAATAGTGAAAAATTAAAATAATTGATATTATAAATACCCAAATAAATATAATATGAAACTTTTAATGAATTAAAATAATTTTCTAGCATAATATGATATATTAGGATTGATTTAATTGACTTTATTCTAAGTAATAAATCTGTTATGAGTTTCACAAAAATCAACTTTTGAATAGTGTCAAAATTGACATAAAAGAGTTCTTAAAACAAATATTATATTATTAATTGATATTAAATTCCTAAAAATATAAGGTTCGGCCAAGAGACTTATATAATGATAGGTTCATCATTAATGGACCACTTGGGGGTCTCTTGGATGTATATAGTAAGTTTATTAAGCATATTATATAAAAATACAAAGAGACATTGTAAAAGTGAAACTAATTAACTTAGAATTAATACTTAAAGATAAGGTTAATATAAGTACCCAAACCTGTCTAAATTCTATTGGTTGAGTGGTTTTCGACCTATCCCCACCTTAACCTTTGAAAAGTCAACTTTGGAGCCATTTTAAACCGGATATGAATTTATTATAAACTAATATCTCTAGCTTTTCCAAAGGTGCCCCTCACCCCTCTTATAAAAGGGCACTCCTCCTTCTCATTTCTTCACACCTTCAAAGCCATTTTGGTTCGGCCAAACTCTGCCCAAATACTCTCCCAACTTCCCTCACTACAACCTAGGGGCCTAAGTTTGATCAGAAATCCAACCTAAGGAGCCCTTTTGATCAAATCAAAAGGAAGAACCCGAAGAAGATGTAATGATTTCACCACCCTTTTCTAAGTTCATTTCTTCTTCCACTTCTTCTTCCTTTGTTGTTACCATTCTAAAATAACAAATCCAGTATCATATATATACTGTGATGTTATTATAAATATGGTACAACCATATTCAGTATTCTATCCACCCTTTGAATAACATGTCACCATACGTGCGTACGTACGGCTTACCGTCTCCACGTCGTGGTGTAATTGTTATTCAATATAATATTATTTGGATGGGTATAATAATGATGTGTAACTCATGTAAATAATAAATATAACATGTTAATGATTCTGTATATATGATATACCATCCATTTATTTATTATTTTAATATCAAAAGAATGATATTGTCGCTCGTGCGTACGTACGGACTACCGTCTCCACGAACGCGATGAGATTAATTCTCCATCGTATCCATTCAAGTCTTATTCTCATTTTAGGGTTAAAAATAATGTTAATATCATTATGATTATGAATAAGATATAATCTATCCATTACAAACATGTCTTACATAACCAAACATTTAAGAAGAACGAATCGATTATCACCTGAAACGACGATAATACTAAGATATTATTAATAAAGCAATGTTAAAAGATCATATATGATATCATATTAATGTATATGATTCTTGTATAATTTAATAACAATTATTTCACCATTATACAGGAGGTTAACCTACCCCAAAAAAGGAAAAGTACAAGGTAAGGGGTTTTCATCTCACTCCTTATTCCCGTGAGATTCATTCCATATTGCCACCATCACCTTTTGTGTGGTGTATGTACTGCCCATAATTATATTATTTGTGTAATACACTCTAATTTATGTGTATTTACATATTCATTGTATGATACTTCTTTCATGGGTTGTATGTTTCATAAGTTACCAAATTGGTAAGGGTTATTTCACAATCTCTTCATTATCTGAGGTTGTTTATATGTAATAATCTACTGGGATCTCTTTATCATCCACATCCATGTTTCTTCAAAATGTATTTCAAAACATTTTTATTATTTACAAGAATATGGGTTAAAGTCATTTATACCCTTGTTTGACTTTTTATAAGAGGAATCTTTCCGTCGTTTTCAAAACAAGGTCCTTTTAACCTTTTCGACAGAATTAAGGTAAGAATGTTTTTTTTAACTTATACGGCGAGTGCGGTTATTTTCTTCCGTAATAAAATCGTCGAAGTTTCCCTTACAAGCTTATAAGAATATTTTCAAAGTAAATGTTTTATTTTATAAATATGTGTTTTTTTGAATGATTTCAGAAAGAGATATTTCTCTCAAATACATAAAAACATAGTACAAATGTATACGTATATAATGCAAGCTTAAAAATGTTTTCAGAAAACCTGACTCTCGAGTTTTGTAGACAGGAAGGGATTGGGAGTGGACCCATCATGGCCTGTAATTAGTCGAGCAGTCTCAGAATTAGTTATTTTGTTTTCAGAAGCTTGCATAATATTTTGAGAAAAGCACTGAAGTATATTTGAGCAATTTTAAACGTAAGTATCTTCTAAAAAAATTGCATCGGTAGGTCTCATGAGACAAACTAGTGTCTTGGCACAAGGCCTTGGCAAAATCTTATTTTTATTCTTGGAACGAGTCCTTGGCTATGTGGTTATGATAGTCTGGCATTATGCATTCCAACATTATGAAAGTGGTTATTGATTTTTGCATGTGACTATTCGATTAGTAGAATATCCATGTGAATAAGTAAATGGCACTATTTCATTTTATTAATACCGTACCATGTTGAAAGTTCATGTTTGAAAGGCTTTTGTTTTAGTTACACATTGCCTTAATTGTTTATTCTTATTTATGAAAGTTTCCGCTATATTTTTATCCTTACTGGAAATTTGTGCTCACCCCTTTTCTATGTTTTATTTTTCCCAGGAAGTGAAGAAGTAAATTATGAATGACCTGTGGGGATTTTATGTGGGGATATGAGTGTGGATTATAGATACATTATGTTGTTGTAGTAGTTTTTCAATTTATGATGTAATGTAAAACTTATGAATATATATAGTGTTTCCAAGGCTACTAAACCAATCGGTCTTTCGAGATTTGATCTTTCTTGTGATCATACCAATGTTATGTAATAATGCACCGACTCTGGGTAACTAGGTTCGGGGCGTTACAGTTGGTATCAAAGGAAGTTTAGTACAAACCTTGGAAGCTAGATTTAGATAAACTCTGATTAGAGCACGTAGACCTAAGATGAACTTTGAGGATTAGTATAGAAGAACTTCCTAGAATTTTGGTATTGTAGAGATTTTGTGAGTTTTCCGAGCAATACATCCCTGTCTGGATACGAGCAGGTAGAGGCGGCTCTGGCACAGATGTACCTAGGGGTAAAACCCGAAAACACTGCTTTGAGCTAGACTCGAACGGGAACTGGTGCACGACAACGGGCCTTGCTGCACTCTTGGTTACGACACTCCCGGGGGATATACTTAGGATAATTCTCATTTTCTTTACAAACCATTATGAAGGGTTTATGTGTATATACATCCTCAAATGAGACATTTTTATGATTATGGATTATATCCATAAATAGTTCAATTTATGTTAAGTGTTTTATAAGTATGGGATTATGTATTTTGATTCATAAACTGATCTAGTTTATGCCATTGTTTAAAATGGCGCCCAGTAGAAGGAATGAGAACTCCAGAAATGAACATGATCCAAAGAGAAGGAAGGATCATATCTTTCATGGTATTAAGCTATAATTTATAAGAGAAATAGTCTCCCATGTATTATCATCATATGAAGAAATAATATCATGTGTTGATAAGATAAGTAAAGAGTTTACTGAGTCCTATGGCTTTGAAGGGAAGCAAGAGAATAAAAGGATGGAAGAGAGAAATATGGATAAAGGGAAGAGGGAAAAGAAGAATTTTCCCATATGTGGTAACTGTGGAAAGAAACACCCTGGAACTTGCCTGAAAGGAATGGGAGTTTGTTATAAGTGTGGAGGAAAAGGGCACAAAGTACGTGACTGCAAGGGTAAGAAAATGGTTTTAAATGTACAATGCTTCATTTGAAAGGAGTTTGGACACTACTTGAACCTATGTCCCAGTCATCAGACTATGCCGCAAATGATGTTATTGGATAATAATCAAGTTATGATACTACCACAGATGAAGAGGAATGATTAGAGTTCTTATGTTGATTATGTCAATTGAGTGTTGTATCAACAATGTACTTGTTATAATAATTATGGAGTATATAAGGATTGTACTGCAGTACTATTTCATTAAGGACTTGAGATTGTGCGAAACAAAGAAAAGTGACTCAATAGCAGGATAAATTTTTGGAAAATATATGGTTGAGATAATGATAAATCATAATATAGTTCTGATACTGAGGTGGTGATTTTGGAATAATATGTGATTGTTTTGGATAAATTATATTGGATATTCTTGACTACCTTGGAACTGATTAATGATTTGTATATTCCATCATTGTTGGGGTTTAAAACATTTTTGGATTAATGAAGTATATCCAGCATTCTATATGGAATAAGGGATCATGAATGTAATCAATAAGGAATATGGTAATACATGATGAAGGTATTCATATGCTATTACGGGGTAAAAAGGATCTATATTATGTTTACCTTCCTTATAAATGTTGGACTGTGAGTTTGGACAGAAGTATTTTGGATAGTTCTAGTTTGGATTATTTTGGATTGCCATAAAAGGATAACCCGGAGGTCGGGCGGCAACCTGTCGCGTCCGGCAAGGCTGCGAGACTTGAACCCGCAACCGAAGGGCGACAAGGGTGTATCACCTTCCACTGGCCCACGAGATGTCCTGGATTAAATAATGTAGTTTTTATTAAAAGATCTTGTAGATTAATTATAAATTCGTTTATTTTGGAACCCTATATGAATAGTTTAAATAGAATTTTTTTACATTCTATTATCTTTTAGAGTGAAAGATGAGTTTGTGGTAGAAATTTATTAATGGATAAAACTCTAATTATAAAGTAAGTATATCTCCTTATGATATTAGCCAATCTCATAAATAAATTCCTCAATATTAAGAAAAGCAACTTAGAACAAAAATGCTTTCCTAGATGGTACCTTAAATCATCACTAATTTATGGCTTTGGGATTGTTGGCCTTTTCATAGCCATGTTCTCTACCACTCTCTATCAGATAATTGATGGTTAGATTTTTCTTCCATATCTATATTTTCCTACATGGAACCCTATTATGTGTTATTTTCGGTAATCTTCATACTTTCGACTCTTTATTTTAAATAGAGGCCTCATTAATTCATTTTTCGATGTGGGATTTCAACTAAGATACTTTGAAACGTCAAAAATGTGTTATCCTAATACCCTATGTTTTGTTGAACCGATGGTATTTCAAATCATCATAGATTGATGAATTTAAGGACCTCAATTTTACACTTGTTTGTGATTGATGACCTCAATCACTACCTATAAATATTTACGTTTTTCCTCCAATTATATGTCTCTAATTTCCACCAATGTTCTCCTAATCGAGATCATAATTTGGTGGTGACCCTTTCATTTCTCTTTTCCTCATATTAAGACTAAATTTTAGTAACCCAATTTCCTATGTGGGTTTTCCCACAAATATATTTTCTACTTTCAACCTTTTATTTTCGAAGAACAATTTCAAATTGTGATGACGTGATTTATTGAAGGAGGGGAGAATGTAACACCCCAAGATTTCATAGTGTGTTATTTCTTCAAAATAATTCAATAACTTGAACTACACGCAACACCGAGTCCAATCACACCATGACTTACAAAAAAAATCCATTAAAAAGAGGTTATGAATAGTATTATCTAAATTTTAAACTTTATATAATCCTTATAATTTTAGAATCCATATTATGAGTTTCTTAGATATAATGCAAGAACAAATTCATTTTCAGTATTGCACTTTTATCAACTTTTAATAGTGAACCCTTTTTAAATACAATATTTTAAACTTTTTGACTAAATGGGGACATCAAAAATTTAAAATGAAACATCCCAAGCTTCCACGGTACGCTTTCTTTGAATAATACAGTAGCGTGTGTTGTACGCAACCTTGAGTTTTAACACACACCACAACCAATCAAACTAGCCGTTAGGAATAGTAATACCTTCTTTTCGAAATTATATATATTTTATATTTTAAAATGGACTTCATTTTTGGATTCGGAATATCAAATTTAGCCTAAGGTGAAATTTTGATACTTTTCGGATAACTTTCATATTTTGATGAATAGTGAAAATTACTAAATTTTAATTAAAAACAACTTTTTTAATCAAAATAATTAATAGTGATAAATTATGAATTTGAGTGGTTTTAAAGTATATTTAGAATATATTTTTACCATTTAATATAATGTTGGTCATTGAACATAATTTTACAATTAAACCGAACATAAACAAGTGTCAATCTTTTGATAGTTATTATCTCTTAAAAACACGCTTTTTGTTTTGACAGCGGGAATTAATTTTAAATTAATTTCTACCACTTATGTGTTTTGAATTTAGAAAAATGGATTCCATATTTGGAATCAGGATTTCCAAATTGTTTAAATAGGTAACTTTTATTTTTAGACATTTTGAATAATTACTGTGGTAAATATTTTATTTACCATGGTTAAGGGTAAATCCGGTAAATAAGGGTTAAAAAATAATATTATAATAATACTAAATTACCCTAAAACGTGTCTTAACCCTATTGGTTGATACATGGTCAACCATGGGCATCTTTGGGTTGATTTTGGGACCCCATGGATCCACTTGTAAGTGATAATGACACTTTATTTTAATTAAGTTAAAATGAATACAAAAATGACACAAGCATATATCTTTTAGAAAAACAATTGTTACATAGGGTTATATATGTTGGATTTTAGATTATAAATATTCATTAGAAAGATAAAAAGATTTCCTACATAATTATATTTTATTTATAATTTTTAGACATTAAATAATTTATTTTATTTATGACACAATGATGATGCAGTAATTACTATAATAGTGAAAAATTAAAATAATTGATATTATAAATACCCAAATAAATATAATATGAAACTTTTAATGAATTAAACTAATTTTATAGGATAATATGATATATTAGGATTGATTTAATTGACTTTATTCGAAGTAATCAATCTGTTATGAGTTTCACAAAAATCAACTTTTGAATAGTGTCAAAATTGACATAAAAGAGTTCTTAAAACAAATATTATATTATTAATTGATATTAAATTCCTAAAAATCTAAGGTTCGGCCAAGAGACTTATATCATGATAGGTTCATCATTAATGGACCACTTGGGGGTCTCTTGGATGTATATAGTAAGTTTATTAACCATATTATATAAAAATACAAAGAGACATTGTAAAAGTGAAACTAATTAACTTAGAATTAATACTTAAAGATAAGGTTAATATAAGTACCCAAACCTGTCTAAATTATATTTGTTGAGTGGTTTTCGACCTATCCCCACCTTAAACTTTGAATAGTCAACTTTGGAGCCATTGGAAACCGAATATGAATTTATTATAAACTAATATCTCTAGCTTTTCCAAAGGTGCTCCTCACCCCTCTTATAAAAGGGCACTCCTCCTTCTCATTTATTCACACCTTAAAAGCCCTTTTGTTTCGGCCAAAATCTGCCCAAATACTCTCCCAACTTCCCTCACTATAACCTAGGGTCCTTAGTTTGATCTGAAAGCCAACCTAAGGAGCCCTTTTGATCAAATCAAAAGGAAGAACCCGAAGAAGAGGTAATGATTTCACCACCCTTTTCTAAGTTCATTTCTTCTTCCACTTCTTCTTCCTTTGTTGTTACCATTCTAAAATAATAAATCCAGTATCATATATATACTGTGATGTTATTATAAATATGGTACAACCATATTCAGTATTCTATCGACCCTTTGAATAACATGTCACCATACGTGCGTACGTACGGCTTACCGTCTCCACGTCGTGGTGTAATTGTTATTCAATATAATATTATTTGGATGGGTATAATAATGATGTGTAACTCATGTAAATAATAAATATAACATGTTAATGATTCTGTATATATGATATACCATCAATTTATATATTATTTTAATATCAAAAGAATGATATTGTCGCTCGTGCGTACGTACGGACTACCGTCTCCACGAACGCGATGAGATTCATTCTCCATCGTATCCATTCAAGTATTATTCTCATTTTAGGCTTAAAAATAATGTTAATATCATTATGATTATGAATAAGATATAATCTATCCATTACAAACATGTCTTACGTAACCAAACATTTAAGAAGAACGAATCGATTATCACCCGAAACGACGATAATACTAAGATATTATTAATAAAGCAATGTTAAAAGATCATATATAATATCATATTAATGTATATGATTCTTGTATAATTTAATAAAAATTATTTCACCATTATACAGGAGGTTAACCTACCCCAACAAAGGAAAATTACGAGGTAAGGGGTTTTCATCTCACTCCTTATTCCCGTGAGATTCATTCCATATTGCCACCATCACCTTTTGTGTGGTGTATGTACTGCCCATAATTATATTATTTGTGTAATACACTCTAATTTATGTGTATTTACATATTCATTGTATGATACCTCTTTCATGGGTTGTATGTTTCATAAGTTACCAAATTGGTAAGGGTTATTTCACAATCTCTTCATTATCTGAGGTTGTTTATATGTAATAATCTACTGGGATCTCTTTATCATCCACATCCATGTTTCTTCAAAATGTATTTCAAAACATTTTTATTATTTACAAGAATATGGGTTAAAGTCATTTATACCCTTGTTTGACTTTTTATAAGAGGAATATTTTCGTCGTTTTCAAAACAAGGTCCTTTTAACCTTTTCGACAGAATTAAGGTAAGAATGTTTTTTTTAACTTATACGGCGAGTACGGTTATTTTCTGCCGTAATAAAATCGTCGAAGTTTCCCTTACAAGCTTATAAGAATATTTTCAAATTAAATGTTTTATTTTATAAATATGTGTTTTTTTGAATGATTTCAGAAAGAGATATTTCTCTCAAATACATAAAAACACAGTGCAAATGTATACGTATTTAATGCAAGATTAAAAATGTTTTCAGAAAACCTGACTCTCGAGTTTTGTAGACAGGAAGGGATTGGGAGTGGACCCATCATGGCCTGTAATTAGTCGAGCAGTCTCAGAATTAGTTATTTTGTTTTCAGAAGGTTGCATAATATTTTGAGAAAAGCACTGAAGTATATTTGAGCAATTTTAAACGTAAGTATCTTCTAAAAAAATTGCATCGGTAGGTCTCCTGAGACAAACTAGTGTATTGGCACAAGGCCTTGGCAAAATCTTATTTTTAGTCTTGGCACGAGGCCTTGGCTATGTGGTTATGATAGTCTGGCATTATGCATTCCAACATTATGAAAGTGGTTATTGATTTTTTCATGTGACTATTCGATTAGTAGAATATCCATGTGAATAAGTAAATGGCATTATTTCATTTTATTAATATCGTACCATGTTGAAAGTTCATGTTTGAAAGGATTTTGTTTTAGTTATACATTGCCTTAAATGTTTATTCTTATTTATGAAAGTTTCCGCTATATTGTTATCCTTACTGGGTATTTGAGCTCACCCCTTTTCTATGTTTTATTTTTCCCAGGAAGTGAAGAAGTAAATTATGAATGACCTGCAGGGATTTTATGTGGGGATATGAGTGTGGATTATGGAGACATTATGTTGTTGTAGTAGTTTTTTAATTTATGATGTAATGTAAAACTTATGAATATATCTAGTGTTTCCAAGGCTACTAAACCAATCGGTCTTTCGAGATTTGATCTTTCTTGTGATCATACCAATGTTATGTAATAATGCACCGACTCTGGGTAACTAGGGTCGGGGCATTACATGCTCTCTTTCACTCTCTATATTATTCATATATTTTATCTTTCATTAACATGTCCATGTTCTTATGTGTAGTTTTTATGGTGGAATTATGATCTCCATAGATAACGATACATCATTACCTTTTTCTTTCCTCGTCATTTGAAATTCATAATTGAATATTGTATTCCAACACCTTTCCATTTCAATACCCATGCATACTTCTTCTAAATAAGGTTTTACACCAAGATACCCATACATTGATTGACTGGAGAAATTATTGACTAAAATGTATACCCTATTATCTATATAGTGTAAATACCGTTGACTTAAAAAAAATTGATTAATGTGTATTTACCTATAATGTTATCAAATCTCATTGGATTGAAATTTAATTTCTAACAAGTTAATCATTCTATAATTATTTTATGTTTGTTTTCCTTATATTGAACACATAAATTAAGATATATGAATAGTATATTTTGATAGATCTATAATGAATTGGGTAATGGGATGGAGTTAACTGGATGGGTGTTACTTTTAGTAGACAATGGATTCTACCATTTATAGGTTACTCTTAAAAGACATGGGTATTACCAATATTGGTATTTCCATTGTGAATGCTTGATTATCCATGATGCAAACATGTTTTCTTTATGATTGTTATAGTTTTTTAATAATTCTTTTAATTAAGATCGACATCACATGAATCATTGTTATTATTTCTTATAACTATTTTGATTATGTCTATGTTCTTATGATAATGTTATGACATATTTACACATTTTCATATTATCATATCATGCCTTGTGATTTACACATGAAGTTTTATTTATTCTTAGTTTTCAATGTGTGTCTCTCAATGGCCTTTATAACTCACCATTTTTTTATGATTATCTATTTCTATATGAACTTCAATAAAAATCATATATATAAGGAAATTTCATTTTTGGAAAATACTTGTGGAATAAATGTTTTTTCTACCACGTGTTTAGTTTGAAATTTACCTTGTTATCAAAGACACCAAACTTTGAATCCTGGAAGTTTGTTTTAATTCATGTGATGTATTACAAATTATGCATGTTTATAACTATATCTAGAAGTGTGGGTTTTGGCATCTAAGAACCTTCCACATCATACTCAAAAAAGTGGGATGATTAATATATCTAAAAATAAATAAACTTAGGGATATTGGGAGGTATCACAAGCTCATAACATTTTTGTTCCTTTCCTATTTTTTTCATAGATTATAACCCTTTTAAATCTAAAATTAATTGAGCTTACATTAAAATTTATTGGAGGGTTACAAGGAGTGACTCGCACATCATGGTAAAAAAATCTACTAACACTTGTGGAGAGAATTTCAAAAAGATATGGGAGTTTTCTATTATTTCATTAATATTTATTATCTTTATGCATTCATAAAATTTTCAGTTACTATGAATTTCATAAATTGAATAACATTGATATAACAATAGATAATTTTATAGGAGAGTGGTTTGGTAAGAACCATGTGATTTATATCCATTAATATTATCTAAAGAGAGATTATCAAATAGTAAATAAATTATTGCCTGTTTTTAGCACCATAATATGTGGAATATAAATCAAAATAATATGAGTAAATAATTGATAAAAAAATAAAGCACTAGACTGATAAATTTTGAATTTAGTAAATGTGTTTTCTTTTCAAGTGTTATTTTTTAAAACATTTCCCCAAACATGAAAACATTATATAAAATTTTATGTTGGATTTTTATAATAATTTGAAACTCTCAAGACTTTTGAATGTAATTTTGGAACCTTATGTGTAAAAAGAGGGTGAAAATTTATAAAAAAATGAAATAAATAAAGACATAAATTTATTGAGATCTGTTACTTTACTAAACATCCATACCTTGCCTATTAAAATTAGTCTATGAGTTATTTTTGTTGAATAATTTAGTTTTGGTGAATTATACAAATATTCTATGGAATGTAAAAAGTCATTATACACTCCCATTTATTCCATTATTACAATAAATAGTTTGGGGATGAATTGATTGTTCGGATAACATTTCTAACTAGTTTGAATCCATTACATAAAACATAAAAAATTGAAAATTTATTGAATAAAATATATATAAAGGGTGTGGGGTATGTTTTCTAAGATACATGATGAATTAGAGATATATAATTGACCGAATCAAATGAAGGAGAATTATTTTATAATATAATTCTATTTTTATGGGTGTTTACATTGGGGAAATGGAACTAGATGAAATGATTGAATACTTGACAATGAGGGAATAAACAAAGTATATTTATATCAAATTTGTAATTCAAATAAACTCAAATTCTTATAGAGACCAATGTTTAAATTCTCACACTTGTAAATATTTTTAATTACTATTTAAAATTATTGATGGAATTTACATAATTTAAAACACATATGTGAGGAAATGTGTTTTTCATATTATAATTTTTTTTGTAATTTTATGGTGAATTTTTAATTTCATTATAAATATTAATAATTTTTTGAGAGGTTTCTCTAAATACCCAATTTTTTATCCAATCTTATTTTGGTTTTTTTTTAATATGTTATCTATTAAAAATGGTATGCATTTTAAACAAATCATGGTCAACTTTTTTAATTATTTATATCATTTCTGGAGTCAACCATGCATCAGAATGAGGCTACCATATAATGAATACAAATTATATTAAGCAAAGATGTTTCAACCAACTATGGTGAGTAAGAGAAGGTGTCTTGTGAAAATTTCATGGATAATAAATAATATCTTGTAAATAATTAATATAAATGAATTGGTCATAGATACCACTCATATATAATTCATATGGAGATAAAATGAACATTGATAAGGGTGAAAGGTATAGTTTTTGCATTTGATCATGGATTTTTTGGGTATTGTTTAACTATAATGAAAATTATAATTTATATGTGTGCTAAGATATATTGGTCCAGTAGATGTTCAAAGTGAGAAGAAACATAATATATAATAGAAAAATAAATGAACATAAAATATTTACATGGTTTAGTAGTGTGCCCATGTTCACAAGAGAAAGGGGTCCTTTGGTTTATTCCTCTACAGATGAAACGTGAGATGATCATAGAGGATTACTAGAAGTTTATTTTAATTAATATTTTTGGGATTTAATCCCATTTTAAATAGTAATGAAAAATACTTTATCAATGGTTGTTTGGGTAGATCATCTACACTTGAAAAAAGCATCATCCCTAACTACATCCATAGTCCATGGTTTGTTTCTAACCAAGGAAGACATGTACCTGGATGTTCCTGAAAAAGTTTAATTTTTCTGAAATTCCTCTTTTTCATTTTTCTAATAATTAGGAATGGACCCACAAATATCCACCTCAATACCAATTTAGTGTATAAGCTATATTGGCGATCTCCTTATAGGATTTCGTCTTCTCATTCGATAGAACCTTTATCATCATATCTTCCCTAGGATCATAAGTGTGGATTTTCAAAACATTCAACAATATTTATTCTACTTCATTATGGATCTAGTGATATCACACATTAATTTTTTTGGATATAGGATTAAATTTTTGGTTCATTCTTTGATGTATAACACTATGACTATATCAATGGAGAATTTAATTTTTTTGAATCTATACAATATCCAGTAAAATATTATTCATCCATAACCTATTTTTATTGACTTTACTAACTATGGTAGACTACGCTTATGTGGTTGAAAACATAAAACAATTATGTAGTCATTATTCCCATGAGATATGTCAACATAAAAATTATATCAGGTACCCGAATATAATGACCTATGTTTTGATCCAAGGTTGAATTCCAGGGGAATATGAATTTTTTGATTTACTAGAATCTTTGTTTTGTAAACCGAAATTTGTAATGTAATTATGATAGTTCCATCCATTCAGTTTGTTGTTTTTGGATGTGTTTCAAGTCCATGGGGGTGTCTCGAGTGCTATTTCATGTTTTGGGAGCGTCGGTATCTAAAACCTCATATCGGGAGGATATGGAAGGGGCACACATTTAGTTTGAAACCGTGAATCCTCCATCAATAAACTGTGTGGCTAGACCCAGGGGTGTAGTCAATGTTTCATGGTCTTTCCATGATTTACCCAAACAATGAACCTAGCCTAAAAGTTTGGTGTCATTTAAGTTGTGTTCTTTCATTGTTCATCACATGGTGGGCGCACGGTTTGGATAATCGTGCAACCCAAACTGTGTGATGTATTTTTTTAAAAGAAATTAAATTAATTAAATTAAAATTAAAAAACCCAAAACCTAATCTACCCTCCCCCATCTATACTCGTGCGTCATCCCCCTCAGTAGAACCCCCATGGTGTGAAACCTCCCTCCTTGAGGACTCATTCGATGTGGAGATCCATTGGATTTCATCTTGTTTTGTGTTTGATCCTTTGAGGTAAAGACTTTAGCTCCCTCCTATCCCTCTTTACTACTATTTTCTTCCTCTCTCTATTTCCTGTTCATTTCAGTCGAACCCTAGGGTTAGGTTTAATCTAATTTTTTTTGTTTTCTTCTATTTTTAGGGTATGAAACGGCTCTCTCGATTTATCGATGCCCATATTCCATAATCCACCACTAAATTAAATGCATTTAAGATCATTTTTGTCTACTCTTCATCAATTTTCGGTAGTTTTTCCTTTTTTCATAATTATTTCTCAATTTCTATTTGGGGATTTTGATGTTTCTGAGTTTTTGAAAATTTTCTTTATGTGTGCTGGAACTTGTTGTGGGGTTTTGGTTTTTTTGTCAAGAGAGACTCCCATGAGTGTGAATATGTGGGAATGTACCTATATAAGTTCCCCCTTTTTATATATTAACCCATAGTAGGATGAAAATATATATGGGGGTGAAGTGTGATTATATGGGTATATGAAAATTCATACATGTGTAAGTAAAAAGGGTTATATGCACGTATAAGAACATATGTAAACATACACTTGTACAAACGTGTCCATGAAAATATATAAATAGGTTCTAGGTGTACTTTCATATAATATAAGGTGAATATGCATGAAAATAGTAACTAGAAGTTTTGAATTGTTATTTTCAAATTCACCAAGTACTGAGATGTTTTAGCTTTGTATTCTTCTTCTTGAGGTAGGATACCTTTCCATTTCCCCTTTAAATTTAAGAATGCATTAACTTCTAACTTTCTCACCTTCCTTAGATATTAATTAGTGAGTTATGATTTTTAGAAAAAAAAATTCTTAATTTGAATTATTTATGACTCTTTAAATGATGATTAATTATTCTAAATGAATTGTTTCATAAACAATGTCATGTTTTTATAACAAAACAACTCGATTGAGGTGTGTTGTCTTAAAAATTAAAAAGTGTTCATTAGTTTTTTTCATCTTTCATTTCATTATATAATGGGGTTCACCTATTCCTTTTTTTATTGTTAGAGTTGTGGAATTTCAGGGGCATGGCCTTTTTAAATATTGTGAAATTTATTTTCCCTCTTTTGATGAGAATGTTAAATGATCCAAGGCATCTCCTAAGTGCCTATACCAACTCTTAATTGGAATTACTCATGTATGTAATTTTTATTTTCTCCAATGAGACCTCCAAAGTTCTCATTGAGCTTTATAAATTTATTTTTCTTTCTTTTTTTAAAATGGAATGGCCCTACAGGATGGTTTCCCTTCCTTAAATGAACTTGTTTAATTAACAAAAATGGGCTATGAAGTATGGTAAGTCCATGCACATGATTATGTCTTTACAAATACTTATATCAATTTTTAAGGTCTTAATGGAATTTAACTTGGATACTTAAAATGCATAAGAGTTATTTCCTTATATATTATATTAGAATTTTGACAATGCCTTTATATGGGCTTTATAAATGTAAAGCATGAGAGGAATTGTCTCATGGTTGTTTCTTATAAATATGATGATTTCTTTTATTTATGCTTGAAAAATAAGTTGTGTGATTGGTTTTTCCTCATGACTGGTATTATAAATTATACTCCTTGATATAGGTTGTGGAAAATGGTAAGGGGTGTTGAACATGGAGGATAATCACACTCCCTTACATTGGGTGTTAAGTATGGAATCTCACACTAGTGATATTATATGGGTGATGGGATTTACGCACCACATTTCATGATTATAGTGTTTCCATGGTGGATAAGTTTCCATCATAATTTTTGTAGCATTGAATCTCTTAATTGATAGGTATGTAGGCCATGCACCCTATTTCTTGAGCTTATTGGATCATTTATACAAGTTATGGATGTCTGAGGTATGCCCAGGTCCATCCAGTAAATAGTATTCTTATTATATGGCCATTATGCATCGACACGCACTTGGTTCATAAAAGTGGATGAAATATATAACTAATATATATATTAATATATGTATATAGATAGTTGTCAGTTATCTTCTTTCTGACAGTGATTCAAAGCAGGTAGGGATGGCTAGGTGCCTAATTCAAACTTGAGTTCACCTGTATTATTATTTCAGTAAGTTTTTTTGTTTCATATTACTTGAACACTTATTAATTTATATTTAATGAAATGGATTGGGATAGACATTATGGGCTCCAACCTTCTGATATTGTACCTCACACCCCACTCAGGTACCATTTGTACCAGAGTGGACATTATGTCTATAGGTATTGATAAAGGTAAGCAGTTGGATTTCAATGTTTGATTCACATTACTAGGACGTACATAGGGTAGAGGAAAAATCGTGTGTTGTAGATTATCATGGAGCTAATTTTTGAAATTTATTCTTTTACTATATTGTATTTCTTATTGTAATTCTTACTTCTTGTACTTGTAAAATCATATTTCATACATTCATTGTTGTAAATTGACATTGGCCAGTTTTATTCATTTATTACTACTTCCACAACTGTATAATGTTTATTTCTATTATATCATTGTGATAATGTGGTATAAAGGTATATTCTCCCATTTGTATCATATTTAAACCCTTGATGTTATTTGGAATCCTCTAGTGTATGGGGGGAATTTCTGAGGCCATGTGACACACTAGTCTGACTACCATTTTAATGTTCATTCAGTTCAGGATGTTAGAAAGTGGTATTTGATCTTATTTTCCTTTATCTTGCTATTTTGGGATGGTGGACTAGAGACTAGGAAGGTGTTGGTGCTCTGTAGATAGTTGTGTATGGGATTGATCACCCCACCCACAGGGAAGTGACCAAGTGGCCAAGGTTGGTATTGATGTTGGTGATATTCTCAATTATGATTGATTATTATTTCACTTTGAGTGAATGATGTACTTTATGCTGCTTATTGATTTATGGAATTGTAGAATTTTACACTTGGCCTGGTATGGAAAGGATGTGATATTACATACACCATCATAGGACAATATAAAATTTGCATGCCATTAATATTTTATTCAATGTAGATGAAATTGTAAGCTGTCAATTGATCTGGATTGTCTAACTTTAGTGTTATGACATGATTTTTTTTCTTTAGCATTCATGTTATATTCCATGATAGGTATTTTAGTGAAATTATTAGTTTTATTATTTTAAGTGTTTATTAAGAATAATTGTTTATATAACATTATTTGGTGATTTATTTAGCATGTTAAACTATTTGCATTCTTAGATGATTATATTCCATGCTTTAGTGAAAAATAACATGTTTTTCTATGGTTTTTTCTTGTGATAAAATTCTTAGTTTTGATGAATATAAATGGTTTTGTGGGATGATTTTATTGGTTTCAATTAAATGGGATCCAATTTTCAATTTTATGGTGTATGGGCACCTCATAATTGGTAAAAGGTGACCTATATAATCAAACTATCCTTTGAAGTTATAAATATTCCTAGATACCTTTGTTAAATTGTAAAAAAAATCTAAGGTTAAGTGTTAAGGTTAATTGGTTATGACTAGTGGGAGATAAATTTCAATTTATGGAGTGTATAGGTGCTTTATGAATTGGGAAATGGATACCCTTGAAATAAAATGGTTAAATATAAGACAATGATATGCATTTGAAAATTTTTATACATGTAAAATGTTTCTAAACTAAAATGTTAAAGTTGAATGATTTCAATTAATGGGAGCCAAATTCCAAACTATAAAGTGTATGGGCACCTTATATATTGGTAAATGGCCACCCATATAATAGATCCATTATTCATGAACATGGTAAAATTTTAAATGATTATAAATTTAATACTTTATTAATTTTTATCTGAAATGAATAGATTAATCTTACTAAAAAATAAACAACTGGACCCAAGTAGGTCAGTTGGGGCATGTTCTTATGATATAACCTACTATGGGTGTTAACAGCTTTATTTATTAAAAAATACTATTGTATTTCATTTTAATGTACCCAGGTTGGTTTAATGGGACCCCTATAGGTATCCTTATCTTTTAAAATAATGTTTTATGATAATTTCATGTTCTGACGTGGTTCACTAATTAAATCTTTTACTACATGATTTTGATTCATAATTGGTGTTTTATTTTTTGTTTTAAATCTTTTAAATGTTTAAATATTGAATGTGAGTTAACCTAATGAATTTAAAATGGAACCTAGAGTGGTGTCCTTAAGTTTGAACTCTCTTTTTAGGGTAGTATGAAATCTCTTTGAGTTTTCTTAGAATGGAAGAGTGAGTATTTTCCGTATTCCTTCTTATTTTTAGTAGTGGATTAAATGGTAGGATTTTGAGTTGGTGACTTATATTAGGCATGGCCTAGTGATAGGGTTGAAATTTATTCTTTATAAGGTGATATTAATGGTAGGTATCACCCTTGGAGCATAAATTAATTTCTAATTACATGAGTTTATTTGATGTTTGGTGTCATTTGGGTGCCTTTTTCCCTCATAGGACTCTTAGTTTCTAAATTACACCCTTGTTTGGATGAGTATTCATGGTATCTCTAAACCTTTCTATGGGTATTATCAGGGAGGAATTTTTGGTTTCATCAGGTTAGACATACCTAGGTCATGGTCGGCCAATTCATAGGCCTTGTGACCAGAATTCTTTTTCTTTCAGTGACTCAGGAGGTTATTAGTTAATTTTCCGGTCATATGAGATAAAATGACTTTGATCCAATTTTATGCACGGTCTATACAATACATGAATGCATATAGAGTATAGCCTATTGATATTATCTAGGAAGTTCCATTTTCTCAAGAAACCATGTGGTAGTATAAATTCATGTACGCAGGACCATTCGAGTTGTTAAATTATATAACGAACCAGTTGAGTTCGGTAAAATTGTTAAGCCTTGTGTTGTTGAATGTGGTCTTAGGTTATCTTTGTATTAGGGGGACCTGGGTATTAATGGAATCAAGTTCATCCCAATTCTCAGGAAAACTTCCAATATAATTGGGTGTTTTGACACAATTTTCAGTTCAGGTTAGTTTTGGCTTCATGTCAGATACTTTGATATGGTGATCGTGTCTCGGAGGAGTGACATACATACGTTTAAGCTGGTTTTGATCTACAAAGCTTATGAGCGGATTGTCTCTCTCTTGTTTAAATGACTAGTAAAATCATAAGGTGTGTAGTTTCATGTCAGTTTTATTCATTATGTTTCTTTCCTAATATAAGTGACACAACTGAAAAGGACCATTTGGAAATAGTTGGTCTCTCTTGAATGCCTTTAAGGCATGCATGTTTCAAATTGGGTAAGTGCTTCTTCAGTAGCATGACGTTGATGTGGTTGGATTTTTATAAAACCCTATAAAAACACCATTTTATTTGGATGAGCTTCAGTCATGAATATTGAGTGATCACAGGATTCCTCAGGTGGTAAAGGTATTGTGGTTCAGTTGAGGAGGAGTTAATAGGTGAAACCAAGCTCCTTTCAAGAATTCAACTAGGAGTCATTCAACCATTCTTTCTTCTTTATCCATTCTTGGTTTCCTCTTAGTGTTCTCATTTTAAAGAGATGATCATGTCCCCTATATTGACATCATCCTTGATGCACTAAGAGAGCGTTAATCTTACACCTTTCTAATGTTTTACTGATTTTGGGATTGATATGTGGTCTATATATAGATGCATGATGGACACATTGTTTTCTTCAAGTTTTGGTTAGTCCTGATTGAAACTAGAATTCCTATGTAGGAACTCCTTGGATGGACTCCCGAGAACCAACCATTTTCCTTTGACCTGACTATCAGGAAGATGCCACTCTAGGCTCAGTCAATGATCAAATGTGGATGTCTTGGCCTTATACCAACATCTTTTTATAAATCTGGAGTATGGAATACCCTTCATTAGTTCCTTATACTCCCATTTCAAATAATCTAAGGTTATCCCAAACATGTTTTCGAGCTTGTAGTTGATGTTTTAAAAAAGGGTGACGATTCCAAGGGGATGGATATGGGTTGGCCCCTTTTTTGTGTTGAGTCATGAAAGTTAAATAACCAAGTGTTGGTGTGAACAAGGAATATCTCAAAAATTTGAGTAAAAAATTCAGGGAGTGTGCATTTTCTAAACACTGGATGCCTTAGACAGAGGCATTGTAGTTCTATTTTATGACATCATCCATCTTAGTTGGTTGTTTCAATATTAGTCAGCTGAATCATCTCAGCTTGTTGTTATTCTTTTTTGATGAGTACGGTTGGTGAAAAATGTTTTTAGCACATCATCAGGTTAAGGTGAGTGAGGTTTTAAGGTTGGTTATTTCTTTCAAGTAAATCATACAAGGCCATCTTTAGTTTGGTCAATTTTTATTCAACTATTTCTCTCCATTTAGATTTATGTTATGGCCTCATATGTAATCATGTTTTCCCAGTTGAAGGAATCACAACAAGGGCGTCAATAGAAAACTTTGAGGCATGCATGGTAGGATATTTTGATGATGTAGGGACCGTGGTTCGACATTGGTCAATTATTAATGTTTTACCAATGGTGTGGAGCACCATTAGCTAGATGTTTAAGGAGAGGATGGCATAATCTAGTCTCAGGCTAAACTGGCTCGGGAAAGTTTTGTTTCAATGTTTCATTAAAAAAAATCATTGGTACAGTTTTTTAAAGAATATATGTCATGTGCTAAGTAATTATTGAAGGTGTTTTGGGTGTTTAGAAACGATATATAAAAATTTTAATGAAACTTAATGACACTAGTATTTTGGGTGATGTTTTTGTTATTCCCGAAGGCTTCTTGGGGACAAGAAGTTCTAAGGTGGGGAGATTCTAATGACCTGTGTTTTGAGCCAAGGTAAAATTATATGGGAATTTTAATTTTGGAATTTATTAGATGTTCCATTTTGTAAAATAAGAATCAAAATTTAATTCTGAATGTTTCACCACTTTAATGTGTTTTTTGGGATTTGGTTAAATTCATGGGGGTTCACTGGGTGTTCTGTCAAGCTTTGGGAGTGTTGGGCTCTAAAACCTCATGTTGGTAGGAGCAGGCAGGGGAGTACAGTTACTCTGAAACCATACAGCCTCAACCCCCTAACCATGTGGCCTAAACCTGATGTGTAGTGAGTGTCACATGGGCTATGTATGGTTTACCCAAATAATTCACCAATACTACATGCTTATTTTAATTTAGGCAATGTGTTCACTATTCATCGCATGGTTGGCATACAATTTGGAAAATCGTGCGACCCAAATAGTGTGATGTGTTTTATTAAATAAATGTAATTAATTGAATTAAAATTAAAAATATTAATAATAAAATATAATCTTCCCCATCCCCCATCCATACTTGCATGACAACCCCCTCATCCAAACCCACATGGCACAGGACCTCCCTCCTCAAAGCCTCATCTGGTACGGTAATCCGCCTAATTTCTTCCAGTTTTGCATTCAATCCTTTGATGTAAAGACTCCATCTACCTCCTCTTCAAATTTTCCACTATTTTCCCCCTCTATATTTCTCTTTCATTTTGGGTAAACACTATTAGGCCAAAATATATGAGATAACCACAAGAGGGGGGTGAATGGTGACTTTAAAAACTTCTTGAGAATCTTAAATAGAACTGATTCTTTCTTTTCACTCTATTAAATATGATTTAAGAAGAGGAAATAAATAGATCATAGGAAAAGAGGATATATAGTGGTTCAAAGAAAAAAAATCCCCTAGTCCACTCCAACAATGCTCTTCTCCATGAGATTGGTGATTTTTACAAGTCAGTCCTCTTATCACAAAACTATCCACAACTGATTGCAAGCAGTTGAAACCTTTAAAAAGTAAGGATTAAAAAATAGATCCTTCTAGTTATCAAACAAAGAATCATACAAACAAATATTATTTCGAGAATCTGGTACTTCTTAAAAGAAATGATTATTGTCTTTAAAATGCTTCTGATTTTTCTTCATAGTTGCAGCAACATGCAACTAACAGTAGATAGGTTTTCAACTTCAGAAAAGGATTTATTCAAGAAGGTACAATTCTAAAATGATTCGGTTATAATAGATCTTGAAATATGATCATTAATAAATCAGCAGTAGAATTATAATATATTTCGATGTAGAATAAGTAAATCTTCAACATTTCTCCTCTTCTGTAGAAAATAGAATCTGAACGTTTTCGTCGCAACAGATCTGAAAAAGATCTTCTCAAGAAAATGAATTTCTTAAATTTTTGTGTGTTCTTAAATATATATGCGGATGTGTATGAATATATATATTTTTTATAAATCATATGAACAGATATATATAATAAATATGATCTCCTAATTTATAAATCTAGATCCATGAAGATTTCCTGAAAGACCGCAATAATTAAAATTTAAAAACATAGCAATCGTAAATTCCCATAATAATATGCAAAAATTCCTCCTCCTAAATTGATCCTTTGAATCAAATAGAATCGAATTTAAATTAGTTAAAGATGATATTTAGAATATGGCTTTGAATCGATCATGAAATCAGCCTGATATACCAAAATAGACCATTGCACAAAATCCCATATAAAGTCATAAATTCAAATCTCCATTGCTGGAAGAAGTCAAAAAAGGGGTTCTTTTCATAAGAAAACAAAATATCATAACTTAAGGTTGATCAAAAATGTAAGTTTAATGATCCATACTTCTTTGAATTCTGAAAGTAAGGTATTTGATCGATGCATTTTGTGTTCAGAATGTAAGGTTAATTACAAAAGTAAGGTTGATGATCCATATGTTTTCTTTTAAAATGTAAGGTTCCATAATTACATAGTGTTCTTTATCCATACTTTTCTCATATGTCAAACATAAGGTTCCATCCAAACATAAGTTCCTTTTACCATACTTTTCTATCAACATAAGGTTGATTAACAATATGTGTTGATCCTCTGATATCAAATATAAAAAGAACATAGGGTTTATTCCTTACATTATGTTCTTCAACGTATGGTATGAACAGTGTTTCTAAAACACGCTAAAAAAGATTTTATGAACAAACAAGGGTATTTGTGAGCATCAAAATCATCATAAAATATAGATTATTGTTGAGACAATACATGCCAAATAATCTCCCCCTTTTTTATGATCACAAAACCCATAATTTATTTTCATAAATTTAGAATTTTTCAAATGTATAAAACAAATTTTACTTTCAACAAAATTATTTCAAATTGAATTTCATCCTTTAGAAATAATATGTTTATCCATATTTCTCCATCACATATCTAAAAATAATAAAATGTTATGTTAATTCATTTATCTAGTTTTCTCTCCTTTTTCAATAGAAATAATTTTTCAAATACATAAGAAAATAAATGTTCTATTTATAGAATTTTCTCCCCTTTTTATGATATCAAAAAGAAAGTGTATAATGGGGAATAAAACACTTTTAATTTAGCATTGAACTATAAGTAAATTTTAGGAGAAATTATTTATTAATAATTGAATATAGATTTCTGGCAATTTAACATAGACATAAATAGTATAATAAATAAAACACATCATATAAGAATCAAAAATATGTCATTAATATAATAGTGTGTAGATACATAATGGTCAAGAATCAAGGTTTGTGGCTTAAGGGTTGGATAAGGGATTTCAGCGATTCAGAAACATTTCCTTTAATTCTTCCAACTACAACCCTAACTTCTTCATTACTGTATCTCCAAGATTGATAACTAAATATATTGCTTCATGACTCACATGAAGATATTAAATTATATTTACATTAAAAAAACAGGCATACTTTCCTTTTTTTCTATAAAAACATGCAACTTATAAGTAAATTTGTTGAGCAGGTCTCTCATACCTCGTTCACATGAAGTGAGTTTCTCAACAATATATTTCTGATTATCTAAGAAAACTGATAGAGGATAACTATTACATTGTAAATATTGTAGTTTGTCATTCATATTGCTCATTACAGATGTAATGGCCTAAAATCTATTTATTATATATAGATAAGTACCAGATGTACTTTCTTGATTTGCTTTGACAAACTCAAACTATTATCCCAAGTAGCTTTTCAAATCCACAAAATCTTATTTTGAAATAGATTCTAACTTCATATTTCCAATTTAATTCAATATTTAACTCTTTAATGCATCAAATTCCCTTTTGGAAATAGTACTTTCTTTCAGATCTTCCAATTCCTATTTTTCTTTTTCCAAGTCATTTTTTTAAAACAATTTTCTTCTTGAGCTCTGTTGAACTTCATAACTATTTCCTCCACAAGATGTAATAGTGAATCAGAGTCATCTTGTGCTTGATTATAGGGTTGATCTACTAGTTCCAAGTGCAATGATTGAGCATCCAATTTCTCTTCATCATCCTTCTCTACTAATTTTTCAACAGACTGCTCTTTTGATTGTTCAAAAGAAAAAGATTCATTTAAAAATTCTGTTTGAACTCCAAAAAAAATTATGCTTCTTTATTCACATTTTCTATAGCCTTTTTCTCCTAGTGAGAAATATCTTCTTGAATCGTATCTTCTTGCTAGTCATTTCCAATTTGATCTATATGTTGATCCACAGTTTCCATCACCTGTGATTTTTCTTGAGCTACTTTTTCTATTTTAGGAACCACTTCATTTTGAGACATCACTTCTACTTGAGGTGCTATTTCTTCTTGAGGAAATACTTATTCTTTCCTTTCCTCCTATATCTCTTCTCTATCTTCTTGAACCGGCTCATTAAATATTTTATAACTGATGGGTTCTTATGAACCTAAAATATTTTCATGAGGAGGTTCCTCTGGAACCTCTCTATTCCTTGACCTTAGAAGTTCTTCTTGACTTCCTTCATCTTCAGCTTCATCTTTAGCTATAAAACATAATCTCCTTGATGTTTTTAAAACCTCTCTAGTATTATATTCTACAAATCATTCTTTAGATTTATCAATTTCCTCCCCTTGAGTAGAGATCTGGTCCTCATCTTCTCTAAAATGCACAATATTCCCTTTGACTATGCTCCAAAAAAATCATAACTTCCTGAGGGTTCCAGCATTTAAGAAATTTTTGTGATGAAATCTCACCCTTACATCAGTAAATCTAATCATGTCCTTTTTAAACAAAATTTTTGAAATTATCCATCCATACGGATAAAAATTCATCCCTGCTTCCGGTTGATAGTAATATTTCAAATATCTTACCAGATATCTTGGGAAATTCAGATTTATTTCACTCTAAAATAGAAACATGACATACATGTTGGGGTATATAATTTTCTCCATTTCATCTATCTGGGGTTCTATTCCATTTTGAATGAACCTAACTAAAATTTTCTGGTCAACTTCCAAATATTTCACAAAAATTTTCTTTATGTTCATTGATCCAAATAGAAAATACATAATATCTTTTAATTTGTTCTTTTGACCCCCTATTGAATTAAAGTAAAAATAAAAAACTCACTCATGAGGGAAATTCAGAATCTTCACAATCTCAACTGAAGAAATAGGGAAATCTGTATCCTCTATTTTAGCAATTATTGAATCTTCAGTGTCTCCAAGTATAAACTAAACAGATTTATAAAAGCATCACAATTCTACCTCATATAAAAATTCAGTTTAGTCCTCATTGAAGGTATTATTTAGACCATGAAATGAAAGTGCTTTCTTAAAAAACAGGTTCATCTGGTAAATCCACTCCAGATCGACCAATTTTCCTTGAAGTTTTTTTCTGCCAATTGAGCGCAGACACTTCATGTTACTTGCTTCACACTCCTCGACTCTCTTAGTCTTTTTCATTGTTGTTGAACTAAAATTGAAATCTATGATCATTTGAGGTTAAACGGTTACTAGGGTTTTGAATGGAAAACATAGGTAGATGGAAGAGATGAAGTTTTAGATATTCGAAGGGGTTTGAGAAAAGTGCGAGTTTGGAATTCGATGTGATTTCTATCAGAACCTTGATTATCATGGCATTACATATGATAATCATTAAAAAAATAAAGTAAACAAATCATATACATCATATTAAAATTAATACAGAATAATAATAATAATAATAATAATAATTTATGTAAAATAATCAGATAAATTAGTGTAATTGTTAAAGTTGACTCATTAAAGTAAATATATATTTAAAAATTTAAAATAAAAAAATAAATAAAATCTAATAAATAAAATTAAAATAAGAATAAAATAAAACTTATTTAAAATTAAATTAACCTAGCTGCCACTTAATAAACTCAAAACTTGCAGTGGGAATTGTTTTAGTAGAAATATCAGCTAATTGATATTCAGTATTTACAAATTCTAAAAATATGTCCTTTTTAAGAACATCGTCTCTTAGAAAATGATGCCTTATATCAATATTTTTAGTTCAAGAATGACTTATAGGATTTTTTTTTGAAATATTTATAGCACTTGTATTATCACATAAAATAGGCGTACTATTAAAATTTTGTACAAATTCCATAAGTGTGTTTTTCATCCACAAAAATTTTTCACAGCAACTACCTGCAGACACATATTCTTCCTCTGCTGTGGAAAGAGAAACTGAGTATTGTTTTTACTATACCATGGCAGTAAATATTTTCCTAAAAAGTGACAGGTTCCTGAGGTAATTTTTCTTTATAATCTACAACTTCCAAAATCAGCATATGAATACAAAATTAAATTAAAATTCGAAATTTTTGGATAAAGAAGATATTTAAAAATAGTTCCTTTAAAATATCTAAAAATTATTTTGACAACAGTAAGATGAGATTCTTTAGTATTTGATTGAAATCTTGCATGTAGAAATTCTAAATACATAATGTTTGGCCTGCTGTTAGTAAGATATAATAAACTAACAATCATACCTCTATATAACTTGTTCTCCACTAGTTTTATAGTTTCATCCAAATCATGTTTTATATTAGTATATATAGTAGTTGCATATGTCTTACTATTTTCAAGTCCAAACTTATTTAGTAATTCAATAATGTATTTTATTTGATTCAAAACATTTCCAAAATATTTTTGATAAATTTTAAGTCCTAAAAAGAAATTTAGTTCTCCCATAATACTCATTTCAAATTCATTTTTAATTAGATTTGAAAACTAATGAAAAATCATTTTATTAGTTGAACCAAAAATTACATCATCAAAATAAATTTGAACTAATAAAATATTATAATTTACATTTTTATTGAAAATTGTTGAATCTTCTCTACTAATAGTAAAATAAATTTTCAAAATAAAATAACTTAATATTTAATACCCAGATCTAGGTTCTTGTTTAAGGCCATAGAGAGCTTTAGTAAGTTTACAAATAGAATCTGGCTTTTGATAATTTTTAAAACCATGAGGTTTTTCAACATATACTTCACCAAATAACCATTTAAAAACGCATACTTAACATCCATCTGAAATAATTTGAAATTCATATAAGATGTATAAGATAAAAGGATTATAATGGATTCTAGTCTTCCTATAGGGGAAAAGCTATCATCATAATCTATACCGTATTACTGATTATATCCTTTAGATACTAATCTTGCTTGATTTCTAGTTATAATTCCTTGATCATCTTGTTTATTTCTAAAGACCCATTTAGTTCCTATAATAGGATAGTTTGTTGGTCTTTAAACTAATTCCCAAACTTCATTTTTTTATTAGTTTAGTTCTTCTTGAATTTCTATCATCCAACTATCATCATTTAATGCTTGTTCTATAGACTTAGGTTTTAAATTGGGATAGAAACTCATAGAACTCAACTAGATTTCCTATATTTCTTCTAGTTTTCTTTCCAATGACTAGGTCTCCTATAATAATTTCAAAATGATGGTTTTTTAGGTTTCTAGATTGTCTAGGTAAAACACTATTAGGTTCATCAATGTCATGTTCTTCTAAACATGACTAAATTTTATTTATATATTTTTCAAAATTAACTTTAATGTTCTCAAGTATCATGTTATCATTAGAGTCAGCTTCATCAATTTGATCCTTTATTTTGACAAAAAGTTCATATTCATCAAATTTCACACGAACTAATTCTTCAACAATCCTTGATTTTTATTAAAAACTCTATAGGATTTGGAAGTAGCAGAATATCCTTAAAATACTCTTTCTTCAGATTTTGGATCAAACTTCGAAAGATTTTCTTGGGTGTTCAAGATATATACCTTGCATCCAAAATCTTTAAAGTACTTTACTTTAGGTTTTTTGTTATTCCAAATTTCATAGGGTGTATTTTGGAAAATTATTCTAATTAAAACTCTATTCATTATGTAGTGGGTTGTACTTACAGCATCTTCCCAGAAATAGGTAGGAAGACTGTATTCATTTAGCATAGTCCTAGCCATTTCCTAAATATTTCTATTGCTTCTTTCAACTATTCCATTTTCTTGAGTTGTTCTTGGTGCAGAGAAGGTGTTCTTTATACCCATATTGGATAAAAAGGAATTACATTCCTGATTCTAAAATTCTCCACCATGATCTCTTCTTAATGAAATTATTTTAAAACCTTTTTCATTTTGAAAATTTTTTCAAAAACTTTCAAAAATAGTAAAACCTTCATTTTTATATTTTTGAAAATATATCCAAGTAAATCTAGATTAGTCATCAACTAAAACATATAAATATAATTTACCAGCCAAACTTTCTACTCTTGAGGGTCCAAACAAATACATGTGGATAAGTTCTACAGGTTTTGATGTATCAGTTTTGTTAATAGATTTAAAGGAAGATTTGTGTTGTTTTCCAATTTGACATGCATCACAGAATCTATCACTTTCAAACTTAAGACTAGGAAAATCAGAGACTAACTGTTTCTTAGATAATTTATGTAAATCATAAATATTGCAATGTAAAAGTCTTCTATTCCAGATCCATGATTCATTTATCTTAGTACTTAAACAATTCACTTTCTGTTTACACAAGGAATTTAGGTCCAAAGTATAAGCATTGTTAGTTTTGGGTGCTCTAAATTTAAGTATTTTATATTTAAATACAAAATAAGAATTGTTAGAAAAATCAACATAATATCCATCATCAGAGAGTTGATAGATTCGTATCATGTTATTATTTAGTCCTTGTACATATAGTACTTTGTTGATTAAGACTATTTCTGGATCTCCAACTGTTTCACTACCCATAATTTTTCATTTTTCATTGTCACCAAAAGTGACTAATTCACCATCCTTTTGAGTTATTATTTTTAAGTTTAATGAGTTTACACTCATGTTCCTATAGAATCCATTATCTATGTACCATATCATATTTCTTCTTCTGTAACCTTTTTCCTGCAAAGATAGATTAAACAAGAGTTTGTTTTGGTACCCATATTCTATTGGGTCTCGTAGTGTTATCTAGCAGTGATCTGGGAACCCATATTTTCTTTCTTTTTCCATAACATAAATCATTTGAAGGAAATAAACGATTTTAAACAAAATCATTTTTAATTCCACTTATTTGGGAATTTCTTAGATAAAAATTTTTTGTAATATGTCCTTCTTTTCCACACTAATGGCAAGTTACACTTTTTGAATTGGGAATAAAATGGTTTTTATATAGTTTAGGATTTTCAAATTTACTTCTTATCTCATATATTTCCTTTTTAGTAGAATTTTTAAAAAGAATTTCATTTAAAGTATTTTCTACTATTTTAAAGAGGAAAGAAACACTATTATAGGTTTCTACTTTAGCTTGTATTGTCTTAATCTTGTTTTCATGTTCTGCACTATTTGTGGTTGATGATTAAATTTCTCAATTAACTATTGGTGATATTTTAATAAAGTGTCTCTTTCTCCTAAAACCGCATTGTGAATATTATTTAGTGATTTATTATTCTTTAATAGATAATTGTATCTTTCTTCTAGAATTTTTCAATAGGATTCAAGCTTTTCATTTGAACAGCTAGAATCATAATCAGAATTAGAAGAGTAATAGAATTATACCTGAGTATCTTCATACATGAAGTACAGGTTTGCTTTTAGGCAAGACACTTCCTTTTCTTAGTCATATTTATATGATCTATTGGAGTCTTCAGAAACAATCCATATAGCTTTCATTTCTCTTTTATCCTTATGCACATATTTAGTATTTTTTTGAAACATTTTTTTTCACCTTTCCACAGAGGACATTCAAGTCTTATATGACCTATTTTCTTGCACTCATAGTATCTTACTTCCCTTGATTCTTTCTCATCCTTCTTGAAGGGATTTCTAAATCCTTTATTTTTCATATACAAACTACTGAATTTTATATAAAACTGTGCCAGTTCTATTTCAAAATCAGATGAATAAAAATTTCCTTATTTCTTTATTTCTTGTTTCATCTTTCTGATTTTATTCTGAGAAGTTACCTTTAAGGTAGTGTTATCCCTTTTCACCAATACTTTATTATCATCAGCTTCCTCTTTCATTTCTGCTTCACACATCATCAGAGTTCCAATCAATTCTCTCATTGTTAATTACTTAACTGGTGACGATTTTCTAATGGTAGCTAATATTCAATTCCATTTGGTAGGTATTAATCTTAGTACATTAATTTCTTGATCTTCTTGTTTGATAGGATCTCCAAAGGTTGGTATGATTTTGAAAATTTCTATAACCCTTCCATTCATATAGGTAATGATTTCTCCATAAAACATTCTAAAAGTATCAAATTTTAATTTTTATATTCCATACCTCATATGTCTTACATTTTGAGTTCCTTCATAGGAAACTACTATAGTACACCACATCTCATAGGAAGTTTGACTCTTTGAAACTCGGTTGAATTCATCTAGTCTAAGACCACATATAATAGCATTCATTTCTTTAGAATTTATGTCGTATTCATCTTATGTTGCAGCATATCATGTTTCTATTTTTTTAGGAATCTTGTAGGGAGAATTAATATTTGATTAGACTCTAAACCTATCATTATTCAAATAGATAATCATTTTTTGATTTCCAGCATCCATAGTTTTCACCATAGAAATAAGGAACACAAACCATTTACATTTTTTCTTTAGAATCATCCAATCATATCTCTCTATATAGACATTAATGCTTTTATCTTGTTATAGAATTCTCAAAAAAATTTCCTTTGATACCAATTGTTTGGTCAGAATATATGAGATAACCACAAGAGGGGGTGAATTCTGACTTTAAGAACGTCTCGAGAATCTTGAACAGAACTGATTCTTTATTTCTAAAACTAGTAAATATTATTTAAGTAGTGGAAATAAATAGAGCATACAATATTAGTATATATGGGGGTTCGAGGCACAAAAATCCCCTAGTCCACTCCACCAATGCTCTTATTCACGAGCTCGATGATTTTCACTAGTCAATCCTCTTATCACAGGACTATCCCCAACTGAGTCCAGGAAGTTGACACCTTTACAAAGTAAGGCTTAAAAAATAGAGCCTTATAGTTCTCAAACCAATAACTATACAAACATAGCTTAGATCAAGAAGCTGGTACTCATTAAAATAAAAGAGTATTATCTTTAAAATTCTTCGGATTTTTCTTCACAGTTGCAGCAGCACGCAACTAACAGTGGATGGATCGTCGTCTTCAAAAAATGATTTTTTCAAGAAGGTACAGTTATAAAATGATCTCATTGCAATAGATCTTGAAATATGATCAGAAATAAATTAGTAATAGGCTTATGATATATCTTCGATGTATAATAAGTAAATCTTCAATGTTTCTCTTCTTCTATAGAAAACTGAGTCTGATCATTTTCGTCGCAATGTATCTGAAAAAGATCTTCTCACGAAAATGAATTTCTTATATCACTGTGTGTTATTCTGTATATATGTGTATTTTTATGAATCTATCTATTTTATTTAAATCATATGCACATATATATATATATATAATAAATACAATATCTGGATTTATAAATCTAGATCCACATAGATTTCCTGAAAGACCACAATAATTCAAATTTTAAAAGAGAGCAGTCATAACTTCCCTTAATAATAGGCAAGAAATCATCCTCTTAAATTGATCCTTTGAATCAAATATAAACGTCTTTAAATCATTCAATGATGAGCTTTAAAATCTGGATTTTAATTGAGCTTGAAATCAACCTGATATTCTGTAAAATATTGTTGCACAAAATCTCTGATAAAGTCACAAATTCAAATCTCCAACGCTTTAATAAATCAAACATAGGGTTCTTTTCATAAGATAATAAAAAATAATAATGTAAGTTTTATCACAAACATAAGGCTGATGACCCATACTTCATTAACTTTAGAACATAATGTATGTAATCCATACTTTTGTGTTCAAAACGTAAGGTTCATTAAAAACTATGGTTGATGATTCATACGTTTGTTTCTCAAATGTAAGGTTACATAATTACATAGGAATATTTACCCATACTTTTTCATATGTAAAATTTAAGGTTCCATACAAACATAAGGTTCTTTTACTATACTTTTCTATCAACGTAAGTTTGATTAACCATATGTGCCGATCCTCCAAAATCAGATATAAAAATAACTTAGGTTTTATTTCTTACGTTATGTTATTCAATGTACAGTATGAACAGTGTTTCAAGAACATGCTAAAAAAGATTTTCCAAATAATTTGACAAATATTCAATGAAATTAATAAGATTTAATATAATTCCAAAATTAGGAATATAAAGAGAATTAATTTCTTGGAATACACTTAATGTAAAATCATTAATAAAAAAATAATGGTATTTGTGAGCATCAAAATCATCATAAAATATTGAGTATTGTTGAGACAATACATTCTCAAAAAACACTAGGGTTAATGTGGATCTTATTTTTGGTGTTTTCTTCCATTTTTTTGGTATGAAATGGCTCTCTCAGGTCATCCTTTCTCATGCTATGGCATCCTCCATCGAAGGATACGTATTATGGATCGTTTCAATCCACCTGTCATTAATTTTGGGTATTGTTTCCTACATTATTCATTATTGATCATTTTCTATTTTTGGAGTTTTTAATTTTTAAGTTTTTGGTAATTTTCTTTTTGTATGTTGGACCTTTCCACAATGGTTTTGGGTTTCCACTATCAAAGATACTCACATGTCTAAGCATAGGTAGGCATGTACCTGTATAAGTTTCCCTTTATATATATTCACCCATTTAATAATGAATATATATATATAATGGGTCTAGGAGTACTTATATGGGTATATGAAAATGAATACATGTGTAAGTAAAAAAGGTGTATATGAAAATATAAGCATATATCTAAGGATCCCTTTGTACATACTTGGACATAAAAATATGTACATAAGGGCTAGTTTTCCTTTCATATAAGAGAAATTGAATGTGCATGCAAGTGTTAAATGGATTTTTTGAGTTTTCATTTTCAAATTCATCAAGTGTCGAGATGTTTCTGCTTTGTATTCTTCTTCTTGTGGTAAGATCTCTTTCCATTTTCCCGTTGAATATAAGAATGCGTTAATTTCTCTCTTTCACACCTTCCTTGGATATTAATTTGTGAAGTATGATTTTTAGAATAAATTATTCATTACAATGAATTAATTATGACATGAAAAATGATGAATAATTATTCTAAATGGAGTTTTTCATAATCAATTTCATGATTTTAAAATATAACCCCATAACTTAGGTGTGCTATCGTCAAAATTACAAAGTGGTTATTAGTGTTTTTCATCTTTCTTGGCTTTAAGGCATGGGGGTTACCTATGCATTTTTTTGTTGGAGTTATGAAATTTCATGCCCATGACCTTTTTTAAAAATGTGAAATGTAGTTTCCCTCTTTTGATGAGAATTTAAAATGAACCAAGGAATATCCTAAGTTCTTATCCAAACTCTTAATTAGAATTACCCATGTAGGTAATTGATTATTCTTCCAATGAGACCTCCAAAATTATCATTGAGCACTATAAATTTATTTTTCTTTCTTTAGTTAAATTTAATGGACTTGCATGATGTTTTCCCTTCCTTAAATGAGCTACTTTAATTATTTGAAATGGGTTATAATTTATGGTAAGGCCATGGACTTAATTATTTATTTTTAAATGATTATATGAATTTTTAAGGTCTTAATGGAATTGAACATGGCTATTTGAAATTCATAATAGGTATTTGTTTATGTATTTTATTATAAATATGATGATGCATCTATATGGTCATTATAAATTTAAATCATGAGAGGTATAGCCTCATAGATTTTTATTATAAATATGATTCTTCCTTTATATAGGATTGATAAATGAGAAGCATGAGTGGTTTTTCCTCATACCTTATATTATAAACGATATTCCTTGATATAGGTTGTGGGTAATGCTAAGTTTTGTTCACCATGGCATATAATCACACTCCCTTACATTAGGTGTTGATTATGTCATCTCAAAATAGTGATACTATATAGGTGATGGGATTTACATGCCACATTCTAATATTAGAGTGTTTTAATGGTGGATCACTCGCCATCCCAAGTGTTTTATCATGAAGTATCTCAATCTATAGGGATGTAGGTAATGTACCCTATTTCTTGATCTTATAGGTTTGTTTGGACTTGTTATGGATGTCTGAGTTACGCTTTGGTCCAGCCAGCAACTAATATTCCAAGTGTATGGACATTAGGTATCCGAACACACTTAGTTCATATTAGAAGATGAAATATATAACTAAACTATAAATATATAAAATTAATAATATATATATATATTTAGTTACTATCCATACATTTTCTTTCAGATAGTGATCCAAAGCAGGTAGAGTTAGCCAGGTGTCCAATTGGAACCTAATACAACCCATTTTATTATTTAATTATTGTTTATTGTTTCATATTACCTGCACACTGCTTAATTTATGTTTCATGAAATGGATTTGGATTGAAACCATGGGTTCCAGCCTATTGAGATTGTATCTCACACCCTACTCAGGTACCAATGGTACCCAAGTAGAATCTATGTCTATAGGTATTGATAAAGGGAAGCTTCCAGCTTCTGATGTTTGATTCCCATTACTATGATGTATTCGGGGTAGAGGACTGAGCTAGTTCTCTAGATTCTTGTAGAGCTAATTATGGGAATTTATTCTTCTACTACATTATATTTCTTATTGTAATTATTGCATCTTGCACTTATAGCATCATCTATCATACATGCATTATGTAAATTGGCATTGGACACTTTTATTTATTTATTACTGCTTCCACTATTATCTGATATTTATTTCTATGATACCACAATGATACTCTGATTTGAGGGTATATTCTCCACATTTTACCACATTTACACCCTCACTACTATTTAGATGCCTCTGGCGTACAGAGAGTTGTTCCTGAGGCCATATGACCCACCGGTCTGGCTACTGTCTTAGTGTTTAGTCAGGCTAGGATGTTATAATGAATTTATATTTCATCATGTCAGTGTCTCCATCCATATTAGCATATGTTTATACTTTAAAAACATTTTTTACATTTCAAAAACATAAAAAATTATTGGAAATACCTTATATATACCTCAATATTCATTTTAATTATATTCAATGATCCTTTATGGTATTTGATAACAATCTTCTCCCAACTCCAATAATGTGACTAATGGATGTTCTAATTCACACCATAACATAAATAGAACTTCCATATTCCGAAAGATAATTAACATTTTCCATCACTAATTTATCCTCCTCAGTTGATGGATTCTAACTTATTATATGCCTAAAATGAATATAAAGTGGAGTTATAACTAGTTTCTCCTTTCTCATGTTGAACATTTAAGAACCTTCTAAAAGTTTCATTCCTGATATATCCAAATAATTTGATTCCACCTTTCATGGGTAATCATCATACAAAGAATCTAATCAGTGTCTCCCAAGTAATTCATTTATAATGTGTTGTTCTAATCCTTCTTCAACCTTAAAATATTGGAGATATCTATAAAATAGTCAACATTTCATCAAGATAAAGCCACAAGATAATAAAATCACTATCAGAAAACAATTTAATGAAAACACAGTGATCAAAATTCATCATACTATACACGTTTTTCTCTATGAATGATCTTAATTTATTGTATCATTTCCTTGGTGCCCATTTCAAATAATATAAACTTTTACTAAGTTCTCATACTAGGTTTTCATTACTTATCACCTAAAATCCTTCATAATTATCCATGTATACATCCTCTTCAAGATCACCATGTAATATTGCGGTATTTATATAAAATTATTGAACCTATAGGTTTAGACTATCCTCCAATCCAAGAACAACTCTGATATAAGACATTTTTACAAATGGAGAAAAAAATTTATAAAATTCAACACATTTCTTCTAACCAAATCCATTTCCAAGAATTTTTGCATCCATAGAATGACTATGATATTTCATATTATTCTTTGATTTTGTACACCCTCTAGTTGATGAGTGATTTATTTTTGTGTGGTAAATCCACTAAATGAAATATATATTTCTTCTTAAAATATCTCGTATCCTAATTTATGTCCTTTTCCATTCCAACTTCTGATCACTCCTGATCGAATCATCATAACTATATATTTCTCCTATATCAATTAGAATTTCATACTCATGTGGTGTGTATCTATGAATCAAATTCATTCTCTAGAAGATCTCCCCAACTATTATTTGGGATGAATCTGTTATAGAATATCATATGATGGAGACATAACAGTAGAAAAATAAATATTATCTGGTAGTGATGTATCATTGGTGTCATGAGTCTCTCACACACTAGCATGAACTGATGGTGGTGAGATTGGATCGAGATTGACTGTAATTTACATAGACTACAACTTATCTTATTTTTTTGGATTTTATAAATTATAAATCACCTAATACTCAATAAAAACAATATATCTACTTCTAATTATCATTTAACTGATATGATCCCAAAGTCGACATCCAAACTCCCCATGAGCATATCCCAAAAAGAAACACTTATTTACTTTTTCATCCAGCTTCACCTACTCATATTTTTGGTTGTGAACAAATTACTTGAAAAAAAATACTCTCATTTTTTTATAAAACATATTTACCTATTAAAAAAATTATATAAAATTATATTTCATTCCAAATAATAGAGAATATTTGATAAGATCAAATATGGTCCTCAATTCCTCCCACAAAAAGGTGTTTGGCAGCTTTTCATTTGAGATCATACACCTGACTCCCATGTAAATATTCTTTTATATCCTCTCAGAAACACCATTAGGCTAAGGCATCATCAGTAATAATTATTTCATCCTAATGTTGAAACTTCTATAGTACTCCTCAAATAAACTATCAGACTCTCCTCTATTGTATTCTCAAGATCACTATAATCATTTGCTTCTTTCTACTTCTACATTCACATGAATCTTACTGAAAACATCTTTCACTTGATCTTTAGTTTTCAAATAATAGGCCCGCACTTTTCTAGAATGGTCGTCTCAGAATGTAACAAAATTAATAGAAACTCCAGTAGACTTAGATCTCATTATGTAGACATCAGTGTTAATCAAATCTAATTACTTTTATTTTGTGGATAGAAAATAGCCATGAAATTATAAAATGTGTTTTATCTCATCATATGATTAACACATATATCCAAATGTGTACCTTTTATTCTAGGAAAGAGTTTTTTCATGGAGAGGGTTCAAATTCACCTCTCACTCATGTGAACAGGTCTTCTATGTAAAAAAATTGTAGGAACCTCTATTATATTTGCATTAACTTCTCCTATACATGGTCTAACATCTGGGATATATATATATATCATTATTAACTAGAGAAATTACCATATTTCCTTTGGTAAGATCCCATTTCCCATCATTGAAGGAGCTAACACATCCACTATCGTCAAGAATTATATTAGATATTAGATTTAGAAGAATATCTGGAACCTTCCTCGCATCCTTTAAAAGAAACCTGAATCCAATATTAGTATGTAAAAAATATTTCCAATACCATTGATTTTGGATGCACCATCATTTCTCATATTTACATGCCTGAAACTCCCTAAAGTTTAAGAAGATAAGAAATTTATTTTGGTGAGGACATGGAAGGAGGTTCCTGAATCAATCATCCATTTAAATTCATGACTTGTAGAATTTACCTAATCACCTTTCTGGATAATAAATATCTCTTCAATGGAAACTACATCATCATTATTTTGGTTTTTACCTTCTTTTTTTTCTGTAATCTAACTTATCCTTCCTACACTTCTAGATGAAGTGTTTGACCCTGTTATAGTGTTTGAAATTCATGTCGCATCTCGATCAGGATTTTGATTTCTTCAACCTTTGTAGACTTTAGTCTCAAGGTCTTTATCCTTTTCTCCTTCCTTTCCATTTCTTATTCCCTTTTATTTTAGTGAAATGAGCCTCTATTTCAGGTGTACATTCCACATCCTTCCTTTATGAATCTTAATTCATAATTCTATCCTTTAACATTTCTTTGGTGAGATTTCCATCTAATGTTGAATTACTAGCTAACAATTGAGGATTAGGGAGACCTAGGTGATGTTTCAAATTATGACCAATCTTATCAATTTTCCGGAGAAAGTAAAGATATTCCTCAAGCTAAATATCTCCTTAATAAAAGGAGGAGTAAGCTTCGGAAAGGAACTGGTAAGGGTATAAAGGATTATTCCTATTTTCCCCTTCTAATGGATACAAGATCTGTCAAACGAATGAAAGGAAAGGAGATGTCAGTTATTCCTAAATCTACTAGCTCCCTTGTTTGGGTGGAGTCTTCAACCTATGAGGAAGTCCCATAAAAGAAACTCTAGACTATCCATAGTGAGAGGAATTCATGTTCTCTAAGCATAATCTAGAACTACTCATGCATTCAGAATAAGAAATAGTGGAGGACTACGTGATTATTGATTCCCCAAATTACGATGCTAAATAAATTATGGAAATACTAGTACGAGTGGACACTACTACTGAGCAAGGTGATTTGATTAGCAAGCAAGACCGTATTTTGATATGAGGCTTCAATGTATATAATATCAACAATGAGGAATATATGAAATCTTGGGACTATTTGGTGTATCTTTTTTATGTCCTTCTAATGGATGATCCAAGTACACAGGCATATTCTATTTCTTTGAAATTGTTTGGGGAGACTGGTTCCAATTGGCTAAAACTAAATTTTAGTAAATCTGTTCTTTATTTTAGTGGTTGATTTGGTTTGCTTTTGTTGGTTCTCACTTTCCCATTTAAAGTGTTCTAGATAATAAAAAAGTTAATTTTGATGATGTCAACATACCATGTTTTATTTTTATATTAGGTTTTTTCATACATACATATTTTATAATTTTTTTCATAGAAAAGAAGTATCATGTTCATCAGAAAAATTACGGAATATACTCATGTCGATCCACAACGTGATTTGGGAACCACATTTCTTATTGATCATGAACCACTCAATATTAAATAGTGGGATACTAGTAGATGTATTATAACTGTATTTACCACCATCTAGTTTTTATTTAATGGATCTATAACAGGCTTAGTTTCCTCCACTTTGGGATTCCATAAATCATTAACATACATAAGATATTCCATTTTGTGTTTCCAGATTTCAAAACTAAAAGAGATTATTTTCATCATGTTACTACTATTTTTTCCATTGATATAGTTAGAATCTCAAAAATAAATCCATATAGATGTATCTGACATAGTTATAATAGACGAAAACTCCTCCTGAGTCACTAAAAATAGACTCTAATTGACCAAGATATTTTCAAAATAGTTTTAATGGTCAAGGATGACTAATGAGGTTATTATAACATGGATAATTAAAATGGTCTATAGATAACATACCAAAAATATTCCACTGGTGTGAATAGTAATTTCTTATTCGGTAAGGGTTCAATACAGCATCTAGGGTTTAACCCAGTGTTTTACCTCTTTACCAGCATTTTAGGAGCTCCATCTCCAATTATGTTAGCACCATTAGATTTGTCTTGACAATCTCTTCATGAATATGGCTTCATAAATTTATTCCAACCGCCTTCAATTTTCTGGTCACAAGAAAACCTCCCTACACCATCACTATTTTGACTATGGAACCTCTGATACCACTTTTGGGGTAGAAAAAGTTAGATATGATGAGGCAAATAAAAAATAGAAGATAAAAATAAATGAACATAAAAAAATTATGTGGTTCGATAGTTTACGTAAATCTACAAGATAAATGGGGGATTTTATTTATTCCTCTTCAGGTAAAACATCAAAGTATCACAGAGGATTATAGTGAGTTTCTTATAATTACAATTCATGGGATTGAATCCAATTTTAAAGAGGAATAAAATGATTCTTTATCAATAGTTATTTTGGAAGATCATCAACCCTTGAAAAACCCATCTTCGTCGATTGTGTCCATGTTCCATGGTTGGATTCCAAACAATGATGACCTAAACTAGGCTATTGTTGACAAAGATGAGTTCTTTCAATAGTCCCCCCATAAGTTTATCTGATAATTCGGAGTGTACCCAGAAAGTTAAAACTAACAGGAGGAATGATTGATGAATAAATAAAAAATCAACTGACATATGCCTCTATTAAGGTATTACTCTATATCATCTTGTGTGATCTTGAATATATATACCATCTATAAACATTATTCAATGTTCTGAAGATCTCAACTCACCATGATTATTCCATGAGCCACGTTGGTTAGGCCAGATAAGGAATTACATTTATTATGTATGGAAGTGAGGACAACCTAATAAGGTATTACAAGATAAAATTATATAAATTTTTATGTTAAATAATCTTTGAACACCACTTTAATAAATGATCATTGTCTAGCACGCATCATGATAGTTTACAGTTCATTAAAATGGATGTAAAAAAATTAGTCAAGTTTAAAATGGAAGAAGTTACAATAATGGTGATAAAAATAATGAAATAAGAATATTCACTAACCAAAAAATGTATAGTGACTTGGTTTACACATGAGAATGAATTTTTAAGAAAAAATAGCAAGGGTGGATTATAATATAATGGGTTAAAATAGAAACTGGCTAGGCATGTTGAACTGGAATACAAGATAGATGATATTGAAAATGTATCTACTAATATAATTGTAATTAAATCTAATTAAATACTCTTTTAATGAAACAATGTCAGTATAGATGTTATTAAATGAAACATGTACAATAAACATAGGGTATTTCATGATTGGAATACAAAGCTACAGGGTGGATAGTGAGGTGTGGTCAGCGGTCTCCTGCATGGGATGTTGTGTAAGGGTCTAGATGGAGCTCTACTTAAGGGTATTGACTACTGTATAGGGGTATTAGGATCCTGGGGAGCTACTACTACATAATGGTTCTAGGGGAGATACAGTGTAATGGTATGAGGGTAGGGGGAATTATTTTGTTGTTGTGTTCGAGAGTAGGTTTGGTTGTTTCTGGGTTGAGAGCTTCCAAGGGTAGTCTAGTAACTGTTGCAAATAGTTTTGGTCAAGTTTTTATGATTGGTGGTATTAGATAATTGATTTTATAAGAAGTATCTATGAATAAAATTTCATTTTATTCCATAGAAATTTGTCTAAGTGGATTAGGCCTTGAACTCAGGGAGTGGATCCCTCTAAAGGATTTCATCATCTTCTTCCCTATTCTTCTTCAGTTTTAGCAATAATTCGGTATAAATTAGCTAATATACCTATTAATTTCTCTATTTTTCACTCCCATCCATGTTTCAATCAATTGGTTATTTCATTTTTTAGGATTTTATAAAGATATTCTTGAAGAGAGAGATTATTCAAAGTGGAAGAAACAATTTTGGTCTAAATAGTGTTGGTGGAAATTTTAGTTTTTCATTCACATAACAGTGGAATCTTGTATTACATTCCAATTTATATAGAGAGATGACTCAAAATAGTGGAAATATAATACACAAAGCTACAATATACCCACAACACCTTGATATTTGAATATGGGATATCATTGGTTTTTTTTTGTATATTTTAAAGGAATACATGCTAAGAGTTATGCCAATAATAAAATCAATGGAAATTTTTCTACATAAATGGATGATTAAAGGGAAATTACTAAACATGATCCATAATGTGAAGAATATTATGATATGTAGTGGCAGTAGATGTTATGAACTATTTTGGTATATGCATAGGTATCTGATGAGATGATTGATTAGCAACATTTTTCACTCCTTTTATTACTCTATCTATAGTGGTACATATTCTATTTTATGGAAAATTAAGTGAGGCACAAGAAGGTACTTATAAAGATGTTTTTCTAATAGAAGCTCTCAGCATGGTTATAACTATATATATTGTAAATTATTACCTAAGTTTGAGTTTTATAGTATATTATATAGAGAAGGAGGAAATTTTATTGGAAAATATCTATTAAAGGTGATCAACTTTCAAACACAATAGAAACTATAGTCTATGTAATAACCAATGACTCAAAATTTTTGTGAGAATTAAACAAGGAGGAGCGGAATGACTCTAAATTTATTCATTTGAGAAATAAATTGTCTCATTCAAGTTCTTGTGTGGACAAGTTAAATAGAGAAACAAATGTTTATAGATTAGTTTTTCAATTAGGATATGTTTTTTATGGAATAAAAGGAGCATATAGTGTTCAAAATATTCTCAAAGATGCACTTTTACCAAAAATTATACAAGCCCCACTACCATTGGCATGTTATCCACATTGTATATTTTACAGAGAACTTGACTAGAAGTTTTGGTCAACATATTATGAAATTTTCAAATCTATGGAACATTTTTGGAACACAAATAAGAAGTAATTTCTAATATCAACTATTTATCCAAAGGTATAATTCCCTACAACACATGATATAGTTTTCTCTAGATATCTATCAAATAAAAATTTGAAATTTTTACCCACTTTTAGTGGAAGTGAGGGTTGATTCCTAAGACATTTAAGTTATAAAACATATTCTATCGATTATATAATTGTCATTTGGAAGCCAAATTCCTCCAAATATTATTTTATTACGGGAATATGTCATTTGTTTCACATTATAGTGGACAAAGAATTTACATTCTAACCTAGGGAATATAAAACTCAAAGTTCACCAATAATACCGCTAAAGACACCATTGTGGGTAGTAAAGGATAGTTTATAATACTAGGAAGTGATGAAATATGAATTAAAATATGGTTGAATATATATTTTGGTTAAATTTTTTCTTTCAAGAATCTTATGAACTAAATCATTTTGGAAGAAATAAAATACATAATGGAATAGTTAATGATATTACTGATCTGATCTCAAACATTTTGCACATGTGGCTTGTAAATAATCTTTCATAGTTACGTATATGTTATTGGCAAGATCGTATTTTTTAAAATAAAGGTAAGTATAGTGGTAACAAGTTTCTATGTTGGTTGTTATCTCATTCTTGGATCATTATTAAAATCATAAGATGAGGGAAGACATGGGATGTATGTTGTAGATAATTATTGATAATTATAAGGGCCTCTATATAGGTATATATAATTGTAAAGAGATGTTTAATACAATTTTTTTATAAAATAATCCTTTAACCAGGGGTTTATAATTTATATACATCCTTGCTAAAAAAATCTTCAGTTTAAGAAAAATTTTACTACCCATTGAATAATGGGGCTTCTAAGTGAATTTTTTGAAGAGAATACTGAGGTCAAGTTGGTATAATACTCTAAATTTTTTTTATCCATGGTTTTTTACCCATTCTATGGAGTTACTGATCATAGAGACAATTTAGGGAAGTATGGCCTTACATATAGAGGATTTTACAGTGGGGGAAATAGGCATGGGAGATCTGTATCTTCTTATTAGTGATCAAATTTTATCTTTTCATACTTTAACTTGGAAAATTACCCCAATAAATTTTAAATCACTCATGAAGATTGGGAGGAGTTTATTAGAGTTTTTTCTATTTTACCATCCTAATAATAAATTCCCAATATAGCTTAAGAATATTGAGATTATCTATCTATTTGAATATGAAGATAACAGGTCAACCATTAGGAATATTTTTGGAATTTTCCAATTAATAAAGAGATATGAACACATATATTTTTAAAAAATAGTTGGGTGATAGAAATAGGATGTAAGTGAAAAAGAAATTTTATAGATATCATATTCACCTTTAGAATAAGATAGATTTGCAAGGGGGAAGAAATGAAAAGAACGTGAGGGTGTAGGGCAGTTGATGAGGTGAGGCTAGTGGTTTCCCATGATGGATATTTCATAAGGGTTTTGGTAGTTCCCTGTATAAAGTAAATACTTTCATTTATGTTTATAGGAATTAAAAATTAATTTTGATTCCATTCATAGTTAAAAAATCTATATCCATGTTCATGGTATTGATGAATACATTATTATGTTAGGTTCTAAATTGATTCATGGTTTTCTTTATTGATTAGATCCTTGTGTATTCACCATAAAAGGATAATACAAATTATCTATGAGATGTTTTGGGAATTATTATTCTTCATCGTCTATTTAAAAATATGATGATGTGTGATTTATGGGAACCTGAGGTCTATTTTTTGAGGGAATATCATATCATAGTATGAATTGGGAATAAATCCTTCAATGATTTAAGTGGTGGTTTCATGGATAGTATCCAAGAATGTTTTATAGGTGTGGATTTTCCTTAGTAATTATTGTTTTATAGGAGGTCCATGTCCAAATTCTGCCAGCTTTAAGATCTAATGATAGCTTTGACTAGAAAAGATCAGGCATTCCTATGGACTACTCGGTGTTAGGCTACTTTTGAGTATTTGAAGGAGATTTTGGTTATTATTTTATTTCATCATCAAATAGGGGATTGAATTACATTATAATTTTATGGTGATGCTTCATATCTTTTCTTGGATTTTGTGATAATGATTTAGAGGTAAGTTATAACTTATTGTTCAATATAGTTACAGCATCATGAATACAACTAGATTACTATAGCGGTGTTTTCCTTGATGTTTTGGTGGCATTATCTCCTCAAAAAAACATTTTTTTATTCATGGACAATAATAGAATAAATTACATATTCTCTCTATGAGGTTTGAATCTATACCAATGATTGTGGATGGAGTTCTTATAGGATATGCCTTTTAAATTTTTTCTCACCCGGTAAGGTGAATGTTAAGGTAGATTATTTGAGAAATAATTAATGTGGTGGTGGTGTGAATGAGTCTAGGTACTCCTAGAGAGTGATATAAGGGTGGAAGTGTTACACCTTTATTTATGAAGTTGGTGGTAGGGGATATCTTTATTAGATGGTAGTGCATGAAACATTGGTGAAATAGGTGGAGGAGTCCTAGCTAAGGGATTCTGAAGTAGTGGTCTAGATTAATCATGTTTCTTATTATGATGCTTCAGATGGATGGTCATAGGATAGATAATAGAGAGTTATAATCAATGGAAATATTTCAATACCATCAATAAAGTGTGAAGTGGTTATCAATGAGTTCAAAAGTACTCCATTATTGGTACATAATCATTTGAAAAAATTGGATCATGCTCTGAGAAAACAATTTTGGTGATCTAGATTAAAGAATTCAATAGAAGAGTTTGTTTCAATGATTGGTCTACCAAATATTAAATTTTGAGAATCCTGTTCTATATGGTTTGATTTAGTTGATTGATTATCACCAATGTAAGTGGGGGGGGGGGAAACTTTAGCGACCTTCATTCCTATTGTACCCAAAGAACATGGTGGTAATGATGTTATTTGGGAGATTATGGACTTCTTAATTAAGTCACCTAACATTTAAATGTTTTATAAGTTAAGCTCAGTGTAGATTTTCAATTCAATACAGGAAATAGAAAGTGAGGATTCATGGGTTTAGAACGACATTCATCTTTTAATGTGATCCCCATTTACCGTCAAGGGTGTAGAGAGGTCTCTTGCATGGTTTTATATTGGTTATTCCTTAGAACTATTTTTAATCCATAAATTAATGGTCAAGATAAGAATACTATCCCAACATTAAAGGATATGTTGGCATATTTATTCTTGATTTTGGAGGTTTTTGGGTGTGACAACTACCCTTCGTATATTTTTTATAAAAAAAATAGTTATCACTACACTATTGGTAAAGAAATATTTTAATCCTATTATAGATGATCATTTTGATCTCCATTGTACTAGATTAAATTCAAAGAGTCAGTTGTTCAAGGAATTAAATTAGTGTAATGTATGATTGAAAATACATAGGTGATCTATAAGAGAGTGAATGTGGTCCATGATCATTAGACGTCTTATATTGATTATAGGAGGAGTCCATTAGAGTTACATGTGGACATTATGTGTTCAACCTATAACATGTTTTCAAATATTTTAATAGATTTAAATGAGATCATTGACTTACAAAAAATTAAAGAGTCATTAATAGGTTGTTTGATTCAAATTAAATTAAAACAAACTTAAATTAAATGTGACTTGAGATAGGAAGGGTGGTTGATTCTTGTGGGATATCCATGGATTCATTGTTATTTTTGAAAATCAAATACATAACTCCCATTCATTTCTAATATATTTATATGAAATACAAATGATCCAAAATCTTATTGTTCGTGTTTTTTTCAATCTTCTAAAAATCATCTAAGGATTCTATAAATTTTCCAGACTTTCGTGTTTCTATCTCTCTCTCTCATGTTCTTGAGTAGTAGGACATGTGAAGTTACCCTTTCTTATTGGTGATCTATTTCTTCTTTTAATATTTTCTCGATGTATGTTTGAACTATGATTTAGATTAATTTGTTTTACCAAATGGTATTAACCTAATCTGATAACAATCTAGTAAAATAATCAAATGAAGAATGGTTATATAATAAACTAAAATTATGAAATTAAGAACATGAGAGAATATCATGTACTATATTATTCTTAGTGTTGTTATTATTGATCCTAGAATTAAAATAAATGAGAATAGTGCAGCCTAAACGTTTTTTAATTTATTTAATTAAAATTCATGTTGTAAGATAATAATTTTATCCTTGAAAAATTATCTAGAAGAGAGAAACTGATTTAGCACATGTTGTTGAATAATGAAATTATTCAAGAAATTATTTAAGAAAGAGATAACAAATAATCACATAACAAACTTTCATATAAAATTATAATGTGGGAATTTGATATTCTCATGTATAGTATTATTAGTTAATTATTTTAAGATGAAAATAATAATCTAATTATTTTATTAAATAATTGAAATTAGGGTTATTTCATATATAGATAACTAATGTTACATGTTCTGAATTACATAAATTCTTGGTTTAGGATCACATGTGATTTAATATTTCTTAATTAAGTACTTATTTATTTATTAGGTAGTATGATATATATTATTTTTAGTATTTTTTGTTGATTTTTTATAATAATATATTTTAGATAAAGTTTTAAAAAATTCAGTGCTAGTATGATGTTATAATTAAATAAATGAGGCCCAAGCAGTGTAATTAATTCTCTTCAAAGAATTATCTTATCATGGAAATACATGAAGAATGTTTGTGTTATTTTCTAGCTATGGATATCTAATAACATAGGTTTCCTTATTATATAAAACCTATGCATAATAAACTAGTTAATTTAAGATAAAATTAAAATGGTTTATCGATAAATTTAAATGTTTAGGTTTGAACGAGAACATTCCTTATCATAAGAGGCTTGATTTCCTCAAATCCATGCAAATAGTGCCTTTTCAAGTGTGTGAAAAACATAGAATTAATATGTATGTGTTCTATAGGAAGATTAAATCCATGTTTTTATTTGATATATTGATGATAAATTTGATATGGTTGGGAACCATTGACGAGCGATGGGTTGGGAGACCAGACAATTATGATGGTCAATGCTAGTGATTGTGGGAAATATTGTACTTATGCACAACAGTATTTGAATAACATAAGGAAGGTCAGGATGAGTATATAGTGGATCATTTTCATCAATATGTTTATCCTTTCTTGATACTTAATTTATCTATGAATGGTAAAATGTTATCTATATGATTAGTTTCAAACTACTTGATGTTGTTTGACGTAATGAATTAAAATCTCTTATTTGAAGTGGTGGCATAGGCTATGTCCTAGAGAACATGGATAATTAATAATTAATAATTGAAATAATTAATGTATGGGGTTGGTTCACGGTGCTCACAGATGATGATGACAAACTCAAGAATATAATAAAGAGAATTAATAGGGTCTTTGACACTTGGATTCAAAAATTAATGTGTTAATCTTGGAAATTAAAACTGAATAATATTAGTTTATTTTTAATAAATTAATTAATTAATAATTAGTTTGATGATTGTATGTTTTTTTGAGACCTATAATTTAGAAGAGTCAGAAAGGGGCCCTTTGCAATGATAGTGTCAGATGATTCTAAGACTAGGTGGTTTCCCTTAGTTTGGATTCTGTATAATATTATTCCATATTTTATGATATCATATGCTACACCACCCTCTTTGGTAGGGAAACTAAAACTCAAATGTGTTAGGTTGTTTTTTATCCAATATCTTGGATGGTGAGGGAAATAATATTTGACTTCCCCCTTTCCATCCCTCTCTCCCTCCAAGAATAGTATGAGTAAGTGTATCCCAGGCTCTAATGCCTTACATTAAAGTGTGTATTCCTACTTGAGATATCATAGCTCTCTATTTTACTAAACATTTATGTGTGGTTTGTAATGGATTAAGGTGTATAACATACTTATATATAGTTATTTTTGGTTTCATATTCCTATGTTTGTACATGAATGGGTTTTGATGGATTGAGTTATAATGAATTTACACATATTGTAGTGTCTTTTAGGCATAAACTTCATTATGAATGGGATAGCGATGATGATTTTGAGGTGTTTATATGAATTTATGAAAACATGAGTTGTTGGGACTTAAATGAGAGTGATATTTCTAGGTATGAGGTCTTAATTGTATTAGGATTGTCTAGACCTATGGAATGGGTTAGAACAAGATGTATTTCATTGGGGCGTGATATAAATAAACATATGGGGAAGTTGAAGTGAGTTACCTTATTTATATATATATTCATTTGATATGAAACGATTGACTTATATGAGTAAATTGGTGAGTGGTCCATTGTAAGGCTGGGAAATAGTATTACCTGTTAGAGTAATGAGTTAGTTTCATTTATTTATTCATTGGTTTTTAATATACTTCTTTCATATTTTTAAAGAGAGTTTTCAGGGAGGATCCTACTAAGTATACATGTCATTCTCACCCTATATATATATAATATTTTTCAAGTATAAATGATCTAGTTGGACATTGATCAAAAAATTACTAGTTTGAGGAGTTTTCTAGGATCTGTTAGACCTTTATGGATGATGTTGAGGATTTACTTTTGGTCCTTGTATCTTTTGTTTTAGTTGTGTTAGTTTTTCTATGGAATTACAAGTATTGAGATTTCTTCTTTACATAATTTATGATTTTGGTTGGTTGTTATATTAATCCTATATCTTAATCCTTAAACTATATAGAGGGTAATTCCTCCCTTTTGTGTGATTGATATACCCTCGGTACAAGTCAACAACTCATGGCCTATTGGAGGTGGTCATAGGAGGTTATTGTCACTCTTCCTTTACAGTCAACCCTAGAGGTGTGCCTTTAATGGGTGAAGGCCATGTCATTAAACATGTTAGCATTCCCTTGGGATATTATTTCAACCCTTCCCTTATTGAATTTCCTAATTATTAATTTGAGGTTACATTCAAGAATATTATTCTGTATTCTATAATTTTAAGATTTCATATGTATGTTATGGTATGTTCAAGACCTGAAATTTCCTTTTTTGTGTGTATCTTTAAATATTTTATGTCAAAACCATGGAAACTACACAATAATTATTTATAATTTCTCCTCATGTATGTTTCTATTTCTATAGATTTATTAATTTTATATAGAAAAAATGATATTTATTCGGATGATATAATTGGGTTTGTTGTTTCTGACTATGCTTCCAATGTTGACACTAAAAAATCTTCAACTAATTTTTATTTTCTTGCTTGTGGTGGATATATTCCATGTAAATTTAATATGAAATCTTTAGTTTTTCATTCCACCATTGAGGTAGAAAAAATTAATTTATCTGAATCAACAAAAGAATAAGTTAGATTAAAATGCTTAGTTAATGAGTTGATCATATTTGATGCTAGCATTTTTGTTCACTGTGATAGTTAGTATTCTCTACATTTATCTCATAACTAATTTTGTCATGTTATATCAAATAAAATTGAAATTATACATCACTTTGTTAGGGATGTTAATGAATTTATGATGGTGTGTTTCATGAAGATACACACTATTGATAATCTAGCCAAATGTTTTTCTAAATTCTTGTCATTATCAATGTTTAAAAATTATTAGAGTTTAATGAGAATAATATCAATTCAATTTTGTAGGTGTAATAACACCATCAGTAATTTTTCATTTTAATTTCATAGTGAATATTTTTGAAAACAATGTTTCATGTTATTTGTTGTGAAATTTTATTGAAATTTTATATTCATGAATTGTTTTTTTTGGGTTATTACTTACATTTCATAGTCCTATTTACTATATGTCATATATGTGGATTTATATATATAATTTCTAATATTAATTATCCCTGAAATTAATCAAGTATCTCATATTTTTTCCCTTACTTGCGGGTTTGTACAATCATTAAAGTTTGGTTATTGATCATGTTGATTGAACAGAACCTATGTACTAGATTTATGCTTTTTTATATGTTTATTTAGTCTCACAATTTTAGGGGTGATCCAAATTTTCCCTCCAAGGCCTATTGTCAATTTTCTAATGTCTTCTCCAACTAGTACACATTTGTAATAGGAATAAATACATTGATCTTAGTAATTTGGGTGTCTCGCATCTCATTCACTCACATGTTGCGCATGTAACAACATCTAGGATTCATGATTTTTTCCCAACTTTTGTCTTTAGAATTCATACTTATTGAGTTTAATTTGATTTTCTTATATTTTTTCCATGTGAGAGGAAACCTCTAGTTTTCTAGTGAGGTTTCAATAATAAGGAGGAACTAAGATCCTCACTTACACTTCACTCCTTGATGACTGACATACTAATCCTCTATTATCGAAGTATCATTATAATATAGATTCAGTGGATAAGATGTATTTTATAGAGGGTGATGATCACAAACTGTGTCATAGAGATTACAGACTGCGCACCATTGATCATAACTGGGCTTCGATGATGAGCCTTAGCTCTGTAACAAATTTCAATTCTTTTATGATGTTTGTGGTTGTATCATTTATATCGAGTGCATGTATAAGTTCATTATAGCATGAATAGTGTTAACTCTATATAATAGAGCTGACCACTTCCACATAGTTTACCATTCTAGCCTCCCTAGATAGTTTCCCTGGTTTTTCATTCTTTTGAGTGTGTATTTCATACTTTCTTAAAATAGTAATGAAAGTGTTTACATGGGTGGTGTTTTTTCCTTTTATATAGGTTAAAAATGAACCCAATCATGTTATATATTGGAATTTATTCGTCTTTTCTAATTTTTTTCAATGGAATTTTCATCTGGTAAACTTGAATCATTTAATTCATAATCAAACAACATATTTAATTATTTCCTAATCTATCAAAAACAAATTAGTGGACCTTGGATGTTCTTGGGGATAACCACTTCAATGTTTCCCTCTATAGTCATCAAATGTGTTGGAAGTACTCTATTTTCCATTTAATCTCTAGTATATGAATGGTTTCTCTAAGATCATGATTAATCATTGTCTTTTACATGAATTAATGTAATAAAGAGTTAATTTTATAAATCAGATAGGATAGAATGAGTTAGTTTTGAACCATAACATTTTTTCTTTGATAAAGATGTAAACCTAATTAGAATTGTTGGTGGGAATTATATCCATAATTGATTTCACCATCCAGTAGTCATTTAAACTATCTAAATTAATGATTATTGTATACAATGGAATTTGTAGGTGACCATATCCCATTATAAATAAGGAAGATAGAAAGATAAAAAAGGCCATAATTTGAATGATGGAATTATATTGAACCAATCAATGTTGCAGGTGATAGTAAATTCCAATGATAAGGGTTACACTCTCTCAATATTTAGAATGTTAATTAAAATTAGTTAGTTAGAAAATAATGTAAATAATTTATTGTGTAACATTAATATTCAATAAAGAAATAAATAATTAAGTTACATGTATAATGTAAACAAAATTATTTAAAATATTTATACATCAATATTAACTTAACTCGATTCATATTTACTATGTATGTAATGATGGGATTTGTGGTTAATGGAAAAAACTAGAAAATTAAATCATAAATTTGATAACAATTTGTATTTATTAGAGTAAAATTTTTATTTTTAATGGAAATAGTTGATTATTTAACATTAAATTACTTGTTATCTATTAAAATCTATATTTATTTTCTAGAAAACTTTTTTAAAAATAAACCCATTATTTTTTTATTAAACATTGTGTATTAGGTATGGTAGTTGGTACCCATTAACCATATACCCTGGAGCTACCAAAACTGATTTATTAATAATAAGGAAGTTTTTAATATATTTTTATTATATATTTTTCGAACTAAATTAAAAACCTAATTGTTATTAGCATATATAAAATCATGTGTCGTTACGGGTTGGAAATTCCTTAGGGAATTTGAATTTTTCATTTAGAAAACTACCCATTTTGAGAGATGAGATTCATGCTTGAATTTAAATTATTTAATCACCTTTGTGATGTCTTATATGTGGAATGGGAACTTTATAGACATTGAAGAGTCTTGGTAGAAGGTTGGGAAGGTGGACAGGGTGGCTGGGCTACCCAGTAGGTCATCAGCCAGCTAGTGGAAGACTAAAAGTTGGCCGATGGTTTGGGTGGAGCTCACCACCCCTACTAGGGCCACCAGCTATCCATTTGTCTAGTACCAACTCACTTTTTTAAATTTTTGTTCTTTTTTAATGGGATGAACCCTCATCAATTTACTGTCAGGGTGTTCAGGACTTAGGTTGCACCAAGGGTGTGGGGAGGCTTTTTTGTTGGAAACCCATCCCTTTCCTCTTCCTTTTCCACCATGATGTGGGGGTGATATTGGAGGTGTTTTTTGTGTTATTAATGGTGATTTAATATCCTAACATCCCTCTTGTTCTCATCCTTTACTTTCATTAATTTTTTATTTGACTATAGGGTTTTGGGAAGGTAAAATTTCATCAGAACATGGATAAATCATTCCCACTTAAGGTGATTTCATGTATGGAACATATAGGGTTTCTTGAGATGCAAGAAACTAGTTTCCTCTAACAATTTATTTCTTATTATGTCACTATACAGATTTATTTAGGTTTTATGGTGATTTTGGGTGAAAATAACCACTGATATGGGTTTTTACATTAGGAATTTTGTGTGGCTTAGCTAGGAGGTGTGTTGGGAGCTAAACGAACCCAATTTCCCATGATTTTTAAATTATTTAACATCCTGGGGAGTTTGAAACCAATTATTCCAGATTTTATTTTTGTTTTAAGTTAATTAATTAATTAATTTTATGATTTTGGAGATTGAGAGATGACCTATTGGACTTGATGGAATCCATCATAGGCTTAGATAAGTTATAGAAATGTCGATTAAGGTTGGGTTGTGGAATTAATATGAGTCTCCTAGTTAATTTTATATTTTATGTCCATGTTCCTGATTAATAATAACTACCTGCATGACTACATGACTTTTTTTATTTGTTATATAGGGTTGTGATAGTCTTGGGTCGAGTGTCAGTGGCCCTCCTTATATAATGTGTGGTGGTGTGAGTTGGATTTTAAAAGCTAAGGAGGATCCTTTTGGGAATGTGATTCTAAAAAGGGATTTGTTTCAAAATTGATTTTAATAGAAAACTAGAATTTGGAAAATGAGGTTCTGAAATTATATTTCAAAATGAGAATAGATTTTATAATGGATTTTTTACTAGATATTGGGACAAGGGTTAGGTATGTGTAAAGTGGTGTGGGAAACCTCTTGAAATGGTTTTAAAAAGTGAATTTGTATAGGTTTTTATAATCTTTAATGGATTGATATGAGTTGATTTGTTTTACTGGCCTTATGAAGGGTCAATATTTGTTTTTTAAATCATGTGTTCCTTGCATGTTCTCCTTTTTATGGTCTCTTGTGTGGCATTTTGAGAGTTTTTTGAATAATGGTTTTTTCTTTTGGTATCAAAATGGAGGTTCAATAATAATATATTTGACAACCCCCTACAGGGTTGATATGGGTTTAAGGGACACATTAAAATACTTGTGTGTGGGACTAGTTCAAGAGGTACTAGTTCCCTGATGATTAGTTGGTGAGCTGTGAGACAGATCATGTGCCATGTTTGCTTTTTTTGTGTATGTTAACCTCCTACCTGAAGGGACCTCTTTGAGTGCACAAGGATGGGTTGATGTAATTGATTATTTCCTCCCAGTAACATATGGGGATGGACTAGTGTGCCTTGTTTTGTCCTCCCTAAAACCTACGATTATTTTATGGTGTTCTTGATTATGTCCAACCTAATATCTACAAGGATTGGTCAGCATGATTAATGGTGACCTCCCTTGTACCTCTAAGGATGGGTTTTTAGGTTTAATAACATCCCTAAACACTATGGGGATGGTTTTTGGTGACTTTATGGACATCCCTGACTATGTAGGGATGGGTTGGGATACTTGAATAGGTTATGAGCTGAGTGATAGGAACGGGTCATAGGGAACATGTGTTACTGGGTTCATAACAAATTTTCATTTTGTCGTGGTGCTAAGGTAGGTATTGTATTTATTGTGGTTTGAAATAGATATCAACATGGAGTAGATGTGGATATTGTATGGGCTGTAGTATGAGGTGTATCATCACATGGTACTGAATTAGGTATGTTTTTATATGTATGTGTATTATTTACTAGGGGGTATATTGCATGAACAAGGTTTCACCCTATATATTTATTGCATGAAAATCCTCTTAATCAAAGTTGGACTCAGTTTAGTTTAGGTAATGATGAAACCAACTAGAGTTTTGGACACACCCCCTATATTCTTACATGGAATGGGTTACAGTGTATGTGAAAAAACTATCCTATTTTCTCTCAGGTAACCAGTATGGACTATAGTTTGATTCTTAGTATAGGTCTAGTAGGTTATGGAGGATGAGGATTCAGTGGGATGGTATGTGAGTTGGGCCAAATTCTAGTGTGTGTATTTTTAGTTGAATTCATCATGTGATGGCTAGTGTGAATTTTATTGTATATGATGCATGTATAGTTTTTATCAGCTTATGTAGCTCTATTTTATTTTACTAAATCATGTATATAGTCTTACTGCTTATATTGTAGACAGAGGGGACCCAATGGGATCCCAGATTTATGACTACATATTGGTGGGACGTCTATTATATGGATTGTTCATCCTTAATTTTCTATGTATTTGGACATGACCCATTGGAATCATTTTGGAGGGAATAGTCTCCCCATAATTATGTTAGTACATCTCTTCTAGTCGACTACCTCTGGAATACAAGGAGGCATGCCTGAGGTTATGTAGAGACCCCTTCTTGGGTCTCATTACAGAAGCCCGATCCAGGGTTGCTAAAAAGATTTATCATATCATGACTTGGTATGGGATAGTGTAGTGAGAGGTGGGGTTAGGATGTTGAGAATTTATTGGTAGATCAAAATCATGTCTATCCAGTATGAAATTAGTTGGAACTCAAGTTAGTAGGGCATGTCTAGTTTTTGGATTATTTACTCTAGGATGAGTTAGGTATTCTATTTATCTAATAATCATAATGTGGGAAATAAGAGACTCGGGAAGAGTTTTAGGGATACAATTGGAGCCATTTTGTTTTACATGCATCATCATAATGAAATGATAAGGGCATGATACACACACCTATAGGCTATGTTTTTTAACATTATTTCCACTTCTTAGTCCATATTAATTTAATAAATTTATAATATAAATGATATTTTCTAACATATATTATAAGTGGTGATTAGATTAATATATATATATATATGAGGGTCTTGTTTTATGGTTGTTTTTTACTTGTGAGCTATTATAGGGAAATGGATTTCAAATATTTTGGTTTTGTATAAAAAAAGGTTTTAGGAATAAAACCTGAAGTTATAAGGAAAACTCTTGAGATATCATGAGAAAAATTGGAGTGGTTTTATTTGAAATGGATAATAGATCTAGTTATTTTAAATGGAATGGAATTTTATGTTTTTATAAAATTTATGTAAATGAGTTTTGAAAAGTAATTTGAAATTATATTTGAAGTTGGTTTTAGAAATTAATATCAAATGTATTTTGAAAACAATATCTATTTTTGAGATGGTGGCTGGCTAGGCTAGATATTTTATTAAATTTGGTTTTGGTGGAAAATAAAATCCCTTGGATACTAATGGGTGTTTTTTGAAACTCATGTGAGTTTTGGTGTATGTAAAATGTTTTGGAAATGAGTTTTTGAAATAAAAAATGGTTCCTATGTAAACTGGTCAACTTGAAATTTAGGTGTTTTTCCTGGGTGAACATGATGTTGGAACTATGTTATTGGCTTGGATATGGTGGGTTCTTGGGAACTGTTGACTATGTTTGATAGGTATTATGTGATGTGGCTTGGTATGGTGTGTATAGAGAAGCCAGAACCTATGTATCATGGTTTTTTATATACTTGTTAGTTGACCATGAGAGGCATGGAGGTTAGTTCATGCTTTCATTAGATATGATGTTGTTTTTTATGGGTTCACATGTGGAGGGCTTGTGAGATTTTTATTTTTCAATACTCACTTATAGAGGGCTCATGGGATGGGTGTTTTGAGGGATCATCTTGTGGTGGCCTTATGAGGTAAATGTGTTGAGATCTATTTGTGTGAAAGGCTCATAGAAATTTGATTTAGGATTCAATAGATGGGTGTAATTTTGGAATGTTTGGGGATCAGATCTATGATTCATGTTTTGATGTGCTTTTTTTATTCATGGTTTTGATTACTTGATGTGAATTTGGTTTGGGTCCTTAATTGGGACGAGTTGATATGTTCTCTTCGTAGTTGACACTTACGGAGATAATAACCATCTTATAATTAGTTTTTGGTAGTGGGGTCATATAGTGTAGAGCTCTATAATCCTTAGGATGATTTTTTTGTGGAACAAACCTTAGTGTTTTGGAAGTGACATGTGTGGGTGACCATATTTTTGCTTGGTGGTGATCATGAGTGGGAGTCTCAAAATATAGTCATCAAAGTTTTTGGTTGATTGTTTCAAGTGAAGTGAAAATAAGGATACTCTTATGGTGGGGAAAAATTATCAGTGGATGGTGTATAACCATTATGCGTAAAGGGATATGGTTGTGGATAAACTAGTTGGCATATGGTTGAAATGATAGTGGGGTTCTGGTGGATGGATAGACCTATTTTTGGGATTTTGGGGCAGAGTTGATTGGTGTCAATGTGTAGGCATAGATCTTGGGGTGGTGGCGGTTTAGTCCAAGTTTTATTTAAATCATAATTGCATCGGTGCTCGAGGTTGAGTATAATGATGAATATAGATGGTTACAGAACCGAATAATGAAACATGTTAATTGTTAGGAACACCTAAGTGGGTGTTTTTATAGTGATTTGATGCCTCTTGAGGTTGGGTATCATGTTCAAGTGATGTTGTAAAGCATTATTGGGTGATTTTGGGATTATTGTTTGGAGTTTCATAGCTGATGTGTGCAATGGAATTTGGAGATAGAACGCGGAGAGTTATTAGTGAACTGATGAACATAATAGGTTAAAGGATGAGTTTGGAGATTTTCCATGTATTATCAAATATGAGATGTATTATGGGTATAGTTTTTAATGAATTGAATCAACAAAGGTTGTAAATTTTTATGGGAATCTAAAATTTCAATTTTTTGGATGGACTGTTTTGATAGATGATCATTAGAATGGAAATTGGGGCATTTGAGCACCTTTGGGGATGGTTTTGGACATGGAATGGGGATCAAATGGGAATATTGGAGGAATTGGAGTAAGTAAGTAATGTATAAAGGGTATATGGTATTCCCAAAAGGCCATAGGCTAGCCAGTGGATTCACTAACTTGCCAGTGATGCCCACTAACTTATTGGTGGGCTCTTTGGTGCTTTTTATCAAGGGGAACCCCCTTCATTTCGCTTTCAGGGTTCCTTGATCCTTAAGTATAACCAAGGTTGTAGGGAGGACATTTTTTTCTATCAACCCCTACCATTTATCTCCCTCATCCCCCTTGATGTTGGGATGATCTTGGTGGTGTTTTCTAAGTGATTTGAGTTTAGTTCCTCTCCTCCCCTCCTTGTTATCCTCCCTTCCTTCTATTTATTTTTTGTTCAACCATACAGATTAAGGAAGGATTTATTTCATCTAATCATAGATAAATAATTATACATTAATGGGATTTCATGTGAGGATTTTATAAGTCATATCTATATTCCATAAATAATCCACCTCCCACTATTTATCACAATTTATATCTCTACACATGTTTGTTTAGGTTTTAAAGTAAATTTAGTTAGAACAGACCACTAATTTGGGTTTTTAAATTATAGATACCAAATTTCTTAATATTAGGGTGAATTAGGAGTTAAAAATCCTAGTTTATCATGATTTTGACATCTTTAGATTTCTCTGTGAGTTGGGTACCTATTATGTCAAATTGGATTTTTGGCTTAAGTTAATTAATTAAAAAAATTTATGATTTTGGATGTTCATACAGGGGATCTTAGACTTGATTAAGCTAGTATGGTATTTGGATGTGTTATTAGAATTTCATTTGAGGTATTCACCTTAAAATAATCAAATTCTCTTGGATAACTGGTTCATTTATTTTACTTTACCTCATTAATAACAAATAAATGAGTGATTTCATGTCTTTGGTGACTTCTTCCATATGGATGGGATAGGCCCAGATTGAGTATTGGTGGCCCTCCTTATGGAATGTGCGATTTCATGAGTTTGATTCTGAAACACCATGTGATACCTTTTGAAATTTTTATTTTAAAACGGAATTTGGATCAAATTGAATTTTGATGGAAAACTGAAGTTTGTAAAAAAGGGTTTTGAAATGGTATTTCAAAATTGGAATGATTTTTCTAAGGTATGTTTCATTGGATTTTGGGACAAGGGATGGGTATGTGTAAATATACATGTTTCGCCTTTTTAAATGTTTTTAAAAAGGGGATTTGGATGGGTGTTTATGAGAAGGATGAGGTGATTGGTGTGAGTTTATTTGGTCTGTTAAACTTTTGTGGGTGATACCATGTTTATGAAATCATGGGTGCCTGGTGTGTGCTCCTTTATATGGTTTATAGTGTGTATCATTGTCTATTTTGGGTAATGATGTATACATGTGGGATCAAAGTGGAAGGTAGATATCATTGGATGTAAAAAAACCATATATGGTTGGGATGGATCTAAGGGACCCAATCAGATGCTTGTGTGTGGGACTAGGTCTAATGGTACTAGTTCCCCCAATGATGTGTCAGGGAGTTATGAGACAGTTCATGTCCCATGTTTTCTATTTCTTGTGCATGTTAGCCTATTTATTGATGTGACCTACCTGAGTGTGTAGGTATGGGTTGGGGTACATGAATATGGCCTCCCAAGAGCCTATGGGGATGGGATGGTGTGGCTAGTTATGGCCTCCATAGAACTTGTAGGTATGGATCAATGTGATTTACTATAGCCTCTCTAGAGCCTCTGGGTATGGGGTGAAGTGATAAATTGTGACCTCTGTAGAAGCTTTGGGGAGGAGTTGGTGTGTTTAATGACCTCCATATACATTTTAGGTATTGTTCTAGATGACTTGATGGGAATCCCTAAGTATGTAGGTTTGGGTTGGGGTACTGGACAAGGACATGACCCATGTGATTGGTGTGGGTCATGGGACACGTGTGTTAATTTTCTCTTGGTAGGAGTTTCTTATAGAATGGTGTCATGGAATGTAGTGTATAGGTTATTATATGACATAGATTCTAATATATATTTGATGTTATTATTGAATGGGTTGTGGTACTGGGTGGATCTTGGCATGGTGCAGAAGAAGGTATGATTCTATGTGCATGTGTGTTGTATTACCAGGTGAGTGCATTGTAAGAACATGACGGAACCTTGTAATTACCAAACCCAAACCACCAGGTCTGAACTAGAGATCCACAAGACCTCATGTATGCCTCCCTGTATATAAGAGGCTACCAACAAGTAGTGAGGGTCTAAACAACATCAGTGGGAGACTATATCCTCGATATCATATCCTTTCACAAATATTAATAAAATATGAAAACAAATCATCTTAGAAAACCAGAATATAAGACATCATAATGTAGTATCAAATGACACACATGTCATTCAGAAGAATAAATAGTATCCCTATGGGGAAATCCAAACCATATTATAAGAGTCAAAGTATATAATTAAGTACAATTATTGAATCATATGGACTATGTCCCAGTACTAATCCTACATCCATGATCCCCAGTTCACGAATATTCTATGGGACCTTATCCCTTACCTAGATCCCTATATATGATTTCTGTATGTGGATCGAGATGTTCATCCAAGGTGTGAGTAATGAAACCCAATAGGACACCACGAATGTGTCCTTAACATGAGTTCATATGAATAAAACTGAAATTCATGATAGTAAATAAATTAATACACAATAAAACAAAAATAGCATGTGTTTGTGATCTTAATAGGCCACCAAAAACCAAAACAGTACCTTATTTGGCTCCATACCCGAAAACATCTTAGCATTCCTGGAAACATCACAAACATATGAGCAAGTCTTGAAGCCTATCAGTAGGCATATAGGCCCTAGGCCTATAGTTCATAACAAAATATGTCATAATTCTCTATTTATATCTCTTAGGTCATGTTACATAGACCATCATGACCTATTTTCACCTCACTCGTCAAATTATATAGGCCAGCATGCCCCCATGTCAGGATAGACAAAGCCATCATTCCCTGTTATCTAACCTGGTCCTTTTCTCACATCACATGTAGCATCTAAACATGTGTTGAATCTAGGGATAACTATCCATGATGGGTCCACATGTAACTTTATTACCATTCATAGAATAATAATAAAATTTACCACACATTGAAATAGGGAATATCTTATAGCGGCATACATAGTATATCATGACTGAAAAATAGTATCCAAAACACACAAATGTTATCAAACTCAACATGGTCTAAGAATGTCAACAAAACAATGGTAATGATCAAATAACCATACACTACATTGTGAGGTGACTTCCTAACTAAAGGTTTTCAATTCCAGTATCGTGGTTCTTCAATGGTTTTGTCTCTTGAACCACGTCTGCACAACAACCAGAACACGCTCACATACTAAGAACTCCAAAAACCAATTTCAAATTAAATTACATTAGTTATAGATAATTCCTCAAGAATGAAAAATCCAACGGTATGATCAACACTTACCCAATGTTATCTACTGAAAATGGTAGAATCTGAGTCCAATTAAAGGAACAAAAACCCACTCTCTAGGATATTAATAAGAGAATAATTCACCAAGATAACTCCACGGACACATCATAGAATGAAATTGATCCTAAAAAGGTTATTGATAAACTAAAAATGGATTTAACTTGATTGAATACACAATTAATCAATATATAATCCATAAAAACAACATTCTATGATCGAAAAATAAGGAAGATAGGGGAAAATCATCCAATAAGAAGTCTTACTAAAGACCTTCACTGAATCAAACTATTCCAAAAGCACCAAAAAAAGGATGATCTAGGTAATTAGAATGATCAATGATAAATAAATATAAACAAAAATGAGGATGAAACCAAGGATAATTGATCTAAAAACTCAAAATTCAAGTAGTTTTCCAATTTTTTTGGAAAAGGTTATGAGAATGAATAAATAATTAGAGAAATTTGTTGATTCATTTAATAGGTGTTAGGAATCAATTAATATCCTTCATAAGATGCCATATTTAAACTCCATGTGTTTCCCATTTATTTTACTCAAGTTTAGAGGTAGGAAATAATTAAATTTGATCCTTCTAAATATTCAATCACTAAAATGTATTTCAACTCAGCATAGTAATGGTCTTGGTGTTCTTGATTGCACCAGGCCGAAATAGACAGCCCTATGGTGTGGCTCAAAAAAATATGCAGTTTTACCCTCACCATGGATTCCACTACACTATGGTGATGATGCCCAAGTCATGGCTGATAGTTCCATTCACTAAAAACCATGTCTTGTTTGTGGCTTATCAAATCTATTTACTCTAATCTGTTTGGTAAAAAAGTCACCAAACATACATTTAAACTTCCACAAGCTTCTCAAAGACCAAAATAATTCACCCAAATAAGGATCAACTCAAATATAAGAAGAAAATAAGGGGAAAAGGTTTTTATATTAAATAAAAAAATTTATGGGACTTCACAATCTATCCCTCTAAGTACTTCTCGACCTTGAGAAGCATCTTTAGGGGTCTCGCATGAAAATCTCAAGTCACTGAGTCCAAACATATGTGTCCTGATCCCAGGACTCTTCTTGGATTTGACCATGACAATATAATATTCAAAAAAAGTGGTAATTTTTTCCTCAATGGAATTTTTTCTCTAGTATATAATTTTTTTTGGTCCTCCTCATATGATATATTAGGCGCCAACTCAATATCCTCCTAGTCGATGACATACATGGGATTGGTCATGTAGCTCTGAATCTAATACTCATAGAAAAAATCATGTATACCTTAGTAATGTGAAGGAATAACCAAATGGTATTCCACTATCTCACCCTACTCAATGATCTCAAAGGTTCCAACATATCATAGGGCCAGAGTTTTTTCTTCTTCAGATGGTTATGGCCTAACTAAGGAGTCCCTCGCATGAAAACTCCATCTCCTATAAAAAATTCAAGAAATCTCCTCCTATGGTCATCATAATATTGTTTCCTTATCTAAGCTGTGATAATCCTCTTTTGAATCATCTTAACTCTTTATAAGTTATCTTATACCATACTAGGCCCCCAACCACTTCCTCACTAGCCTCAAGCCAACAAAGAGATGAATGACATAGCCTCGCTTAAAAAGCCTCAAATGGTTCCAAATGAATCAAATCCTAGTAAATGTTTTTATTTAGAACTAAACCAAGGAAAGGTAACCATATGGATATCCATTGATGTCTAGAATTCAAGACCAAAGTTTATTCTATAATATATGGATCATCTTCTTTGACTGTTCATTTGTATGGGGATGGTAAGTTGTGATCAATCTCTTCTGATTCCTAAAGAACTTCTTCAATCCCTACCAAAAACATGAAATAAAATGTGTGCCTCTATTAGGTCTAATTTTTAAGGAAACTCCACATAAATATACAATCTAATAGATATATATATATTTCCTATATTTTCAACTCAGTGAGTCTCACTACTCTGTATGAAATGATAATTTTTTGTTAACCGATAAACAATCACCTAAAAAAAATAATGAATCCTTGGGGTCGTGAGTAACCTCATCCCAAATTACATTTTGATATCCTCCCATCTCCATAAGGTCATAGGAAGTGGATGTAGAAACCAACCATGATATTAGTTCTTGTCCTTTATCTGTTGAGGTAAGGTATTGAGAAATAAAACCATAATTTCAATCTTTATCCCTGACCACAAAAACTATCACCTAAAGCCATGATACATATTTTTAACACTAGTATTCACTACCCACATTGATGTGTAAAATTATATAATAAACACTTCACTATTGTAAGAAGGGAAAACAACTCTCTCGTGTACTAGGATCACATCATCATCATCCAACAACCAACCAGGTATTAGGTCACTGTCTGCTATCCATTCCCATATCACAACACACTTTGGGTCAGATTACTCACCAAATTTCACTGATTATATTAGAGATAATGTGGTAACCAATGGGGCCTATGTTATAGATCCCTAATCCTTACAATCTCATCAGAAATTATTACTCCTCTAAAGGCCAATTGCCATGATCTTGAGCTACCTAAATCTTACAACAAAGAGTATCTAAAATGATGTTACTTTTACCTATTTCATGGTCCATCTCAAATTCAAACATTTGTAGGTAATATACCCATTACCTCTACCTTAGAACAATATCCCATTATGTGAAGATATAGTGAAGTATACAAAATCCTTTTTTGAAAAAAAAAACCTCTCACCAAAGAGACAGTGTCGCCAACACTTCAAACCATGGACCACCATTTATAGCACCAAACAATGTTCAAGGTATTTATTTCTCATGGGGTTGTAGATAACATGGACCATAAGATAATTCCTCCTCCTTATTCATTGGTAATACTCCAAATATAATTCCTGATGTATTTTATTATACAATATATCTAATCCCATAATCTGGAAGGATCAACACCAAAAGTAATGTCAACCTCCTATTCAGATCATAAAAATTTTATTAACACTAGTTCAACCATTGAAACTTCACTCCCTTATTCATGAGTGTAGTCATGGGTTATGATAAATGGGGGAATTATATGATAAAACATTTTTAGTATCTCTCCAAACCCAAAAATATCTTAATCTTGAACATGTTATGATTACATGTACAGGATATCTCTATATCAAAATTATCTAACTCCATGGATATACTTGTCTATTAATCCACATTCCCATAGAATTCTACCTCAAGAATCCAAAATTTACACATTGATAGGTTAGTATAAATCTAAGGTGTTTGAAGTGTACTTAGGATTGTCTCAAGATGTCTGGAATACTGCTTCATTTTTTGAGTAAATGGGGATGTCTTCAATAAACACCATAATGAATTATTCTAGGTATGGGTGGAAGATCTTACTCATGAGATCCACGAAAACTGTCAGTGAATTTTTTTTAGTTAAAATAGCATCACCATGTACTCGCATAGACCATAACTTCTCTTAAACATCATATTCATGATGTCCTCCTCTATATACCAAAACTATTGATAGCTTGATAAGATATTGATCTTGGAGAACCATCAGGCTCCCTAAAACTAATCAAAAAGGTCATAAATCCTGGGTAGAGGGAACATATTCTTCATTTTCACCTGGTTCAAATTCTAGTAATCTATGTAGATTCTAATATTTTCATCCACCTTCTTATTGAGTATAATAGGTTCACCCAAAAGTGGTTTTATTGTACTGATGAATCCCTTTTTCTCTAATTCCTATATTTTTACCTTGAGTTACATCAACTCAGACAGTTCCCTACAGTAAAAAGGTTTTGAAATGGTTTTTGTTCCTGGCATTAGTTCTATCTAAAACATAACTCCTCTACCAAGTGGAATTCCTATGAAATCTTCTATGAAGACATCCTGATAGAGATCCACATCTGGAGGAAAAGATGAGGGGGGACAAATAATCCTTAAAAAATATCCAAGCCTTCAATCTATGTCAATACTATATAAAGATGGATTTATTTTGTACCAACTCTAATAGATCCCAAATCCCAATTATCAGTCATTGGGTACTTCTCACCTTTAGGAGATGTAAATGATGTCAGTCTCTGATAGTAATTAACGTGATATTTGAAAATTTTTAGTGAGTCCTTTCTAAGAATCACATAAAATATCATCATCCCTAAAATCATGAACTCTCATATATTTCTATAACTATAAAAAACTATATGACACTATGAGAATTGCTGATGATGAACCACTTCCATTCCCAACAGTGCAGAGATGGAAAGAGACAATGAAGATAACTTGAAGGGTAATTCAAATATTATAAAATATTATATAGATATGATGGAATGGTAAGTATTGATATAAAAAAATAAGTAGGAAATGTAGAAGTGGTCAAGACCATACCTCTTATAGTAAAGAGTCCCTTCCCACCATCCACGGGAGTCTGATCTACTACATAAACTCATCCTACAGCAGCTCCATGTCCATAAACCTGTTAAGTATGACTTTCTTGAATCATCATCATCTAACCCTAATTAGTCCCATATATTAATGTTTATTTATAAATTAAACCCATGTAATATATATTTCATGATGTCTTCAAGTAGAAATATTATAGATTCCCCATACTATCACATCGATGACAGTTAATATGAGGTTTTGGATATAAAGTATGATAATTCCCCCACTTCCCATAATTGAAGCACTAAATACCCCCTTACCCTATAAAAGGGGATGATGAGCCTCTATAGAGCTATGGTTTTCAACCCTGGATCTAATGTGAATCCCCAACCTTCCTCTTTAAACTGATGAATGTATCACTAGGAAGTCTATAGAAGGTTGAAAGAATACTTGTAGCTCTTTCCTCCTCCAAGACCTTGTCAATCATCAAGGACTTGAAAAGAACCTAAGTATAAGTAATCAAATCTATTTTCCTTAGATGTTGTATCAAATATTATAAAATAATGATCCCAAACTTCCTATGTTTATCCCCTTTGTCCCTAGCCAATATAGGAATTAAGCATTGATACTCTTTGAAATGATCAGAGTATGCAGGCACTGTCAATTCCCCTGATGATACTACATAAACTCATTTTATTGGTCCAAATTCATCATAACTAAGAAAAACTCCTTATAAAAGATTAATTTTAATGTTACCCTCATGAGTACCTCTCATATTCTTTCCTAAATCATAAAATCCCACCACTATCCAGTGGCTCCCTAAAGCATAAAGGTTCCAAACATCACCTTTCAATCCTTTGAGGTCTCTGCCAATAAAAATACTCTCAATAATCCATATTCAATACAATTAAACCTAAGGGAATCCAATTCCCTATAAATATGGAGGAAGTTGGAACTATAATTCTTGATCATAGTTGACCATACTCTTAGAAGAACCTCCTCCTTGTATAGGCTCTATGTGGAGTAATCCTGGATAAAGTGGTCCTTCCACATGAACTATTAGAGTGGGTATGGGAGCATTCTCATGTACCATTAGTGGTAGAATTAGGACTTCCTCCCTTAAGGGAGCATTATGGAATTCTCCACCAAGTGGTCCAGTCAAGTATCATTGGGGTGGAATTTTCTATAACATGAAGGAAACACTTAGAACATTTAAGAGAGATCCTAACTTGTCTATGGGATTACACAAATGTTCTCCTAGGAGTCTTCCCATAACCCAAGGTATATCCCTCCTATAATAAACCAATGTATCAATCTATAAACCTTTGTCATAGTCACATATATATATACATGTAATAGCTTGATCATATTCAAATAATTAATTCCAATATATATATCTCAATATCATAGAAAATAGATATATCACCCAATCAAGGAATGTTAGTCTATCATAAATAGATAGTAAAAATTAATGAACTAAATTACATAATTATTACATAGAATAATATATATATATATATATATGAAATTTAATTCTAAATCCATATTCATGATGCATAAACTTACAAATAATCTCATACAAACGTAATGTCAATCTCATCAGTGGTAACTCAGAGGTCCATTAAACATGTGTCGATCAGACACATGGAAAATCCCCTACCCAAGTCCCGCACATACTATCTCTTTTATACAATGGACCATGTAATTAAAAAATAAAAGTATAAAGATGTGCCCTGATATCATTTTTTAAGTCCTCAACTCCAACCTTTGAGTCTGAGCCAGATAACCACAATACCTCATTAGTGACTCTCCATATACAAGAGGTTGTCGAATAGTAGAGAGGGTATGAACGCAGTCAGTGGGGATACTACACCTTCAATATCATATCCCTACACCAAAAATAATAAAAAAAATATAAAAACAACTCATAGTAAAACAAATAAGAAGATAATACATCATAATTTATTATCGAATGGCACACATGTCATACATAAGAATAAACGGGCACCATGTGTGGAAAGGCAAATTCGAGTATAAGAGTTAAAGTAAAAAAATATTTAAAACAACAAAATAATCTAAAATAGATCGTAGTTCCACTATCATATCCATGATATTCAGCTCAACCCTCTTCTACAGGCCTCATTCCCTCCCCTATATCCCTATTGATGAAGAATTATCACACATCTAGATGCATGTGTAGGTTGTGAGTCAAAAAACTCTATAGAACATGACCAATGTATACATAACATGATTTAACATTTATAAGATTGAATGTATTGATATTTATTATATGTGTACACTACAAAAACCATACTGAGTGTTTTTGAAAAAACCAAGCTTCCATGAACCTTGAAAGTACCTTCTTTAGATCCATTCTATAAAACATATAAGTGGTTATAAAAACAGCATGACTACATGTTTTAGCCTCAAAGATAATCAAAATTCATATAGGCTCTAGGAATATAGGTCATACAAAAATAGTCCATCATTAATAGTTCTTATCTCTAAAGACATGACACATAGGCCATCATACCCCACTGTTGCCTCACGGGTTAGATCAAACCATCATACTCATAGATTAAACTGATAGAGAAAATATTTTCAATGATTTTATATTGAATTTATATTTTTTAATCCCACTAATGACTTATTTTATATATAATTGTTAAATTTATTTACTATATAGGTATTTTGAGAATAATTTTTGAAAATTGAATAATTTTATGTATTTCAAGTCAGTTTTTCCTTTCGGTCACTATATTCACTACACCTGTCCAAATAGAAAATTTCCATTTTTTTAGATCTTTATGTTTGTTGTTATTTATTTAATTTAACTATACCATGATCTAAATCCATACATTTGAGTCCCAAATCAATCTCACGAATCTGGCCTTGGAATATGTGTCCACATCTAGAAGATTTTGAAGATAGGCCTATATCTGAAAAATAGCTAGCCCAATTGAGCTAAAATTTTACCTAGATAAATAGGAAATATGAATATAAAATTTTTATAACTATGGTATCATGTAATTTTTCTAATTTAAAGCCAATAAATTCATGGTGAATCATAGATGAAGAATAAAATGTGTAATTCATACTAGAATAATATTCTAGAGTAAATCAGTTGTAATTTTTGATACACATTTAAAAAAGATTCTTAAATTTTGTAGGATCACAAGGAAGGAAAATAGTAAAATCTTTCTAAAATAAAAATTTTAAAAATTATTCCATTTATTATGTCTACCACACATGAAATATCATAGGATAGGTTTAGAATGAAATTTTTCCACTCTTTTTTCTAATAACAATTTAATCCACCCCATTTTCAAAGGGTTGGAAAATCAAGATATCCATTGGAGTATCTAAGTATTATTTCATTAGATGTTTTAATATTATATATTTATAATAAATATTATTATTATTATTTATCTCTTTATCTTTCAATTTTTCTTTTCTCTTTCTCCCACTTTTTTCCTTTCTCAACTCCATTAAAAATGGAAAACTGGCCTCAGTGATTGTTCGAGGGAGGGATCAATGATTTTATTGATTTTATTATGTGTTCATGTTTCTATTATTCAATTATAAGAATTTCATTGGTGGTTAAATATATTTGGGTGAGATATTTCCCCTTTTCTCTATAACATGAGTTCTTCTTCTAGTTTATTTATAATCCTTCTCTTCACTATGTAAGTAATTCACAATGTGGAGAGTGGATTGGGTATCGATAGTCGGTGAAGATATTTCCTAGAAAAAATTAGGAAAATTATTTCACTATATTAGTATATATCATTGTGGGGTAATAAAAATTCAAATGAGATGATGTCCTGTAATATATCTTGAACACTATATTAATTGAGTATCTATAATATTTCAATAAACAATGATATCAATCATTGTGATCTCATAAGAATGTTTTACTTCTTTATTTTTTACAAACTTAATTTTCTATGAATGTTATTTTATCATTTAATTTATATATTTATATAAAAATTTCATTTCAAAAAAGATACCTATTTATATTTTTTAGTCTTATATTAGTTAGAACATAAATAGTGAAAATATAAATTTGGTGTTGTGTGAGTTTCCTTCTCAAGACCGACCCTATGGTTCATACTATGTCGTGTTCTTAGGAAAATAACAAAATAAATTGAAGTGTGATTCATAAAAAATCCCACCCATCAATTTGGAACCAATTCAGGGGATCCAAGTGGTCTTTAATCAATATTTTTTTCATATTTTTTAAATAATTATCTTTTATTTCATTAAAAAAAACTAAAAAAACTCTATCCACATGATGTATTTCATTCAAATTTTTCATCATTGACTAACCATTCTTAGGTACAATGATAATTGGTTGAAAATGATGAGGAGGCCCTCTTATAAAGGAATGATGAAATCATTTTTTTAGCTAATAAAATGTAAAATGACCATGTTACAAGTCTCTTATTCCAAGAAATGATATACATGGTTAATCAATAAAAAACTAATTATCATTGATTAAATTCCAAGGAGGAAGGTCCATTGGATGGGGGGCCTCAACCAGAACTAAAATGAGTAGTGGAAGAGATTTCACTAATAATTTTTTATGTTAATGAACCGAAGGAGTAGAGGAGGATCTATTAAAGGAATTACTAACATCACCCGACACTCAAACATGGACATGGGAGATCCCTAAAAAACATATGTCGGATGATGAACTAATATAAGATCAATGTTTTTTAGAAGAATCCTAGAATCTATTTTTTGAAAATAACCTGAAACATGATCTTCCCATCCTTGATAATGAAAAATAAGTACCTCTATACAATTATGCAACATTAAAGGATGGTGATAAGGATTCACATATAGAGATTGGGTTTTTAATGGAACATCTACAAGAGATCAATTTCCAAGATGACTTAAATGAAAGGGAATATTTTTTAATTCCTTCATCATGTTTTAATATTATTTTTTATAAATGGTTTTTTGAATTATAATTTATTGAAATATCTAACACATCACAAATGGAGAGGTACCTATATATTATGGAACTGAACAAAAAAGTAGTGGTTGAAGAAAAATAGCTGAAGGATCATGTGGTGATACAAATATCTCCTATAAATAAACTTACATACAATATGAAGGAGGACACCATTAAATTCGAAAGGGAGCACGCCTTTCTTCTTTCTTCTCCCCATTTCCTCCTCAAATTATTTCTTTATAATTTATTTACGGTTGTTCCATTTCTTCTCTTCTCCGAGGTTCTTCATTCTTGGTGTCCACTCATAGATGCTAGGAAAATTCACATGTGGGGGTTCAGCTCAAATAAACTACACCCCCATCTGATTAGGGATAATCCACTACAATTTCCTAACTATGGGAAGTAAAAAACTAGCACCTTTTTGGGGGTTTAAACAAAGATTTATCCCTTCTTCCACTTTATATTTTTTATTTTTCAAATGTTTTTTTTTTCTTGTTTTATTTTTGTTTTAAAGTTGTATTAGATAGAATATTAACTCAAGTCTTCTACTTAAAAATAAATCATGTTATGTATCCCCCTTTCGTTATTTTATTTACTGCATAATTAAAAACAATTATGAAAATATTTCTTGATCAAATTTGAAATAAAAATAGGGTATTATATGGAATAATTTTAGGGTATTTCAATATTTTTTTATTCATTTTGTGTGTTTTTATATTTTGGGGATCATTTTTTTTCTTTTTCAATTTTTCATGTTTGGATTTTTATTTTTAGTGTGTTCTTAGGATTCCTTGGCTAAATTGAATACATTTGAAAATTAAAACCATATTGGTATTTTAGGAAAATTTCATGATTTGAATATTTGAATATTTAAATGATTAATGAATAGATTTTTCCCAAATTTCCAATATTTTCATTTGATGAATTTTTATTTATTTTGAAACCCATGTACACTGGGGATTTACAAATTGAAAATATTTCCCAACTAGAGTGGTTTATAAACATTTTTTACAACTTCTTTATATTTTTATACTTATTGAGAGTCTTGATAAATGTTGTTTGATATATGAAATTATTTTTTTCTCTTTTTAAAATATATTATATTTAATGTAATGTGTTAAGATTAATATAGTCACCACTTTGAAAGTGCCTTTTTACATTCAACACTTATGTTGACCTACCTTTACATCTGACCTTTATTAGACCCTAGTATACATGAAATACCTTTTTAGGAATCCAAATTATAAGCCATTTATCCATTTCCAATATTCTCTATAAGTTAAATACATGATTATTATTGAACTCAAATATTGGGGGGACTTTCATTGTGTTTTTTTGATTTGATAAATTTATTTGAGATGAATTTAAAGTGTAGAAAATTTTATTTATTATTTTGTGAAAGAACATTCATGATGGAAAGAAGGATGGGTGACCCAAATATCATTATAAATATGTCATAGGAGTTTACCAATACCTAAAGATCAAATTTTTTATTCCCTTTTCCACAAAAAATATGACACTAAAGAGAAATTCCATTTCTAAATTCAAGCTAAAAAATCTACAAGTGGGGGAAATAGGGAATAAATTTATCATTGATGATAAAATTCCATATGTGACCATCCAAGGGTGATAAAAATATGTTTAGAGGTGATTGATTTTTAAGCTTATTTAAGAGAACACCATTCTTGAGAAAAAACTATTTTTATGAATTTACATCACTTTAGAAATTAACCAACATCATTCTACCACTGATGTTTTTACTTTTAAAACCATCCAACTCTTAGCCTTGGAATAACCCATGTAAAATGCCTAATGATTGGAACATTTTTTACTATGTGAAGTGGATATGTTATGAGGATATAAAGAGTATGGATATCACACATGTTCTTGAGAATGAGAAAAACTCTCCATTAAACAAATATTGAGGGATAGAAAAATATTTTTCTTAGGAGTTAGGCATGACAAAAAAAATTGAGGATTAACAAGATATTGATTGTATTTTTATGTTTTTTAAGGATTTAGTGTGTTTTTATACTTGTATGAGGAATTATCTTTCCTTATATGTGATAATTCAGTGGTGTTGTCATTTCTTCTTTGGAATGTTTGTACAGGAGTGTAATGTTTATGTATGTGGGAATTGATAAAGAAAATATTTTCAATACTTTTACTTTGAATTTAAATGTTTTCATCCCAAAAAAGTGTTATTTTGTTGGAAATTTTGATATTTTATGGTTTTAAAAGTATTTTGATCGTTATTATGAAATTTTTATAATTTTTGGAATTTTAATTATTTCAAGTAAGTTTTGTATTTTGGCTACAACATTCACTACACTAATACAAATTGAATAATTAATTATTTTAGGCTTTTATGTTTGTCAAAGTACATTTCATTTAACTAGACCAAGTGATGAATCTAAACATTTGATGCCAAAATCAAGATCACAAATCAAGCTTCATAATTTATGTTATGATATGGATAATTTTAAAGATGGGCCTATATATCACAAAAAAAATGAACCAATTAGGATGAAATTTTACATGGATAAATAAAAATTCCTGAGAAAAAAATTTCAAAACTATGGCACTGCATTATTATGCCTCTTTAAAAGTGATAAACTCACGAGAAACGGAATATGGGGAATATGAAAATTCAATCATTCTAGAATAATTTTTCAGATTAAATTTGTTGTAAATTTTTCTACACTTCAAAATAATCAAAAATTTGGTGAAAACATGCATAATACATATATCAGAATATTTTTTAATGAAAACATTGCCATTTTATTCCATTTAACGTGGCTATCATGTGTAAACGTTCAGAGGACATATTTGGAATAAAATTTTTTCCAATCTTTTGCCTATAGAAATTACTCCACCTCCTTTTCAAAGGGTATAAAATTCAAGATATCAATTTTATTATTTCGGTATTTTTTTATTTAATGTTTTAGTATTATATATTTTTATTACATATTATTATTATTCTTTATATCCATCTATTTCATTATATTCTTTTGTGTTTTTCACACTATTTCCTATTCTCAACTCCACTATGAATGTAAAACTCTCCTCAGTTATTGTTTGACGGAGGTATTTGTGATTTTATTGAGTTTCATGTGTATTAATGTTTCACTTATTCAATTTTTATAATTTATGTGTTGATTAAATAGATTAGGTTGAAAAACTTCCACCTTTTCTATATCACCTGAATTCTTCTTCTCATTTATATATCATCCCTCCCTTCACTATCTAAGTCAGTCATGTGATCAATTATAGCTTGGGTAGTGATGGTTAGTGAATAGATGTCCTATAAAACATTAAGAGGGGTATTTATTTACATGCATAGATCTCAGTGTGGGGTAATAATAATTCAAATGAGATAGTGTAGTGTGAAAAATTTTGATCTCTATATTGAATTAAGTATCTATAATATATTAAATAATAATGATATCAATATCTATGATCACCTAAGAACATATTTATTTCTTCTTACATACTTACTTAATTTTTTATACAAGTTATTTTTTCATTTCATTTATTTATTAATATATCACATTCATTTCAAAAGAACCCCTCTTTTTATTAGTTGGTTTTGTATTAGTTAGAATATAAATGATGACAATAGAAATTTGGGGTTGTGCGAGCTGCCTCCTTGAGATTGACTCTTGGGTGTCTTCTATAATTAATTTATAGGAAAATAATAAATATATTGAAGTGGGAGTCGTAAATAAACCCTCACATCAATTGGGCCCTATTTCCAAGGAACCAAGTGGTATTCACTTATAATTTTTACTCACATTTTTGTAAATAATTATATATTACTTAATTAAAATACTAAAAAATACATATTTGTTAAATATGTATTGAAATTTAAATTATTCTATATGGACGTAGTATTCTCAAGTTCAAGGATAATTAGTTAAAAATGTTGAAGTGGACCTCTTTTAAAAACTTATTTAAATCATTGTTTTAGCAAAGAAAAATTTCAATGACCACGTTATAGTTCTCTCATTTCAATAACTAATGAACATAGTTAATCAATTTAAAATGTATTCTAAAATATTGAATTCTAAGAATGAAGTACCATTGGAAAAGAGACCTCAAATAAAACCATAATTATTTGTGTAAGATACTTCATCAATAATTGTTTTATTTTAAAGAGCTTAAGGCAGTGAGGAGCTACTAAAAGAAATTATTAACATTATCCTGCACTCATCCACAGACAGAGGTGATCCTTGAAGAACACATGAAAGATTATGCACTTATGAGAGATCAATAATTTTTAGAATAATATTAGAATCTATTTGAATAACCTTTGTGACATTTTAAAAAATATTTTTTTTGTTGATTACTAACCTTTTGTAAAATATTTTTTTTTGTAAATCTGGTAAAAGATGTGATGTTGGAAGATTGAGAAGTTGCTAAAATTATGAATGAAGAAAGTTGTTTTATAGAGATTTTGATTGGATTCTATAGTGTAATATTCATCTGACAAAGACCATCAAATTTATATATTAATGAAAATTTAGAAGTTACTGGAAATTGGATTTAAAAAGTTTTCTATATTGATGAGACTCAAAAAGTAGGGAAGTCATAGAACTTAAAAGTATATTAGATAATTCTTTGATAATATAAAATTTCTCGAAATCATGAAAAATATCATGATATAAGATGTTTACGAAAAGTAGATGTTGTAGTTCTCTAGCCAAAATTTTCCATACTCATAGTTTTCCAAATTCAGATCATCAAATCCAAAAGAACCAGACACATAAGTTTCCAAAATTGAAGTTTGTATTAGCTAAAGTTTGAGGAAATGAAAAGTTCATGGTAAGACCTATTTATTCAAATATTGGGAATTGAACATGCCTAATAAAACATGAATCAAACCAAATTTATGGATTCTGATTTTGGATTTGTTGTGTTATTGCGCATGTGAAAATAAATTTTAAGAGATTTAAGATTTCATATTTTAATTGCTAAGCAAGGAAAAAGGAGGATATCATATTTTATTTGAATCAATAATATGAATAAGTTAAAAGTTTTTTCACCACATAATTTGATCATATGCAAAATTGGTTTGAAGAGTTCAAGTTTTCTATTAGACTGATCTAATTGGACTTCTAGCAGAATCTAAGCTTACAAGAGAATTTTTTATCCAAGGAATCAAATGCGTTTTTTTATTAGATGAGTAGATGAAACTGATTCATCGGATGAGATAATAACACCAATCCATCAGATGATCATTGAAACTGATAATTCATCAGATTCCATGTTCCATTGGACATAGTTTGATCAGATGAATAGAGTTGATGAAGACTTGTGAACAAAGTATAAGAGTTCAGAGTCACCAAACAAAGAAAAATTCAGAAAGACTGAAGTTTTTACTAGACTACCATTATAGGTTTTTAAATTTTCAATAATGAAGAAACCATTTTCAGTTGTCCTTTAGCATTGGATAAAGAAATCATATAATTGTCTTCAGTAGTTTATGTTGTTTTATTTCAATGGTTCAATAGAAAAATATGTGAGTTTTTATAATTTGGTCAAGAAAATTGGAGTGTAAAATTGTGTTTTTATATTTCAATTGGGTCAAAATAATTAGAATAATGAATATATATTTGGAATTATATTTTCCATACCATAATTTTTAGACTTATGTTTTGAAATTTGATGATATTTCTGAAGATTCAAGAATTTTCGAGAAGACATCAAAAGAGATGAGAAGGTTTTAAGTGGTCAAAAATAATTGTTAAAGGTGAGTGAAATTAATAATTTTGGAATTTGGGTGAGGAGGAAAAATATTTTAGCTTCCCACATTTACCATTTATAGAGCTCCTCTAAATAGATTAGGAAAGTATAGTAGTACTTAACATTGTTCACACATGTATAAAAGTTGTTACTCTACAGAATTGGTTTCAGAAGTGATTTTTCCAACCAAAGTTGTTTTGTGTTGAAGAAGAGTTTCTAGAAAGATTATTCTGATATAAAGATTAGACATATTGAAGTTTAGACAATTGAATAGAGAGAATCTAGCTCAGAGTATCATTATGAGTTTTTTGTGAAGTCGTTCAACAAGTATATATTTTCTGTACAGGCTTATCATAAAGTTCTGGAATTGGAAAATTTGAGAGTTGGCGAATTAGACTAAAGCTGTCATAATGAATCCATTGGAAATTATGGAATCATATATAGGTATATTGGAATGAGGTTCCAGACAGACCTCTAGTGGAGCAATTTTAACAAGTTACATATTTTTTTATGGATGGAGTTGTTGTATGAAACAATTTATAAACTTTTGGTATTCATTATAATCATTCCTATCAGAAAATCGAAGTTTTCTAATGGGATTTTATCAAAGTTTTATTCACTTATTCAAAATAGTGAATTTCTATAGACCCATGAGAGTGAATATGGAAAGGATGTAGGTTATGACACTGAGGATGAACATCGTAAATTGTGTATTCTATGTTTACTTTTTTATTTCTTCATGAATTTTAGTTTACTGAAAGTTTATAAGTAATAAACTACAATAAGTTGTAGGGGTTATGTTTTTTAATGTTTAAATTTATAAAAAGGAAATAAATAATTTAACCCCCCCCCCAAATTATTCTTTGATCCATTGAAACATCAATTGGAATCAAAGGTAAGGCACCCTTGTTGAATCCTTATCATCGAAAATATTAATTCTATAAAAATTAGAGGAATTTCAACATTTGATTGAAAAATTATCATGGTAGTAAAATTAGGATGATTCCATGTCTCTTATCTCTTGGACTATAAGTTGTTGGTTCTTCTATAATTGGGTTTTCACCCATGAATAAATATTCCCTGATGACTTTTGGTGAAAAAATAAATATTGAAGTTGATGGAAAAGAAAAATATTATATTCTTATGTCTCGATCAAAAAAGGTTTATATGAAGGTGATGGGTCTCAAAATAGAAAATATTATGTGGTACAAGCTCTAAACTATTTTTGAAGTGAATACTTATGTGAAGGAAGAAAATATAGGAATATGGTATAGAAATTGTTTAAGATATAAGAATAAGATATGAAGAAAATATTGATGAGTACTTCTCTAGAGTAAATAAATTTTGTTGCAATATCAGAGGTTTTGGATATGTCCTTCAAGATTCTACAATCCTAAACGAACTCATAATAAACTTTTCGTGTAAGTTTGATTCTAAAATTTTTTCATTAGAAGATAAAGTTGATTTATCTCTTGTAAAATATCATAACTTTATTGTTTCTTGTGAAATGATAAAATCTCTTGTTTTCAAAAATTATATGCAATATGAAATTGATTTTGAAGTAATGAGAAAGATGAAAATTCAAGATGGTGAAGATGTTTATCCTTTTGATTTTGTAGATAAAGAGGGTGATGATTTGAATGAAAAAAATGATATCTCTAATCTTTAATAACTATCAAGGAAGAAAAGGAAATTATATAGGAAAACTTCTTCTCAAATTTTTTGAGTGTGGTGGAATTGGGTACTTTGCTTTGAATTTCCCTGACAATAAAGTCAGAGAATACAGAGATGATTCTGATGAAAAAACATTTATTTAATAAGTGGAATAAAATTTCCTAATAAGAAAAATCAAATTATAAAAAAAATTCACTGGAGACAAAATAAGTGGGTTGAGAAAAAAAATCAGACTCATCTAAAAACAATTCAATAAAATATTAATGTTCATAAAAGTTAAGAACATTCATTGAAAAAGTTAAGTAAATAAAATATTACATAGATAGTGGAGTTGAATAAGGGGAGTGAATAATCTTATAAATAGTATCAACTCAAATTAAAACTTTTTTCATGTTTTTAGAAAAATTGAAATCTTAAGAATAAAATTATAATGGTGGTGAAATAGAGTAGAAAATTTATTAATAGTGGAAAAGATGTTATCAAGAAATAATAAGAATACATCTTGGAGATCTTAACTTACAAAAATGTAATTTCTGAAGATAGAAATATTATGGAATAACTCAGTAAGAAGTTGGAATCTAAGGAATAAGAAGCTTACAATTTTAAAAAAAACTTCACAAGGTTGAATTTTCTATAGGAAATTTGAATGAATATTTTATAAAATCTTCGGATATAAAATAGGAATCACCTAAAGCTGTAGAAAAACTTCACTCCAAGAATTAAGGGAAATATACACCCACTAAACTAAAAAGGTCATCAAATTTTTCTAACATTTTAGCTATGGAGAAAAATATTGTGAAATATTATGTTGAGAAGGGATGTGAAAAAACTATCACATCAACAAATTTTGAAAATTACCCCCATAAGAAAGTTTCCAAATGCCTAGAGGAAAATAGAATTGAATGATGCTTTGAACCTCAAATGTATTATTATAGGGAAATATATTACTTCTAATGAAGATCAAGATTTGATGGTTTTTTTAGTTCAATAAAATTCAAGGGTAAAATATTATTACTATTAGAACTACATGTCTCTTCCCTGTTATAAGCCTGTATTAAGGGGGAGTAACAATGGAAGTAGAATTTGTAACATTCCTAAAACTCAAAAATTTGGAAAATTGAAATCTCACGATGTTAGAAAACATCCAACAGAAAAAAAAATTGAATGTATAGAAGAAGTTTGTGGAATATGTGTCCAAGATGTTCATAATTATAAAAAAAAGGGTTGACACTTCTTATGATTTTTGTTTCTTATGATATAAAATAAAAAGAAGTTGGAAAGAATAATGTTAAGGAAAGATCTTTTATCATTGAGAAAGATTTGAAAGTAAGTAAAAAAATAAAAACATAGATACTTGATAGTGGTTTTTCATCATACATGAAAGTTGATTTGAAAATCATAAAAGATTTTGAAAATCGTGATAGAGGAGTTGTTAACTTCAGGAATGATAGTTCTATAAAAATTAGAGGAATATGAATGGATGAGATTGAAGAAGAAAAATTGGAATCTAAGTTAGTTCTATTATTTATGAACTAAAACAAAACTTACATAGTGCAATTAAAAATTGTGATGATTTCAATTAAGTGATTTTCAGAAATGATTCTTGTATCATCAGGATTGTGGATGTTGGGAAATTTTTTATAAGTGGAGAAAGAACTAGTTGAAATCTGTTTCAAATTAGAGAATTTGATAACTCATGTTATCTAAGAGCTGAAGATGAGAATAATTTGTGGCATCATATACATGGACAACATAAGAATAAAAGTAAGAAAAAACATAATAAAGTTGAGGTGGTTTAAAAAATATATAATTGAATAGAATAGAATAAGTTGTTTTTATACCTTTTTAGAAAGGAAAAATGACTAACAAAATTCATAATAATGTTGAGATTATGTTTACAAAACCTCTTGAACTTACTCACTCTGATTTATGTGGGCTGATGATACATCAATCAACAAAATGATATTTTTACTTCATCAAATTTATTGATTATTTCACTTGAACAACCAACATCAGGTTTATGAAACACATGTCGGAGGCTATAGAGATGTTCATATTCTTTAGAAAAGATGTTGAGAAATAAATGTGGGTTTATAAAAAGAAGTTTACAAAATATAATGGTATATAATTCACTTGAAATTATTTTGAATCATACCTTAGAGAGTTTGGAATAAAACAGAAGAATTGTTCTCCCTACATCCCACAAAAAAATGGAGTAGCTAAAAGGAAAAATAAAAGTTTGGTGTAAATGGGAATAAGAATGTTATAAGAATACAAAATTTTAATGTTCTACTAGATAGAAGTGGTTGGTACAATTTTACTTGTTCAAAAAAAATTGAGGCCAAAATCCAACATGAATTATTATAAAATGTGGAAGTGAGTTAAAATAGACAATTCATGATTAATAATAATTGTGTTATGAGGAAAGTGAATTTGAAAGTGAAAATTTGAAATTTCATACATTACAAAACATCTCAAAACTAAAAATATTCTTTATAATCAGAAAGCTTCGACTTTGAAAAGAAGAAGATTTAGATTATAAAATCATGGAACACTCATTTCAAAAGTTGAACTAGAAGTAGTTTCATGAAAAATTGAACAGAAATAATGGATTGATGCAATGAATTAAGAGTTGTAACAGATTGAGAAAAACAACACTTAGGAACCTGTTCCATGTCCAAAAAATAAAAATTTTATTAGAATAAAATGGGAGTATAGGAACAACTTGAATAAACATAGATAAGCTGCAAGAAACAAATTAAGAATTGTTTATAAGGATATTAAGTGTTGGAAGGTGTGGATTTTGAAGAAACCTTTCCTCTAAATGCAAGATTAGAAACTATTATAATGTTTCTAGAAGTGCCTAAAAATCAAAATTACAATTTTTAATAGATAGATATAAAGTCATATTTTATAAATAGTGATATTTAAGAAGAAGTATACATTGAACAACAATGTGGGTTTGTACTTGATAATGATGGAAGATATTATTTTAAATTGATGAAATCATTATATGGGTTAAAACAAGCTCTGCATGCCTAGTATCCCAAAATTTATAGTTTTTTGGAAAAAGTTAAATTTTATAAAGGAATTTTTGAAAAAAAAACTTGTATTTTATCAAAGTTAACTCTATAACTATTGTTTTAATTATTTATTTGGATGATATAATTATTTTTTGAGATGAATAAAATTTTTGAAATGAAATTTATGATGAAATGAAGAAAAATGTTGATATGTCAATATTGGTAGATTTAAATTTATTCCTCATTTTACATGTTCAAAAAAAAAGGAAAAATAAATTATTTATCTCTCAAGAAAATAATTCCATGGAATTATTGAAAAATTTTGGCATGAAAGAATATAAATAAGACTTTACTCTTATTTTATTATGTTGAAATTCGACTAAAGATGAAAACTTAAAATGTGTGAATTAGAAAGATTTTTGGAAGCGGGTTGGAAGTTTTTTTATCTCGCTCCCTCAAGACCTAATATTGTTTATGTTGTCACTTTGTGTTCCAGATATTAAAGTGATCTGAAATAATCCCATATGTTGGAACTAAAGAGAATAATAAGGTATATTAAAGGGAAAAATTCACATGGGATATTGTATAAAATAAGTTTTTATATGAACATTCATGGTTATACTTATGTTGATTGGGTTTGAGATTGAAATGACATAAAATAAATTTCAGGATGAACATTTACTTAGGAGAATGTTGTGTGAGTTGTCATAGTAAGATATAGAGTTTCATAACATTGAGCATAGAATAATTAGAATATGTTTTTTCTAAACTAGTTTGTACTCATAAGTTGTGGATGAAAGTTTAGTTGGAATATATGAAAGTTTAAGTTTTCAAACCATTGAAGATACTTTGTGATAATTAGAGTGCAATTGATCTTCCTAAAAATCATATCCAACATTAAATTTCAAAAAATATTGATATCAAGTTTCACTATCTAAAATAAAAATTTGCTAGTGGAGATGTTGCGTTGGAATATATTTCAATGTAATATCAAATTGCTAATATTTTCATAGAAGCGATGCCTAAAGAATTATTTATGGAATTAATGATAAAACATCATGTTCATTCTCTACTAATGACTTCTAAAACATCATAAGGGAGTCCCCCACTGTGATTTGGATCATTTTGATAAAGGGGATAATTTAAAAAACTTTATCCAAAAAAGGATAGGGGTAATTTTCTTACATAAATGAATATGAAGCTATGGTTATCATAAAATGGATACTTTTCTTAATAGGAATCTATGGTTATCATAAAATAGGGGAGATAAAGAAAAATGAGTGGAAAAAATAAAATCTAGGAGGGAATTATCATTACATGGCCTAAAATTTACATTTATCTAAGGGATTTAATTCCTTCAAAAGCATTAATTTATCCATTAGTGTAGTGTTAGGACACTCTCTTTTGAGAAAGTTTGCGTTTTGGTAAAATTCAAAAAACTTCAGTTGTTTACAAAAATTAGCTGTAAAAAATATGAAAATTGAAAAATAATGAATTGAAAAAAAACAATGGGGGTTGTCAAAAAAATTCAACGGGTGATATTGAGTAAAAAAATTATTGTTTTAACAATTTTTTTATTAAAATCTAACCATTTTTAAAAGAATATTTTTTCAAATCATCTGAAATATATACTGCTAGAAGTTTGAGAAGTATCTGAAAGATTTAATGAAGAAATTTGTTTTGAAAAAATAGCAATTTTATGCTTCATCAGATGATATATCAGACAAATACCATTATATTGAGATATCGATGAAAATTTATAAGTTACTAGAAATTGGATTCATATGGTTTTCCATGTTACTGAGATTTAAAAATATAGGAAGCCATAGAAATTACAATGTAATTCAAACTATGATTTTCTAATCTTAAATCTCTCAACATCATGAAAAATATCATGATATAATCTATTGAATAAAATGAGATTTTGTAGTTATTCAATTATAGTTTTCTAAAATTAGATCTTTCTGGATGTAGATCTTCATATCCAAAAGCACCAGATGCCAAAGTTGTGAGACTAGAAGTTTATATTATCTAATGTTTGAGGAAATGAAATGTTGTTTATGATACATGGAAAATCATATGCAGGTCAACATATTCACTTAATCAGATGTGAATCAAACTGGTTTTAAATTTCTATGTTTTGAGTTATTGCGGTGTTTCACATGTGAAAATAAATTTGAGGAAATTGAAGATATAATATTTAAATTTCTAAGTAAGGATAAAGGAGGAGATAATAATTACTTTGAATCAAAATATGGAGAAGTTTGAAGTTGTTTCATCATAAAAGTTGATGGAATATATATGTTTTTTGAAGATTGAAATTTTTCTATAAAAATGATCTGAACAGACTTGAGGTAGTTTCTAAGCTTATATAGGGAAGATGTGATCCATGGAATCGAGATCCGATTCATTGGATGAGCAGATGACATTGATTCATCAAATGATCTTATAAAACTGATCCATTTGATGAAATTTGACACTAATAAGTCATTAGATGTTGAGTTTCATCAAACAAAGTTAGATCAGATGAAGATAATTGTTGAAGACTTTATAAAAAAAAGAAGTATAATAGTTCAAAGTCTCTGTAGAAATAAAATTTCATAAAGGTTGAAGTTGTTACAATACATTTGTTACTGGTTTTTAAAGTTTTAACAATTTATTTTTCATTTTTAATTTTCCTTGAGCATCATAGTGAGAAATCATATATTCTTTTTCAGTAGTTAAAGTTTTTTTGTTTCAATGGGTTAATAAATGAATTTTTTAGTTTTTACAATTGGGTTAAGAACATTTGATTTTGAAATTTTGTTTTTATATGTCAAATGGGTTAAGAGAATGAGGATGATGAACAAAGTATAAGACGTGGATTTTTTGGACCATCATTTCCAAAATGATGTTTTGAATTTTTATAAGAGTTTTGAAGATTCAATAAGTTTTGAGAAGACACTAGAATAGATAAGAAGGTTTCAAGGGGTCAAATATTAATTTCAAATGTGAGTAAAAATTTGCATTTTTTTAATTTGGGTAAGTGGGAAAAATATTTTAGTTTCTCACCTATACTATTTCTAGAGAACATATAAATATAAGAGAAAAGTAAAGTGATACTTAACACCATTCACCCATGTATAAAAGTTGTTACTCTATAGAATTTTTTTCAGAAGTTATTTTTCTAATCGAAGTTTCTTCATGTTAAACAAGAGCTTCGAGATAGGGGATTCTAATCTGAAGATCAGATATAGTGAAGTTCAAAATATCAGACAATGATAATGAGTCTGAGGTTATCGGTCTGTGTTTTTTTAGAAGTTGTTTGAGAAGAATAGATTTGACATACTGGAAGATCAGATATTTTGGAATTGTAAATATTGATAATTGGGACATCAAACTTAGGCTATCGGAATGAATTCATTAGATGATGGTGAATTGGATAGTCATAGATTAGTATAAGGTTCCAGATAGACCTCTAGTGGATCATTTTGAAAAAGTTACATATTTTTTTGTGGTATAAATTGTTTTAAGAAAATTTTTATAAACTAACAATATTCTTTATAATCATTTATATTGGGAGATATAATATTTCTAATGGGAGTTGGAATAAGTTTTATTTACTTCTTTATAATAGTAAATTTTTATAGACCCGTGGATATGGTTAATGTAATGATATTGATTCTCACACTAAGGATGAACCTTGTAAATCATGTGTTATTTATTTACTTTTATATTTCAACAAGAATTTTAGTTTAATAAAACTTGATAAGGAAGAAACTATAATAGTTTTCAAGGGTTATGTTTTATAAAGTTTAAATTTTTAAAAAGTAAATGACTAATTCAACCCCACCCCCCATTCTCAGTTGTTCTTTGATTCATTGGTACTTTAATCTTTATTTAAGATGACCTGAAATATAATCTTACCCTCCTTGATAATGAAAAATCAACACCTCACTACCTATCTATTGTTATGGAATATGATAATAAAGATACACCTATTGAGATTGTGTTTCTAATGGCCTTGCCAAAAGAGACCAATTTCCATTTTGACTTACTTGAAATGGTATATATTTTAATTGATTCTTCATGTTTTAATCTTAGTCAGGCTGAATTATATTCAGACTTCCCCTTTTCTAAAATTTTTAACACAACAAAAATGTAGAAGGACCTGGATATTATGAAATTAAAAACACATTTAGTGGTAGAAAAATTAGATTTTAAGGAGAATTTTCTTATGTGAATACCTCCTCTACATCAGTTTGCATACCATATGGAGGAGGACACCATGAAAGTCAGTAGGGATAACCCATTCTTATTTCCCCTCTCCCTATTCACCTTAAATTTTCTCTTTATTCATTATTGGGGTATGGGACTTTTCTTCTCTTCTGGGGGGTCTCCATTCTTGGTGTCTACTCATGGAAATTAGTAAAATTCATTTGTGGTGGTTTGTCTCAAAAAACAACACCCACCATCAAATTGGGGAGAGTTCACTACAACTTTCTAAATCGAGGCATTAAAAACATGGAAACATATTGTGGGTATAAACTAAGATTTGTCCCTTTTCATTCCTCTTTATATTTATTTTTATTTATTTAGTTTTTTAGTTTTTTTCATGTAGTTTTAAATTATGATAAGTTGGAATCTTAACTCACGAATTCCACTAAAAGATAAACCAGGTTTTGTCTCTCCTTTTCTTTATTTTAAATTCAACCTAATTAAAATTATGTATGAAAATATTTCTTGGTCTGATTTGAACATTAAATACGGTATTAAATGGAATAAGTTTGGGGAGTGATTTAAAACTATTTTTTTGAATTTTTTGTGTTCATTCACTTTGGTTTTCTTTTTTTTTGTGAATTTTTAAGTTCTACTTATTATTTTTGGTGTGTTTTCCGGATTCTTGAGATAAATTTAATAATTTTTAAAATTCAAAATATCATTGTATTTTTGTAACATTGATTTAATTTAGTACATGATTATTTAAATGATTTTTGAGTGGATTTTGTTCCCTGATTTCTAATATTTTCGTTTGATGGTGTTTTAATGATTCTGAAACTCATGTGAACCAGTGCAATCTAAATTGAAAATATTTCCTAATCTAAGAGGTTTATAAAAAATTTCTAAATATTAATTACATTTCTATTTTCCTTAAGAGTCTTGAGACATGTTTTTTGGTCGATAAATTATTTTTTTCTCTTTTTTAGAGTTATTAGTGTTCATGGAATGTGTCAAGTATGATAAAGGGACCACTTTGAAACCCCTTTTTTATATTCAACTCTTATTTTAACCTAAATTTACATTTTAACATTATTAAGCCCATAGTATCCATCATATACATTTTTGGGTAGCCAAATTAAAATTCATTTATCCCTTTCCAACCAACTCTAGAAGTTAAAATGCATGATTATGGTTGAACTCAAGTGTGGGAGTGTTTTAGTTGAGTTTTTCTGATTTGAAGAATTTGTTTGAGCTAAATTGAAAGTATTTTCATTTTTATTTATTATTTGGATGAATAAATTTTATGATATAAATATGTATGGATGAAAAAATATTATTAAAATAATATTCTAGGATTTTACCAATACATTAACATCAAAATGTACCTCCTTTTCGTCTAAAATATGATTCTAAATAGAAATTTTAAATCTGAATTCAAGTAGAAACAATGCTAAAAATTAAAGAAAAGGGGGAAGAAATTTATCATTGATTTTGAATTATCATGTGTGAAATTCTCATGTATATACAGAGGTATTTGGAGGTGATTCATTTTCGTGTACATTGAGGAGCACACCCTTCATGAGAAAAAACGGTTTTCATGCATTTACTCTACTTTAGGGATTAACCCTCCTCATTCTGCCTCTAATGCTTTTACAATTAAAACCTTCTGATCCATAGCCACAGAAAAACCCATGTAAAATACCTCATGATTGGAACATTTTTGGCACTATGAATTGGATATATTAGTATGATATAAATCCTATTGAGATCACACATGTTCTTGAGGATGAGAAAAACTACACATAAAAAATTGAATGAGAAAAAAATGTTTTTTCTAGAGAGTTTGGTTTGAAATGAACATATGGATTAACATTACATTGAATTTATTTTTAGGATTTATAAGTATTTAGGTAATTTTGATCCATTTAGGATGAATTATCATTCCTTAGATGTGATAATTGAGTAATGTTTTCACTTATACCATGTGAAGTTTGTTTTGACCTTTGTATTAGAAGATTTCCCCAGAGTGCAATGTTTATGTGTAGGGGAATTTACATAGAAAATATTTTCAATAATTTTAATTTCAATTTAAAAGTTTTAATCATCCCAAAGTGCTATTTTATGAGAAATTTTTACATTTTATGGTTTTAGAATTGAGCATAATTGTGAAGATTGAATAATTTTGGAATTTTGAGTATTTCAAGTAAGTTTTTTTATTTTTTACACAACATTCACTGAACATATCCAAATTGAAAAATTACTAATTTTAGGATTATACTTTTATTTTTCTTCACTTAATTTAACTATATGAAGAGATGAATCCAAACATTTGAGGCCCAAATAAAGTTTAAAAATAATGCCTTGGAATCTGTGTCTAAATATGGCTAATTTGGAAGATGGGCCTATATAACCCAAAAGGATGGTCAAATTGAGCTAAAACATTACATAGACAAAAAAGACATCCTAAAAAACATTTTTTATAACTATTCCTCTAATTCATTATTCCTCATTCAAGACCATAAATGCATGGTAAACTGGAGATGGTTAATATGAAGAGTCATCTACTCTAGAAGAACATTCTAGAGTAAATCATATATAACTATTTATATGATTTTAAAAATAATCTCAAATTTGGTTTTAAAATACACAAAAAATTGGAACAGATTTCTAGAAGATAATTTTTCCAAATTATTCCATTTATTATGTCCACTATGAATGAACTTTTGGATAATAGATTTAGAGTGAACTTTTTTCACACTTTTTCCTTTAAAAATTTACTCAACATCCTTTTCAAAGGGTTGGAAATTATATATAGAAATTGTAGTATATAAGTATTATTTAATTTGATATTTTGATATTACATATTTACAATACATATAATAATAATTATTCATCTCATTATCCTTCATTTTTTTTATTTTGTGTTTTTCCCATTATTTCCCCTTCTCAACTCGACTAAAAATAGAGAACTAACCTCAGTGATTGTTCAAGGGAGGGATCAGGGATTTTATTGAGCTTTTTGTGAGTTAATGTTTCTCTAATTCAATTCCTATAATTTATATTTTTGTTTGATATATTATGTTGAGTGATTTCCCCCATTTTTCTATCAAATGAGTTCATCATCTCATTCATTTATCATCCTTCCATTTACTATATAAATCATGTATATAATGGAGTATGGCTTGGGAAGCAATGGTTAGAAAAGTGATCTTCTGGTCAACTTTAGGAAGATTATTTCCTCGCATGTGGAGATATTAGTGTGGGGTATTAAAATTTAAAATTATTGGGTTTCTTGTGATATATCTTCATCACTAAATTGAATTGATTATTAGAAATATTTTAATAAAAAATGATATCAATCACTATGATCTCCTACGAACCTATTCATTCTTTCTTTCTTACTAACTTCATTTTGTATGCATGTTGGTTTTTCATTTAATTTATATATTTATCTATCAATTTAATTTCAAAAACACACATATTTATATTTTTTGGTTTTATATTAATTATAATATAAATAGTGATAATAGAACGCTTATCAATAGAGCATATCATATAGTGACATACACAACATATCATGTGTGAGGAAAAAATAGAAAAAAAAATGAATAGACCCACGTGATAAAACTCACCATGGTCTAAGAATATCAACACACAATATCATATCATGATAATGATCATATACAAGGCCTTTACATGGAAAGGAACTTCCTACCATCAGGTTATCATCGTCAATTCCCCGGTCCATCAAGTTTTTTTCTCCCAAACCACGTTTTCACACTAACTAGAACACGCTCACATTCCAAGAACTCAAAGATCTGACTTCACATAAAATAACATGGGTTAGAGAGAAAGGCAGGAAAAGGATAAAACTAAGGGTTGAATAAATAGTTACCCAAATTCAACTATTGATAATGATAGAATCTGATTCTGGTTAAAGGAAGAAGAAACTACCACTATGGGATATCAATAAGATAATAAGAAACCTTGAGAATGCCACTAAGATTTCTTATAATTATATTGATCCTAAAGAAGGTTTTTGATGCACAAATATGAGAATTAACTAACTATATGACATAAGGAATAAACATCTAATACATAGCAATAACATTACAAGATCAAAAAAGAAGGAAGAGGATAAAAAATCAGCCAACAAGAATACATACTGAAGACCTTCACCTAGTCAACCAAATCTTGAAGCACCAGAAAAGAAGGGTACATAAATACCTTAGATCACTGAAAGATATGACAATATCAACCTAAATGAGGAAGAAAACAAGGTTAATTGATCAAAAAACTCAATATTCGGAGGGACTTCCAAGGTTTATCAAAAAGCATTTGAGAATGAAAAAATCATTAGTGAAATGTGTTGATTATATTGAAATGGGCTAGGAATAAATTAATAACATTCATAAAGACCACATAATTAAACTCCATATGTTGACCCTTTATTTATTTCAAGATCCAATAGAGAATATAATTAAAATTTTCCATTTCAAAATGTCTATTATTGAAATGGATTTCTCCACTATAAAGCCATAGTTGTGGTGTTATTGAGTGATTGATGATGAAATGGATAGCCCTACAATGTGGTTTCAAAAATTAGGTGATTTTACCCTCTCCATGGGTTACACTATTCCATGGGGAGGCTACCCAAGATGTAGATAATATTTCCATTCACTAAACACCATAGTTTTTTCACCGGTTGGCCAAGTTATTTTCCTTAGGCATTTTTCGCAAGAAAAAGTCACCAAATGCACATTTAAGCTTTCGAAAGTTCTCAATGTCTATAATCCTTTAACCAAATATGGATAAACTCAAAAAATAAGAAAGATAATGGAAAAAAGGATTCACATAAAATATACAATGTTACATGACTTTACACAACATATATATGAATTGAATTCACATCCAAAAATAGTAAGTTTGGTTGAGACACTTGGGGTACCTATTGAGTCATTGAACTCACCCCCTATCTATATACATAGTGTGGGTTTTGGTGTATGTGGGTAGATGCCAATGTTTTCTAATAGGGAAAAATTATGGAATGGAGCTAGATGCTTGGTACAGTTTTAGAAGTTCATAGAGGTTGAGTATTTAGTTTGATCGTATGCGAGATGGGCCAGAGGCTAATATATTTATTTTTAGTTATAGTAAAAATGAACTTCATAGTGTGGATTTTTTTGTATATGATGTATGTATTGTGTTTATCAGTTATTTCTACTCAATTTTCTTTTACAAAATCATTTATATAGTCATACTGTTTGTATTCTGGACTATGGGGGTCCAGAGGGATCCATATTTTATGCCTACAGGTTTGTGGGGAATCCACTATATAGATGAGTCATACTGAATTTCGATAGATTTGGACATGACTCTCATGAATTGTTTTGGAGGGACAGTTTTTGAGTCAATAAGTTTCCTTATGACTTTTTCCTCTTTTATGTTTTGAAAATCACAAACACATTTTCTTAAGAAAAATTCTCTTTCTCTAAGAAACATTTTCTTAAGGAAAATTTACTTTCTATAAAAATGGTTTTGACCTTATCTATGGTTTCCAATGCCCTATCTAATTTTTTATTAAACCAAGTCTAACCATCTTTTTTAAGATAAAAATTCGGATCCTTATATATAACTTGGAACCTTACAGTTCCTAAGAATTTGATTTCTCATGAAATCAGACTATGATTTCTTCTGAAATCAGACTTCGATTTCTCTTAAAATCAGACTCTGATTTTTCCTAAAATCATACTCCAATTTACTCTAAAATAATATGCTGATTTGTTATTAAATCAGACTCTGAATTCATTAGAATTTAGAATCTGAATTTATCAGAATTTAGAGTCTGAATTTATCAGAATTCAGAATCTAATTTCCTCAGAAATCAAAATTTTATTCTCTATTATTTCAGAATCTGATTGTCAATATTTCTAGAATATAATTTTCATTATTTTAAGAGTCAAATTAAATTCCTTTATTATAGTAACCAAATTTTTTTAATGTAACATTACATTTAATCGGATCCTAAATGTGATCATGATTCTGGAGCACTGTAATATTTCTCATAGTTTGTTATATAAAAAAATTTCATCTAATCTATTTTAACTTAACCATTTCCTGAGTGTCAGGTGTACTGGTCCCTCTAAAATTTAAGGAAAAATATACCCATTGAAGGTGGAAGCTGAACATTGTAATACATGCCTATAAATACCCATCCATTTTAACATTCATGTTACAACGTTCATATAGAAATCCTAGACATGCTGCAAGAGCTTGTCTCAATATACCTCATGCGAATGATGTGAACAACTTGTTGAGGCTGAAAACAACTTTTTCAACCTGCCTAGTGAGGATAAAAATTTTGTTGTTATTAATTGAAGGATTCTGAGGATAGGAATATAGATGTGTCGATAACCAAAGAGATCGAGGCCTTGAGGGGATAGCGATATAGATAGAGATCTTAATATCGAGGGCTTACCCTAGTGTGGGTAATATATACTTTCATAAAAATATAAATCAAGGGACCTTTATCCAAGAATGTTGGATACCCTTCTCTTTGGGTTAAAATATTTCTTATACCTTTCCTCTTTTGTTACAAGTTTTATTTCTGCTAAATTTTGTTAAATATAGGAAGTGAAACTTTCTTACACTTTCTTATTCCTATATACTCTGATATAGATAATATTCTATAAACTTTAAGGTAGAATATTTCTGTAAGTAAACTTTTCTTATGTTTCTTTATCAGATCCATTTTATTAGATCCTAAGAAAGTTAGTTTCATTGATAAGAACTAAAGATGGTTTGTTAATCCATCATTTTTAACTTTGTTAAACATAGATTTTCTTAAGGATAAGAATGAAAGTTTTTAAACCTAGAATTACCCCCCCCCCCCTCTTGTAATTGAGCTATATACATATACATTTCGATCCTACAATTGGTATCAGATTAGGTCTCTAAAATACTTATATTTATATATATGTTTTCTTGCTCAATGATTCTTACTTAACTTTACTTCTTCATGTTTTTATTAAATATCTTCCTTATGAACACTTTATTTATAAACTTTTTCAAATAATCCTTTTTGTGGAAAAGTTTTTATCTTTAATAACGATAGGAATGAATGTTGGATCAATAGACAATTTAAATCCTTCCAGACCCCCAATTTTTTATGGAAATGACTATGAATACTGGAGAGATAGGATGAAAAATTTTATTATCAATACCAATGTGTATAACTTTGTTATGTTAACAGAAGACTAAAAGATTCCTAATAAGGAAGGAAGACAATTCACTTATAAAGAAAAAAAACAAGTATCAGCTTAACTTTAAGGTACGTAGTACTTTATTATGTTCTATGACTATAAATATCTATAGACATATTTCATCATGAGAAGCTACTAATAACATCTGGAAGAAATTATAAGTTACACATTTTGGCACATCTAAGGTTATTGAAACAATAAGAGCTATTCTTGAGCTAAATATCATGGTTTTATGTTTCCTTATAGAGAACCTCTATGAAAAGTTCAACAAAAGTTTATGATTATTTTCAAAAGCCTTCAGTTATAGGTGAGAAAGGACTTGGTGATGAGATTCTTGTGGATAATATAGAAGATATTATTCCAAATGAATGGGAATAAAAAAGAAAAGCAATTGATTAGAATAGGAAAGTTTCAAACATCAATCTTAATGAGTTATTCATCACTCCTCTACTGCTTGAAACTAGAATGAAGAGATATTAAGAGATTAATAAGAAAAAGAATGGTAATGGTAGTGTAGCTTTCACTAATACAACAAATCATATTAAATCCAAGACTTCTGAAAGAGTTACTATATAAAAATCCAAGAAATCTATTGTTATATCATAATAAAGTGATAGTGATCATTCTGAGAATGAGATTTCCAATCATTCATGAATAATGAAAAATATTTTGGGAATGAAATATTTCCAGTACATATACAATAATAAATACAGAAAGGATAATAAAGATTCAGAAGTGACTTGTTATGAATGCAAGAGGGTAGGCCATATTAGACCAAACTATCCAATGCTCAAAAAGAAAGAAATAAAGGATAGGAATCTAGAAATAAAAAATAAGTACTACAAGTCTAAGTCTAAGAAATTACTGAAATAAAATGACACCTAGAGTGAAATTGGTGGTGATTATTCTGATGAATCTTCTAATATTGAATCTTCTGGATAGAAGAATATTGGTCTAATAACCAAAATTCCTACTTAAAATCAATGTATCATAGATAAGGTAAATACTATAGAATATTTAACAAATAATTATTTAAGAGGTAATTATCCTCATGAAGAATATTATGACTCTTTAAATGAAGAATTGTCCCCATCAGAAGATAATAATTTACCTTATTTTAGAGGATTAACCCAATTTTCCATGTTACTTGAGAATAAAAATAGTAAGATCAATAAGAAACTTGATAAGAAAAATTATTGAATCTCTATTTTAACAAAAGAAGTATCGGATATTTCAAAATATATTGATCAGAAAACTATTTATTTAGAAAATATTTCCATAAAATCTTGATGAAGTAAATTCTGAAAAAGAAAAACTTTCTATGGATCAGGAAAAAGTTAGTTCTAAGAAAAATGTTTTAGAGACACAGATAAATTATAATACTAATTAATATGAGGATAATAATTTATTCATTAGACTAAAATCTGAAATATTTTACTTAAAGAAACTTTTTTCAACCATTACTCATGGAAAGGTAGGTTTTGATAAAATGTATTCACAACTTTGTCCTCTAAGGAATAGTTCTGGATTTGGTAATTCTTATTCAAAATCAGTTTTTAGTCACAACTATTTTGTACCCCAAAGTGCTAATTTTTTCACTAAGTGTAAATGTGGTGTAAATTGGGAGAAAAACTACTATTTGAATAAAAATCAATCCTTATGTTTTCATAAAACCCATTTTTTATGAAAATATAGATACCTAAGATTTTATTTACTAAAAATTCTAGATCCAAGAATGTTTAGATTATGAAATCTTAACTATTTTATTTTTAGGAAAAAAAATAAATTTCCTACAATAATACATAGTACATAGATAGTGGATGTTCCCAGCACATGAAAAGTAAAAAAAAATTCTTTGAAAATATTATTAAGATAAAAGCTGGAAAAATAAATTTCAGAGACAATGCTCAAAGAGAAATTTTTTGTATAGTAAATATTGTTCTTCTTAGAAAATCTTTAATTTCAAATGTTTTATATGTTAAAGTTCTTAAGAACAACCTTATAAGCATAACACAATTTTGTGATAAAGGTTACCTTGTGAATTTTAGGAATAATAAATGCTTAGTACAAAATTCTAAGGAAGTGTTTATTCTCTCTCCCAATAGGCATGAGAATGTTTACAAACTTAACATAGAAGACATTAGGAGCCAATACATACCTTACCTAAGTGCAATGAAAGATAAATCATGGTTATGGAATAGAATACTAGCACATTGTAACCTTAGGAACTTATGAAAACCCTCAATGAAAAGACTTTTTATGGATCTACCAAAGCTTAGATTTGATTCTTCAAAATTTTGTGATTCTTGTCAATATGGAAAACAACATAAATCAAGATTTAAATAAATTAGTGAAGTCTCAACTTCTGATGAATTACATCCAGTGCATACGGATCTTTTCAGTCCAACACGAAATTAAATTATTGGAGGTAAATGCTATGTATTTGTTTTAGTTGATGATTACACTTGATTTACATGGGTCTATATTCACATAAAGAAATATGAATTATTTTTTTATTTTAAATATTTTTCAGACAAAGTTAAAAATGAGAAAAATATTCCCTTGATAACTATTCATAGTGATCATGGGGGAGAATTTGAATATTCAAATTTTAAAACCTTTTGTATTAATAAAGGCATTACTCATAATTTCTTAGCTCCAAGAACTCCTCAAAAAATGGTGTTGTTGAAAGAAGAAATCGTATTCTTTAAGAGATAACAAGAACCATGTTCATTGAAATCTCTATTACTAAACACTTTTGGGATGAAGATTTTAGTACTGCTTTCAGTACTATAAATCAAGTTTTAATATGACTATTTCTTAATAATACACCTTATGAGTTATGGACTGGTCAAAAACCTGAAGTTTCTTACTTCAAAGTATTTGGATACAAAGTATTCATCTTGAAAACTAATGATAACTTACATAAATTCTCACCCAAATCTAATGAATGAATTTTCTTAGGCTAATCCACTACTTATAAGGCTTATAGAGTTTTTAACAAAATTTATTATACTATTGAAGAAACAGTACATGTTAAATTTGATGAAACTGATCCTTTTGTTTTTAAACAAGCACAACCTACATCTTTATATTTTTTTTCAAAAATTAATTATCAACATTTTATTGATGATTCTTTTAATCAGGAAAATACTCAATTAAATGTTTTTAAAGTGTTTACCCAAGAATATTTTTTACCTTATTTTGATGAGTAGGTTTTACAAAACCCAAATCGTTGTTTCGTAAGAATTATCCAAGTAATAATATCATGTTCATGTAAATCAACCTGTAATGACTATAAGTTTTATAATAAATGAAGTATAGAATCTAGAATTTCCATCCCAATTAGAACCTAAAATTAATAATGAAGCTTTAGGTGATGATTATTGGATTAAATATATGCAAGATGAACTAAATGAATTCGAAAGGAACAAAGTCTAGACCTTGGTTGAAAAACCTAAAGAAACTTATACAATTTGAGTAAAATGGTTCTTCAGAAATAAATGTGATTAAAATGAAATAATTTTAAGAAAAAAAACAAGATTAGTTGCTAAAATATATAATCAAAAAGAAGGAATAGACTATTAATAAACCTACACTCTAGTAGAAAGGCTTAAATCTATTCATATTCTACAAGTCTTTACAGCATTTTTTAATTTCAAACTTCTTCAAATGAATGTGAAATGTTATTTCCTTAATATATAAGTTCAATATGAAGTTTATGTTGAACAAAATCATAGTTTTGAAGGCACAAAACATCCTAAACATGATTAAAAACTTAATAAAGATTTATATGGACTTAAATAAGCCTCTAGAGCCTGGTATGACAGACTTATAGGATTTTTGTTACAAAACTATTATCTTATGGGAACTGTTGATCCAACCCTTTTTATAAATAAACAAAAGAAAAATGTTTTTATTGTTTAACTTTATGTTGATGAAATTATATTAAGATAAAATCAGAAATCCTTAACTGATTCATTTGTGAATCTCATGAAATATGAGTTTGAAATGAGTATGATGGGTGAGTTACCATTTTTTTTGGTTTTCAAATTTCACAAAAACCAAAAGGAACTTTTATATCTCAACATAATTATATTAAATATATTCTTAAGAAGTATCGATATAACAACAATAAAATTATAAGTACTCTAATCAGTACCTCAAACACTCTTGATCTTGATGAAGCTAGGAAACCGGTAGACCAAAAATCATTTATAGGTATGATAGGAAGTCTATTATAATTAATAGCTAGTCATCCGGACTAAATGTTTTTAGTATTATTGTGTGCAGAATATTGATCTAATCCAAATGAATCTCATTAAAAAGTAGTGAAAATAATTTTTCATTATTTAAAGGGAACCATGGATTTAGGGGTTTTCTATTCTTTTGGAAATAATTTTTTTAAAATCTTTTCAGATGATGACTTTGATGGATGTAGAATGGATAGGAAAATTACATCTAGAATTTTTTATTTCTTAGGAGATTAATTAGTTTCTTGTTCATGTAAAAAAACTCAGTAGCAATTTCCATTGTTCAAGCTGAATATGTAGAACTTGGAAGTTATTGTGCACAAGTTTTGTGGATGAAACACACACTCATAGACTATGGCATGAGTTTTACCAGAACATGGATAATGTGTGATAATACTAGTGTCATTTCCCTAAGTAAAAACCCTACACATCACTCTCATGCAAATCACATAGACATAAGGCATCACTTTTTTAAGGATCGCACACTTGAAGGAGATATCATACTTCAATTTATCAGAACACAAGATCAACTTGCTAACCTATTTAAAAAACCTTTACCCTAAAATACATTTGAATACATTAAAAAAATTAGGAATGATAATTGTAAGGTAATCATCCATATTTATTTTTTATTGAAACCATGTCCTAACATTAAGATAATCTTTTTCATAGGGGGGTACATAAGTTTTTTCTTTTATATTTATTTTTCCAAAAAAAATTTCTAAAACCTAAAATTCTCAAAACCTAAAAAATTTTCTTTCCCTCGTAAATTTTTTTGGAATATAAGTTTTATAAGAGGAAACTTATCAATACTGACAAATCTTTTTGAGTAATCTGTAATGTACATTTCCTTACTTATATCATCATAATTTCATATTTTGTTTGTTGGTATTTCAATCATGTATTAAGAAAACCTTATCAGACTCACTTTCCTTAAATTTGATTTTTCCTAAAAACCTAAAGAGATCAGAACCTATAAATATTTCTCCAACATTGATATAAACCATCAAATTAGATCAAGAAATCACAACCATTGGATTAAATCGAGAATATGATCTATCATCGCAAATCCTATATAAAGGGACCCCTCTCCTCACGTCCCACATCGATTTTCTCAGTATTTTTAATGTCGAAGAACTAATGCTCTTAAAATTTTCTGTTCACTTTTCCCCTTCTCTTTAAACACTGAATGTCTCTTGAGGTCTCCTCAAAGACACAGATGGCATCAAAAAAGGAACTCAAAATTGGATAATATTCACAGAAAGGTTATAGGACTCCAATTTATTTTCAAAGTAGAACTCTTTGATTTCAAATATCATCAACCTCAGTGGCTAGTAAAGCATCTACATATTAAAAGAAAAAATCAGGATCTAGTGTATGATTATTTGGTTATAGAATTTTATGATACATTTTAGTTTTATGAACAAGGTGGAAAGGTTATTTTCTCCATTAAGAGTTATAGGAAGACTTACTCTTTATCTTACAAGAAGACTGCAAGTATATTAGATATACCCTATGAAGGAGAAGCAATATTTTTCTTGCATAGTCTGTCTGATAAGGAAGGTTCTTTTGATAAATTTAAGGCTATTTAATTCCCTGGGATTAAGGGAGTGAAGATGCCCAATATAGCATACTTTTCAAAAAAACACAAACTATTAGACCTTTGGATGCATGTATTTTTGATTCTAAGGAAGGGAGATAAGGACTCTTTAAAGATATTTGATATCTTTCTGATGGATTTCTTGGTAAATATAAGAAAGATTAACCTTATAAAGTACAATATTTTAACAATCAGAAACATTAAGATTGGCACCCTAAAATCTCAAATCATTATCTACATTGTCATCTGGTCTAAGAACATTTTATTGTGCTTAGAATCCTTTAAAATCTCGTGAAACTCAGAGACTAAAACCTTCAAGATCATGTTGTTAAGTGATTATACCTTGAGAAGGATGAAAATTAGTTTCTGTAACAAGTTAGGATATTTATTTGATCTTCTTGATAAGGATGAACAAGCTTCCATTAAGAAAGGAAAATTAGTGAAAGCTCCAATCCAACCCCTAAGAAAAGAAAATTCAAAGATCTGGAACTGCACCATGAAGCACCATCTACTGAACTAGTATCCACTCCACCCATGCCCAAGAAGAAAAAGGCCTTTTTTGATGAGGCTATAGCCAAATGGAGAGAACTAAAAAAGAATAAGAATGAAGGTGATGTATTTTTTTGGATAAGATCCTTCTGAGGCTAAAGCCTTAAAAATCCAAGCAACTGAAGAGCTTGAGAATCAATCTAAAGAAAAGAAGAGGAAGAAGAAAATTCCAAAATCTAAAATTTTCCAAGATCTATTAAGAGATACTCAGAAGTATTCTGAGAAAGTTCAAGTACTAGAATAATTCATGAAAAACCCAATTATTCATCAAGAAATAGTTTTAACCGAGACTCCAGTACCAAATAAGTGAAAGAAGAATATTTCAATTTAGAAATCAATAGTTGAAGAAGAATAAATCCAGAAATAATAATAATAATAATAAGAGGAATAAAGTGATTATGTGATTAGAATGGTTGAAGAATATGAATAGAAGGAGAGCCATTCTGAAAGGATTTCAATAAGAACTTCCCAAGCTGACACCACTAAGATAATTTCAGAAGGACAATCTATTCACAAAGATGATGTTGCTTAGGATGAGGTCAATAAATCCCCTTCATATGATAAAATCAATAATGATAATATTGTTCAACGTGTTTATGACAATGATAATAAAGAATATAATGACAACAAAGATGATAATGCTATTAATAAATGTTTTTATAAATAAGTAGATGATGATGATAGAATAATCCATGTTTCTGATAGAGAACATGAGACTCATATTGATGAGAAGAAAATCTCAAATAAAGATAAAGGAAAGGAATTTATTTTTGATACACCTAAGAATATTGTTGTTTCAAAGGTTAATAAGGATGTTGTTGGTACATCTAAGAGGAAAGAAGATGAGCAAGATGAATTTTACTCACCAACAAAAGAATCTGTTTCGGAGTCTCCATCATCTTTAGGTCATGGTTTTTTGGTTTAGTCCTTGAAGAAGCTTGTGAAATCCATCCATTTATTTCCCACCATTGATTCAAGATGTCAACTGATTCAAGAATCAATCAATAAGAAGTCAGATTCAACAATAACTGTTATGGAAATTTTAATAAAACATAAAACAGAGATCATGAATTTTCATATCAGTTATGATTCTCATAGAAGATCTTGAAAAGAAATAACAAAGTGGTCAAAGTCAGTCATAGATGATCTTAAAATATTTTATGATTTCATTGACTCAGTCAAAGATTCATTTGATAAGTCCGATGATAGGATCAATAATTTCTCCAAAAAAAATCAGAAAAACTGAAATTAGATAAAGCTAGCCTCCAACAAGAAGACAAAGATCTGAATGGGAAACTGAATTCTGTTGCACTAAATCTTAAAAGGGAAAGGGAAATCAGGGAAGAGATGACTAAAAAACTCAAAGAACATGAATAATTGATCAAGTATCAAGGTGAAATAGTTAATTCCTAGGAAAAATGAATCAAATAACCTAAAAGAAAAAATCAGGTTTAGGAGGAGATGATCAAAAAGTTTGAAGATGATCATAAATAATTGAATAATTTGAAGGCCATCTTGAAAGAGTTAATGTCGAAGGAGGAAATGAAGGATGAATAATTTTTCTTTTCAAATCCAATTTTTATTGTAATGAATTTTTTTATCTTAATGGAATAATTTTTTTCTTTTCATTATACTTTCTTATTTCTTTCCTAACCTCTTAGATAAATGTTTTTTCTCTACCTCCATTTCATTATGAAAATCACAAAGGGGAGAAATGAATGTTCAAAAAAATATTAATTAAAAGGAAGATAATTCTTATATAAGGGGGATATTACATAAAGAATAAATTCATAAGTAAGGGGGGATTATTTCCCTAGGAAATACAAGAATATGATCCTTAGGTATTTCATAACCAGAGGGGGAGTTAGTCATATTCATTATAAGCCATAAACAAAAAGGGAGATAATAATTTCTCTTAATGTTCAAAAATTAAAACCTTAGTCCTTTATATTCTTTTATGAAAATTTGTTTGTTATTTATAAAAATGGTGAGACTTTTGATTTAATAAGTTCCTTATGAATTTTTAATTCCTTTATGTTTTGAAAATCACAAGTATATTTTATTAATGAAAATTCTCTTTCTCTAAGAAACATTTTCTTAAAGAAAATTTACCTTCTCTAAAAATGGTTTTGAACTTATCTATGGTTTCTAATGTATTATCTAATGCTTTATTAAACCAAGTCTAACCATGTTTTTCTTAATAAAAAATTTGGATCCTTATCTATAACTCAGAACCTTACAATTCCTAAGAATCCGATTTATAATTAAATAAGACTCTGATTTATTCTAAAATTAGACTCCAATTTTTCATGAAATCATACTCCAATTTCTCTTTAAATCAGACTCTGATTTCCTCTGAAATCATACTCGGATTTCTTCTTAAATCAGACTCCAAATTCATCAGAATTCTGACTCTAATTTCATCAAAAATCAGAATCTGGTTCTCTATTATTTGAAAATCTGATTGTCAATATTTCTAGACTCCGATTTTCATTATCTTAAGAATCTGATTAAATTATTTTCTTGCAGTTACCAAATTTCTTTACTGTAATGTTCCATTTTATCAGATTCTAAATGTGATAATTCTTCATAAGAATTATAATGTTTCTCATAGTTTTTTATATAAAAATATATTGTCCAATATATTTTAGAATAACTATTGTCGGAGTTCCACGTGTACAGGTCCCACTAATATTTAAGGAAAATATGACTATTGGAGGAGGAAGTTGACCATTGGAATACATGAATATAAATACCCAGCCATTTTAACATTTTTGTTACAATGTTTTTGTGGAATTCCTAGATGTGCTACAATATCTCTGATTGATCTGCCTTGTTCGAATGCTGTGAAAAACATCTTCAAGCTGAGAACAACTTGTTCAGCCTACCTAGTGTGAATCTGATTATTTTTGTTTTCAATCGAGGGATTCTAGGGATAGAAATATAGAGTTACCAATCACCTTATAGATCTAAGTCTTTCAGGGATAGCAAGACAGATACTGATCTTCGTATCAAGGGCTTACCCTAGTGTGGGTAAGATAGACTTTCAGGAAAGTATAAATCCAAGAAAATTTATCCAAGTATGTTGGATACCCTTCTCTTTGGGTTGAAATATTTATTATACTTGTCCTATTGTGTTACAAGTTTTATTTCCACTATATTTTTTTAAATATAAGAATTGTAACTTTATTACACTTTCTTATTCCTGTATACTTTGATATAGATAAGATTCTATATGCTTTAAAGTATAATCTTTACCTCAATAAACATGTCTTAATTTTATTTATCAGATCCATTTTATTGGATCCTAAACAAGTTAGTTTCTTTGATAAGAACTAAAGAGGTTTTTTGAATCCATCTTGTTTAAATTTTTTAAACATATATTTTCTAAGGATAAAAACTGATGTTTTTAAACCTACAATTCACCCCCCCCCCCCCGTAATTGATCTATCTACATATAAATTTTGATCCTAAAATAGTCTCCCCACAACTATGTTAGACCTTCACTGCTAGTTGATAGCCACTAACGTATAAACAGGTGCACCTGGAGTCATGTGATGACCCCCACTCCCTGGTTGTGGCGTTACTACATAGGGTTAGAATAATAGACTTAGGGCATCTAAAACTGATTATATTATCCCATATTGATTTATTGATTTTATAATTTTAAATAATAGTAAAATTATAGTATTCATTTATTTATTTTGAGTTCAATTCATATTATATTTATAAATAAATTTTGATTTCAAAATAAATTAAATTAAATATTATTAATTTACTAATATTATATAATAAAATGATAAAAAAATTATGCAATATTTTTAGTTAATTTGATATCCATTAAATTGGGATTTACAAATGGATTTTAATATATTAAAATAACAAATATGTATTTAAATAGGCGAGTCTAGATGGGGAAAATCACCTAGAACCAAATCAAACAACAAATCAAACTGGAATAATGGGTTTTTTGTGATTTTTTTCTTCATGGATAGAATAAACCCTAAGGTCTCATTTGATTGTATGGAATGAATTTTTATGGAAAATAATTAAAAATTAAAAAAATTAAAAAAAACATTTTAATATTATTCCCTTCCATGGAAATTGAAAAGGAACTGAAACAAGGATATTTTTCTTAAATAAGGAAAATAAAAAAAACATTGTCAAAAAATATATATTTTGGGAAAATAATTCCCAAACTACTGATGGAACCATTGGGAGAATTCATAGAAGGATGGGAATTTTCCTGTAAATTAACTTCCTTAGAATATTGTTGAATAAGGTGATGTCTGAAACAGATCCTTCTTCAAAAATATTCTAAAGAAGGCACTTTCTAGGAAAACACCCTCCCTTCTAGGTTTTAAAAAAAACATTTTTTATTTTTGTTTACATATATATATAATATTTATTAATAATTTAGTTCATAAAATTTAATAATAATATTTAATATATTTAATATTTAATAATAATATAGTTCATAATATTTGATAATATTATTTAATATATATTTTTATATATAATATATTTAATATTTATAAATATGGTGGTTCATAAAATTTAATAATAATATATTTAATATTTATTAATAATGTAGTTCATAATATTTAATAATATATTTAAAATTTATTAATAATTTAGTTCATAATATTTATAATAATAAAAATAAAAAAATTAATAATAATAAATAATAATGTAATTAAAAATATATTACTTAATAAGAATTATGCCCAATTTTTTTTAAATATAAATATTATGTTTTGAAATAATAAAGTTTTTGTCATGTAAATTTTTTTTCTATTTATTATATTTAAGAAATTAATTTAATTTTCATTTATTTTTTATATGTTTAGTCAATGTGACAAATTAAATTTAAATTTTATTTATAATTTATAATTTATACAATTTCAAATTTGCATACTTGAAATATAATAATACTTCAGGTATGTGACTTTTAAAGACAAAAATTTATAACGTGTTAATAAAATATAAATTATATTCGAAACAATGAAAAAATATATAAAAATATAACTGAAAATAAATTAAATTTCATAAAAACAATAATTGAAAAGTAATTTCAATGATACAAAATATTTTTATTTCAAAACATAACATTTTTACTTATAATTTTTTTTCAGATAATTTTTTTTTGTTAATTATTATTATTATTTTTAAATTAATTTAATTTAAATAAATTTTTATTTTTGAAATTGATGTTTTAAATTTCATTTAGATTTTATTTATACCATATTTTATGCGTAAAAGTATTTTGAAATGTAAATGTTATGTTTAAATCAATAATTTTTGTGTCATGTAAATTATTTTTCATTTATTATATTTACTAAATTTTATCTATTTCCAACTATTTTTTATTTGTTTAGTCTATGTTTTATTTTTCATTTAACTATACTTATAGTTTATATTTTATAAGCTTCCAAAGTTACCTACATTAAACATATTAAGTTTATTGTGTTTCAAGTGATGGACTTTGAAATCTTATTAAAAATAAATTATAAGTACAATCAAAATGAAATTTAAATCATATACTAACCACATAAAAAATTATTAAAAAAATATTTTCATCAAAATAATAGACATGCAATAATAAAGATTATAAAGAACATTCTTGTTTCAAAACACAACATTTAAACATTAAAATAATTTGGTAAATTTAAAATTCTAACAATTATAAATTATAATTAGATTATAAATGAAATTTAATACAAACACTAAAACATATCAAAAATTTGAAATAAAAATAATTTTAGAAAAATAATAAAGAGAAAATATTGAGTATCGATTATAATATATGACTTAATAATATTAATACTAAATAATAAATTAATTAAAAAAATTAAAATTTTCTATTTATTAATTATAATGATAATAATTATTATTAATTATATTATTAAGATATTTAATATCATAATTAGTAATATTATATTTCTAGTTAATAATATTTAATAATAATACAATTATTCGGATCAATAATAATAATCATTGTGACATTATTACCATGACATTATTATCTTTTAATAATTATTATGACTTTGTTATCTTTTATTCTTAGATTATTTATCTTGTGGGTCATGAATTTATTTTTAACAAATATTATTATCATGAAATTATTATCATGACTTTATTAAAAATACTTTTTTATTAACATGACTTCATTAGCCATACATTATTATTCATGGTCAAGCCCTTGAATGCGTGTATTTTCTTTTATATCTGAGTGCATATGTAACCATATTTAATTAATAATAATGTTTTTATTATTATTATTCATAAATATGACATACAAAAAATAATTTACATCACATAAAACATTTTTATTAAAATATATTATTTTTATTTTTATTTTTATTTTTATTTTTATTTTTATTTTTATTTTTATTGATTATTATTATATTTTAATAGTTACATTATTAATATATGTTAATTGAATTATTATTATTATATTAATCAATAACTTTATCTATTAATATACTTAATTATATTGTTAATTATAGTTATTTTTTAAAATATAAAATTAATTATATCATTAATTTCCAGTAATTACATTATTAAATAATAAATAATTGTTAATAATGTGTTGTGATTAATTACTTGTTATCATTGACATATTATTATAAAAAATATATTATTCTTTTATTGCTCCAAAATAGTTATTTTATCCCACATAGAAAATCTGGAAAATATGCAAAAATCTGTAGTCTTATAAAAGGTGGGATTAGTGACATTTGGTTTAATATTTTTCAAAATGATTAAAAAAAATACTGATATAAAAAATGTTAAATACTATTTTTTTATTTATATATATATATATATATATATATATATAAACAAAAAAATAAAAATAACCACGTTTGGTATAGAAGGAAATTTTTTGTGGGAAACAAATAAATAATTTTGTAAAGAAAACACTATCTTAATCAACTTCCCCTATAACCTTACCACAAAGCATCAGTAAATGGTGCTAAAAACAACCAAAAATAAAGACAAGTCTTTAATCAATTATAAAAACAAGTCATCATAAGGGTACTATTTTATCACCATTAATAAATGATGATTCATCATACACCTTTATTACTAATAAAAACTAGCATTGTTATAAGATACATTTATAAGTGTTCAAACACTTTTTTTATCACTAAAGGAAGACACATTTCATAAAAAACTATATATATTATTAAAAATCAAATTTTAAAATATGAATATATTTACATTGATATGAATTTAATATATTTTCTAACATATTACATATAATTGTAAATATTAATTTACAGTCAATATACAATAAATTTACTTAAATATGATTAATAAAATTAATATTAATTAATATTAATTAAAAATTAGTTAATAAGTATTCATTAAAACATATTTAATATATATTTTATGTTAAAAATAAATAAATAATTCATTAATATCCTAAAAGAAATTAATTATAGTACCTAAACCTCAAATGATCATAAATTTTGATCTGGATGTCTGCTTGAGCTCTTCGAGTTATCAAACCAAAATTTTCAAATAGATCTACAATGTCAATTATGTGGTACAGAATACAAAATTTCCTTATTGGAGAAAAAAAGGTCATGAATTCCTCCAAAACTAATTTTTTAGTTTCGTCATCCTAATTGTTGAACATTTGATTAAATTTTAACTTCATTTAAGATGGTTTTCCAATATTTTTTCAACGGAGCCTGGTTTTATTCTTCACACTTACATTCATAATGATTTTCTGATGTTGAAATTTTTCACTTTTTTAATATTATTTTTATTTATAAGTATATATATATATATATTCATATAGTTACATAAAAATTTTCATTCTATAAATAATTATTCAAAAATATTTATATATGGAATTCCTTTTTAAATATTTAAACCATGTTAAAATAAAATTTCACTTTGTAAGATCCTGGATCTTAGAAAGGTATGATATCATTTAAGTTTTAGTTTGAATCTCTTTTTTTGGTTAATTAAGTGCATACCCAAGTCCTTAAAGAGGATCGAGGGTGTTCCGAGGGTTCAGGAAAAGGGGGTTTCCTGGGTAGGTCACACGGTTTGCGCACGGTTAGTGCTAACTGTGAGGACAGCCCAGGAAACCGTGTAGGAGGTGGGATTTTGAACAGTGGCCTCCGCACAGTTTTCATACAGTTTGGAAAACCATGAGGGTAAATCATGTGGCCCATAATCTTTTAAAAAATTACAATTTTTCCACTCTGGGATTTTTAACCCCAACTCAGGATTTCTTTCCCATTCTCCTCTCTTCACCCTAGGAATGAACCAAATCCCCCAAGATCTCCAAGAGTTTGATCTTCCTCATTTCTAAGGCATTTTTTGTGTCATTAGTTGTAGATCAAAGCTCTGGGTTGAAGCTTTAAGTGTTTTAAGTGTAATCTAAGGTCTCGATTAAGAGTGTTTTCACCTGCGGAATCGAGGTAGGTGGTCTACAAGTTATATCCCAAGGTTTATTTGTGGATTTTTGCATGTTTTGTTTTGTTCTTAGGTGTATCCTAGTATTTTTTTATCACTCTTGGCATGTTTAGGTAAAATTTTTATTAATAAGGTAAATGGAAACCCTCACGATCCCCAGGAGATGCGTCGAGGGTGATGAGACTAACCTAGGGTCGCCTATGGGGCGCTCCAACTTCCCCGAATCTAGGGATTTTTAAATAACAAGGTATATTGTTGAGTACTTATGTATATCCCTTGATAAACATGTTGATGTGATTTTTGTGTTGGAATAGAAGCTAGGTGATTCACCTAGGCATAGTAATAACCTAAGGGATATTGGGTTAATATATAGTAATGATTAAAGACCATAATGGAATGGATTATGAGTCTGGTAATGAAGCCTAGTGATTTAGGAATAATGAACGAAGCCCATTCAGATAGGCACAATTAATGAATGCTTAGTGAGATAAGCATAATAAAAGGTAATTGGGCTAAATGGCTAAATGATGTGAAATGTGGTAATTGTGCTAGTGGGTTAAGGCATGGTATTAACTCTCATGTTATTGTTATGGTTTATGTTGCCTTGGGAAATGGATGTGATTTTGTGTGAATGGATAATGGATACATATATGTATAGCATGTGCACATTTCTTGGTAGAGGGGGGTATTTACTTAAGGATCTACGCCCACAGGTTGAGTTAGACAGAGGCTCTAAACTCTACCCCTAATACACGGGTTAGGGAAGAGGATTTAGGCTATGTTCCCCTAACGATTGAATCCATCCAGACTAAAGCTTCAAGGTGAGTATATGCTTTACATGAGGAAGTTAATCCTAGTGATATAGGATAAAAATGTGTTTTCCTAATGAATGTGATCATGTACTTTAAGCCCGTGTAACATGTTGTTTTTGATGAACCCATTGTAAATGATTTGGAAATAGAAGTAATGGGAAATGGTATGAAATGGTAAGATAAGAAAGTGGTAATAAAAGTTCGTAATGGACCCAAACTGGTTAAGTCGCTTAATATTTTCCTTGTCATTTATTATTCATTTCCCCTTTTTCATGCACAATTGTTTATAACGGGTATTTTGTAGACACCGTTGGTGGTGGCCTACTGAGTTGTACCCACACCCTGCTTGGGCCTCCATTGGGTACCCGAACAGACTTCATGTTTACAGGTCAAGGTAAGAGCAAAGGATCTTACTAGGTAGTTGGGTTGGCATGGGTGTATGTGGAGGAGGACCGAGACTTGGTGTCAAGACCATTTTGGGAATTTTCCAGTTTGTCTTCATTTTCGGTTTTGTTAACTATTTCACTTGTAGCATGGCATGAAATATTTACTTTTGGACATGGTTGTACCCAGTTTTGTGGAATGTTTGTTTATGGATACTCTTGTATTATTGTTTGTTATTCTGGTATTTTGTTTATATTGTGTTGTGGCTTACTCTGATAAAAAGGGGGTATAGTCTCCCCAATTGACTATTTAGACCCTCGCTGCTAGTCAGAAACCTTTGGAACATTGTGAGGCACTCTTAAGGTCATGTAACCACATGTCTCGGAGCACTAGTTTTGTGTCTTCCGGGTTGGGGATGTTATAAAGTGTTATCAGAGGATGTCTTTCTTCTCCTTCTCTGGAATATTGTTATTTGGGATGGTAGATGGGAGTTAGGATGTGTTGGGTCTTGGTAATTGTAATTCCACGACCTTTTTATGTGTAATAATAATAATTTTATGTTTTAATTATCATGTTAACTAGTGCGGTTGTCAGAGTAAATATTATCTCACCTTGTTTAAAAAATAATAATTTAAGAATAACAATTTCAGTCAAATATTATTTATTAATATAGTATTCTAAATAATAATTATACTACTATAGGAATACAGCTAAGTTGTTTATCATTTCCAAATATGATATATATATATCTTCAAATGTAAATAAGATTTTAATTAAAATTATATAAAAAAATACTATAATTTTAAAAATAACATTGGTAATTATTGCTTTAAAATATTTTAACACCATTATTTGGTAAAAGTGAACTGTTTTAATTATGTGAACAATTACTTAATCTATTATATGGGTTCTATATATTTTCAAAAATATATATATTTGAATTATATAATTATAATTTTATAATGCGGATGTACATGACATCGAAGATTTTTGTTTTAAAATATTTTAATGACATTATTATTGCATTATTTTCTATGTAGATAGCTATTTAAACAATTATATGAATAATTATATGTGTTCTAAATATATTTGAAAATATAAAAATTACTAGATTATAAATTGGATTAATGTTTCATAATATTATTTTGAATATATAATAAAATTATTTTAATAGAATGATTAAAATTGTACATATATGAATGATCTTTTAATAAAAATTATTGTTATCTTTAATCATATATATATATATGTGTGTGTGTGTGTGTAATATTAACATTTTTTTTAAAGTTTAAAATTAAAAATTATGATAGTAATTAATATTATAATACATTATCAATTATCAATTTAATTTATAACATTATAAGAATAAATAATACTAAACAAAAATGGATAAATGATATTGTGTAATAATATTTTTTAATAATGACCTATATAATAAAATAATAAATCATTGTAATGATATAATAAAATAATAATATATTATTAATAAGTTGACAAAAAAAGTAAAGATGTTATAATAATAAGTGACAATTTGATTGAATTGGAGACAAAAAAAGAAGTCAAAAGGCAATAGGAAAGTGTTTTATGGAAAAGGGTGTAAAGAAAAAGAAAAAAAATTTAAAAAAAAAGTAAAACAATAATAAAAAATAGAAGGAAATCCCATAAGGGATTTGGGAGGGAACCCAGTTTGGGGTTTAGACGTAGAGGTGGGAAACGAACCAAATACAAAAAAAATGGAAAATAAAACAATAATAAAAAAAGGGAAAATCAGACAAAAGAAAGATAAAAAAACATGGATACCAATGGGGGGAGGCTGTGTCACGACGTGGAGAGGAGAAGGAAGGGCACGTCCAGGTTTTTCAGTCGGCGTCGCGAGGGTCCGGTCCTTAGGGTCTCAAGAAGGTCGGGTGAGCTCGGTGGTGGATTCAAGTGGGTCTGCGAGGTCGCTCCATAGTTGGAGTCGACCAGGGCGGTGGTCTGGGATGAGAAGACCTAGTGCCTGTGAGGTATGCCACAGCCAGGTCTTCAAGGGTCTTCTGTGTCGAGATGAGCCACGGTTTATGGTTCCAGTACATCATGAGTCACGCTGGCCGATTCTAAGCTTGGTTGCGATGTCCGACCGAAGGTGCATCGGGTGTTCAGTTTATTATTCAATATTCTAGGTAGGTTTTCTGTTTTTTTCAGGTGTCCTGGTTTTCTTTTGATGAACTTTGGTTTGATTGTCGTATACCCATTCACTGTCAAATTCTCTGTTCACCGGTAGACTAATGATCAACTATTTCTGCTGAAATTTTTTTAATTGGTTTAGTCTGTTTATGTCATATTTAGTTGCATTTTATATTCAAATGTCATTGTTTTATAGATAAAGAATTTTTTCCACTTTGTTTGGTCCGTCCATTTTAGTTGGGTCACAATATATATATATATATATTTTTGTGTGTGTGTGTGTTTATTATAATTCTTTCAACAAGTTACAGATATATAAATATGATATAGGAGATTTTTAAAGCGAGGGTGCAACTGCTCGCCATCGGAATTCTTCACTCTAATAAGGTCCTGCACACGTGTTTGGGGTTCTTCCATACCCAACCTGAGCACTGCACCTCCTTCGTGAATCTGAGTCTTTCTACAAGGCAATTGGAATATAAAGTAAGGGTTTTATAATTTCCTTGTTTTGTTTCTTTGATTATATACGTGTATATATATATACATACATTCTCATGAAAGGATAACCTTGCAGTTTAGTTTATAAATTCTTCTGCGTTTGAATCTGGGCCTTCGTGTTTTGGGTTCGGATAATATGAAATATATAAGGGTTTAATATATTTTGTCTTTCCTTTGCAAACATGAATATACACTAGTATATATATCATATATACATTTATATAGTTTTATTTCACCCGGTTCTAAATATTCTAATTGAAGATTTGAAATGATGTTTTAGAATGTGATGGGTGGAAATTATTTTCAATTACGGTTTTTGGTATTTAAATTGGGAATGTGGAGAGAATTATCAAATTTATCTTATTTATTTTAATTTATACAAGTCATGTTTCATTTAAGGTGGTGTAAGGGTTATGTTTTAATATTCGTCATTAAATGTATATTTATAAGGGTTTAGTTAATTTGATCAACCTTGTCAGGTATACACATATATACTTGTGTATAAATGTTTATATGAACCTAAATAACATATTATTTTCCGAACTGGGTTATGAATTTAAAATCTATGTGTTGAAAGGGTATTAATTGTTTTTCTCAAACCATGTTGTTATAAAATGTTATATGTGTGTGTGTATATATATACACACATATATAACTTATTATTTTATGTGTACATAAGTTAAGGTTCATTTTTATTTTCTGCACATTCGGACATGTACACATAATTCAATCAATTTCTATTTTATTTTGTTGAAGATTTTATTACAATATTTGAATAGATACTTGTAAGTTTTGGGTTCAAATGGATTAGCATATTTATTACACATACACCCATAGAGTTTTAATCCACCCGGTTAATTTGAAAATGATGTAAGGTAAATTTATTTATATATATTTATACTCTTTAATTTTCTAGTTCTCGCAAAGGAGTTCATTTGATTAAAATATGAATTACTTTTATGATGTGAAGGTTGTAATTATTAAACAAATTACATTTCTTTTAAGGTGTTAATACACACACACACACACACAAATATATATATATATATGTATGTATATGTAATTTTTAGTTTTCATAATTTATAAAGTAAGGGTGCGACATGTACATATTATATATATATATATAGTTATGTGTATGCACCTATAAGTTTTAATCATAACCTGAATTAACATGGATAAAATAAACTTCAGTGGTTAAAGTATGTTTGTGATTTGTTTAATTTAATATATGCATTACATAAAACAAATGATGCGATGCAAATCAATTGGCCTTATATGCTATGAAACATAAGGTATGGCCACTTAATAAGACATGGCCCTTTATCAGTACATGCTTTCTATCTTAATTCAAACTTAGTTGTTTTAAACTATAAATATTCTTCTCCATAAATCAAGGATTCTAAAAATTAATGAACTATCATTTTATGTGGTAACCCCATCCATTCATTACTTGTATGTTTTAAATCAATATCACATGTGAAAATAACATTTACTATATTATGCATGTCTTTGAGAAATTTATTACCTAAATGATAACTGATATATTATAATTTAGTCCAACGTCATTTCCTTTTATCAGAACATGAATTTAGCATGAATAATGAGCATGTATTTTAATGCATTAAAAGTTTCTTACTATAGAAGAGTTGTAAAGTTATTATTTTATGTGATAATCAAACAATTTATTATTAATAATTTATAAGATAAGAATTTAATTATTCAAGGTGGTATGGGACAATTTGAATAACGTGAATTATGAAACCAAGTAATATGTGTTCTGAGAATGATAAGTAATTTATAAATCAAAGTGGTATGTGCATGTTGATTTAAAGATATGAGGAATTCATTAGGCCTAGTATGTGTTGGGGTGGGGACCAGTAAAAGTAATCCCTCCAGGTTGGGGTCTGGTTACAGCAGACCCTCCGGGTTGGTGTCTGGTTACAGAGGCACTCTGGGTTGGTGTCTGGTTATTAGAGTCACTCCGGGTTGGAGTCCGGTTACAGAGGCTCTCCGAGTTGGGGTCCGGTTACAGTTATCCCCTATGTCCTGGCATGAGGCCTTGACATGGTCTGACATATGCACTTCCCTCATTATGACTATGTAATTTAATTAAACAGAAAAATATTTGACTAGTAGAATATTTTGTTAAAAGAGCTTATGGATTTCCAGCCGAGGCCTTAAATAATTAGGCGTATTGTCCAAGTCCTTGATAAAATGTTTCAGAATGTCCTATATATTTATGGCATGACATATGTTTAGAATTCAGTGGTTTATTATTCAGTGTATGAAAGTGAAGTTATTGCTTTATGTGCAACTCTATTTATTTATTACACTTAGCTTTTTTATTTATGCTTACATAATCTTACGTCATACATGTTTTTAATTTATTTTATTTATCATGCCTATATTCAAATCATGTACCCTTGCAAACATGTTAGCATGTTTTTAATTGAGAATCTTTATCATGTGTACATGTGTTACAGCTTTTATTTAAGAAGATTGTTTTATAAAATGGTTTAAATAATGTTTTCAAAGTTATATTGGTTTATTTTAAAACCCCTTATGGGAAATTCATATGCTCACCCTACATTTTTAATTAAAAATTTTCAGGTAACATCTCTTAGTAGATTAACCATTTCAGCAGTAGTTGGTTTTCTCAGGGCCTGAACCGAATTCAATCCTCTGCATGGAACCATCTCCGGGTACTCGAGAGCTAGGTTCTGAAAGTTGGTTTCAGAGGATTTGGTTTAGATAACTCTGGAAAACCAGAACTGAACAAAGAAAAATTATTTTAAGCCTTACTAAGTATGATGTTCTTGGAAAAAAAATATACAAGTCTTATGTCTCTTCGGAGACATCCGATAAAATTAGAACAATAGTAAAAACTTGGCTATGTGTTACTAAATGGTAGTTTCCTTAAACTTTCAGATGGTCGATGCATCACGGCTTATGTCTCTCCCAACGGAGATAGTTGAAACTATAGTGGTAAAGTCATGTTCAGGGGACTACGAGGCTTTCAAAAACCTTAGGTTGGCCTGTAAACAACTACATCAGGTGTCGAACCGCCCAAACATTCTCCATCTTTACCAAGGAAGAAATCTTGTCTATTACCGTATTGCAATTTCACAGTTTGCAACATATAGGAAAAGAGGGAAGTTTCATGAAGCTCTTTTTCTATGTTTCACTTTAACTGATAACTACCGAGCTGTAGGTAAATTTTTAGAAACTTCTTTGGATGGTGACCATCGAGCTGCCTACCTATTCTAGGTCCTGAGTTTTAGTATGTACGGAGAACTCTACGACATCAATATTTTCAAGAATGACGTGGTGCATAGGACTTATAGGGATTTAGTCCACTCTAAAATTTCTAACCTCCACACTTCTCATGCCTCTCTATGGAAGGTCGAGTGCTTTAGGAATAGGTACGACCCCAGCTGTTCACAGTGTGTCTGGGCCAAAGAGATCGAGCAGCTAAATACAACCTTAGGAATCCACCTGAGGTCGTCAGCACCCTACCATCGGTGGTGTTCCCGGTAAAGGGACCTCGGGAGTGACGTGTGTCTGGTGTTGCTATGGTTGGTGTACAAATATTTTAGAATTACGAAGATGAAATTCTTCGAAGGGGGAATAATGTAATGCCCTGAACTTTTTATGTGTAATAATAATAATTTTATGTTTTAATTATCATATTAACTAGTGCGGGTGTCAGATTAAATATTATCTCACCTTGTTTAAAAAATAATAATTTAAGAATAACTATTTCAATCAAATATAATTTATTAATATAATATTCTAAATAATAATTATACTACTATAGGAATATAGCTAAGTGGTTTCTCATTTACAAATATGATATATACATATCTTCATATGTAAACAATATTTTAATTAAAATTATATAAAACAAATACTATAATTTTAAAAATAACATTGGGAATTATTGCTTTAAAATATTTTAACGCCATTATTTGGTAAAAGTGAACTGTTTTAATTATGCGAACAACTACTTAATCTATTATATGGGTTCTATATATTTTTGAAAAAATATATATTTGAATTATATAAATATAATTTTATAACGCGGATGTACATGACATCGAAGATTGTTGTTTTAAAATATTTTAATGACATTATTATTGCGTTATTTTCTATGTAGACAGCTATTTAAACAATTATATGAATAATTATATGGGTTTTAAATATATTTGAAAATATGAAAATTACTAGATTATAAATTGGATTAATGTTTCATAATATTATTTTGAATATATAATAAAATTATTTTAATAGAATGATTAAAATTGTACATATATGAATGATCTTTTAATAAAAATTATTATTATCTTGAATCATATATATATATATATATATATATGTAATATCAAAAAAAATTAAAAGTTTATAATTACAAATTATGATAGTAATTATTATTATAATACATTCTCAATTATCAATTTAATTTATAATATTATAAGAATAGATAATGCTAAACAAAAATGGATAAATTATATTATGTAATAATATTTTATAATAATGACATATATAATAAAATAATAAATCGTTGTAATGATATAATAAAATAATAATATATTATTAATAAGTTGACAAAAAAAGAAAAGATGTTATAATAATAAGTGATAATTTGATTTAATTGGAGACAAAAAAATCAAAATGAAATAAGAAAGTGTTTTATGGAAAAGTGTGTAAAGAAAAAGGAAAAAAATGAAAAAAAAAAGTAAAACAATAATAAAAAAATAGAATGAAATCCCGTAATGGATTTGGGAGGGAACCCAGTTTGGGGTTTAGACGCAGAGGAGGGAAACAGACCAAATAGAAAAAAAATGGAAAATAAAACAACAATAAAAAAATGGAAAATTAGACAAAAGAAAGATAAAAAAATATGGAGACCCTTGGGGGAGGCTGTGTTGTGATGTGGAGAGGAGGAGAAAGGTCGTGTCCAGGGTTTTCAGTCGGTGTCATAGGGGTCCGGTCCTTAGGGTCTCAAGCTGGTTGGGCGAGCTCGGTGGTGGAGTCAAGTGGGTCTGTGAGGTCGCGCCAAGGTCGGAGTCGAGCAGGGCGGTGGTCCAGGATGAAAAGACCTAGCCCGGCGAGGTACGCCTCGTTCAGGTCTTCAAGGGTCTTTTTCATTGGGATGAGTCACGGTTTAGGGTTCCAGTACATCGTGAGTCACGTTGGCCGACGTCGAGCTTGGTTGTGGTGTCCTACCAAAGGTGCTTCGGGTGTTCAGTTTATTATTCAATCTTCTAGGTAGGTTTTCTATTTTTTTTAGGTGTCCCAGTTTTCTTTTGATGAACTTTGGTTTGATTGTCATATACACATTCGCTGTTAAATTCTCTGTTCACCGGTAGACTAATGATCAACTATTTCTGCTGAAACTTTTTGAATGGATTTAGTTTGTTTATGTCATCTTTAGTTTCATTTTTTATCCAAATGTCATTGTTTTATAGATAAAGAATTTTGTCCTCTTTGTTTGGTCTGTCCATTTTAGTTGGGTCACAATATATATATATATATATATATATATATATATATCTGTGTGTGTGTGTGTGTTTGTTATAATTCTTTCAAAAAGTTACAGATATATAAATACGATATATGAGAGTTTTAAAGGGAGGGTGAAACTGCTTCCCATCGGAATTCTTCACTCTAATCAGGTCCTGCACATGTGTTTGGGGTTCTTCCATACCCAACCTGAGCACTACACCTCCTTCGTGAATCTGAGTCTTGCTACAAGGAAATTATCATATAAAGTAAGGGTTTTATAATTGCCTTGATTTATTTCTTTGAGTATATACATGTATATATATATATACATTCTCATGAAAGGATAACCTTACGGTTTAGTTTATAAATTCTTCTGTATTTGAATATGGGCCTTCGAGTTTTGGGTTCAAATAATATGAAAGATGTAAGGGTTTAATATATTTTGTCTTTCATTTGCAAATGTAAGAACCTGGACCTTCTTTTCAGGTATTTTTTCCTTTTCTGGTCATTTTTTTGGAAAAAGAGGAAAATTCTGGAAATTTTCTAAGTACACACCGTGTACTTTATAAGTACACACCATGTACATTGATTCCACTCGAGGTCGTGTGTTGGTCGTGTCATGGCCACACACATAGCCATGTAGGGGTGACATAGAGGCTACCTAAAGCAGAGTACGAAAAATCCTAGTACACACCGTGTACTCCAAAAGTACATGCTGTGTAATTTCTTTTTTTTTTCATTAAACACACTGGGGTCACATCAAATCGCCAGAAACACCTCCTTTTAGGTCTCTTTCGGCCGAGAACACCTGAACAGTCGCAGATCTTTGATGAACCCCTGAGCAATTGTCCTTCCTCCGAATCGAACTCTTTCGATTGCATTGGAACCGCATCGGTGAGTTCTCTCTTCTAATGGAACCTTGCTTTCATTTTCCTTCTCTTTTCTGGGTTATCATGGGTTGAACTTTTTGTTCATTTTCATATATCTATGACGTTATAAGGAGATTCAGGCCTCGTGGTTCTAGTATATCATTCTCCTAGCATCCAAGTAGGTGGTTTGTATCTTTCTGTAGAAAGTCTTTGAGTATTTTGTGAAAATTCCACAATACCCTTGAACAGGGTATTGTGTGTTTCATGTTTCGCCCTTTTTTTTCCTTCTTTGATTATATGCTTGAGTAGAGGATATTTCTTGTGAATAGGGTAATTTACTATTCTTTGGATGTTTTTTCCCATGCATGTTTTTTTGTTTATGACTGTTTGGTCTAGTTTTTCCTGATAGGCTTTTGTCAGTTCCATGCCTAGTTGTAGGATGGTGTGACTGTTGTTTCTCCATGCTGAGATGTTGTAGAATGCTAGCCAAGTAGTTTTTGAGGATACTTTGGTCATTACGCTATGCGATACTTGCTAACTTTACACAGGGATGTGAGAACCTAGTGTAGTATACCATAGGGTGAATGGAGGTAAGGGCTTCTCCAGAGTGTCTTTACTTTACGATGTGAGACCACAGGGGGAATTGACGTTGAGTGCTTCCTCAGAGTGTCTGTAGTTTCTCTACATGGGCCACAGGGGGAATGATACATTGAGTGCTTCCCCAGAGTGCCTTTAGTATGATATGAGACTATAGGGTGAATTGACGGTGAGTGCTTCCCCAGAGAGTCTATTCTTTAGCTGAACCAGAGGAGTGTGACTGTGTGTGCCTCCCAGAGGGTTGCTAGTACTTCAAGGTTGAACCATAAGGGTTAGGCTTTGAGAAATACTCAGAGGGTTACCTGTTTTTTAATTGCTTGAGAGGCTTCCTTCTTGTTTCTACATTATATTCTAGATACTGTGGATTGTTTGCTGCTGTGTATTATCTTGTTTACTGCTTACTGCTTACTGCTTACCGTACTTTACCTGCCATATACTCACTGACTGTTAGGCATAGATCTTCAGGTGGTTTCCTACTGAGATTTTTATCTCACACCCTATTTGGGTCATGCTTTTGGGCTCAAATAGATTATATTGTTACAGGTATAGATAAGGGAAAGCGCCCTTTTACTTCAGGTTCTTGATTGCACTGGAGCTGAGAGCATGGGACCAAGCTATGGCTTGCGATGCGGAGGAGTTTATCTGCTTTATTTTGTACTTGGGTTTAGTACTTTATTTTAGGATTGTGACTTGTTTTGGATGTTTTCCTAGACACATTTGTATCATAAATCATTTATATATATTTTCTCCAGTTGGTTAATTATCAGTCTTCCGCTATTTACTGACTTTTGGATATTTACTACTTCCACTATTGTATGTGTTTACTACTTCCACTGAGTACTCTGCCAATGAGGACATAGTTTCCCCACTATCACACCCAAGGCCCTCATTTCTAGTCGGTAGCCTCTGGAGTTCGGGTAAATGAGCTTGAGGCCATGTGACCTACAGGGTACGGGGTGCCTCTGGGTGGCTTCTGGAACTGGGACGTTACAGCAAACATGAATATACACTAGTATATATATCATATATACCTTTATATATTTTTATTTCACCAGGTTCTAAATACTCTAAGTGATGATTTTCAATGATGTTTTAGAATGTGATGGGTGGAATTTATTTTCAATTACATTTTTTGGTATTTAAATTGGGAATGTAGAGAGAATTATCAAATTTATCTTATTTATTTTAATTTATATAATTCATGTTTCATTTAAGGTTTTGTGAGGGTTATGTTTTAATATTATTCATTAAATTTATATTTATAAGGGTTTAGTTAATTTTATCAACCTTGTCAGTTATACACATATATACTTGTGTATAAATGTTTATATAAACCTAAATAACATATTATTTTCCGAACTGGGTTATGATTTTAAAAACTATGTGTTGAAAGGGTGTTAATTTTTTTTCTCAAACCATGTTGTTATAAAATGTTATGTGTATATATATATATACACACACATATATAACTTATTATTTTATGTGTACATAAGTAAAGGGTCATTTTTATTTTCTGCACATTCGAACATGTACACATAATTCAATCTATTTCTATTTTATGTTATTAAATATTTTATTACAACATTTTAATAGAGACTTGGATGCGAATTATGTTTTGGGTTCAAATGGATTTGCATATTTATTACAAATACACCCATAGAGTTTTAATCCACCGGGTTAATTTTCAAATGATGTAAGGTAAATTTATTTATATATATTTATACTCTCTAATTTTCTAGTTCTCACAAAGGAGTTAATTTGATTAAAATATGAATTAATTTTATGATGTTAGGGTTCTAATTATTAAGCAAATTACATTTCTTGTAAGGTGTTAAAATACATACACATATATATACATAGATATATAAATATATATATGTATGTATATGTAATTTTTAGTTTTCAGAATTTATAAATTAAGGGTGCGACCTATATATAATTTATGTATATATATATATACATATATATATATATATAGTTATGTGTACGCACCTATAAGTTTTAATCATAACCCTAATTAACTTGGATAAATTAAACTTTGGTGGTTAAATTATGTTTGTGATATGTTTAATTTGATATATATGTTACATAAAACAAATGATGTGCTGCAAATCAATTGGCCTTATATTCTATGCAACATAAGTTATGGCCACTTAATAAGACGTGATCATTTATCAGTACATGCTTTCTGTCTTAATTCAAACTTAGTTATTTTAAACCTTAAATATTCATCTCCATAAATCAAGTATTCTAAAAATTAAGGAACTATCATTTTATGTGGTAACCCCATCCATTAATTACTTGTATGTTTTAATTCAATATCACATGTTCAAATGTCGTTTACTATATTATGCATGTCTTTGAGAAATTTATTACCTAAATGATAACCGACATATTATAATTTAGTCCAACGTCATTTCCTTTTATCAGAACATGAATTGAGCATGAATAATGATCATGTATTTTAATGCATTAAAAATTTGTTACTATGGAAGATTTGTAATGTTATTATTTTATGTGATAATCAAACAATTTATTATTAATAATTTATGATATCAGAATTTAATTATTCAAGGTGGTATGGGACACTTTGAATAATGTGAATTATGAAACCAAGTAATATGTGTACTGAGAATGATAAGTAATTAATAAATGAAAGTGGTATGTTCACTTTGATTTAGAGATATGAGGAATGCATTGGACCTAGTATGTTCTGGGGTGGGGACCGGTAAAAGTAATCCCTCCGGGTTGGGGTCCGGTTACAGAAGACCCTCCAGTTTGGTGTCTGATTACAGAGGCACTCCAGGTTGGTGTCCGGTTATTAGAGGCACTCTGGGTTGGAGTCTGGTTACAGAGGCTCTCTGGGTTGGGGTCCAGTTACAGTTAACCCCTAGGTCTTGGAACGAGGCCTTGACATGGTCTGGCATATGCACTTCCCTCATTATGATAATGTAATTTAATTAAACAGAAAAATATTAAACTAGTAGAATATTTGGTTAAAAGAGCTTATGGATTTTCGGTCGTGGCCATAAATCATTAGACGTATTGGCCAAGGCCTTGATAAAATGTTTCATAATGTCCTATATATTTATGGCATGACATATGTTTAGAATTTAGTGGTTTAGTATTCAGTGTATGAAAGTGAAGTTATTGATTTATGCACAACTCTGATTATTTATTACACTTAGTTGTTTTATTTATTCTTACATATTCTTACGTCATAAATGTTTTGAATTTATTTTATTTATCATGCCTATATTCGAATCATGTACCCTTCCAAACCTGTTAGCATGTTTTTAATTGAGCATCTTTATGATAAGTACATGTGTTACAGCTTTTATTTAAGAATATTGTTTTATGAAATGGTTTAAATAATTTTTTCAAAGTTATATTGGTTTATTTTAAAACCCCTTACTAGATATTCGTATAATCACCCTACATTTTTAATTAAAAAATTCCAGGTAACAACTCTTAGCAGATGAACCATTTCAGTAGCAGTTGGTTTTCTCGGGGCCTGAACCGAATTCGATCCTCTGTATGGCACCGTCTCTAGGTACTCGGGAGCTGGGTTCTGACAGTAATGATATTATTATTAGGAGTATCTAACCCATGTATGAGGTAAAACCCAAGTCACTTAGGGTGGTAATTGTCATTCTTGATTGTGTGATGTTATAGTTGATGATATTTCACCATTGGGTCATGCACATGTTGTGTGATGTGATTGTTTTGTGATATTTGTCTCGTGGAATCAATGGCACAAGGTTGTGTATTCATGCATCATTTTAGGCACCTAGAGAGAGATAGGTGACATGTATCATGGTAGGAACACATGGGTTGGATGTGTGAGGCATGAAATATGGAATGCACCTTACATCTTGGTAATTGAAAAAGGAAAATGTCATAAAAGAAATAATGTAAATGGGTGAAGATAAAATAATGATAAGTGTCTATTAATGAAATATGTATAATTAAGGGTTTTTAATGAATTAAAAAAAAATTTGTAACATGTAGTGTGAGCCTTGTGGTGGTGTGTGGTTTTTTTCCCCTTGTGTACCATGGCCCGCGGTAGGGATGGTTGGGGTGGTGTTTTCAGAATGTTATAGTTTGTTGGGATGGTGCATGTGTGGTGGGTTTTGTGGCTAGTGAGGATCCTTCTTGTTATGAAGTTGTGAAAGTTTTATGGTATGTGTGTTAAACCTCATGTTTGTAAATATAGAGAAATTACACCACAGCGTCGAGTGCCAGTTGGGAAACAAAAGGATGTTGCTAAGAACACTCCTCCAGTAGAGGATCAAGAAAATGTGGTGATCCAAGAAAGTAGAGAAGAGCAGTTCCGAGGGAAATTAGCTCATTTTATGTAGATGACGGATCAGGACCCAAGGCGGGTTTCACCATGTATGTTTGAGCTGACCAGAGAGTTTCACATGAAGCACCCTCCGACCTTTACTGGAGACGGTGATCTAGAGGTAGTAGAGTTCTGGATAGAGTCTATCTAGAAAATACTTGATCATCTGGAGACTCCTGGTGGGAAGCGAGTCAAGTTGGAAGCTTATATGTTGTAGGGCTAGGAAAATTGTTAGTGGGACATCCTGAATTAGACTGAGCCGGCTGAGGGGATGTTGTGGAAATATTTCAAGGAAAAGTTTCTAGAGCATTTTTACCCATATAATTTGAGGCAAGAGAGGGCTATAGTGTTCATGATCCTGACTCAGGGATCGATTTCGGTGATAGATTATGTTATCCATTTCACTGACCTATGACATAGGGGATGAGGTAGTAGTTATAAGTCGTTTCTAGGATGGGATGAGACATGAGATCAGGAATCAGGTAAATATATTCTGCTTGAAGAGGTTTACAGATGTAGTGGATCAATCATTGATCTCATAAGGGAACCAGAAGGGAGATTCAGGTAGTGGTCTTGTCATGATGGCTAGGAAAACAAGTGGTGCATCTTTCGAGGACTGGAAGCATCATTTTATAAGTTTTAAGAAGGGTGTAAGTGTGCAAGGTGGTCAGAAGAGAGGTTCAACCTCTCATGGTGGTGATTAAGTGTTCTTATATCAGTGTGGAAGGTCGGGGCACATGCGTGGATAGTGTACTCAACCTCTAGTTTAGTTCCAGTCATGCAGTAGATTGGGGCATGTGCATAGGTTCTGTAGGAACCCTCATCAGGTTATCATGGATGTTGGTGACAGGAAGATGTCAATCGGAGGCAAGGGATCAGTTGCTCCTTATCAGGTGAGCAGCTGATTCTCCATGGGTTGTACTCGTAGGGGTAGTGGACTTGGAACTCCAGTGCAGGATCTCCCACATCAGTATGGTAGTGTAGTGTAGGGCACATATGTTGGAGCCCAGGGTAGAAGGGAAATTCAGCTTCATACAGTTCATTCGGCACTTGGTGATGCTGGGCCATCAACTGTTTGAGGGACGATCCTTGTATCTTCTATGATTTCTAGTTCATTTTTTGAAACTATGGACACACACTCTTTTATTTCTTCTCAGTTTGTGGTAGCTTTGGGTTTTCCTATGGAGAGTGTATTTGGGGTTATGTCGATTGACACTCCACTGGGGGTGAAAAATGAACATATCAGGTAGTGTAAGGGATGTTCTCTGGATGTCAGTAGGTACCATTTCCTATGGGACTTGTTTGTTCTTGAGATGTTGGGATTTGACCTGATCTTGGGTATGGATTAGTTGGTGTTGTATCGGGCGCACATAGATTGTTATCGTCACATGGTATCGTTGAAGTCACTTGAGGGTGACACTTATGTCCATCGTGGATAGTGGGATGTTTGAAAAGGTTGTGCGGGACCATTTTGTCAGCAGTTGGATAGGCTCATGGATCAAGTAGCGTTTCTTATGATCGATGATGAAAGGGGGAAAAATTTCTTCCCTCCATCATTGGAACATTTTTAAGATGTGTTTCCTGAGGATTTCTTGGGGTTTCCACCTGAGAGGGATGTTGGGTTCACGATTGAGTTGTTGTCGGGAGTAGATCCAGTTTCTATTCCGCCATACCGAATGGCACTGGTAGAACTCCAGGAGTTAGAGGTTCAGCTTGAGGAGTTGGATCGTAAGTTGTTCATACTTACTAGTATGTATCCTTGGGGATCTCTAGTTATTTTTGCAAAAAATGCTGACAGGTAGTTAAGTCTGTGTATTGATTATAGGAAGTTAAATCAGATGATAGTGAAAAACTTGTACCCTCTTCCTAGAATTGATGACTTGATTGACCAGTTGAGGGGTGAATCGCTGTTTTCTAAGATTGATTTGATATCGGGTTATCACCAGTTGTGGGTGAAACCTTATGATGTACCACTGACAGCTTTCAGGAGTTGGTACGGGTTGTTTGAGTTTGTGGTGATGCCTTTCGTCTTGACCAATCCACTAGCAGTATTCATTTATTTGATGGATAGAATATTTCTTCCTTAACTAGATCAAGTTTTGGTTGTCTTTGTTGAATACATCTTGGTGTACTCGAAAACTCAGGACGATCATGTCCAACATCTTGAAATTGTTCTAAGTACAATAAGAGAGCATCCACTTTAAGCCAAGCTATCAAAGTGTTAGTTTTGGATTGGAGAAGTGAATTTTCTAGGTCACATCATCTCTGAGGTAGGTGTGTTAGTGGACCCAGAGAAAGAGCAGGTTTTTGTGTCTTGGGAGTAGCCCAAGATTGTTTTAGATGTTCGGAGTTTCCTGGGTTTGGTGAGATACTACCAGAGGTTCATTCAAGATTTCTCTCACTTGGAAGCACCACTTTTGGGATTGAATAAGAAGGGAATCAGTTTTGAGTGGTCTGAGGCTTGTGATAATTCCTTTCAAGAGTTGAAAAAATTTATTTCTGATAGCACTGATTTAGATATTACATGAGCCAGGTAAGAAGTATGTCCTATTTTTTGATGTTTCTGGTATCAGTCTTGGGTCTGTGTTGATGCAAGATGAGCGGGTGGTGGCTTATGGGTTGAGGAAATTGAGACCCCATGAGTGGAATTATACCAATCATGATCTTGAGTTGTATTTAGTAGTTTATTCCTTAAAGTTCTGGAGGAACTACTTGTTGGGGGAATGTTTCACGGTGTATACCGATCACAAGATATTAAAGTATATATTTTTACAGTAGGATTTGAATCTTTGATAGGGAAGATGGGTTGATTATCTCCAGTATTTTGACTTTGAGATGGTATATACACTGGGGAAAAGTAATAGTGTTGCTGATTATTTGAGCAAGAATTCTTAGAACCAGGTGGTTCAGGAATCCAACACCAAGTGGATGGTGATGGATTTGTTGGCAGATATGAACTTGGAGGTGCGGGAGGAAAATGGTCAGGTGACTCTTGCTTCTATAATGGTAGAGTCGATGCTTTTGAGTCGAGTTAAGGGAAGTCATCTTGACGATATAGAATGTTTGGCTATGAAGGAAATACTTAAATGTGGGGAGCCACCTTCTGGTTGGGATGTCGGTGTGGACGAGGTTGTTTGTGTTCATGGTCATGTGGTTGTGCTGGTATGCATGCGGGGGGAATTGAAGCAGGAGTTCCATACATCAAAATTTTAACGACCCAAACTTTTGAATAATTTTTTTTCTACTTTTGTGTGTTATTTTATTTAATACTCAACAAAACTATATCCTTTAATTAATGAACTGAGTATAATTAAAATGATACCGTTGGGTTTCAACTATTATATGATTGTTGGTCAATATAACTGTTGGAAACTAATCTCTTAACGTTACGATTAATGCATATAAATACAAGTGATCATGGTTAATTAATATAGAAAGAGGATTTGATGGCCTCATCCAATAGGCTCGGGCCATATGAATCCCATATTTCAGAGCTTGTAAAGGAGGTAGCATCACTGGGCTTTGCTTTGGACCAAGACCAAGCTGAACTTCAACATGTGAAGCTTGAACAAAATCGCCTAAGTGAAAAGTTCAAGCTGATTGAAATCACCACTCGGGCAATGTTTTCTGAGCCGCCCCAAGATTCTATCACCATAGCAGACCATAAACTTAGGTCCTATGCAGGTTTTATAAGGGGTTATGTAACAAGGCCTTAGTTACATTGTGTAATCCTTTGGTATAAATAAAATTATTATTTATTCTTATGGTAAAATTTGTGTATTTCAAATGTCTGGATAAATAAAGGATGAATTTATAGAAGTTCTATATTATTAATGAATTTTGGAGAAAGGGCTATTTTAAAATATTTTTGTATACTTTAAATAATTAATAATATTAATTGATTTTCAAAAAATGGTCTTCTATGGTGTGATCAGTAAGAAATTTAGAGTCTAATAAGATCAACTTGATTTTTAGTGAATAGAAAAGTATGAACAGTAACAGACCCTTGTGAATAGTAATGAATAGTAAATCAGCCAAAAAAATAGAAACTTCACCCATGAATGTATAAATATAATTTAGACATCTTAAAAGTGAAAAAACGATCATAGTATAAGTTTTGATATTTTTGTATGTCATAAAAATTTTATTTACAATTTTATAATTAATTTAATAATTTAAAATTAAAATTTATTTTCATAAAATGTAATCATAAATTGTTACTTTATTGTCTTATGGTTATACGATAATTTTATGGTTCATTGATTACTTTTTCAAGGTGTTACAAAACAAGTTATAGTTTTAGAGTTTTTTTAAATAAATAATGATTTTATTTAAAATTTAAATTAAAAATATTTAGAAAATTATTTTCATAAAATGGATTTCATTTTTTAATTCAAAGCATCGATATTAGTTTAGGGTGAATTTATGAGTTTTTTATAAAATGTTTTGTTTTTCAGTGAATAGTAAAAATACAATTTTAGGTTTCGGTGAGTTTAATGAAATCATTAATGATATAATCATGATGTAATAAATCTGTTAGACTTTTAAATAGTAATATATTTTATGAGGTTTCCCATGTGTCAAATACCATGGGAAAATACCACGGCAAATCCCATGGTTTTTCAATTACCACTGATGTGGTGTCCCTTGGAAATTAATTAAATATTCCCTCACTTTTGCAATAAATACCAAGTCATTCCCTCATTTAATTCATTACAAAATCCTCCTCAACTAAGTTCTAGTCTTTTTACCTCCCAAGCATTCCTCCCAATGTGCCCTCAATCCCCCCAAGGTCCCAACCTTTGAGCTTTCGAAGTCACTATTCAAGTTAAGGGAACCTTCCACCCTCCTCTTTTAGTCATGATTTCCTTTAAGTTATGTCTTCTAGTTTCCATACTATTGTGTGTGGGTATGTTCTTATATATTATTATTACTATCCATTTCATGTCCAAATTATTATAGACCCTTTCTTCTCTCATCAATTTATTTTCTGAATTTTTAAGTGACGTCGTTAGGCTGCCGAATTTTTCATAAAAGAAATCACATCTTCTCTTTTCATTCATGTTTCCTTTGCATGTGGTATGTCATTCAAATATACATACCATGTTCTTATTTCTTTTTCATATATACCCATACATTATTATGTTATATTTATGAGTGGGTGACCCTTGGCCCCTCTATTTTCAATATATTCTAAAACCATGTTATATAGCTGTTATGCTACAGAATTTTCATCTCAAAATCTCTCTCTTTCTCGGGAAATTCTCTTATTTTATTTATGTGAATACCCAAATATATTTTCATTTCCAGGTTTATTCATAAAGACAAAAAAAATATATTATTTATTCTAGAATTGTCATACATATTACCCTCACTCCATTTCCATGGGTTATAAATGACATAACGATCATGTTTTTTAAGAATTTTCAAAACGTCATGATTTTGAAATAAAACCCATTTATTTTATTCTCTATGGGTTTTTTATGAAATGTTTTATTATGATCTATGTGGATCACATGAAAATAAATACATATTAATTGTGTGCTTTGATATCTCTTCAATGCTTTCGGTAAAGAATTTAATCTCTAAATATGAAAAGTTTCATGATACCTTGATGAATAACCTTGGTAATTTTTTTATGAAACCTTGGGGATGAAACTTGGTGATATGTTCATGAATTTATAAATGAAATGTTGTATCCACATATTCATTTTATGTTTCATGTTATTTTTATTATGATATGCATATATTTTCCATTTCTCGTGTCTTATGGGTTTCATCATGTTCTTGTTGATATCACAAGTAAACTAATTCCCTTGCTTTCCTTACAGGGCCTTCATCTCACCCTTTCCTCTGATGTATGTCTGAGATGCATTAATTTTACATAGGATGAACTTTTCATGAATCTTTTCAAGTGTATTTAAATGTGTGTTTTAATTTTTCATGTTTTATTATTCCTGATTTCCAAGACACTAGACTTTAAAGATCCAATGTTTGTAAAATGTAATGAAAAGTTATGTAATAAAAAGGTGGGATGCCATAGTTGGTATCAAAGGATAGTTTAGTTATTTATGGAAATTAGGTTATGAAAAATTTAGGAAGAACCCTATAGAAAATTTTAAATATAGGAAAACTTCTTGGTATTTTTGGTGAGTATTGATTAAGTGGTTTATCAATCAAATACATCTCTATCTAGATACAAGCGGGTAGAGGCGGCTCTAGCATAGATGTACCTAGGAGTGAAAACTCTGACAAGGAGTTTTGGTATTGACTCGAGGTATCCTGGTACACAACAAAAGGTCATGCTGCACTCTTAGTTACAAAACTCCCAGGGGATATGTTTGGTTAATCATAAGCTTTTTATAAATCATTATGAAGTATTTATAGAGAAATGTAATTGTTTAAAGAATGAAGTTTTAAGGAATAAAATCCTTTATAGTTAAAAGATTTGTAAATCAAATAATTTTCTCACTAAGGTTTTATTATTTTATAAAATGGATGGAAATAGGAGGAATTTTGGAAATGGGGACCGCAATGTACCATGAATTGATGACCCTCTGATGGAAGCCGGAATGGAAACTTTCATGCAAATGATGAGCCAACTAACTCAAGTTATGAGAAATAACTTGAATCAAGATGAGATATCGATATCACCATGAAAGGAACAAAATTATATTGATTCCTTTTTGTGTCAATGACCACCAACCTTCAGTTAATCGACCGACCCATTGATTATTGAACATTGGATCAGCTCTATAGATAATATATTTTCTGTGCTCCGTTGTTTAGAGCAAGAGAAGGTCACCCTGGTTATCTATTGGTTAGAGGGAGAAGTTGTTCAGTGGTGGGAATTGAATAAAAACATGAGGAAAATATTGGAGGTTGAAGTTATGGAATGGGAAGAGTTTAGAGGGATCTTCTTTAGTAAGTATTTCTCTCGTTCCATGAGAACAAGAATGGAGAAGGAGTTTCTCGAGCTGAAGCAGAAGGAGAATGAATCTGTGGGAATCTATGAGATGAACTTCACAAGGCTTTCTTGTTACAACTCAATATTTATCATAGTTACTAGTGGGAAGGTTGATAGATTCTTTGGTGGATTAAGACCTCATCTACGGAAGAATCTAACCAACCGAGACTACGACAGCTATGAGAAAATTGTGCGGAGTGCGATGAAAGTTGAACTGGAGTTTGGTGAGACGTAGTGGTATCATAAATCCAATGACAAGAAGATATTTATGGATCCAATATTAGGGAGGATCTTCGATCAGGGAAGAGGATGCAATCAAGTGCAACGTCCCATGTGTAATAAATGTGGGAAGAAGCACTCGGGGCACTGCCTGCTCAGGAGCGGGAAGTGCTACAATTGTGGGAGAGATGGCCATATCACGCGGAATTGTTGTAGTGAGGTGAAACCTCAACTTACCAACACTGAAGACAAGGGGAAGATGTTGTAGGCCCTACCTGATGTCCAATGCTATAAGTGTGGACAACTTGGGCACTTTCCCAATCACTGTCCAAATCTGAGGGCAGTGGAGGGGAATCACCATCAGCCTCAGCATAGGCCAAGGGAGAAAGGTTGTTCTTTTTCTATCACTGCAGCTGAATTTGAAGTGCCAAATGATGTGGTGGTAGATACCCTTATTGTTCTCTCAAATCTAGAAATTACTTTGTTTAATTCGGGTTCCACACATTCCTTTATTTCCTCAAAGTTTTTAATTAACTTAGAATCAACCCTCGATTATATAGAAGTATATTTTTCAATCGGGACTCCTGGTGGGATTATCTAAGAACCATCAATGTTTAGAAACTCTAGTATTAAATTTATTGATCGCAATCTTATCGTAAATCTAGTAGTCATTCCCATGCTAGAATTTGACATTATACTAGGGACAGACTGGATCTCAAAGTATAATGCTAAGATCAAATGCAGAAGCATGGAAATCTCAGTAGTCTTGAATGGAAAACCTATGGTTATCTTCCAAGGAGAGATATCTAAACCTGATATTTGTCTATAATAACCTCCTATATCATTCTTTATGGATTTTATCGATGAATAAGATGAAGGAAATGAGAGTATAAGGATAGAAAATTTCCCCATCATCTAGGAATACATTGATGTATTTCCTGAGGAGTTTCCCAGACCTCTCCTAGAAAGAGTGGTAGAGTTCTCCACAAAACTCATACCTGGATCTTATCTGATATCAAAGACCCCATATAGGGTGGAAAATGTGAAGCTGGAGAAATTAAATAAGAAAATTCAAGATCTTTTGGAGAAGGGTTTTATCCGACCAAGTGTGTCGCCTTGGGGAGAACCAGTTCTCTTTGTGAAGAAGAAGGATGGATCAATGAGGTTATGTATTGATTATAGAGAACTAAATGGGATCACAGTGAAGAAAAAATACCCTATTCCAAGAATTTATGACTTATTTGACCAACTTTTTGGGGTTAAATTATTCTCTAAGATTGATCTTTGATTTGGTTATCATCAATTTAGGGTGAAGAAAGAAGATATTTAAAAACTTCCTTCAGGTCAAGATATGGGCATTATGAGTTTGTTGTTATAACCTTAGGACTGACTAATGCACCTGCTATTTTTATGGATTTTATGAATAGAGTCTTTAAGGACTAACTTGATAACTTTGTGGTAGTTTTTATTGATGATATTCTGATATATTCTAAAATTCGTGAGGTGTATGAAGATCATATAAGGGTTATTTTTCAAACTCTATAGAAGGAGAGGATTTTTGGAAAGTTCAGAAAATGTGAATTCTATTTGAAACAAGTTTCTTTCTTAGGGCACATTGTAACCAATGAATGAATCATATTTGACCCTAGAAATACAAAAATTGTAGAGGAGCGGCCTCAGCCTACAATAATAACTAATATTTGTAGCTTCTTTGGATTAGCAGGATATTATAAGAGGTTTTTGAAAAACTTTTCACGACTCTCTAATCCATTAACCAAGTTAACTCGAAAAGGGGTAAAGTTCATCTGGACAAAGGAGTGTGAGGAAATTTTCCAAGTGATGAATAAGAGATTGGTTACTGCACCCATGTTAACTTTTCCCTCAAGTGGAGATGGATTCTTTATTTTTAGCAATGCATCTCTGAAAGGTCTTGGGTGTGTCCTCATGAAAAATGACAAGGTTATTTATTATGCATCTCAGCAGTTGAAGAATCATGAGTAGAACTATCCTATGCATGATCTAGAGATGGCTACAGTTGTTTTTGCTCTGAAGATATGGATTCACTACCTTTATGGGGAGAAATGTGATATATACACATACCATCAAAGTTTGAATTATATTTTCACATAAAAGGAATTGAACATGAGACAAAGGAGATTGTTTGAACTTCTTAAATATTATGATTTCTCAATTCATTATCATTCTGGAAGAGAAAACAAAGTTGTTGATGCATTAAGCAAGAGAAAACCCAGCTGTTCTTTCTATTATTAGGATTCAAATATATCATTTGATCAATGAACTAGTGAAGATGGACATGGGAATTATAATGGAAGAGACATCATCAACCCTATCCCAAATTATTTCTCAACCGTCATTACTGGATAAGATCAAGAAAGCTCGAAAATAGGATCCTTTGTTATAAAATAAGTCTGAGGCTATGAAGGATGGGAAGTATCTTGAGTTAAATATTGATTAGGAAGGTGTACTGAAATTTCATACAAGACTATGTGTTCCATCTATCCCATAAATAAAGAAGGATTCGATGGATGGAGCTCATAACTCTACTTTATCTATACATCCTGGAAGCACAAAAATGTATAGGGACCTTCGTGATCATTATTGATGGGATAATATGAAAAGGGAGACTGGTGACTACACTTCAAGGTGCCTAGTATGTCAGCAAGTGGAGGCAAAATGACAAATTCCTAAAGGGGTATTGCAACCACTACCCATACCAACATGGAAGTGGGACAATATCACTATGAACTTTGTCACTAGTCTTCTGAGAACTTCCAAAGGAAACAATGTGATATGAGTTATTGTGGACTATCTCACCAAGACTGCCCATTTTATCTCCATTCGGGAAGATTTATCTCTTGATCAACTTTCCAGGATTTATGTGAAGGAAGTGTTAAGGCTGCATGGAGTTCCACTTTCTATCGTATCTGATCATGATCCAAGGTTCACATCAAAATTTTGGAGAATTATTCAATATTCGCTGAGCACTAAATTGAATTTCAGTATGGAATATCACCCCCAAACTGATGGCCAATCTGAAAGGACTATTCAAACGCTCAAGGACATGTTGATAACATTCTCAATAGAATTTAAAGGAGGATAGGATAAACATCTCCCTTTATTTGAGTTCTCTTACAACAACAGCTTCCACTCGAGAATTCAAATGGAACCCTATGAAGCTCTATATGGGAACCGATGTATAACTCCTACTTGTTGGGATGAAGCTGGTGATAGAAAGATTCTTGGGCCTGATCTTGTGCAAGAGATGATAGAAAAAGTCCATTCCATCCAACAACACATTAAGACTGCTCAGAGTTTGAAAAAGGGATATTCCGACAATCGTCAAAGGGACTTGTAGTTTGATTTTGGTGACAAAGTATTTATTTGGATTTCACCTTGGAAGAGAGTCATGAGGTTTGGGAAGAAAGGGAAGCTCGGTCCAAGGTACATTGGCCCCTATGAAATCCTTGATCGCGTGGGAGTAGTGTCCTATCGGATTGCACTTCCTCTAAATCTAGCACAAGTTCATGATGTTTTCCACGTATCCCTCTTAATAAAGTACATACCTAACCCTTCACATGTACTAAATCTATAGGTGGTGCAACTGGAACATGACCTATCTTATGAGGAGCATCCGGTGGAGATCTTGGATCGTAGAGACAAGGTTCTACGCAACAAGACGACCCACCTTGTTAAGGGATTGTGGAGGAACCACAAAAGTGAAGAATCCACAAGGGAACCAGAGGAGTCTATAAGACAGAAGTACCCACACGTTTTCCCTTCTCAGGGTATGAGTTAAAATTTTAGGGACAAAATTTCTTAAGGGGGTAAGAATGTAACTACCTGAACTTTTGAATAAATTTTGTTTCCTAATTTTGTGTGTTATTTTATTTTATACTCAAAAAAACTATATCCTTTAATTAATGAAGTGAGTATCATTAAAATGATACCATTGGGTTTCAACTGTTATATGATCTTTGGTTAATATGGACATTGGAAACTAAACTTTGAATGTTATGATTATTGTTTACAAATACAAGTGATCATGGTTAATTAATACAGAAAGAGGAGTTGATGGACACATTCAATAGACTCAGGCTATACGAAGCCCATCTATCGGACCATGGGAATGAGGTAGCATCACTGGTATTTTATCTGGACCAAGCCCAAGCCGAACATCAACATGTGACGCTTCAACGAAATCGCCTAAGGGAGAATTCCAGGCTGATTGAAATCACCACTCAGGAAATGTTGTTTGAGCCGCCCTGAGATTCTATCACCTGAGCACACCTTACACTTAGGTCCTCTACAGGTGTTATAAGGGGCTATGTAACAAGGCCTTAGTTACTTTGTGTAATCCTTTTGTATAAATAAAATTTTTATTTATTCTTATAGTAAAAGTTGTGTATTTAAAATGACTAGATAAATAAAGGATGAATTTATAAAAGTTCCATATTATTGATGAATTTTGGAAAAAGGGGTATTTCAAAATATTTTTGTATACTTTAAATAATTTATAATGTGAAATGATTTTCAAAAAATGTTCTTCTACAGTTGTGATCAGTAAGAAATTTATAGTCTAATAAGATCAACATGATTTTTAGTGAATAGAAAAGTATGAATAGTAAGATACCCTTATGAATAGTAATGAATATTAATGAATAGTAAATCGGCCAAAAAAATAGAAACTTCACCCATGAATGTATAAATACAATTTAGACATCTTAAAAGTGAAAAAACAATCATAGTATAAGTTCTGATATTTTTGTATGTCATCAATATTTTATTTACAATTTTATAATTAATTTAATAATTTAAAATGAAAATTTATTTTTATAAAATGTAATCATAAATTATTACTTTATTTTCTTATGGTTATATGATAATTTTATGGGTCCTTGATTATTTTTTCAAGGTGTTACAAAAAAAGTTATATTTTTAGAGTTATTTTTGAATAAATAATGATTTTATTTAAAAATTAAATTAAAAAAATTTAGAAAATTATTTTTATAAAATGGAGTTCATTTTTTAATTCAGAGCATCAATATTAGGTTAGGGTGAATTTATGATATTTTTATAAAATGTTTTGTTTTTCGGTGAACAGTAAAAATACAGTATTAGGTTTCGGTGAGTTTAATGACATCATTAATGATGTAATCATGATGTAATAAGTCTGGTAAACTTTTAAATAGTAATATATGTAATGAGGTGTCCCAAGTGGCCAATACCATGTGCAAATACCATGTAAAATCCCATGGTTTTTCAAATACCACCGATGAGGTGTCCCTTGGAAATTAATTAAATATTCCCTCACTTTTGCTATAAATACCAAGACATTCCCTCATTACATTCATTGAAAAATCCTACTCAATGATGTTCTAGTATTTTTACCTCCAAATTAGTCCTCCAAAGGTTCCCTCAAGCCCCCCAAGGTCCCAACCTTCAAGCTTTCGAAGTCACTCTTCAAGGTAAGGGAACCTTCCACCCTCCTCTTTTAGTCATGATTTCCATTAAGTTATGTCTTCTAGTTTCCATCTTCTTATGTGGGGGTATGTTCTTATATATTCTTATTACTGTCCATTTAATTTCCAAATTATGAGAGACCCTTTCTTTTCTCATCTATTTATTTTCTGAATTTTTAAGAGATGTCGTTAGGCTGCCGAATTTTTCATAAAAGAAATCACATCTTTTCTTTTCATTCAAGTTTCCTTTGCATGTGGTATGTCATTAAAATATACATAACATGTTATTATTTATTTTTATTATATACCCATACTATATTATGAGATATTTATTAGTGGTTTAACCGTGGTCCCTCTCTTTTCAATATATTCTAAAACCATGTTATATAGCCGTTATGTTACAGAATTTTCGTCTCAAAATATCTCTCTTTCTCAAAAAAATCTCTTGTTTTATTTATGTGAATACCCAAATATATTTTCATTTCGAGGGTTATTCATCAATAAATAAAATTGATCTTTTTGATTTTGTAATTGGCGTACATATAACCCTCACTCCATTTCCATGGGTTATAAATGACATATCAATCAAGTTTTTTAAGAACTTTTAAAACGTCGTGATTTTGAAATGAAACCCATTTCTTTTATTCTCTATGGGTTATTTATGAAATTTTTGATTATGATCTATGTTACTCGTATGAAAATAAATACATATTAAGGATGTTCCCTGATATCGATCCAATGCATTGGTTAAATAATGTAATCTCTATAGATGACAAGTTTCACGATACCTTGGTGAATAACCTTGGTAATTTTTTTATGACACCTTGGGAATGAACCTTGGTGATATGTTCATGAATGTCTAAATTAAATGTTTTATCCACTTATTCAAGTTATGATTCATGTTATTTTTATTATGATATGCCTCTTTTTTCCATTTCTCATGTCTTATGGTTTTCATCATGTTCTTATTGATATCACAAGTAAACTGATTCCCTTGCTTTCCTTAATGGGCCTTAAGCTCACCATTTCCTTTGATGTATGTCTCAAGGTTATGATACTTAGAAATTGTACATATTATGAACATTTCAAGAATATTTTCAAGGTAATTTAAAATAGTGTTTTAATTTTTCATTTTTTATTGTTCCTGATTTCCAAGACACTAGACTTTAAAGATACTCAGTTTGTAAAATGTAATGAAAAGTTATGTAATAAAAAGGCAGGATGCCATATAAATTGGCAGTTCATCCTAGTTTAACAAAGATTTATTGTGATCTCCATATACATTTTTGGTGGTCAGGAATGAAAAAGGAAGTTGTGGTCTTTGTGGCATGGTGTCTTACCTGTTAGCAGGTGAAGGCTGAGCATCAATTCCCAGGTGGTTTTTTACATCCATTTCCCATTATAGAATGTAAGTGGGATGATGTGATGATGTATTTTGTGGTGGGTCTTCCAAGGATGCCTCAGAATAATGATTCAATATGGGTGGTTGTGGATCAGCTAACGAAAGTGGCTCATTTCTTACCAATTTAGGAGACAGACACATTTGACCAGTTGGGTGAGTTGTATGTTCAGAAAATAGTACAGTTTCATGGTGTACTACAGAATATAGTTTCATATCATGATCCTCATTTCACATCTCACTTCTGACAAGGTTTGTAGAAAGCTCTTGGTATTCAGGTGATTTTGAGTTGGTATTTCCACCCGCAGATGAATGGGAATTTAGAGCATACAATCCAAGTGTTGGAGGACATATTGAGGGCTTTTGTGTGGGATTTTGGTGGTTCCTGGGAGAAGAACCTGTTTCTTATTGAATTTTCCTACAAAAATAGTTTTCATGATATAGTTCAGATGTTATCATTTGAGGTTCTCTATGGGATACCATGTAGATCTATGCAGTGTTGGTGTGAGGCTGGTGAATCTGAGCTATTGGGACCGATTCTTGTGCAGCAGGCTTCGGTGAAAGTTGAGTTGATTAGGAAATGGATGGAAACAACTTAGAGTAGGTAGAAGTCATATGCGGATCAGATACATTGACCTCTTGAGTTTTAGTTGGGTGATAGTGTGTTCCTTTGGCTGTCTCCAAGGTTGGTTCATCGACAGATTCGGAAGTAGGGAAAGTTAGCACCAAAGTATGTGGGTCGTTTGAGATTTTGGAGAGGATCGGGCTGGTGTCATATCGATTGGATCTTCTATAGTAGTATATCAAGATGCATTATTCCATTAATGTGTTGCAGCTTTAGTGGTATCAAACTGACCCAAATCACGTGTTGGGTGTTGAGGATGTTGAGCTAGAGGTTGATGTGTCCTTTGAGGAGCATCTGGTTTTTTTGGAGGATCATAGTGAGAAATTCTTGCTGGGAAAAGTTGTGTCATTAGTGTGAGTACTATGGTATCATGGGAAGGTTCTAGAAGAAACTTGGGAGCTGGAATCATATATGCAGGTTCAATGTCCCTATCTCTTTCCTTATAAGTTCAATTAATCTTGGAAGTATGGATCTAGGACAAGCTGTTATAAAGTGGGGAGGTTGTAAGATATCGGATCTTGGGAACATATTCTCTCAATTAAGTTTTGGTTTGAATCTCTTGTTTTGGTTAATTAAGTGCATACCCAATTCCTTAAGGAGGCTCAGGGGTGTTCTGAGGGTTCAGGACATGGAAAATGGATAAAAGGGGGTTGTCTAAGTAGGTCGCACGATCTATGCACGGTTAGTGCTAACCATGTGGACATCCCAGGATATAGAGAAGAAGGTGGTATTTTGGAAAGTGACCACCTCACAGTTTGTGCACAGTTTGGAAAACCGTGCAGGTAAACTATGTGGCCCAGAATCTTTTAAAAAATTACAATTTTTCCACTCTAGGATTTTTAACCCCATCTCAGGATTTCCTTACCATTCTCCTATCTTCGGCCTAGTAATGAACCAAATCCCCAAAGATCTCCAAGCGATCTATATCCCTAATTTATAAGGTCTTTTTGGTGTCATTGGTTGTGGATCTAAGCTCCGAGTTGAAGCTTTAGGGGTTGTTTGAAGTGGAATCTAAGGGCTCAATTAAGAGTGTGTTCACCCATGTAATTAGGGTAAGTGGTCTATAAGTTATATCCCATGGTTTATTTCTGGATTTGTGCATTTGTAGTTTTGTTCTTAGGAGTCTCTTGGTATGTTTTGATTACTCTTGGAATGTTTAGGTAAAATGGTTATTAATAAGGTAAATAGAAACCCTCATGATCCCCATGGGATGCATTGAGGGTGATGAGACTAATCTAGGGCCACCCATGGGGTGCGCCAACTTCCCCATATCTAGGTATTTGTGAAGAACAAGTGAGTTTGTTGAGTACTTATATAGAGACCTTTATAAACATGTTTATGTGATTGTTGTGTTGGAATAGAATCTAGGTGATGCACCTAGGCTTAGTAATAACCTAAGGGATATTGGGTTAAATATGGAAATGATTAAATACCATAATGGAATGGATTATGAGTCTGGTAATGAAGCCTAGTGAGTTAGGCATAATGAACTAAGCCAAGTGATATAGTAATAATGAATGAATTCTTAGTGAGATAAGCGTAATAGAAGGAAATTTGGCTAAATGGCTAAATGATGTGAAATGTGGTCATTGTGTTAGTGGGTTAAGGCATGGTATTAACTCTCATGTTATTGTTATGTTTAATGTTGCCCTGGGAAATGGTTGTGATGTTTTGTGAACTTTTAATGGATACATATACGTATAGCATGTGCACATGGCTTGGTATAATGGGGTATTGACTTGAGGATCTATGCCCACGGGTCGATTTGGACTGAGGCTCTAAACTCCACCTCTAATGCATGAATTAGGGAAGATGTATGAGTCTCTATTCCCCTAATGGTTGCATCCACCCGGACTGAGGATTCGAGGTGAGGATATGGTTTACATGAGGAAATTAATCCTAGTGATATAGGATAACAATGTGTTTTCCTCATGCCCATGATTGTGTACTTTAATCCCATGTAACTTGTTGTGTTTGATGAACCCATGGTAAATGCTTTAGAAATGGAAGTAATGGGAAATGGGATAAAATAGTAAGGTAAGGAAGTGGTAATAAATTTTGGTTACGGACCCAAACTGGTTAAGGAACTTAATATTTTCCTTTTCATTTATTATTCATTTTGCCTTTTTCATGAACAATTTTTTATACCAGGTATTTTGTAGTCATCGTTGGTGGTGGCCTACTAAGTTGTACTCACACCCTGCTCAGGCCATTGTTGGGTACCTCAGAAGACTTCATGTTTTCAGGTCATGGAAAGGGAAAAGGCTCTTTCTATGCACTTGGGCTGACATGGGTGTATGTGTAGGAGGACCCGGACTTGGTTTTAGGACCATTTTGGGAATTTTTTATTTTGTTTTCATTTTGGGTTTTGTTCACTTTTGCACCTGTAGCATGGCATGGCATATTTACTGTTGGACATGGTTGTAACCTGTTTTAGGGAATGGTTGTTTATGAATACTCTTGTATTATTGGTTGTTATTACGATATTTTGTTTATCTTATGTTGTGGATTACTCTCATAAAAAGGGGGTATAGTCTCCCCAATTGACTATTTGTACCTCCGCTATTATTCAGCAACCTTTGGTGTATGGGGAGGTGTTATTAAGGTCGTGTAACCACCCAGCTTGGAGCACCTGTTTAGTGGATTCTGGGTTGGGGACGTTACACATTATCCATTTTATTTATCTTATGAATATGTATATATATATATATATATATATATTCACACATATTCAAATAAATATATAAAGTTTATATATAAATATATTTGTGTGTGCATATATATATTAATAAAAATATTTGTATTTATGAATATATTATAATATGTGTGTGTGTGTTTGTGTGTGTGTATATATATTAAAATAAGAATATATCAATGGTTTTGTGGGTATCATCAAACGGTCCCTTTCAGCAAAAACAACCCATGAATAATCCTAGTCTATCTCTAACAAATAAACATGTGTTGGGAAAAGAAGAAAAAAATAGGTGAACTTGAATAGTATCCAATTCCATCTCAAATCCTTGATTTTATGCAGGTGGTGAAATAATGATAGGATTCATAAAGTGACAACTGAAGGGATCACACCTCTACAGTTGGTGCATCTCCCAATGGAACCTCGATCATATCATAACAATCATGTGTTTTTTAGAATGTTTCTAGTTACTTATTCAAAAAACATAAATGAAGAACCATGATTAATATATCATTGAATAAATAAAATACATTAAGGGGTAGCACCAATTAAAGGGAACTCTTCGTTTTTATAGTAAATCCATAACGTTAATTATTAAATGATGAGCATTTTCCATATCTGGTGGCATCTCATAAACCACACGTTATTTCTCATTGATGTTTATTCATTGAACTTATTCAATGAATATGTAATCCACTAAAAAACCATCCACATTGATTTAGAACTGGTGACAAAAAATAGGAAGAAGCAATCAAATACATACATGTAATATATTATACTACATCCCCCCATTTTTTACTACAATGGAAATATATCATAGGCAATGATATATCAATCACTATGTCCATATCCCCAATTACAATCCAAGGATATAATCAAATATGATATCTCTGATTTTTTTATTCCCAACAATCTCTCACTCGACGAAAATATCCAAAGGACTTTATTAATAACTTTATAACTCTTTCTGAATCCTACCAAAACTAGTTTGGATATAGTTTATCATAGTCTCTTTATTTTGGAAACAAATTGTATAAGAATTAATCCTAATACAAATTCCTAACTATGGGACCAAGAGATGCTTAGTAGGGTGGAAAAAATATGAAATCATAATTTCATATATGTAAGCAAAGAACAAACTCTAACAAAGAATATGTGTTACTCAAGCTACTAAAGGATCTGTTATGAGCTTCATCAAACATACACATATCTCCATATGGTCATCTCCATCATATTATGTATCATATATATCATATTTATACCAGTATAATCCCATTTTACATGACATCAAGTGACCATTAGATATAAAAAAATGGAAATCTAGTATAAGAAATCTCAAACTTTCTTGATTCTCCAAAAAATACTGACGTGGTTGATGAATACATCACTTTTTATCCATCTTAAAGGTGAGAATATTACATTCCCCTCAGTCTCAATGAAGAGACAAATATCTTTTCTCATCATATAAGTGTAAAAATACAATATTGGTTGAGCTCCAACCGATGAAATTATCAGGAACATACCCAACCAACCCATGATTATCTAAGTCTCGTAGATTGTGTAAGAAAGGTATTAAATTATGAAGGTTCCCATGAAAGTTATCTCACTAATCTATGGTAAAAAATATTGATAATAAGCACATAACCCTGAGTATGTCGACGTGTGTATAAAATTCTATGGGATATACTTTAGTGTGATAATTGAAACAATAAGAATCCACTTATAATCCCATGAGTCTACTACCCATTCTAATCTTATCATATCATCATAGAATATATTACTTAATGATTATTATCGATTAAGGACAACTAAAAGTCATAATTTTAGGGAATATTATCATTCAATTGTTCATGTAAAATAAATTGAAACATGCATGAATGAATGATAAATAGATATTTCCTTTATTATAATATCATGATACATTATTTAATCCTTGTATTAATCTATTATGTATCATATACCAACATATTCCACATTACACTCGTTCTTCTATTGGTTTCATCAATATATTTTATACAATATTTTCCTTATCTACCCAATAGATCATAAGTTCACCTGTCTCAATGATCGCTCATAAAAGATTATATTTATTAAGGATGTTATTAGTCATTTGGTTCCTTATCCAGAGCAATGGATACATTATTATCATAATAAATCTTGATTTTTTTTCTCAATGATATGAACCACCATAAATTTATAAATTAATTTTCTGATATAAACAGCCTCATTTACGGCATCTGATGAAACAATGTGCTCTTCCTCTATTGTCGAATCTTTTATGGTGTCTTGTTTAGAACTCTTCCATTAGACAACTCCACCATTCTGGAAAAACAAAAAACTAGATTGAGATATCACATAATCTATATTAGATTAGAAACATAAATCAATTTCACCCTTTATACAAAGTTCATCATGTCCTCTAAAGACCAAGAACACATACTTAGTTCTTATCAACTACTTAAGAATGTTCTTCATAGCAATCCAACAAATCTCACCAATATGGGATTGGTATCAACTTGTTATGTTAATACCATAATAGATATTAAACTGATTACACAATATGGAATACATAGTATAGCCTATGGAGGAAGCTTAGGTAATTCAATCCATCTTTTCAAGATCATGAGAAGGATCCTGAATCTTTCTAAGATCTATGCCATGTAACACTGGTAAAGACCCATTTTGGGACTTCTATATAGTAAACCACTATAGAACTCTACCAATGTATGTAACCTAACTCGACCCAAAAAAACCTATTATATCTATCTATTTAGATCTTCATACATAGTACATAGGCCATTTCATCCTTTTCTTTCATAGAGAATCATTTACCCAACCACATAATTATAGAGTGTAATATTGGGATATCATTTCCAATAATAATTTTTTCATCCAAATACAATATATAAAACACTATGAAAATAAAACTAATTTACTTATATATAGGAATTGTTTTCATTTTTATGAAATCAAACTCATTGATAGAATCATCAAACTTTATATTACTTCTCCAAGAAGGTTACATTAATCCATAAATGGACCGTTGAAACTTTCATAGTGTATCAATTAATTGGGAACTTCAAAACCTTTAGGTTGTTTCATAAAAACATCCTAAAAAAATTTCCATTAAGAAAAATAGTTTTGACATCTATTTAATATATCTTATAATAAAAGCTAGTCATTATAGAAATATATTTTCAAATGGGATTTATCATTGCAATAGGTGAAAATATTTCTTCATAGTCAGTACCATGATTTTTTTTGTAACCCTTTTCCACCAGACATGATTTATAGGTAGACACTTTACCATTAGCATTAATTTTATTATATAAATCCCACTTTCACACTATAGGTCTCACCCATTCAGGTGCCACCACCATGTTTCAAACATGTTTAGTGTATATGGAGTCCATTTTATATTCCATGACTTTTAACCATTTCTCATAATACAAAATTTCAATGGACACCTATTAGGTAGTGGGTTCATCTCTTTTAAACATTACATCATTGTCATTCACTATGATAAATCCATATCTCTCAATATATTTAAAAATCCTACCAAATATTCATGTTTTTTGTGAAACTTGAGTCGTTTCTTCTATAATGACTCTAGTTTTCATGGTCAAACCATTAGAATATTTTAAATAATATTTTTGAGTTTGTTGAGGAGGAAGTGTGGAGTGTTGGGCGTCACATATACTTGATATAAATATATTAAAAATAATATATTATTTTTATATCACACATGAAAATTTTAAAGAATAATGCTTTTTCTTTTGAATAGAGTCACATATAGAAAAATGATGCTGCAATTGAGTAAGGGATAAAGGTTATACACTAAGAACAATGCCTATTTTTTCATATCATTTTTTTGGGTGTTTTCTGTAAAAGGTGGATAAAAATGTATTAATAGGTTAATTTATTAAAAAGTTCATGAGTTAATTACTTAACCTGGTTCAAAATCTATTTAACTCTGTAATTTATATTCCTTAGAGTTATCTGCACAATCTTGGGAATTGAGAGAGATCCGTTATAAGTATAGGCCTTAGCGTGGGGATATTGAGGAAGATCTAGAGGCTGGTGAATGAGTTAGGTGTGGAATCATTGATGACACCCAACATGGTTGTGTGGATCCCTAGATATGGAACTGTTGATGAGGTGGAGGTGTTTAATATTGATATTTATTAATTATTTATTAATTATATGATTCTCATTACCCCATTAGATAGAACTATTCAAAATAGACTATAACTTCATGGTTTCTACATGATATACCATATCCTATGTGTTACACATCAATTATTAGTGTTTGAAGCTTGCATTAGGCACCGTTATTTATAACTTTTTTGTTTCACATCATTCACCCTTTTTTCATGTTTTCATCACTATCCCTCATTTTTTATGGTGATTAAATCAATTATAGATGGATTTTATGTGTGGTTGAACTTACACTAGTGCAGAAAACGTTTTTTACATCACCATTTTTTACGTCGGTTATATAAAACCGACGTCATAATATATAAAACGAGGTTTTTTACATCGGTTATTTAATAACCGACGTCAAAACCTGTGTTTAGTACACCTTTAACGTCGGTTATTTTTATAACCGACGTTATTAATCGTGCGACTTCATTTTTTACGTCAGTTATACATTAACCGCCGTAAAAAACAGAAGCGGGGGGGTGTTTGTTACGTCGGTTATTCAATAACCGACGTAACAAATCGACATATGTACGAGTTATTACGTCGGTTATTCAATAACCGACGTAAAAAACACGGTTTTTGAAGGCCTTTTTACGTCGGTTATTTTATAACCGACGTAAAAAAAGAATCCGCAGATGTTTTTGACGTCGGTTATGGAATAACCGATGTAAAAAAACGCGGATTTTGAGCCCTTTATAACGTCGGTTATAAAATAACCGACGTAAAAGAAGAATTGGAGGAAGGTTTTTACGTCGGTTATTGAATAACCGACGTTATAAATGTTTTTAAAAAAATGATAACGTCGGTTATTGAATAACCGACATGATAACTCATTTAAAAATTTACCCAGACCCGTGGATTGTCATTCGCGAGTTTACCTTCGACAGTCGCGACTCGTCTCTCTCGCGCGTAAACCCGAATCGGCTCGTCCATTTCGTTGGTTTAGATTCATTTTGCGATCATCGTTTCTCATATTTAATCTCCTCGTATCAATCATCTAAACTCGCAGCACTCAGGTAATCCTCCCACTCGTTCGTTTTTTTTTCGCGGATAGTATATATATGTGTGTTGTGATTTTTTTGTTGAAACTAGCTAAGATTATTCGATTGCGAACCCTTTTAACTCGGTTTGGCACCATAATCTTATTTATCATCCCTAGATCTATTAGTTCGACTTGTAATATTGACTAATTTTATGATTTCACTAATTTTTCATCGTTTTCTATAATTCCCCGAGAGGGTTGGGGCGTGTCCATTTGGATGGGTTGCCCTTTTACAGTTGTTACTACTTTATTCACACACAACTTCTTGTTATGGTAAATTTTCAGTGATTCTAGGGGGGTGGGAGGGCTATCAAGAGGGTTGGGGGTGTCCAGGGGGGGTGTCCAAGGGGGTAGGGTGTGGGGGGTGGTGTCCAGGAGGGGTGGGGGGCTGTCCAGAGGGGTCGGGGGTGTCCATGGGGGGTTTACAAGGGGGTGGGTGGGTGTGGGGGTTGTCCAAGGGTGTGGGTGGGTGTTTGGGGGTGTCCAGGGGGGTGTCCAAGGGGGTAGGGGGTGGGGGGTGGTGTTTAGGAGGGGTGGGGGCTGTCCAGAGGGTTGGGGGGTGTCCAGGGGGGTGTCCAAGCAAGTCGGGGGTGGGGGTTGTGTCCAGGAGGGGTGGGGGTGCTTTCTAGAGGGGTCGGGGGCTGTCCATAGGGGTCGGGGGGTGTCCAGGGTGGTGTCCAAGGGGATGGGTGGGTGTGGGGGGCTGTCCAAGGGGGTGGCGGCCTGTCCAGAGGGGTTGGTGGGGTGTCCAGGGGGGTGTCCAAGGGGTTGGATGGGTGTGGGGGGCTGTCCAAGTGGGTGGCGGCCTCTCCAGAGGGTATTTGGGGTTGTCCGGGTGGGTGGGGGGGCTGCCCAGAGGGTTGGGGGATGTCCAGGGGGGTGTCCAAGGGGGTAGGGGGTGGGGGTGGTGTCCAGGAGGGGCGGGGGGCTGTCCAGAGGGGTCGGGGGGTGTCCAGGGGGGTTTACAAGGGGGTGGGTGGGTGTGGGGGGCTGTCTAAGGGTGTGGGTGGGTGTTGGGGGGTGTCCAGGGGGGTGTCCAAGGGGGTAGGGGTGGGGGGTGGTGTTTAGGAGGGGTGGGGGGGCTGTCCAGAGGGTTGGGGGTGTCCAGGGGGTGTTCAAGCAGGTCGGGGGTGGGGGGTTGTGTCCAGGAGGGGTGGGGGTGCTTTCTAGAGGGGTCAAGGGCTGTCCAGAGGGGTCGGGGGGTGTCCAGAGTGGTGTCCAAGGGGATGGGTGGGTGTGGGGGCTGTCCAAGGGGGTGGTGGCCTGTCCAGAGGGGTCGGTGGGGTGTCCAAGGGGGTGTCCAAGGGGGTGGATGGGTGTGGGGGGCTTTCCAAGTGGGTGGCGGCCTCTCCAGAGGGTATTTGGGGTTGTCCGGGTGGGTGGGGGGGCTTCCCAGAGGGTTGGGGGATGTCCAGGGGGGTGTCCATGGGGTAGGGGGTGGGGGTGGTGTCCAGGAGGGGTGGGGGGCTGTCCAGAGGGGTTGGGGGGTGTCCAGGGGGTTTACAAGGGGGTGGGTGGGTGTGGGGGGCTGTCCAAGGGTGTTGGGGGTGTTGGGGGGTGTCCAGGGGGGTGTCCAAGGGGGTGGGGGTGGGGGTGGTGTTTAGGAGGGGTGGGGGGCTGTCCAGAGGGTTGGGGGGTGTCCAGGGGGGGTGTCCAAGCAGGTCGGGGGTGGGGGGTTGTGTCCAGGAGGGGTGGGGGTGCTTTCTAGAGGGGTCGGGGGCTGTCTAGAGGGGTCGGGGGTGTCCAGGGTGGTGTCCAAGGGGATGGGTGGGTGTGGGGGGCTGTCCATGGGGGTGGCGGCCTATCCAGAGGGGTCGGTGGGGTGTCCAGGGGGGTGTACAAGGGGTTGGATGGGTGTGGGGGGCTGTCCAAGTGGGTGGCGGCCTCTCCAGAGGGTATTTGGGGTTGTCCGGGTGGGTGGGGGGGCTGCCCAGAGGGTTGGGGGATGTCCATGGGGGTGTCCAAGGGGGTAGGGGGTGGGGGTGGTGTCCAGGAGGGGCGGGGGGCTGTCCAGAGGGGTCGGGGGGTGTCCAGGGGGGTTTACAAGGGGGGGTGGGTGTGGGGGGTTGTCCAAGGGTGTGGGTGGGTGTTGGGGGGTGTCCAAGGGGGTAGGGGGTGGGGGTGGTGTTTTGGAGGGGTGGGGGGGCTGTCCAGAGGGTTGGGGGTGTCCAGGGGGGTGTCCAAGCAGGTCGGGGGTGGGGGGTTGTGTCCAGGAGGGGTGGGGGTGCTTTCTAGAGGGGTCGGGGGCTGTCCAGAGGGGTCGGGGGGTGTCCAGGGTGGTGTCCAAGGGGATGGGTGGGTGTGGGGGGCTGTCCAAGGGGGTGGAGGCCTGTCCATAGGGGTCGGTGGGGTGTCCAGGGGGGTGTCCAAGGGGGTGGATGGGTGTGGGGGGCTGTCCAAGTGGGTGGCGGCCTCTCCAGAGGGTATTTGGGGTTGTCCGGGTGGGTGGGGGGGCTGTCCAGAGGGTTGGGGGATGTCCAGGGGGGTGTCCAAGGGGGTAGGGGGTGGGGGGTGGTGTCCAGGAGGGGCGGGGGGCTGTCCAGAGGGGTCGGGGGTGTCCAGGGGGGGTGTTATATCTTACTATATTTTGTTTAAAAAATAATATTCAAGCATATTTTTTTAAATACACATCGATTTGTTTTATATTTCAAAATTGTTTACATTCAAATTATGATTTTTTTCATATAAACATATATTTGTCTTATCTAAAAAATATATTTTTTTTTTCTATTTGTTATAGGTAATAATGAGTCGAAGTTGGATTATGGCACATCGAATGAGCAATGAATATGAGGAAGGTGTTGATGCCTTTTTGGAATTTGCTAAACGAAATGTTCCAAGTAGTGACATTTTTTTCTGTCCATGCCTGAAATGTCTGAATATGAAGAAGTTGAAAAGTAGAGAGATAAAAGTAGCTTCTGTCAGTGTCTTCATGATATCAAAGTGCCTCAAGGTTATTCTTCAAATGTAAAAAATTTTGTCTCATTGAAAGACTTGAAGTTGATAGGTATGAAATCACATGATTGTCACGTCATGATGCAACAAATTCTACCAGTTTCACTGCGTGGAATATTGCCCATCCGTGTCAGAAAGACTATAATGAGGTTGTGTTATTTTTTCAATTCAATTTGTAACAAGGCGATTGATGTGAATTCTTTGAACATTTTGGAAAAGGATGCAATTTTTATACTTTGTCATTTGGAAATGTATTTTCCTCCAACTTTTTTTGATATGATGGTGCATTTAATGATTCATCTGGTTCGAGAAATAAAGCTTTGTGGACCTGTATATCTTCGTTGGATGTATTCTTTTGAAAGGTATATGAAAATATTAAAGGGATATGTTAAAAATCCATATCGACTTGAAGCCTCCATTATTGAAAAGTATATTTCTGAGGAGGTAGCAGAGTTTTGTACGAGCTACTTGGCTATGGCGCAACACATAGGTTTGCCTCCATCTCGCCATGAACGGGTTAATAATGAGGGAAAGGGGATTCGTGGCTTGAAAGTCAAATCACTGTCAGCTGAACAGATGAAGAAGTTAGAATCATACATCTTGAATAACATAGATGATGTTCAACCGTATATCACATTGCATATTAATGAGTTGAAACAATGTCATCCAAAGAAGAAAGAAATGTGGATTTTGAATGAGCACAACAAAACTTTTTTTCCATGGTTTAAAAAGACCTTGCTTGGTAGATCAGATGTATCAGAGACATTAAAATGGATAGTGGGTGGTCCATCTTTAAATGTGATAACATGGTCCGCTTATGACATTAATGGCTATACATTTCATACGAAAGCTCAGGACAACAGAAGTGTAGTTCAGAATAGTGGTGTATTGGTGTTTGCAGAAGCAATGCATTTTTCGAGTGCTAAGGACAGAAACCTAATTTCGGCATCAAGTGCATATTATGGAGTGAATGAAGACATATGGGAGGCTGATTACTTTAAAATTAAAGTTCCTGTTTTTAACTGTAAATGGTTTATCGGTAACAACAGTGTCAGACACGATGAATTTGGAATGACACTTGTTAATCTGAATAGATTGGAAGACACAGCTGATTCTTTTATAATGGCAACACATGCCAAACAAATTTTCTATGTAGTAGATCAATCAGATATGAAGTGGGCTGTTGTTTTACAAGGGAAAAAACAATATGTTGGTGAGGATGAATTTGATGAAGATGCTGATTTATGTGAGATCCATACTTCCATGGAAAGATTAACAGAACATAATGATGAGTATGTTGAAGACATGGTTTGTGCCATAAGGAACGATCACGACGAAGGAATTTGGGAAAACAATCCAACTGTACATTCCTAAAATTACAGGTAATACATGTTTATTTCTTGTTTACATTTAGTTTTTTCATATAATGTTAGATATTGTAAATTTTTTACTTATTAAAACATGTATCAAACCAAAATGATAAAACAATAAAAACCGTAAAGAGGAGAAGTCCTGGGCGCACCGGCTGGCCGGTGGTGGATCACCGGTTGGCCGGTGGTCCAGACAGCAAAGCTCTGTCTGGTCCACCGGCCGGCCGGTGATGAGCCAGCAGCCGGTCGGTGGTCCAGACAGAGAGGAACGCTCTCTGTCTGGTCCACCGGCCGGCCGGTGACACCAGGCAGTGGGCAAGTCTGCTGCCTGGGTCCTCCGGCGGGCCGGTGAGCTCACACCGGCTGACCGGTGGACTCAGTGAGTCCACTTTTCAGCTTTCTTGGGCCAACTCCTTGGCAACCTTTTTCCTATCAACAAAAACACTTGAAAACAAGTTAGAACATAATAAGAGTGATTGTGATCATTAAAATCCAAGAGAGAGGGGTACAACAGACTGTGTTTACCATGTTTATCATTGTTTAACATGCTTACCATATTACCAATGTTTACTATTATGTAATTTAGTACACTTTTCTATTTTCTGATTAAGTAGTATTACAATATTTGAATTTGTATATTTGTGAACTAATGTTTGTTTTTTTGATTTGAAGGAAAATGACAGATCAATCAGTTGATCAGCCACATGATTCTGGAGATGAGCATATTGGTCATACATCTGGGGAGGAACATTCACATGCTCCTATTACGAAAAAGAGTTCAAACGTTGGTAAGCGTGGGTGCACACGTTTACCAAAATTATCACTTGCCCGTACGAAGGAGGAGAGGATAGTCGTGGAGTTTGATGATGATGATCTTCCTAGAGGTCCAAATGCTAAAGATTTTAAGGGTTTTGTAGCAACTTAGGCTAAGAGAAAAGTAAGCATTCTCTATGATGATTGGAGAAGTGTGGATAAGGCGATAATTTCTCAGCTGTGGGAGACCATTTTGGTAAGATCTTTTTCTATTGTTTGACTGTTCTTTAAATGTTTCTAGTATATATAATATTTTTAACCTCTTTTTTATCGGATGACATTTGATATTCCTGACACTGGAGGAGTCAAGAAGAAATGCTTATCGTTGGCTGCTAGGAGATGGAGGGATTTCAAATCAACACTCTCATCTGATTTCATTTATGGTCATAGGAGTCGTGAGAATCCATGTCGTATATATCCTTTTATAGATGAAGACACATGGAGACAATTTTTTGAAAGTAGAAGAAAAGAATCATTTTTGGTAAGGGCAATGTAAACTTTTATAAGCTTTCTTATATAAATGATCTTATTATTGTTTTGTTAATGATTACTTATTCTTAATTTACAGCAAACAAGGAAAGCTCATCAAGAGATCCAATCTAAAAATGTATACCCTCATAGTTTATCTTGGGGAGGGTATGCATTATTGGAAGAACAAATGATGGCAGAAAAATTTCAACAACTAAGAGCTGAGTCTTCAAGCTCTGGAGAGGTGGCCCCTCCATCCCCTCCATCTAGACATGAGAAATGGAAAAGAGCTCGGAAGGGAAAAAAAGGACAATATCTTTCGGAAGAATCGAGACTCGTAGTTGAGAGGATTGTAAGATATCTATTTTATTTATTTAAGTTTACTATTTTCGTCATATATTTTCAATCATTATAGAAATGTTCAATTAATTATTACAGGACTCTCTTGAGGAGCAGAGTTCACAGGGGACATTTACACCATCTGGGAGGGAAGATATTTTATCTGTGGCATTGGGAAAGCCCGAACATCCTGGCCGTGTAAGAGGATATCCGGCAGGTGTATCGGTAAGAAAAGTGTTTCCACGTTCCTCAACTTCTAACGTTGAGGGAGTTTATAAAAAAAAATAGAATCCTTGGAGGCTAAAGTCCATAATATTAATGCGACAATGGAGGACAAGATTAGAGCATCGGTGCAGTTTATGTTTGCAAACTTGCAAAGACAATTTCAGGGTGCAGCTCCCACTCCACCTCTCCCAGTAGCTCCCACTCCCCCACCTCAGCCTGCAGACCCCATTTTTGATCCTCCTCCTCCGCCGCAGCTACCTACTTATTGTGAGTTGTATGTTGATGATCCTCAACATCATATAGTTGCATATGGGATGGTATATTGTATAGGAGATACAGTTCATCATCAACAGTTAGAGGTAGAGAATCAGAGGGTCACTGTACAGGATATTATAGATAGATCAGCTCGGATACCATTACCTACAGATGAGGTGACGACAGTTGGACATAGTATCGGCCATTTTTTACTTTGTCCATCCAGACTTCTTCGACTCATTACCATAGAGGTATGGATGTTATATCTTTTATTTTTTATTTTTATTAATGTTTTATCATTTGAACACTAATATATTTTTCAATTTATTTTTACAGGAATACTTCAAAGGTAAAGAAATACTATATAGACAACAACAAAGACAGATAGCTATGACATCAGATGCAGATACTAGCAGTCTTGACAAATTGTCAAGATATTCAAATTTGTTGGTGGATCATTATGACTTTACAATGGAAGCTCATGTCTGTGGACGTGAACTAAGTGTGGGGATTATGAAAACTGATATCATGGAGTTTGTCACTGGAGATAAGTTGGGCATCAACGTGGTGCAAATTTTTATCATGTAAGTCTTAACACATTTTCCTTGCGTTATATTTATTAAAAATGTATACTTATGTCTGCTTTGTATTAGGTATCTGTATAAAATTTGTGAGAGGAATGAGCTGACAGATGTATATGGATTCGTGGACCCACAATTGATTTCCCCTGAAGCATGTGCATTGGATGAGGAACAAAGAATGATTTATATTGCTGATAGATTTGAAAAGAATGTAATCACACAGTGTTGGATGATGCCTTTTTGTGAGAGTTATGAAACACATCCCTCTCAAAGAGTTAATTATCTTTTAACATAAAAAACCACTAACGTTAAATTTCCTTTTATCAGGGATCATTGGATGTTATGGGTTTTTTGCCCTAGGGAGAAAGCACTTTATTGGATATGCTCTCTCCATGATGATGTGAGAGAAAGTTTTAAGAATATATTGGAAACGTAAGTTTCAATTTCACAATAGTTTTATATATTATAATGAATTTTAAATTTACCCCATTCGTATTATTTTCTAACAGGGCATGGGTCCACTTTCGAAAAAGCGCAAAGAAAAGGAATTTCAAGATCAAATATGTACATGCGAAGGTAAATATCCATTTATAATTTGTACATTTTGATTTATTACATAAAAATAATATATTGAATTTACACTCATTCAAACAGAAATGTCATGAGAAACAAGGCATCATCGAATGCGGATATTACATGTTAAGATTTATGTATGAAATAATAACAACTGGGACAGTTCTGAGTTTTGACCTAGTAAGATTTCCTCTTTCTCATAATATTTCAATTTGATTTATTCATTATACACGTTGACTACTATCCTTTTCCTTTGTAGCTTTTTGATGACCCTCAACCCTTTACTTCTGAAGATATCAAACACTTACAAGTGGAGTGGTCAAATTATTTTACAGGTTTGATTGACTTTTAGTTGTTTGTAATGTAAAATGTAATTTTGAATATTGTCAATGTAATTGTGTATTTCGTAGTCGTTTAGGTTGGATTTAGTTTTTTTTGAAGTTGACAATGTAAGTTTTGAATGTTATATAAGTGAATGTTTAATTTTTCTCTACTTCTTGTTTTGGTCTACTGTTGATGGTTTTTCTGGTCTGGATTTTGGTATGGGGGGAGAGGTTCCAAGGGGGTGGGTGGGTGTTTGGGGGGTGTCCAAGGGATATGGGAGGGGTGTCCAAGGTGTGTTTGGGGCTGTCCTAGGGGTCGGGGGGTGTAAATGAGGGTGGGGGTGTCCAAGGGGTGGGGGGTGTCCAAGGGATATGGGAGGGGTGTCCAAGGGGTCGGTTGGGTGTAAATGAGGGTGGGGGGGCTGTCCAAGGGGTGGGGGGTGTCCAAGTGGTGGGGGTGTCCAAGGGATATAGGAGGGGTGTCCAAGGGGTGTTTGGGGCTGTCCAAGGGGATGTGGGGGTTTCCAAGGGGTCGGGGGGGTTTCCAAGTGGTCGGGGGGGTGTCCAGGGGGTGGGGGGCTGTCCAAGGGGGGGTGTCCAAGGGGTGGGGGGTGTCCAAGGGATATGGGAGGGGTGTCCAAGGGGTGTTTGGGGCAGTCCTAGTGTTCGGGGGGTGTCCAAGGGATATAGGAGGGGTGTCCAAGGGGTGTTTGGGGCTGTCCAAGGGGATGGGGGGTTTCCAAGGGGTCGGGGGGGTTTCCAAGGGGTCGAGGGGGTGTCTAGGGGGTGGGGGGCTGTCCAAGGGGTGGGGGTGTCCAAGGGGTGGGGGGTGTCCAAGGGATATGGGAGGGGTGTCCAAGGGGTGTTTGGGGCAGTCCTAGTGTTCGGGGGGTGTCCAAGGGATATAGGAGGGGTGTCCAAGGGGTGTTTGGGGCTGTCCAAGGGGATGGGGGGGTTTCCAAGGGGTCGGGGGGGTTTCCAAGGGGTCGGGGGGTGTCCAGGGGGTGGGGGTGTCCAAGGGGTGGGGGGGTGTACAAGGGATATGGGAGGGGTGTCCAAGGGGTGTTTGGGGCTATCCTAGTGTTCGGGGGGTGTCCAAGGGATATAGGAGGGTGTCCAAGGGGTGTTTGGGGCTGTCCAAGGGGATGGGGGGGTTTCCAAGGGGTCGGGGGGGTTTCCAAGGGGTCGGGGGGGTGTCCAGGGGGTGGGGGCTGTCCAAGGGGTGGGGGTGTCCAAGGGGTGGGGGTGTCCAAGGGATATGGGAGGGGTGTCCAAGGGGTGTTTGGGGCTGTCCTAGTGTTCGGGGGGTGTAAATGAGGGTGGGGGCTGTCGAAGGGGTGGGGGGTGTCCAAGGGGTGGGGGGGTCCAAGGGATATGGGAGTGGTGTCCAGGGTGTCTGGGAGTTCTGTCCAAGGGGCCGGTTGGGTGTAAATGAGGGTGGGGGGGCTGTCCAAGGGGTGGGGGGTGTCCAAGGGGTGGGGGGTGTCCAAGGGATATGGGAGGGGTGTCCAAGGGGTGTTTGGGGCTGTCCAAGGGCTCGGGGGGGTGTCCAGGGGTCGGGGGGGTGTCCAAGGGGTCTGGGAGGGCTGTCAAGGTGTGGGGGGTGTCCAATGGGTGTTTGAGGCTGTACTAGGGGTCTTGGGGGTGTAAATGAGGGTGGGGGGCTGTCCAAGGGGTGGGGGTGTCCAAGGGGTGGGGGTGTCCAAGGGATATGGGAGGGGTGTCCAATGGGTGTTTGAGGCTGTACTAGGGGTCGTGGGGGTGTAAATGAGGGTGGGGGGGTTGTCCAAGGGGTGGGGGTGTCCAAGGGTTGTGGTGGGGCTCCAATGTGGTGGGGGAGGGCTGGCCAGGTTGTTAGGTGGGTATAGATGAGGGTGGGGTTCAGTTGGGGCTTGGGGGAGGGCTGGCATGGTTCTTTTTGTTGTTTGGTATCTGGTTGCTTTTTGTTGAGAGCAGTGCAATTATTTTAAAAAAAAATATCTCTTTCACGTCGGTTATTTTATAACCGACGTGGTAAATAAATCGGTAGGGGTTTATCACGTCGGTTTTTTCGAGAACCGACGTGATAAACCGTTCGCGGGCCTTTTATCACGTCGGTTCTTAATATAACCGACGTGCTAAAAGGCCTGGGAATCGATTTAACACGTCGGTTATTGGATAACCGACGTGCTAAAACGTTTCCCAGGCCTTTTTATCACGTCGGTTACTTAATAAACCGACGTGATAATAGGCCCGGGGAAGGGTTAATCACGTCGGTTATGTCATAACCGACGTGATAAACGATATCCCAGGAGTTTTATCACGTCGGTTTAGAAATAACCGACGTGATAAACCCACCCCGCATATTTAGCACGTCGGTTATTCTATAACCGACGTGCTAAACCCCCCCCCCCCACCCGCTGTTTATCACGGCGGTTATATAATAACCGCCGTTATAAATCCCCATCCCCCATCATTTTTCACGTCGGTTATTAATGAACCGACGTGATAAACACCGTGATGTTAGGGATGTTACGTCGGGTTTTAAATAACCGACGTAAAAAACGTTATTTATAACGTCGTCCGTATTAACGTCGCCTAAAACCCAACATAAATAATGAAAAATAACCGACGTAAAAAATGTTTTCTGCACTAATGTTAGTACCATGACCATTTGTTTTGAATTCAATGATGGAGGCTGATTCATGGAGGAATAATCGTATGCTAATAATCAAGTGTGGTCATTGATAAAATGATGTGCTTCTTTATTTGATGGTGGATGTGAATGATGTGATAAGGTGGCTATGAATCCCATTTTTTATCCAAAACCTATTGGTAATTATCCATTAGATTTAAAGGTATCTCATATGTGAAAATCATAAAAATTTAGTGTGTGAGTGGGGGTTATAATAGAGGCGGTTCCCTAAATGATGGAGTGAATGTAGTTTCTCATGAGAGACCTATATGGTGTGGTTCCCTTTATCCATACTGTGGAATTTATTTTACCATAGGAAAATCTAATGCATGGACTAGTGGAACACTATGGAATGGTTCTCTCCCCCCATTTAAGAAAAGGGATTTATCCATGCACCACATCCTATGACATGATGTGGGACTCCAAATGGTCATATCAAAATGGTCACGTAACATAAACCACAACATGATAGAAATTGTTTTGATTCTTAATAATTTTAGGCTCTACTAAATAGTCACCATGGTATAGTCCAACCAAACATCACAATTTATCTCTTCCTAGGCCTCTACAAGGACTGAAATTGGAATAGAGGCTTTATCTATTTCACATAAAGACTCCACTCAACCTTCCTCAAACACCAAAATCATTAAAACATCCATAGAATTAAAATAGTTTCCACCATGGAATGGATATCCTATAAATATGAATTTGACCCTAATAGATATCCTCCATGGTCCGGTGATCCCTTTGACATGTCATGGTGATCTAAAAATACAATTTTCTTTCCTAAACCCACAAAACCCCAAAAAACAACAAAATAAGTTTTGTAGTTCTTCCATACATAGTGAATTGTCATATATCCTTACTTGGGACTTGGATTTGGGCATTTGGATAGTCCATATTGAGTTTTTTATGTATAGAACATGATGGTTTCATTTTATTTAATATTAGATAAGTGACATAAGGTGATACAGATGGTTTATTTTCTTTAGTATTGGATAGCTGGTGTCTTGATTTAGGTATGATATTTGCAGTAATATGTAAGACCCTGGATTTTTCCATGAGGTAAAAATCATTTTAGTTTTAGTTAGACTATCTTTTAAGTTCCATTTTTGGATTGAACCCAACATCTGGGATCGTGGGGCGATTGGGTGGTTTTGGAATTAAGGAAGTAAGGGGGATGAAGGTTGGTTGCAATCCAAATACACAACATGTATTGTTCTAGCTAGAATAATTCATGATGTATAATGAGATTTCCCTAGAAGTTAAAGCTTGTGATTTACATGATGTGTAATTCATTTACACACCATGTAAGTTCCTGGGGTCAATTTTTGAAAATAAGAGGTAGGGCCACCTTTTTTTATAGAATTCAACCCCTCCCTCAACCTCAACCTAGACCACCCATGAGGTGTATTTATGTATCCTTCCCATGAGTTACCACCCCATTGGGTGTTTGTCCATTCTCACCATATTAGTGGGAGTTTAATTAATTAAATGAGATATTATGAGAGGGAATATGCCTCTTTTTCTTTGTGTTTACAAGATATTAAATTGATTAAATGGAAAATGGGAAAAAGTGTTGGATGAAATAAATGCTTGTGAATGATTATGGAATGGGTTATGAAATGAATTGTGAAATAGGTTGAATGATAAATGGTAATAGTAAATGAAATACCCTTATGTGAATTTATTGAATTCCATGGAAATTTCTACTCCATGTATTCTAAACTATATCGAATTTAATGGGAATCCGTACTCAATATATTCAAGAATATTTGGGAATTTATCAATCATAATTTTCTTATACTTCATCCAGATGAGTTTGAGTTATAGGTAGATGTGTTCTTTTAGGATCATCCTATACTTATCGATGATTTCATCATGAAATATCTCCAAGGTAGGTCAGTTCCCATAGTTCATGTTCTATGGTAGCACGACTATGTGTAGGATGAGACCGAAGAGAGAGGGGCATATGTACAGGATCAATGGTTGGAAATATTTTCAGATTCTTTACCACCCTTTTAAGAAGAACTCAAAGATGAGTTGTACTAAGAGAGTGATATTTTAAGATCTTGAGTTTTTTCCTAAGGTATGAATCCTTTTATTTCTGATTAAACTCTATTTTAAGTTCTATTTTTTTTCTTAGACCCTAAATTTGGGCACTTAGGCTGGTTGTGTTATTTTGGAAAGAAGGGAGAATGGGTTTTGAAGGGTTTTTATAGTCCAAATACATGATGTGTATCAAATACATGAAATGTACTACTCTATCCAAAACAATTCATGACATCTAATTAGCTTTCCTCATAAGAGAAAACATGATATTTACAAGAAGTGTAATGAATTTACATGTCATGTAAATTCCAAGGGTCAATTATTTGTAAACAAGAGGAAGGGCCTCATTTTTTCAATAGAATCCAACCCCTCCCTCCTCTCTCATGAAAAATGTACCCTAGAATCCTAAAGCAAGGCTTTGGTGTCATTTTTTTTATCTAACCCCTGATTCTTCCGTCATTGGTATCATTGGATGTGATCCAATGATTTCATTATTCTTCTTGTGCCTTTCATCAGTTCTCTTCTACTTGAAGGAGTTATTTTTTTGCAAGATATTATGCCTTATTTGTAGTTTGTTCGCCCATTGTTATGTTTTCATCTGATTAGGGTTGAGTTAGGTGCTAATAATGGGTGAGTGTTCTACCACGGGTATACGGTAGGTGGTATATAATTTTACCCTAAAAGTATAGTTGTTTTATACCATTTTTTTATGAATTTTATTACTTTAGGTGTTTCTCTTAAAAATAATTAAAATTACATGAATAAATTATTAGAACCTTGAGAGTTTTCCCACATAGTACCATGAGATGGTTGGAGGTTTTCAACCTCAACCCGAACCACCCATGAGGTGTATTTATGTATTTATCCCAAGAGATATCATATTTTTAGGTGTGTTTTTAACCATTCCATATTAGTGGGAGGTGTATTAATTAAATGAGATATTAAGATAAGTATTATCCCTCCTTTTCCATGTGTTTACATGATATTAAATTGATTAAAAAGATTAAATGGAAAATGTGGAAAAGATTTGGATGAATCCATGGATTGTAAATTATTATATAATGGGTTATGAAATGAATTGTCAAATGGATTGAATGATAAAGGATAATAGTCAATGAAATACCCTTATATGAATGTATTAAATTCCATAGAAATTTCTACTCCATGGATTTTGAACAGTATCGAATTCCATGGACATTTATACTCTATGGTTCATAATTATATTAGATTCCATGGATGTTTCTACTCCATGTATCCAAATTACATGGGATTCCTTGGAAATTACTACTCCTTGGAAACAGCCTTTGGTTCTGACACTTGATTACATGACATAGGCTATTGAGGATTCCATGGACATTTCTACTCCTTAGATCTGGACCATGTGAGTATGACATGTGAGTACTCAACAAAGGCCATAGTGGATATATTATCATGCTTCTCAGGTATCCCTTTTTTATGAATACTTATTTATGATGATCCTTGGATGTTTAGATAGTATCATTTGTACATGTGTCACTCCTGCTATTTTATTTATGTTGCTAATATATATTGCACACTACTTCTTTTTAAAGAAACAGAAAAGTCTAGTTATAGACACCATTGGTGGTGGCCTACTGAGGGTTATCTACCACCCTGATCATGATTTCATTGGTTACTCATAAATACTTCATGTATTCTTGTAGGGGCTGGGGTAGGTGATCACTTTATGATGCTAGATTTATTGTGCATAAGAGTAGGGGAGCGTAGGTTCGAGTTATGCTCGTAATGCGATCAGAAGATAGATTTTTTGGTCATTTTTTTATTTTGATACATGTATTGTACTGGATACCTATTGACATGTTTTTCTTGCTATTTTTTATAAAGGCATGACATGCATCATTTTATATATATTATTACCCTTGGGCTTGCTTTATTATTATTATTATCATATGGATGTTTATTTACTAATTCTTATTATTTATATTAGGTTTCCAATAATTTATTTACTTGTGATACCATTGTGTTACTCTGATCATGAGGGTATAGTATCCAAACTATACCACCTCATACCCCCGCTGCAAGTTGATAGCCTCTAGTATATGGGGAGGTGTGCTTGAGGCCATGTGACCCACCGTCTCGGGGCACCATTCAGTGGCTCCCGAGTCATGATGTTATATTATATTAGGGTTCATACTCCCCAAGTGGCATGGTTATATTAGAGGGTGGGTTACATATATCCTTTATACATATATGGTAGGTACTCTCCCACATACACCTGGGGCATGGGTCCTCTAACTACAAAGTTGGTCTCACTCATCTAAGAGCACAGACAGGGTGCAAGACCTATAATGGGGTTGGTACTCCCTTTCCCATTATATATCCTTCAAAGATGCATGGTCCACCTACTATAGTTACAAATAGGTTACATAGAATGTTGAGTTGGGTAGTTCGGATTTACATAGCAACATATAGTTTTTTCCTGTAGTTTTTTGTGCTAAATGTGACCTCTTTTGTGTCTTAGGTTCTATCCTTTAAGTATATCCAGCTTCATCATCTAATACCCTTCTGATTTTTGTTATGAGATAAATTATTTTTTGATATTTCATTTTGATTTTTGGGGTTTCCTACTGATTATGTATATACTTACCCTTGCATGGGTGTCTTTTCATACTTGTTTCCTACATTATATAGATGATATGAAATTTATTGGGGGTCTTGGTGGACCAGTTTTTGGTAGATTTATGTATTAATTGGGGGTTATGATAGAATATACTGAAAATATTTGGATTGTTATTGGGGACCTTCATTATATAAACTATTAAGTGGGATTTCATTTTTTTTTTGGACGTGTATTCTGTCCCATTTTTTAATCATGGAGTATGAATAATTACTCTCTTCTATATATTATATGTCGATGCATGCATTTAATTACATTGTAGTTGGATCAGTTATTATACTACATTATTATAAATTCTATGTGATAGATTTTGTGTGGTTCATCTTATAAACTAAGAAGTGGAAGAAACCCCCATTTTTGTGATATATCCTCAATGGAATTAATGTGTATAAAAAATAACACAACATTTATATCACTGGATAACCGATGAAATAACTTTCTTCCTACATGGATCATGATTGATGATGATCATAATAGAGTATTTTAACAATTATTTCTTCCTATGAGGTAGGGGATACCATCTAATGGATCCTAGTTTATAACCATAGGATTCATGTAATACTCGAATAGGTTCTAGTGCCTTGGCATAAAAATGATGAATTAGGATCAAGAGAAGAGAGGTTATTTATAAAAAATTACATGAAACTGATGATCACATCACCATCACACCCACACCCATAAATAAGAGGGGAAACTTCACTTTTATATGTACCCTCGATGTATTTTATGAATGAAGAGTCCATCATCCACGTTATGTATCATAAAAATGACACCCTAAATTTATGCCTCTTTGATGATTTCATTGAACTCATTCAATTATCATTTACAAATATTTTAATTCATTCAAAATGGATTAATAAAATATGGAAAATTCATGGGAGTATCATCTAAAATACAAAAAATCAGCCTATATTATGTTACACACAGCACAATCTCGAGTTGCATCACATGAAACCATGTTACGTTGGATTCAACAAAACCTCAAGGTCATGCCTTATGATAAATTAGATCAAACATATCATTAACATATATGAATTATATTCATATAGTTTTAGTGTAGTTCCAAAAATCTCCCACATTCACAAGAATCCATAAGGACTTTGTGAAAAATATTAAAAATCTTTATGAATCCATCAAAAAACATTTTTGGATAAGGTTCCATATATTTTTCTTCATTTCTGAACATACAAATTTTCCAAAACCTAATCTTTATCCATCGATCGAGCTGTGTGTCCACATGTGACTTATTAGTGTTGAAAAAAATATGATATTTTTACTTAATTGATGTATATATGGATAAGGTTATAGAAAAGCATTAGTTCTACTCATGATACAAGGGGTCCAGAGCGATCTCCATCAAACATACTCATATTAATATACAAACATGTCCACCACAAGATGTATCATATACATTATATGTATAATTATAAATTTTATTTTTCCATGACATGAAGTGATCAATGTTAATTAATCATGTAAATATAGCATTGGACAACTCATATTTTCTTGATTCTATGAGATAATCTAACCAGGTCGATGAATACATCACTTATCATTCATCAAATAGATGAGTGAATCACATTTCCCTCATCTAAGTAGTTGAAAACATTACATGTGACTCAAGTAAGCATGGTTATAAATTTCCTTAGTCTAATTTAATCAAGGGGTAGATGTCATTACTCATCATACAAGTGGAAAAAAACCAGCTTGGTTTCACTATAACTAAAAACATGATCAAAAACAGAACCAACCACCCATGATTAGCTATGTTAATTTTTAAATTTTTAAGTAAGGTATTAAATTATAAAGTTTCTCATGTTAGGTATCTCAAAAAACTCAGGTAATAGGGATTGAAAATATGAATACACCCCTAAGTACATCAATGAGTGTATGACATTCCAGGATATATACTTTGGAAAGTCTGTCCAAGAAATAGGTCTCTAATTTTCACCACATAAATATATTCTTCATATCTTATATGAAAACCTTTTTTAATTAGTATAATATTATATTCAAGATAACATTAACATATCATCACAATACATATACTCTATAATGATAATCAACTAGGGATAAATAAATGTGGTATTTTAAGGGGATATTATCATTTGATCATTAATATAAATTAAAATATATCACACATGAATGGATGGTAAATAGAGTTTTCCCTTATTATAAAATCATGATACACTTATAACTATTAAAACCAATCTCTCATGTGTTTAATACCCAAAAATTTTACATGATCAGTTGTTGTTGTGAAAAATGTTTCATAAATAGATCTACTAAATTATCTTCTATAGACTCCCAATAGAAATTTAAATCATCCCTATCAATAATCTATCATATAACATTTTATTTTCAAAGGATTTATCTAGTCCTTTAGTGAGACTAGGGTTTCTTTTCTTGCGTGATGACTCCATTATTGTCATAGTAATGCTAGACTAATCCTATAATTCTATGAACTACCCCAACTTTATAGATTAACTTCTTGATGCAAGTAGAATCATTCATAGCATATGATGAAATAATGTTCTATGAATCTATTGTAAAGTCCACTGTTGTAGATTTTTGGGAACTCCTACAAGAAATAGTTCCACCATTTAGGAAAAACACGAAACTAGATTGAGATATCATGTCATCATTATCATTTTAGAAACTAGGATCAGTCTAAAATTATACCCAAATACCATCATCTCTCCCAAATACTAATAAAACATCCTTAACCCTTCACAAGTACTTCAATATGTTCTTCACAAAAATTCAATGACACTCAAAAGGATCATATTAGTATATACTAGTTATGCTTAAAGCATAAGAGACATCAAGTCGAGTGTAAAACATGGAATATAATATATATCCTATGAAAAGCACATAAAAAATTATATGTATAATTTCTAAAAATTTATAAGGGTCTATAATGTTCTTAATATTTGTTCCATGAAATATGGGTAAAGTCCCCTTTTGGAATACTCCATGCTAAAACACTTTAGTACTTTTCCAATATATATATATATTTACTTACTCTAAGAAAACTCTTAAATCTATCCCTATAGATCTTATTACCCATCATGAAGGTAGTTTGAAACCTCTAATTCAAGTACACCTCTCTTCATTTTGTATATATCTTTATATCTATTTTTTATGTGTTTAGAGGCATTCTAGATGTTCTCGGGAGGCCAGAAACAATGAGAGAGAAAGGATGGGGAATGTATTGTAGTTTTTTAAACTATATCTATGTTTTGGTGGAGCTTATGGAATCAGATGTCATTCCTTTTATATACCATAATCATTAATATTTTTATTCAAGGATAGAGATACAAAGGGATTAGGGAAGGCAAGGCCTAGGGAGGCCTAAAGTAATGAAGACTAAGTGCATCCCATCGAATCAGGTTCACCCCCTCTTGTTTAAAGAAAACTATGTTGGATAAGCACATGACATTGGATCCTTGGTCCTCCAGAGAATCTAGGTGGTCTGCTAATTTTTTTCCCTCATGCCAAGTGTGGGTAACCATTAAATTATTGTTGAAGAGAGTTTTTTATTTCTTTATGGTGTAATAAATTGACCAGGGAGTCGAGCCTCTACTATGATAGGATTCATGTATGATCAGGGAATCTATTTCCACCAGGGATAGGTGGATATTCTCTGGACTGCAAAGATTGAGACCAATTAAATTAGATTTGGCTTCTACTTGTATGGAAGTACCAGTTCCATAGTGTGCTGTAAAGGCCAGAATCACACTCCCCCTGTAGTCTTTAATGACCCCTCCAGCATTTATGTCCCCCGAGATACATGATCCATATGTATTCATCTTGAATCCGATTACTGGAGGGATCTAATTCACCCATCATCCCTATATCCTGGAGGTGGTGGGTTTAACCATTGGGGGAGAAACATGCAGCGACCGAAGATAGGGATCTTCCTACGAGTTATTGATCAGATTCACCATGTCGATTAGCAGACTTCTTGTCCCCACAGTGATGGGCCTCCCTATTATAAGACACCGCTTGTATCTTACTAAGTTTCTGGCTTTCCATAAGCACTTGAACCCAGCACTTATAACCAAAGATCTCTCCATTTTCACTAGGCCCATGTCATTTTTTCCAATAAACAATCGTTCCATGAAATGGGCATCCTACAAGTCCTGAGAGGATAACACAGTAAACTCTCCTAAGGAACTCCACACATCATGATCCCATTCACCATCAGAAGATGTTATTTGTGGTCTCCTATCACCTATTCTTGCAACATTGGCACCCAGAAGCTAGTATTATGCCCAACGTTTTAAAATTTTCATCTGATGATATTGCTTGGTTTCTGATCCTCCAAGTGAGAAAATCATATTTCATTGGAATATTTTTTTCACCAGACAATTCCATTCCATCTTTCATGTTGGGCCAGAGTGTTGGATAACCTTCAGAATTTCATTGAATTGAACTTCCCTAAGCTTAAAGGTGTGAAGACACATCTATCTTGTTCGAATTTAATAATGATTAAATCAAAAACATATTTTTGGTTCTTGTCTAGTACTGACCTGATGAACAAAGGATGAAGACTCACCTCCTTAAAAGAGATGGTGGGAGTAGGGAAACCCATATAACCAATGAAATTGCCTACCCAGTTAGGATTCTAAAAGAGAATATTACCCTCCCCTACAATCCATTGTGGGTTTCGTTTGAGGTTCAGGATGAGGGAGAATATCTCTGACCAGATGAGAGAGATGTGCCCAGTAGAAGTGTCCACATGTCCACTCCAGTTGCAGGATATGGTCTTCCCCCATAGCATATGGTCTTCAATTGTATCCCATGAATGTTTTTTGTGCATGAAGTGGATGGTGTTGGCTAAACTCTTAACATTAATCCCCCCATCGTGGATGGGCCTTGCCATTTTTTCCCATGAAGCCTAGTGTCTTTTCCCCTCTGATATCCCGTCCTAGATGAACCCTACCAAAACTTTATCAATGGTTTTGATGATAAATTTTGGCATGTCAGAGGAGGAAAAGTCAAGGACTGGCATGGCTATCAAGACACTATTAACCAAGGTGATCCAGATCCCAAAGGATAAGAAGTGGTTCTTCTAGTTGAGGAGGTGGCCCGTGATATTTCTCACCACATGACCAAAATCACATATGAACATTCTTCTGAAGGAGTTATTGGTTCCAAGATACTCTATTAGGAAGGTTACTTACTGCATTCCCAGTCTGTTACATAGATTTACCACTCGAATTGAAGCACATCTATTTGGTGTATAGAAATTATTTTTGTTCTTATTAATAACATGGCCACTCCAGTGGAAATACTCTTCAAGAATTATGTTTATTGCACATGGAGATCTCCTTATAGCATTTGTGAAGATGATGGTGTCATCTTCAAACATCAAGTGAGAGATAGAGAGGTGGTTAAATTTCCTTAAATAGGGAAGAATCTCCTGATTGGACGTGGCTTTATTGATCATGTGACTAAGAGTGTCCCACATTAGGATAAAAATGTTTGGGGATATGGGGTCTCCTTGCCATATACCTCTCATCTCATTGAATAAACCATGATTTCTCCCCATAAATGACACCACCAACCATGAGGAACTGAAACATCTGAAGAGTAGGTAGTATGCCCAAGAAGATAATCCCATTATGTTAAGCACCCTGTTGATGAATCCCCATTAAACTCTATTGTCATGACCCATCCCCCAGGGCCCATGTCGTGACTACCCCAAGCCCACCTTCTATAGGCCAGGGGCTGGAGACTAGCACCAATGGCGTATTCCCTAAAAGTGGGAAGGCATTGACTTTATAACCTGCAAGCACATGTAACTAAGAACACGGCAAGATAGGAACACAAGTAAACTGAACTGTAAATAGAGTGAGTGTAGCAAGTAAAAGGGGCCAGAATACAAGCCCAACTAGAAATTACAAGTACAACTGTGATACAATACAACTGAAGAAAAGGGAAAGTCAGTTGTCGGGTCGTCCTCCGAGGTTCCTACCTGAAGGGTAGGTATAGATTGCCTCCCCAGCACTCCACGTCCACCTCTCTCCTTGGAATACCAACATGTCGTATGGTCCACCTCCAGGTACTATCCAGTTCTGGTACTCTCAGCCTCGGTCAGCGCTGTCTATCGTTTGCATCCAACACAATAAGGTACGGGCATAGCTCATGCAGGGGTGAGTATAATGATACTCAGTAGGGACCCCAAGACCCTCTAGGTCTCATAAAATTCTATCAAGGATAAATCACAAAGTATGAAATCAATAGATAACCTTAATTAGGTATATTCCAATACATATACCTAAGTTATCAAGTAATCCATCTCAATCATGAGGAAAAAACACAGAGGTATTGACTCATCTCACACCAGGATCTGTTCTAGGGGTAGTATCAAGGAACATTCCCAGTCACAACGCCGAACACCTCGGCTGCTGGAGAACTCCTCCTCTATCGAGTACATTGGGCTTTCCGCATCACACAGAGGTGCTTCCCACTAACCTTGGACTACTGAGGTACTCCTCCTATCGAGTACCATGGGTATACTGTGTCACCAAGGCGCTCCCCACCGTGGGTCTTCCGCATCACCAAGGTGCTCCCCCTCGTGGCCTGCTGAGGTACTACTCCTGTCGAGTATCGTGGGTCTTCCGCATCACCAAGGCGCTATACACTGTGGTTCTGCCACGTCACCAAGGTTCTCCCCACTGGGCTTGTCTAGTCATTCCGAGTCGAAACGGTCAGCAGTCATAAAGTCTCATCTAGCTACTAGGTTCCCGCACTATGCTCACTCGTCTCTGGAAGGATCTGATCCACAATCTACTGTTAGATACTCCAACTGTCACTAAGTCCCACCAAGAAGTATCTCAAAGGTCCTCCACATTATAGTGGTCTCAACATAATAGACGGCACATCAATCAGATGCTCGGTTTGTGAGTTATTAGCCTTTTAGTCCCAGGGGCCTGATTAGATTCATGCTCAATCCAACCTAACCATTCCCCATCTTAATCCAAAACACAGTGGGGTATAACTCAAAGGGACCAAATCACTTCAAAGTTACCAACTCCACCAACGGTTTGTCAAACGGAAGTCTGGTGCCAAAGTTATATCCAAAAGAAAGTAAATGGGTCGTAGTGGGCCCGGGTCTGGTCCGACCTGGTTGGACCGACCTGACCTGGCATGCCATTAGGGGCCACAGAGAGTTTCGCAAGGGCGTGAGGCCATGGGGTGGCTTGGCCACGTGGGGTGGCGGTCCGGCCGCGGGGCGGCGATCCGGCCGTGGGGTGGCAGTCCGGCTGCGGGACGGCGGTCTGGCCGTGGGGCGGTGCCTCGGCCGCAGGGGGGCGGTGCGGAGCCGCGGCCATTGGTGGTGTCCACGATAGGCATAGAGGCCGCAGGGTGGTGTAGGTGGCCACGGGGTAGTGTCGTTGCTTCGTCACCTTCGTCGCGGCCGGTGATGGTGTCGGCCGTTATTCTCAGGCCCTAACCATGAATGGTTGTCATCCTCCTCCATCATGAATAACACCACAAGATTTGCAGAAGGTTCAGACTATGTTGGTTTGGCTTGTACCTTCCACATTAGGGTGGTAGCATATGGCTCATCAAGAACATGAACATCAACGTCAAATCCTATACTCCCACAATGATTGTTCCCAACCCACAAAAGAAAAATAAGGGGTGTACCTAGGAAGTGATAAAAAATATAAATAAACCCCTATCCAAGATTGTTCATTGATGTTGGCGCGAGAAGAAAGTACGGACGTAGATTCTTCGTAGATGAAGACATCCCATGTTGGTGGAAGTGGAAGATATCAGCATTCGTCGCGCCCGCCACACGCCTCTGATCTGAGGCTCGTTTGTTGGTTCTTCATAGTCGAAGGTGTTCTTCGTCGGTGAGAGTGTTCTTCATTGGAGAAGCGTAATGTTTCTCCAAGTTTTGGGCATCGCGGCACTTTACTAGCGCTTCGTTGCTTGGTGAAGTTGTCCCAAATCCTCCTCCCAAGCTCTATATAAATAGGAGAGGGGGAAGGTAAGCAACGATCATGTAATTTATGACGATTCATTTATTATGAACCTTCCTAAATTCCAGCGACATTGTTACTTAGTAAGCCAATTAATTTATGTTGGTTCAATTAATTGGGAGAATTACAAGGGAATTCCCCACATTTATGAGGGGTTCGAGTGGTCCGCACCACCATGAATTCACAAAAAGGGGTTTTAGTTCAAGTTTTCCCCACCTCTTTAACAATAAGTGGGAGGTTTTAGTTCAGCTGGTCCCTACCTCTTTAACATCCATATGGGATGTTTCAACAAATAAAAATGATAAACATTTATATTTTTATATTATTACTTCATGAAAAACACAAAAACTAACTTTCACCCTCAACCAACTATCATCGAGGTGAAAGTCTCCTTAAGTGAATACTGGTGCTATGAGTTCAACGGTGTCCTCAGATTTCAATTTCGAGCACTAGTTCAAAAGTTACAAAAACCCGTTTGTATGTTTACTGAACATACCCAAAAAAAAGTTCGGAAAATTATTAACAGTCACCCTCGACCCATGATGGTCAAGGTTAGGCTTTTCCCAAGTGAAACGCGCCCCAAATAACCCAATGGTACTCTTGGATTTCTAATCCGAGTTACCGTTTAAAAGTTATGGATTTTACAATAAAATAATTTTCACTTAATTATTTTATTTACGGACAAAAACTAACATTCACTGGTGGCCCGCGCCAGCCAAAGTTGGTATCTGATTAAATAAATAATGCCCTCACAAGTTCAGCGGTGGTCTCATATTTTAAATTTGAGATACCATTTGTGAGTTATACGCGTTTTAAAAATAAAATAATTTACTTAATTATTTTATTTATGATTATGCCATTTTTGGGTTTTCTCACAGGAGGCTCACGCTGACTAAACTTAAGTCACGCTTAGGGTAAACGCACTATTCTGAATGCAACGATGCCCTCATATTTCTGATACGGGCAACCATTTAAGAGTTATCCAACTTTTTTAGGAAAACTGTTTACACTCACTAATTAAAGCGTAACAAAACTTTGACAGATCATTCTGGTCACTCCAGGCCTCGGGATCGCGCACCATCAGATTTCATGGTCTCCAAATAATTCCATATAATTAAAAAAAATTATACAGAACTTTCAGGACATTAAGTTCTCCCCACCTTAGGTATTTACATCCTCTAAATCCAAAACAAAGTCAAAACAACCAAAATAAGGTACTGAGCACGAATTTGAGCCTCCAGCTCCCATGTGCTCTCTTGGAGGTTCTCATGCTACCAGCATATGCGCACTAGAGTTATTGACTACCTACAAAGGACCTGCTCCTTTTGATCCTCAATCTCTACTGGAACCTCCAAAAATGTCACACCATCGTCGATGTACAGCTCGCCGTGGTCGATGATGTGAGAAGGGTCATGCACGTATCTCCTTAGCTGGGATACGTGGAAGACGTCGTGCACCTGGTGCAATTGAGGGGGAAGTGCTAAGCGGTAAGACACATCACCAACTCTGCTGAGGACCTGAAAAGGTTTGATTAACCTTGGAGATAACCTTCCACCTTGGCCAAATCTCTGTAAACCTCATCAGGGTGAGACCCATAGAAAGATGTGGTCTCCATCCTCGAACTCCAGAGGTCTTCGTATCCTATCGGCATAAGACTTCTGCCAACTCTGTGTTGTCTTCACTTGCTGACAAGTGAGACATCATGATACAAATTCTTCCACTTCTTTCTACATTCTCGGCCACTAGTTCTATCATTTAAGATCCTGGTACATCTTCGCCACTCCTGGATATACCACTAGAGGGGATGTGTGGAAATCCCCCAAAAATTCCTCTTGAAGTGACACTGGTTCCATGGTACGACCTCTGAAGAGAATGACATTCTATCCACCTTTAGAAAATCCATCAAGTGTCTGTCCTGTGGATATCTGAGCACGTCGTGCCTCATAGTCAGCGTCCCCACGTTGCACCTCCCTAACTCACTGAAGAAGTGGGGGAGTGACTGTAAGAGACTGAAGAAAAGTTTATCCATCTCGATCCATAAAGTATATCTACAAAGTATCCATCTGCTACATCACCTCGCCTAGAAGCTTTATACCAGATCTCCTGCTGAGTGCATCTGCAACAACTTTCCCCTTCCTAGGAGTATAGACTATCTCAAAGTCATTGTCCTGGAGGAACTCAAGCCAACGTCACTGTCTCAGGTTCAGGTCCTTATGAGAGAAGATATACCTGAGACTCTTGTGATCAGAGTACACTGTAATGCGCTCATCTATCAGATAATGTCGCCATATTTTCAAAGTGAAGACCAGTGCTTCTAACTCCAAGTCGTGGGTAGCGTAGTTTTGTTCGTGCTATCTCAGCTGTCGAGAACCATATGTGATCACTTCATGATCCTGCATCAGGACACATCTGAGACCGGTCCTTGATGTGTCGTAGTAGACTATGTACCTTAATCCCTCCTCTAGTAGCCACAAGATGGGGGCACTATTCAGCCTCTACCTCAGCTCCTGAAAACTCCGCTGGCATTTCTCCGACCAAAAAAAGGGTTTCCCCTTCTTTGTCAACACTGATAAAGGTGCTGCAACTCTGGAGAAATCTGGAACAACCCTCCAATAGTATCCAGCCAAACCAGAAGTCCCTCTCCCTGCGGGGGTAATCCTGGAAACATATTTTGAAAAGATGTCCCCATGCTCTGCCACTCCTGTTTGGAACTGAAAACTCTAAACTTCTACTGCCATGAGGGTAAGTCTGGCCAACTCAATAGTGATTGGTTTCACCCTCCTATGCATGAGTTTATCCTGTGCTTCCCAGGATTCCTTTTTCACTGACCAAGGAAAACCCTACTCCAACATTGTAGAGAAACCACAACCTTTTTTCCTAATACATTCAATCTGAGTATGAACTATGGATGTCCAGTCCATATCCAAACTAACGTCGTAAGGTCTCGATGCTACCACCAAGAGGTTCCAACTGAAACTCTCACCTCAAGGGTCAGATCACACTGTTGGCATTATTGTTATTATCGATTATCCTCCCAAAGGTATCTCCAGACATGAGGGTCAAGTCAACGGTTTAACCGGAAACTCTAGGTCTTGGACAAGATTCGTGGAAGGAAGGAATGATTGGTGCCTATGTATATTGATACGCCATCTGGTATTAGACACAGAACATACCTTGAATCATTCCTAGAGCCCTTGGGTCGCACTCCTTGACTGCATGAAACTACTCCCTTCCTCTGTCCTCCAGCTCCCTGAGCCTGGTGGGAACCACATAGGGGTGGTAGTTGTAACATGTCCAAGTGTACACCACCTCATGCTGCTCTCCTAGATCTAATTCCATGTCTGCAACCCTGTAGATTCATCTATCCTTATAACTTCCTCTTCCCAAAACATTTTACACACCCAAGTCTCTGAGAATGACATCAGTTTTCGGCTTTCCCACTGCTAACATTCACTGGCGACATCTGCTCATCCAAAGAACATTCAACCACAAAGGTTCTCTCTAGCACCCTAGCATAATTAAGAATGCATATAGGAATAGTGTTGGCTCGGATGTACCTAAACACACCTCGCTCGGAAGTCTGAGCCCTGAAGCACTGGTCATACCGTATTCATCGAGTACTTGATATGGTTGGCACGCCTAAATGAATACTTAGCTAAGGACATGTCATCCTGCGAAAGTTGTAAAAGCTCTACGGAACTCTCAGCTACCTCCTCAAGCCAATCCTCAACCGCTTATGGGTCGGGCTCACCTCGAAACCTGAGGGGTATCTGATGATGAAACATTTGTAAGGAATTAATCCTATATGTGTCCTCTATCGGTACCATCGATTGTAATTTCTGACCAACGGGCAGTGCTATAGGTGGCACACTACCCAAAGGTACCATCTCGGGCAACAATCCATGTACCGAAGCCTCATCACTATGCAAACCATCCTCATGGTCTCTCATTGAGAAAGACTAGTAGCTAAGATCACCATCTACTCTACTGGTGTCTCAACTAGGCAGAAAACTCTAGTAATCACCTCTAGCCAGCCCTTAGCTGTGTGGGAATCTGTCTCGCCTTGAAATCTCAGTGGCCTCTATTACTGGAACTTGTGCAACGTGCCCAGTCGGCGTGCACCGTCCGCCAGTGTGGATGGTGGTAACTGCTTCCCAATGGGTGGTGGTGCTGCTGGTACACCACCTGAAGGTGCCAACATGGTAAGAGGGCCCTGCACCGGAGCCTCATTGCTCGGTGGGCTGTCATCGTGTACTCTCTCGAGAATCCTAGCTGGTTGTCTACGCAGTGGCAACCTGATAAGGAATAGGTTATCCATGGTCATTTATTTATACCTGATGAGCTGACTCAAAATATCACAAAGAAAACTCTTCAAAACACACATGCAGTCAGTGTTTTCATGCACTGAGTCGGAAATCCGAAGTCAGGATCCTGGTATATGGATACGTCATTCACTACACCAACACTGGATTCCCTAAACTGATAACCACACTCACTACACTTAACACTATCACCATTAAAAATAAATATTAGATTCCTATGTTCTATGGTATAATCTACCCCTATGATACCAATTTTTCATGACCCGTCCCCCGGGGCTCGTTCCGTGACTACCCCAAGCATGACTTCTATAGGCCAAGGGCTGGTGACTATCACCGAAGGCGTATTCCCTAAAACTGGGAAGGTGTTACCTTTATAACCTGTAAGCACACGTAACCAAGTAAACATCAAGATAGGAACACAAGTAAACTGAACTGTAAATAGAGTGAGTGCAGTAAGTAAAAGGGGCCAGAATACAAGCCCAACTGGAAAGTACAAGTACAATTGTGATATAATACAACTGAAGAAAAGGTAAAGTCACTTGTTGGGTTGTCTTCTGAGGTTCCTACCTGAAGGGTAGCTACATATCGCCTCATCAACACTCCATGTCCACTCGTCTCCTCTGCGTACCGACACGTTGTATGGTCCACCTCCAGGTACCGTCTGGTCTTGGTACTCTCAGCCTCAGTCAGTGTTGTCCGTCGTCTGCATCCAACACAACAAGGTGTGGGCATAGTCCGTGAAGGGGTGAGTATAACGATACTTAGTAGGGTCCCCGAGACCCTCTAGGTCTCACAAAATCCATAAAGCATAAATCTCAAAGTATGAATTCAACATATAACCTTACTTAGGTATATTCCCATACATATACCTAAGTTATCAAGTAATACATCTCAATCATGAGGAAAAAACACATAGGTACTGACTCAGCTCACACCATGATTTTTTCTAGGGGTAGTATCAAGTAACATTCCCATTCACAACGTTGAACACCTCGGCTTCTGGAGAACTCCACCTCTATTAAGTACAGTGGGTCTGCCACATCACACAGAGGTGTTTCCCATTAACCTTGGACTGTTGAGGTACTCCTCCTATCGAGCACCATGGGTTTGTCGCATCACCAAGGCGCTCCCCACTATGGGTCTGTTGCATCACCAAGGTGCTCCCCCTTGTGGTCTGCTGAGGTACTCCTCCTATTGAGTACCGTGGGTCTACCGCATCACCAAGGTGCTCCCCACCGTGGGTCTTTCGCATCACCAAGGCGCTCCCCACTGGGCATGTCAAGTCACTCCGATTCGAAATGGTCAATAGTCATTAAGTCTCATCCAGCCACTGGGTTCCCGCACTATGCTCTCTCTTCTTCGGAAGGATCCACACCACAACCTACTGGTTGATACTCCAACTGCCACGAAGTCCTTCTAAGAAGTATCTCAAAGTTCTGCCTTGTCATAGGGGTCTCAACGTAATAGACGATGCATCAATAGGACACCCGGTCTGTGAGTTATTAGCCTTTTAGTCACGGGGGGCTGGTTGGATTCATGCTCGATCCAACCTGATTATTCCCCATCTTAATCCAAAACATAGTGGGGTGTCACTCAAATTGACTGAATCGCTTCAAGGTTCCCAACGCCGCTGACGGTTCATCAAACAGACATCTGGTGCCAAAGTTATAGTCAAAAGAAAGTAAATGGGTCGTAGTGGGCTCGGGTCTAGTCGGACCGACTCGGACCGACCCGGCCTAGGCTGACCTGGTTCGGGTTGACTTGTCCTGACCCTTTGGGTCTAGTCTGGCCCGGTAGGTTGCGAGGGGTCTCGGAGAGTTTCGCGAGGGCGTGAGGCCGCAGGATAGCTCAGCCACGGGGTGGTGGTCCGGCCACGCGGGGTGGTGGTCCGGCCGCGCGGCGACGGTCTGATCGTGGGGTGGCGGTCCGGTCGTGGGTCGGCGCCTCGTCTGCGAGGTGGCGCCTTGGCCGCGGGGTGGTGGTGCGGAGCCGTGGATGGTGGCGGTGGCCACGGTCGGCGCGGAAGCCGCGAGGCGGCGCTATTGCGTCATCGCCTTCATCACGATCGGTGGTGGTGCTGGCCGCCATTCGCGTGCCCCATCCATGGATGGTTTTCATCTTCCTCCATTGCAAAGAACACCACAAGATTTTTGGAAGGGTTGGACCATGTTGGTTTTTCCCATACCCTCCACGTTAGGGTGGTAGCATCTGGCTCATCACGAACATGAACATGAATGTCAAATCCTATCCTCCCGCAATGATTGTTCCCAACCCGCAAAAGAAAAAGAAGGGGTGTACATGGGAAGTGATAAACAGATAGAAATAAACCCCTACCTTGGATTTTTCATTGACGTTGGTGCGAGAAGGAATTACGGACGTAGATTCGTCGTAGATTAAGACGCCCCACATTAAAAGGAAGTCGAAGATATCAGCGTTCGTCGCACCTGCTACACGCCTCTGATCCCGGGCGCGTTCGTTGGTTCTTCGTAGTTGAAGGCGTTCTTCATCGGTGAGAGAATTCTTCATGGGAGAAGCCTAATGTTTCTCCAAGTGTTGGGTGTCACGGCACTTTACCAGTGCTTCGTCTCTTTGTGAATCCATCCCAAATCCTCCTCCCAAGCTTCATATAAATAGGAGAGGGGAGAAGGTAAGTAACGATCGTGGAATTTATGACGGTTCATTTATTAGGAACCTTCCTAAATTTCAACGACGTTGTTACATAGTATTTAAAAAGGGTCAAGCCAATTAATTTATGTTGGCGTAATTAATTGGGAGGATTCCAAGGGACTTCCCCACATTTAAGAGGGGTTCGGGTGGTCCCCACCACCATGAATTCACAAAAAAGGGGTCTTAGTTCAGGTGGTCCCCAACTCTTTAACAACAAGTGGGAGGTTTTAGTTCAGGTGGTCCCCACCACTTTAACATCCACATGGGAGGTTTCAACAAATAAAAATGTCAATCATTTTTTTTATTCCTTCATAAAAAACACAAAAACTAACTTTCATCCTCGACCAATTATCGTCGAGGTGAAAGTATCCTTAAGCAAATATCGGCGCTGTAAGTTCAACGGTGTCCTTGGATTTCAATTCCGTGCAATGGTTCAAAAGTTACAAAAACCCACTTTCACATTTACTGAACATACCCGAAATTTTTTTTGTAAAATTATTAACAGTCACCCTCAACCCGCGCCGGTCATTGTTAGGCTCTTCCCAAGTGAAACACACCCCAACGAACCCAATGATACTCTTGGATTTCCAATCCGAGTTACTATTTAAAAGTTATGGATTTTACAATAAAATAATTGTCACTTAATTGTTTTATTTATGGCCAAAAACTAACTTTCACTGGTGTCCCTTGATGGCCAAACTTTATATCTACATAAATAAATCATGCCCTCATAAATTCAGCGGTGGTCTTGGATTTTCAATCTGAGCTACCATTTGTGAGTTATAAGCATTTGAAAAATAAAATAATTTATTTAATTATTTTATTTATGATTATGCCATTTTTAGGTTTTCTCACAGGAGTCTCACACCGACCAAACTTAAGTCATACCTAGGGTAAACCCACTATTATGAACGTAACGGTTCCCTCAAAACTTTGACGGATCATTCCAGGCACTCCAGGCCTCGAAATCACGCACCATCAGATTTCACGGTCTCAAAATAATTCCATATAATTAAAAAATTATACAGAAGTTCTGGTACATTACATCTATTGTGTGACTTATTCATGTCTAATTGATGGAAATATTAGATATGTGTGTCTTGGTATTTAAGTCTCTCAGCATTTCCATAGACAGCGCAATTACTCCTTGGATTGAGTGACCCTTGAAAAATCCATGTTGTTCAGGGGAGATCCACCAGGGGAGATGAATGGATAGCCTCACATTTATGATACTTGACAGGATCTTATAGGGAAAATTACACATACTCATAGTTCTATAGTGCAGGATGGAGGAGGGGTCCTTGATCTTCAGGATGTGCACTATGGTCATTGCACATGTGACCCATGGTAAGCTTCCTCCATAAAATAAGTCATGTATCACTGCAATAATATCACACTTGACCATTCCCAAGAGGCCCTACAGAACAATCCAGGGAAGCTATCCAGACCCAGTGCACTCTTGGGATTTAAATGCATCATGGCTACATGGATCTCTTCCTCCTCAGGTACCCCTTCCATAAGATCATTATCAAGGGAAGAAACAAGACTATGAATCTCTTCCCCAAACTCTTCTCCCCCTTCTGGGTAACCATTTGTCATGTTCATGTTCGGGCCTGCAAGAAGTTTTTTGAAGAATGTGTGAGCCATTACCCCCACAACCTCTCTATCATCGGTGTACGTTCCATCTTCCAAAGAAATATTGGGCTTGATAGGACGTCTCTTCTCCTTTATACATGCATGGAAATATGTGGTATTTTTTTCCCCTTCGTGGATCCATTTTATCCTTGATCTCTCCCTTGCCTTCCAATCGTGGGAGAGAACCAATTCCAAAAATATATTCTTTTTATCTAAGAGGGAACTGAAAACCAATTCATCCCAAACTACCTCCATGCTAGTTTCCAACCACTCAATGTCTCATTTAAGCTTGTCCATATCCTGATCTGTTGGAGGTAGATACTGTAATGACCCAAAAATTCATTAATGAAAATTCCTCTTGGTCTATTTAAATTTCTTCTTATGATTATGTAAAACATATGAACTTATTTGGTTCTATGTTTTGGATTTTAAAATACCATTAAGAATTGTGACCATTTCTAATATAGTTGTTGAACAGTGATTACATGATTAGTATAAATATAGGGATTTAACAAATCTAATTTACTCAGACAAAGGAAATGATGGCCCCATCCAACAGACATTCCCCATATGAAGCCCATTTGTCAGAGCTCAGAAAGAAGGTGGTGTCATTGGGCTTTGCTCTTGACCAAGCCCAAGCCGAGCTTGAATACATTAAGCTCGAGTGGAACCCCCTATGAGAGAAGTGTAAGTTGATAGAGATTATCTCTCGAGCAATGTTATCTGAGCCACCCCAAGAGTATGTCACCATCGTGCACCTTACCATAAGGTCTTATGCAGGTTTTGTAAGAGGTTATGTAACAAGACCCTAGTACTACGATTATGTATATTATTCTTGTATAGAGAATATACATTCATTTTATTATTGTTACTTTTTAAATAGTTTTTAAAGCACAAATAGTTTTTTAGTTAATATTCAACTAAGAAATATATTTTGATGAATTAATGGATTTTTTAATCAAATAATATTTTAATAAAATATTATTATTGTTATTAAATTAATTTTTATTAAATCTAAATGATCATAGAATTTTATGAATGCAATTGTAATTTTTATTATGGTTTGAAAGCTGTTTTTGTCAAAAGCCATGAATTTTCGATAAATGTCGATTTTTATTTTAAACGTAAAAATTCACATATTTAAAAAACTATTTAGATAAAATGAATATTATTTTTGGAATTCAGATGTCAAAATTATCCAATGGTGAATTTTTCATAATTTTCTGAGATAGTCGAATTTTTAGGTAAAATTTAAATATCGTTTAAATATATAATGTGTTTTATGACATCATAATGACCCAATAGTGATGTAATAAAATACTATAAACATTATGTTCAGTCAATTTATGTTTTACGATTAATATTTTTTGATTTTGGGATTTTTTGATTTATTTTACAAAACTTTAGTGTATCCTTCAAGACTTACAAAACATTTTAGCTTTTTAAATTGTTTTCCTTGAGAGTGTGACTCACCTCCACATAAACAACCCTATTATTTTAAAAATTTCGGCCATTGGACTTATAAAATATTGTTTTCCACTCTAATTTTTAAAAAACCATGAGCAAAAACCATGGACTGGTTTGTAGTTTTGATTAGTTTAATGTGAGGTGTCCCAAACCTAAATAATAAAGAACTCCCTCTCCTTTCATATATAAACCCACTCAAGATCCCACTTACTCTTCACTAAAAGCCTTTGGAGTTCATCCAACCTCTGCCCTCATCTCTCTAGAATCCTCCCAAGGTGCCTCAAGCTCCCAAGAAGTTTCTCTTAAACCCCTCCCAAGCCTTTGGGATCACACTTCCAAGTAAGGGATTCATTCCTTTCTCATTTTATCCAAGTTTCTTAATACTGTTATGCCCCTTTTATTTTCAATTATAAATGTTGGGGTATGATTTCACACCACCCCTATATTGTCCTCTTTATGTTTGAATGATGAGATACGCTTTTCTCTCTCATCGGTGCCTTCCATATATACCCCTTATGTAAGAACCTGGACCTTCTTTTCAGGTATGTTTTTCCTTTTTCTGGAGTTTTTGAGAAAAGAGGAGTTTCTGAAAAATTTTGAAGTACACACTGTGTACTCCCTTGCCACGCGAGGCCGTGTGTTGGCTGTGTATAGTCCTCACACACGGCCATGTAGGGGTGACATGGAGGCCACCTAAAGCGGAGTACAGAAAATCCTAGTACACGTCGTGTACTCTAAAAGTACACACCGTGTACTTTCTTTTTTTTCATTAAATGGATCGGGGTCGCGTCTTAACCCCAGAACCGTCTTCTTCTCCAGCTTCTTTTACCGAGATCATTTTGTACGGCCGAGAATCTTCTCTAAGCCCCTAAGCCTCCATCCGTTCTCTGAATCGACTGTCGTCGAATGCATTGGAACCACAGCGGTAAGCTCTTCCTTCTCCTAGAGCTTCATTTTCCAATTCCTCCTCTTTTGAAAGTTAATGTGGGTTGAATGTTTTGTGCATTTTTGTATATATACAACGTTCTAAGTAGATTCAGGCCTTTTGGTTCAAGTATATTGATCTCCTAGTAACAAGGTGGGTGGTTTGTGCCTTTCCGTTGAAATTCCTTGAGTTTTATGTGCAAATTCCTCCAATACCCTTGAACGGGGTATTGTGTGTTTACTGTTTTGCCCCATTTGTTTTCCTTCCTTTATTGTATGCTTATGTAGATTTAATTTGGATATTTATAAGGATAATTGCTATGATTTGTTGTTTTTCCCATGCCTTGTTCTTTTTATGACCTTTGGTCTTGTTCAGCCTATTGGCTGTTACACCTGTTTTCCATGCCTTGTGACGGTAGGATGGAATGATGTTCCCTGACATTGCTTGTTATGTTGTAGATTGGTTATCCAAGTAGCTATGTAGGTTTACTTTGGCCTTATAGCATTATTATGCACTGACTAGCACGGGTCCAAGAGAACCTGGTGCTATAGACTATAAGGGGATAGACCGAGCGAGCTTCCTCGGAGAGTCTTGGACTTTATAGACTATAGGGGATAGATTGAGTGAGCTTCCCAGAGAGTCTTGGATATTATAGACTACAGGAGGGTAGACCAAGTGAGCTTCCTTTGAGAGTATTGATCTTTATAGACTATAAGGGGATAGACCAAGTGAGCTTCCTCAGAGAGTCTTTGTTTGTTTGAATTTCCTTAAACCACTCCAGGCTATAGGAGGAATTGACTGAGTGAGCTTCCTCAGAGAGTTTGTGATAGACCTGAGGCTATAGGAGGAATTGACCAAGTGAGATTACTCAAAGAGTCTCTAGACCTTGAAGCTATAAGAGGAATTGATTGTGTGATCATCCTCAGAGAGTCCCTGACTACCTTAGACTATAAGGGGAATTGACTAAGCATGCTTCCTCAGAGAGTCTTATAATTTCGTATGACAAAACTAAAGGGGTTAGGCTGAGTGTGCTACCCAGAGGGTTGTTGGTACTTCTTGGATAGGACCAGAGGGGATGGTTGTGAGTACTTTCCAGAGGTATTCCTGTTTGTGGTTAGCTGTCTGCTTCACTGCTGTTTGTTGATCTGTGGATTGTTTATTGTTGTGTCTTATCCTGTTACTGCTTACTGTATACCATTTACTGTAATTTACCTACCATATACTCACTGACTGTTAGGTACAGATCTTCGGGTGGTTGCCTACTGTGATTTAGTCTCATACCCTCTTTGGGTTATGTTTTTGGGCCCAAACAGATTATATTTTTGCAGGTATAGATAAGGGCAAGCGCCCTTCCACTTTAGGTACTTGACTTGCATTGGAGAAGAAGAGCATGGGACCAAGCCGAGGCTTGCGATGCTGAGGAGTTGCTTATCTGTTTTCTTTTATACTTTGGTTTAGTACTGTATTCAGCATTGTGACTTGTTTGGCTGCTTTCCTAGACATATGTATCATGCATCATTTCATATATATGTGTGCTCCAGTTGTTTATTGTTTTAGTCTTCCGCTATTTACTGTTTCCTCTATTGTATGTGTTGTTTACTTCCGCTGTGTACTCTGCCAATGAGGGCATAGTTTCCCCACTATCACACTTAAGGCCCTCGCTGCTAGTCAGCAGCCTCTGGCGTTCGGGGAAATGCGCTTGAGTCCATGTGACCAACCGGGTACGGGGCGCCTCTGGGTGGCTTTCGGAACCAGGACGTTACAAAGTGGTATCATAGGAATTATTTTCTCTTGACTTACTGTTTGGAGCCTATAGCCAGGGATAGGACGGAATAGGTACTTGGTAATAAGTTGTGCCCGAGAGTAGCTAACCCGTGTACAGAGAAAACCCAATCTACCTTGTTTGTTGCAATTTTCTACAGGCTTTGCAATTTTTTCAGTTGATATGATTTCACCTTGAGTGGCTCACATGATTTGTGTTGTTACTATTGATATTATTAAGGTTCTATTTCTGTTGCAACCCGATGAGATGAGGGTATTCCATCTCATGCATCATATAGGCACTTGCTAGAAATCACATATCATGCATTTTTTCCATGCCATCTAGGATTCATTAGTGATTGCATGTTGTTGTGATAGATGATGTGTAAAATATGCATGTTGTTGTGATAGTTTCCTGATAGATTACTTGTTGTTGATTGGTTGTTGTTTATATAGAGATTTACTGAAATGAATGCCAAATTTTGATTCTTGAGGTGTTATGGGCCCTCATGAATCGGAACTTGGTGGATAATTGGCTTGTTTTCTTTGTATATGATATGTAAGAGATGTCATACTTTGATTTGTGGGGAGTATGGGCCCTCACGGATCGGAATTTGACACCTCAACTCTTGTTTTCTGTGTTTTCTAGGATCTGGATCAGTTTTTGAGGCTACTGCCTAGAAAAACCCAGAATACATGGCGTGTACCTTATGAATACACACCGTGTAGTTTTCAAACCGTGTTGCTGACTGTGTGAGAAGAAACATAGGGTGTGAAAAATCTTCAGGAACATGCCATGTACTGTAAGTACACGCCGTGTTGTAGTGACCATGTGTCTACCCGTGTGACTAACGACACGGATGGATAAAACTTTGACTTTACACGCTGGGTCCTATTTGAACATGTCGTGCCTTGTAACCTAATTAATCGGTCGTGTCACAAACAACACGGGTCGGGGAAAGTCCTTCAAGTACACGCCATGTTTCCATGGATCACGCCATGTAGAGAGATCCGTGTAGCTGGTCATGTAACTAACAACACAGGTCGTTAAAACTTATCTAGTGCACATCGTGTCCTTCTTGAACACGTCGTGTAGTCTAGGATTAAGAGGACTGTGTGGGTTAGCCGTGTAAGGAGACTCGGGCAGGGGAATAGAGTTCAAATACACGCCATGTATGGGGACAACACGCCATGTGGTTTGGTAATTACATGACCAGTTGTGGAAGAAGTACACGCCCATTTGAATGGCTTAAGAGAACACACCGTGTAGTTTTTATACATGCCTTGTAGTCATGTTTTGTAGAACTTGAATGTTTCTTTATCATGTTTCTTTCTTGTACTCTTGTGTTCTATCTTTGATAATCCTGGTCTAAGGTGTGCTTTTGACATTTCAGAGTTATGCCACTGAGACTTCCTCCGGTTGTACATCAGCTGCTAGACGGTGATCAGACACCGGATATGGTCGATCAGGGACATCCTGTAGATCCTCCTGTTGTGCCAGCCTTGGCACTAGAAGTTATACCAGTTGCAGGCGTTGATGCACAGTTTAGGGAAGATTTTCTAAGGATGATGCAGTCTTTCCAGGGAGTACCGCCTCCTGCCCCCATCGATGGCAGAATTGACACAGTTTTTCCAACAGCAGCATCCTCCCACCTTCACAGGGGAAAGAGGACCTCAGGCTGCAGATTCATGGCTAGAGGCCACGCTCACAATTTTTGAGCATCTAGAGATACCTCCAGAAAAGAGGGTGAAGCTCGCAACCTATATTCTCCGAGACTCCTCCAAGAGGTGGTGGGAGGTGATATCACAGTCAGGACGCCAGTAGGGTATGATTTGAGATGAGTTTCGGCGCATCTTCTATGATTACTTATACCCAGAGACCTTGAGGGTCGATCAAGCCTGAGAGTTTATGAATCTGGAGTAGGCTACTCTTTCTGTTATGGAGTACTCGTCTCGCTTTACTGAGCTGCAGCGTTTCATGCCGATTCCAGCAGGTGATGAGTTGTTCCTGGCTAGGAAGTTTGAGGACGGTCTCAGGCAGGAGATCTATTCCCAAATGAATATCTTCAGGTTGACTTAGATATCCTCTATCATCAACTAGGCACTGATTACTGAGCGCAATCTGAGGGATTTTGGAGTAGTGATCCAGGGCGGTTCAACATCCAGATTCAGTGTTCCTCCTACTAATAGCAGGAAGCGTCGCAGGGAGTCTGCTAGAGGAGATCAGAGTAGGCAGAATGTATCTTCAGGAATCCAGGTAGAATGTTACCAATGCGGGAGGAGTGGGTATACTAGGCCTCAGTGCCATAGATACCCGATGGAGTGCCAATATTGCGGTAAGATGGGCCATCTTCAGCGTTTCTGTCAGATCTTCTCACCTACAGCTGGTGGTAGGGGTTCTTCTATGACCCCGCATTCAAGAGATGCATCGCCAGTTTCTCTACAGTCTGGGAACTGGAGTTCTTTCGGCTGTTCAGGAAAAGGTGGAGGTTGCGGTCATGGTGGTCAGTCACCAGGCTACTAGCGACAGTAGAGTGGATCAGCTCAGAGTGGTCACACAGGGTCGCAGGGCTGCGGTACAGGCCAGACTTTTTCAATAGAGAAAACTCATCAGGAGCAGGATCTCGTCCCTTCTACAGTTCGAGGTACGATCTTAGTAGCCTCAGTTTTATCTTCAACTCTTTTCGATACTGGTGTTACGCATAGCTTTATCTCTGTTACTGTTGTGGAGATCCTTGGGGTCTGCATCTTTTCCTCTGTCGATACTTTGACTCTAGACACACCATTGGGGACTAGAGCGGTTAGTGTACGTCAGTGCAGAGAGTTCCCTCTTGAGGTTGCAGGGTGTCACTTCTTAAGGGATCTCTATGTCCTAGAGATGACGAGCTATGATGTCATTCTCAGAATGGACTGGCTAGTTCCCATCTAGGTAGTCATCGACTGTTATCACTGCAGGATTAGTTTCATATCACTTGAGGGTGGATCCTTTCTTTATAGAGGTGAGTGGGATGTCCAGGAAAGTCGAGCAGGACCCAAGCATCATGGGCTAGGAGGAGTTACAGGTCAGATTTCCAGTCTATATCTGGATGACCAGGGGACTTCACAGTTAGACTTTCTTACAGTGGTGGATCATTTTAGAGATGTATTTCCAGAGGACTTTCCAGGTTTGCCTCCAGATCGTGGGGTAGAATTCTCGATTGAGCTCGTTCCAGGAACGGCACCGGTGTCCATTCCTCCTTACATGATGGCTACACCTGAGTTACAGGAGCTCAAGAAGTAGTTGGAGGAGTTGCTGGTGAAGGGTTTCATCTGACCCAGTACTTCTCCTTGGGGTTCGCATATCTTGTTTGTGAAGAAGGCAGACGGTACCCTCAGGCTTTGTGTGGATTATCGAAAGTTGAACCAGTTGACGGTCAACAACCGATATCCCTTGCCTAGGATCGATGACCTATTTGATCAACTTCGAGGAGCCCGGGTGTTCTCAAAGATCGATTTGAGGTCCGGTTATCATCAGTTGCGTGTTAGAACATCTGATATACCTCTTACAGCTTTTAGGAGTATGTATGGTCTATACGAGTATATGGTTATGTCATTCGATCTCACGAACGCACCTACAGTTTTCATGGCACTGATGAACCGAGTGTTCCATCCATACTTGGATTCCTTCGAGGTGGTTTTCATGGATGACATCTTGGTGTACTCTCACACTCGACACGACCATGCTACCCATCTTGAGATCTTTTTGAGTACACTGAGAGAGCATTAGTTATATGTTAAGCTCTCGAAATGCCACTTTTGGATGGATCAGATTCACTTCTTGGGTCATGTTATCTCAGAGATAGGAGTATCAGTAGACCCAGAAAAAGTGAGGGCAGTAGTTTCCTAGGAGCAACCGAAGAACTTCTTTGAGGTGCAGAGTTTTCTGGGGCTGGCTGGATACTACAGACCCTTCATACAGGACTTTTCATGCCTAGCAGCACCGGTGACGAGTCTGACCAAGAAGGGTGCGAAGTTCTTATGGTCAGCTTCTTGTGATTCAGCCTTTCAGGAGCTGAAAGGGAGGTTGACTTCAGCACTGATACTAGTCTTTCCAGAGCCAGGAAAGAGCTACACTATCTTCTATGATGCTTCAGGTATTGGGCTCGGAGCTGTGCTTATGCAGGGAAATGGAGTCATTGTGTATGGGTCTCGGTAGTTGAGGTCACATGAGAGGAATTACCCGCCGCATGATCTGGAGCTAGCAGTGGTTGTTCATGCTTTACGTAGTTGGAGACATTATCTTCTGGGAGAGCACTTTGTGGTGTTCACCGATCATAAGAGTCTTAAGTACATCTTCACTCAGCGTGATCTGAATTTTGAGACAGCATAGGTGGTTCGAGTATCTTCGGTCCTTCGACTTTGAGCTTGCCTATACACCTGGGGAAGGCAATGCAGTGGCTGATGCGTTGAGTAGAAGAACTCATATTCAGGTAGTTCAGGAGGCTATTAGTGAGTGGTAGCTTATGGCTCTGTTCTCTGAGATTCATTTAGAGGTGCATGACAGACAAGGGCAGACATTTCTATCTTCCGTAGCTGTTACCTCTACTCTTCTCGATCGGGTACAGATGAGGTAGCTATCAGACTCAGAAGGCCTAATCTTGTGGGAGAGTGTGTTAGGAGAGGACCCTCTTCCTGGATGGACAGTGGGCGATGATGAGATCTTGTGTTTCCAGGGATGTGCATGGGTTCCAGCAGACATACTCAAGGAGCTTATGTGGGATTTTCATTCCTCAATTTGGGCAGTTCATCCTGGCATCACCAAGATGTATCATGATTTACACAGTCAGTATTAGTGGCCAGGTATGAAGAGAGATGTTGTTGGTTTTGTCATGAGGTGTTCCACTTGTCAGCAGGTGAAAGCAGAGCATCAGTGACCAATAGGTCTTTTGTAGCTGTTACCCATTCTTGAGTGGAAGTGGAACGATGTCGTGACGGATTTCATGACATGGTTATCAAGGTCTCCTCAAGGGAATGACACAGTATGGGTTGTTGTTGACAGACTCACGAAGGTTTCTCACTTCTTGCTGATCAAGGAGACCTTCAGTGTTGATGATCTAGGATGGTTGTATATATGAGAGATTTTATGTCTGCATGGAGTTCCGCACTCCATCGTTTCAGATAGGGATGCGTGTTTTACTTCTCAGTTCTGGTAAGGGCTTCAGAAGGCTTTGGGTACACAGGTACTTTTGAGTACAACATACCATCCCCAGACAGATAGCCAGTCTGAGCGTACGATTCAGGTGCTTGAGGATATGCTCAGAGCTTGCATTCTAGACTTTGGAGGTTCTTGGGAGAAGCATATACCTCCTGTGGAATTTGCCTACAACAACAGCTTTCAGGTGACTATTTAGATGGCACCTTACGAGGATTTTTTTGGTAGGCCATATCGATCACCTTTATGCTGGATGGAGGCAGGAGGGGTAGCTTTGCTGGGACCTCATCTTGTTCAGGAGGCCTTAGAGAATATAGAGTTGATTCGGAAGAGGATGGCTACAGCATAGTCTCGACAGAAGTCTTAGGATGATCAGCGGAGACGACCTCTGGAGTTCGAGGTTGGGGATCAGGTTTTCCTGCGTGTCGCACTGAGGTTGGGACACAAGATGATTCGGAGATAGTGTAAGCTTTAACCATGGTATGTCAGGATGTTTGAGGTGTTAGAGAGAGTTGGTCCGGTTGCCTATCGGTTGCAGTTACCTCAGAGGTACCGGGCTATGAATGACGTCTTCCACGTTTCTCAACTCTGATGTTACTTTTCAGACCTTTCTCATATCTTTCAACCTGAGGAGGTTGAGCTTGAAGTAGATTTAACTTTTGAGGAACATCCTATCCGGATTGTCAATCACAGTACGAAGGTTCTCTATGGCCGGTCTGTTCCTCTGGTATGGGTGTTATGGCAGCACGAGCGAGTACAGGATGAGACTTGGGAGAGAGAGGCCGATGTACGATCACAGTGGCTGGAGCTGTTCGGGGTTTCTTCTCCTATGTCTTGCTAGGGAAATTCGGGGACGAATTTCTTTAAGGGGGGAAGTTTGTAAGAACCCGTACCTTCTTTTCAGGTATGTTTTTTCTTTTTCTAGAGCTTTTGAGAAAAGAGGAGTTTTTGGAAATTTTTGAAGTACACGCCATATACTTTATGAGTACAAGCCATATACTCCCTTTCCACGTGAGGTCGTGTCCTGGCCGTGTCCGGCCCTCACACACGACCATGTAGGGGTGACATTGAGGCTACCTAAATCGGAGTACGGAAAAACCTAGTACACACCGTGTACTCTAAAAGTATACACTGTGTACTTTCTTTTTTTTCATTAAACGGACTGGGGTCACGTCTTAACCCTAGAACCATCTTCTTCTCTAGCTTCTTTGACTGACAACATTTTGTACGGACGTGAATCTTCTTCGAGCCCCCGAGCCTTCGTTCGTTCTCTGAATTGACCATCGTCGATTGCGTTGGAACCGCAGCGGTAAGCTCTTCCTTCTCCTAGAGCTTCATTTTCCAATTCCTCCTCTTTTCCATGTTAACGTGGGTTGAAATTTTTGTGCGTTTTCATAGATCTATGATGTTCTAAGGAGATTCAGGCCTTGTGGTTCAAGTATATCGATCTCCTAGTATCAAGGTAGGTGGTTTGTGCCTTTCTGTTCAAATTCCTTGAGTTTTATGTGCAAATTCCACCAATACCCTTGAGCGGGGTATTGCGTGTTTACTATTTTTCCCTTATTGTTTTCCTGCCTTGCTTGTATGCTTGTGTATAGGTAATTTGGTTGTGTATAAGGATAATTGCTTTGCTTGGATGTTTTTCACATGCCTTGTTCTGTTTACAACCTTTGGTCTTGTTCAGCCTATTGGCTGTTACACCTATTTTCCATACCTTGTGACTGTAGGATGGACTGATGTTCCCTGACATTGTTTGTTATGTTGTAAACTGGTTATCCAAGTAGCTCTGTAGGTTTACTTTGTCCTTATAGAATTATTATGCACTGACTGGCACGGGGTCGAGAGAACCTGGTACTATAGTCTATAAGGGGATAGACCGAGCAAGCTTCCTTAGAGAGTCTTGGACTTTATAGACTATAGGGGATAAACTGAGTGAGCTTCCCAGAGAGTCTTGGATATTATAGACTACAGGAGGGTAGACCGAGTGAGCTTCCTCAGAGAGTCTTTATTTGTTTGAATTTCCTTAAACCACTACAGGCTATAGGAGGAATTGACTGAGTGAGCTTCCTCAGAGAGTCTGTGATAGACCTAAGGCTGTAGGAGGAATTGACCGAGTGAGCTTCCTCAGAGAGTCTCTAGACCTTAGGGCTATAAGAGGAATTGACCACGTGATCATCCTCAGAGAGTCCCTGACTACATTAGACTATAAGGGGAATTGACTGAACGTGCTTCCTCAGAGAGTCTTATAATTTCGTATGACCAAACCAGAGGGGTTAGGCTGAGTGTACTGCCCAGAGGGTTATTGGTACTTCTTGGATAGGACCAGAGGGGATGGCTGTGAGTACTTTCCAGAGGGATTCCTGTTTGTGGTTAGCTGTTTGCTTCACTGCTGCTTGTTGATCTGTTGATTGTTTACTGCTATATATTATCCTGTTACTGCTTACTATATACCGTTTACTATACTTTACCTGCCATATACTCGCTGACTGTTAGGCACAGATCTTCGGGTGGTTGCCTGGGATTTAGTCTCACACCTTGTTTGAGTCATGCTTTTAAGCCCAAATAGATTATATTGTTTTAGGTATAGATAAGGGCAAGTGCCCTTCCACTTCAGGTACTGGACTTGCATTGGAGCAGGAGAGCATGAGACCAAGCCGAGGCTTGCGATGCTGAGGAGTTGCTTATCTGTTTTATTTTGTACTTTGGTTTAGTACTGTATTCAGCATTGTGACTTATTTGGCTGCTTTCCTAGACATATATATCATGCATCATTTCATATATATATGTGCTCTGGTTGTTTATTGTTTTAGTCTTCCGCTGTTTACTGTTGTTGGATATTTACTACTTCCACTATTGTATGTGTTGTTTACTTCCGCTGTGTACTCTGCCAATGAGGGCAGAGTTTCCCCACTATCACACCCACAACCCTCGCTGTTAGTCGGCAACCTCTGGCATTTAGGGAAATGTGCTTAAGGCCCTGTGACCCACCGGGTACGGAGCGCCTCTGGGTGGCTTCTGGAACCAAGACGTTACACGTTACCATGCCGAAATTCTGTAAGGAATTTCTCTCTCCTCATTTATATTTAAGCAGTTATTTTGTATTATGAATCTAAATTCCATTACCTATGTTGGGACATGTATCTATATGACTCCCCTTACTGTCTATTTCATGTACATATGATGAGACACCCCCTTATCTCTTATCAACTATTTTTATGAAGTCTTATGGCATGTCGTTATGCTGCCGAAATTGCACCGCAATTTTCCAAGCCAAAGTCATTATGTAGTGAATACCATGCTCATTTCTCTATCAAGGGTATTCTCCTTTATGCACATTTACATATTGATGTAAGAGTTTCATGTATGAATTCTACATTCCTTAATCGTGGAATAAATTATGAAGTTTTATGAATTCATGTTCTATGATCTTGTGGCACACTTATGCATTAAATGAAATGTTTAAGAAGGGTGCGCCCTGATAGCGCTCCAATGCATTGGGTAATGTATAGTATCATGATACGTCATGTGCAATAAGTGTTGACTCGTGATAATTCAAGTACAACAAGGGTTTACTCGTGCTTCATGTGCAATGAGGATTTACTCATGCTCCATGTGTAATGTGTCTTTGCTCATGTTAATTCCATGTTAAGTGTTGTTGTCACATCTCCATGTTATGATTTTCATGCTTTATCATGCCTTTATGTTCATGTTTCTCTTGTGCTCCATTGATATGCCTATTGTCTAACATGTATTGTATTTTTCATATTATTCAATGTTTATTCTCTTACTGGGCTTTATAGTTCACCCTTTTTTTATGCATGTTCTCAGGTTATCTCATGCAATGATAAGTACGAGGGGCACAAGAGCCTCAGCCTAGTTGGTGAGGACTCGGCAAGTGCATCCAAGAGACCCGAGTTCAAAACCGGGCGAAGACATATTTCCGGGGGTACTATAGTTGTACTGTAGCAGACACTGTAGCAGTCACTGTTCGGTACTATACCAGCCGGAACTATTCATCTGTTTGGGCTTTTGGGCCACCGGTTTGGGCCTCAGGTCCTTTAAAGCCTTTGGGCCACCCAAGGCCTTCGGGTCAGCAATCCCTTTAGGCCACCTCAAGGCCTTTGGGCCACCTCAAGGCCTTTAGGCCACCTGAAATTATGCTTAAATGATCAGACAGACTCTACAAGGAGCAGACTCCAGATGGAGATTCAAAGCAGGCGCATTCACTAGAGCAGAAGCTAAGAGGATTTGTCAGAAAGAGAGTGTATGACGTTGCCATCAGGACCAGCCTGTAATTGCACAGGAAGCCTAGTCAAACAGCCATGCGAAGGTGGAGAGCTGATATCACGATGAAGAAGCTGGGGGGAGGAGTTCCACGTATAGTCTATATATTTTCTATGACCTACGGGTCATGTAATCTATGAGCCTACGGGCCTTGTAGGGGTTCCCCCTCATCCCTTGAAAAGAGGGTTATCAAAATCAATAAAAAAGGTCTTCGGGTCATTTCGGCTAAGTACGAGGGAATGTAGTGGCCATGTAAAAGAAGTTTTCAATAAAGATGTTGTGTTTCATGTTTTAAGTTGTTATGTAATGTTCCTAAGCCCCAAAGACACTAGACCTCTTGATCTTTCATGTTGTATCAAGTGAATAGTTTATGTAATAAATCATGTTTAAGTGTAATAAAAGCAGGGTTGTTATAGATACCAAGCCACACATGAAGACCCTTCTTGAGCCACCTTAGCTTATTATGAAGTGTCGCCCATGTATGACCCTGAGTCAGCTCACCCCATATCTCCCTTACCAACTATTGATGACCCGAGTTTCTTGTCCACTGGCCAATGAACTTGAATCTTTCATGAGAGACATGTCTAGGAGAAAAGAGAGCGGTAATGGAGAGCGATCAGAAATACCTCAGACCAGGTGGTTAATCTTGACATTTGGAAACAATAGTGAAGGCATGGATATTGGCTAGGAATCGATCGATACGGTTCCAGCATTGTCAGCTCCCCCCTTTGGTTATTGCACCATGTAAAACAGTCTCATGAATACCCCATGTCTAGTAAACCCTTTCCAGTTATAAACTTTATGAAATCCAAGCTGGCCTTCTAGGGGAACACCCCTCTCCCTTTCTTCTTTTTTGGCTCTATTATGACATTGAAGTCTCCCCCAATAACCCACGGCAAGCCCCCTGGGTCGAACCCACTGAGATCTTGCCAAAGATTTTCTCTTCTTTGCAAGTTGCAGCTACCATAAACAAAGGACATGAAGAGGGAACTCATACCACTGGTGACTCTGGTCGTAATATACTTATCACCCACTGGAATCAAATTGACTGAGATTTCCTTGTTCCAGAATATCCATATGTGGATGTTGATTGGATCTGCATGCATCTTGATTTTGGGTGTGAAATCGCAGATTTTAGAAGGATTCTGTTTGTGTTCAAGAATGATAGAAAGTTTAGCCTTGATTTTCCTAGACTTTGAGAATATATAATCTGTTTTAACCCGCACACCAATGCCGTGGGAGTTTCATATGAGTATAGGTATCATTGAGACGAAGATGGCCCGACTTTGGCCCTAGGCACCATGCTCTCTTTCAAATGGGAGGAGGAGCACTCCCAAGACGGCAATTGCTTCGATCGCAATCTTGTGCATATACCCAAACTCATGTCAGGTTCCTCTGATGTTGGTGGGTGAAGACGAGAGAGTGGTTTGGGGATCTTTCCTCTCACAACACTTGGTGGGGACTGATCCGTAGGGCCAGGATTTCTAGAGTGTCGATAAACTAGGGGACCTGGAGTTCTGTTATGGGTGGTGGTTGTCACCTCCGTGATCTGCCCACCTTCCAGCACGAGGTAGGCCACCTGAAGACCGACCATCTGAGACTAATTCCCATCGCATGAACTAAGGGAGGGCTCAGGCATGGGAGGGGGAAGATATGGAGGGCCCAGAAGCCTTTTAGGAGGCCTAAGAAAGCATTCCAATAGGCCACCTTCGGAAAACATCTGGGACTGAGGAACTAGGCAAAGCATTTGGTAAGCAAAGGCTGAGTATCACGAGAGGCATAAGGAATGAGAACTAAGCTTTAAGACTCATCCTGAAGAGTGAGGAGGGGTAAGGAGTATTGCATGCAGGTAGAGGGGAACCCATCTCAACGACTTCCGAAGTAGAAGGCTCTGCTCGAGGCACCATCTGTGCAAATCCTGATCTAGGGCCATCCATCAGGTGGAGAGGGTTGCTTCTAGTGGAACCACTATGGTCTTGTGGCGGACACCCTGTCGATGCTTCCTGTAAGCCTGCAAGGAGTGGCCCTAGAGGAGACAGGTAGAACAGTACCTGGGGAAAACAGGGTAGATGATGTCCTGGGACCATTCGAGTGAATCCTGCACCTTCAAGAATATCTTTTCCGGAACTGGGAGGAATAAATTCAGCTCAACACAGATTCAAGCCACCAAAGTATCCTCGCCACTGCGGGTGCGGTCAGCTACGCAGAGAAAGCCTCCAAGGGAGTCATCGATGGCCGTTAGAAAGGCACCATTCTGGAAGGGTAATGGGAAATCAGGCAGACTAATCCAAACAGCAGTGTGAGGGCGCTCTTTCCGTTTGTGAACCTCCAAAGACCACCGAGCCATGATGAAACGCCAGCGACCCCAGAACCAGGGGGAATTGCACCAAGCCTTGAAGAAATCCGATTCTGAAGCCATAACCAGGAAAAACGAGTTCCTGTGAATGGAAAAGATGTGAGCCGGGGTGTGCAAGCCACAGGAGTCCACAAAACGCTGAAAGGCTTGCAGAGATAGATTCTTCGAGCCGAACCAAGCCACAAGGGTCCATTTTAGGCAAGCGGCTGCATCATCATAGGCCGCAGCTGGGACCTCCATCGACAAGCGCGAACCATCCCACGACACCGATGGAATGAATGGGTGGACGTCCTGGAAGCAGGGATGTTTGCATCATGAGACGAATCGCAGAGGGCTTTCCTGAAAGACAGATACGAGCGCCAAATCCTAGGGGCGGGGCTGGGAGACCCCCTATGCGATGAAGGGCCCGCGACCAGAGGAACAGAACTGGGGTTGAAGGTTGTCATAGCCGGAATCACAGTCGGAGAACGGGCGGCCTGAGGGTTAACGGTCGAATAAATTTGAAACCCTTCGGGCGTGCGGGGCGCATTATTTGGAACACCGAAAAAGAAAGCCATGCCCATTACACATAAATTCCAAAAAAACACATCGCCTCGTCCTATTTTTCCCTCAAGAGATAATTTAATTTCATATCTTTATCATCAAATCATTATCTCATCTAATGTAGGAAGCCCTTAACTTTAGTGCATGATTTATATGGGTTCATGGCATGATTTTTGGCATGCATGTGTAACCCTCTGAAAACTATGTTTGATTCATGATCACATGATGTGTGCATGTGTAGCCCATTACTTTTTCTTTTGTTGCTTTCATATGGATTTTAATGACTCTAAAACATGTTTGGTTTGAAATTATAGTTACATATCATTTTTATCATGTATTGTATTATGAAATTCTTCTATATTTAGCAGTTGAGAGTGTAGGTGGATCCTATTAGATTGTCTTGTGAGGGGGACGTGTTAGATGAGTGGTCGGTATGAAATGGACTATCCCATCAAGGGGATGTGTCTGCCATGTTTTTGGACCATCCCATTTAAGGTGATGTGTTAGGATGTCAATTGATATTCCTTCGGTCTTGGTGCCAAAGCAAGTAGAGCCAATCTCTAAGGATGCAAAATGTGTATTGGTTCTTGTGTGATAACTTTCTACTTATATCAGTTCTACTTACCTTCATAGAATGCACTGGTATATATGTTATAAAATTATGTTATGGATCATCAGTGGTTTCCTCTCATGTCTTGTACTCACATGCTACTCGGGAATTTCAATACACATATAGACTTCATGCTTAGAGATCTAGTGAAGGTAATGGGCCCTATGGTGGATGGTTGAGCAGGTTAGAAGGATGATACAAACATTTCTATATAGATATTAGGTTGCATGCCTATTCCTATTTTTGTTTACTTTCTTACCTCATTCTTTTGATGCTTTTTGTTTAGATTTGGTTTATGTATCTAACATGCTATATTGCTACTACATGGGTCAAATTTGTGGTTTTGTTACTCTAATTATGATTATTTGTTCTTTATTTGTTGGTTTCTTATTATCGCTTCCATTATTATACATTGAAATTTACCTGGTAGTGATGGAATAGTCTTCCCATATTGTTTCGTAGACCTTCACTGCAAGTCAACAATATCTTTCATATAGGTATGCATTTAGAAGGTCATTTGTAAACCCAACTTGGACCTAATGGTTCGGGTCAGGGTGCTACAAAATGGTATTAGATGTTCATGTTTATTAACTTGTTTCATCTCTTTTCCTTAGATTGGGATAGTGTACATTGGAGATATGATAATTATAAATCAGGTAGGGGAGCTATATCAATGCCTGGATAGAACTATATAGTGGACCTCTAAGTTTCTATAAAGTGTGTATTTATGTTTTTTTTGTTTGATGTTATTGTTGATTAAATTCACTTTGGGTGATGCATATGATGTTGATATGCTAATTTATGGGATTTGGTGTCTGTTCATGCATCATGTTTTGGCACGTAGGATCACATGCCAAATACTTGTTTCTAGCATTATACAAAGTCCAAATAAGTAAATTTATATTTAAATTATGATATGTGCTTTGGTGAATTATTTCATGAATTTTTTTATTTGAGCCAATTGTATTCTATTCTTGACTGTATATATGTGTTTATAAGTAATGTTTCAGTATTAGAGGCATGGATTGGACTTTGGGTAGTGTTTCGGGGGTTATATATTATTCTTGTGGGTATCCTCTTAGGTTGTGTGTCTGTGATCTATTTTCCCTTCTTGTTATGTTTTTTTTTCTCTAAGGTTTGTTCTAGAATTTTAGGAAATGTTGCAACATAGATGTCTTGTGCTATTATTTTCCCTACTTGTTGTGAAGGAGGATACAATCGAGAATTATCCCTTAATTACTCCATCTGGTCATGCTTTGAACCCATTTCAGTTGGGACTCTTTTCAGGGCAGAGGAGCCCACATGGGCAGGCTAATGATGTTTGATTAAGATCGTTACCTCTAGCTCTAACACCCCCATCCTTCCAAGAAAATATAATCTCTCTGTGCATGGCGGACTGAATACAATTCATAGAGAGTATTTTTTTCCTAGAATAGACCCAAGAGGATAATACAATTAATATTGTGACCATTATTCTTTAATGAGTTACTGGATGTTGGAGGGATGTGATGCTAGAGGCTGTTAGACATAAAGGGATGACATGAGAGACCTTTAAAGATATCTTCTTTGATGAATTATTTCTAGATTCACTGATGTTGGACTATTTTCAGGAGTTTGTGAACCCTTGGAAGGGGACAATGAAAATATCTTCATATTCAACATGATTTACCAAGCCAATTTTATTTTCTCCCCTTATGGTAGGGAATGAGGGGTATAAGGTAAGATAGTGTGAGATTGATATTCTCCTAGAGATGAAGCAATGGGTTGGGAACTTAGATCTGAAAACCTATTCTACAGTGCTTTGTAAGGAACTGACAATAAACAAGGGATTTGAATAGAACGGAGTTTCAAGTCTCCTTCTTACTATAAATGGTATGGATGATACTTTCTATAGATAAGTAACATTTTCATATTCTAGTATTAAATAGAGTAATTTGAAAGATGGAGGCCATGGTGACGGTGAACATCTAAATAAAAGTAGAGGGTTATCGACTCCCTCTATGGGAGATAATGATGCCAAGTGTTATAACTATTGGATAAAGGGACACTTTCTCAAAGACTATAGCGATTATATCTATACATTTCATTTGTGTGGCATGTTTGAGAATATAAAATGGTTTCATGATAGGTCTTTATGGATGCAATCAGAAAAGTCATGTACATGACCTCATCAAAAAGGGAAAACCCTGCAAAGGTTTTTATATCAGGTGAGTCGTGATCCTCTAGGGCATCATAGAGTGGTGGTTAACAAGGATTATATGCTTTATCAAGATTAAAAAAGATAGTGTAGAAGGTCCTTCCACTGTTTGAGGCATGGTCCTGATTTCTTCTACTATATTTGTTTCTTTTTTTGACATAGGAGCATTTCATTCATTTATATAATCTCAAGTGGTTACTGATTTGGATTTACTGATTAAATTCTCTTCTGATATTATTTATATCGATATAACCATATAATGGAAAGTTTTTTTTCTTAATATCTATACAGAATATCTGATAGTGGTTGCTGGTAATGATCATGTTTGGAGATTCATGATTCTAGAAAAGTCAATTTTTTATGTAATCCTTAGAATGGATTGGCTAACCAGTTACCATGCACACATCAATTATTACCGAAGATGAGTGATTTCTACATCAACTAAAGTGTAATAGATTTTTTTTAACCTATGAATGGGACATTTTGGAAAGTAGAGTGGGAATAGATCATCAATATATATAATTCGTTCTAGAATGGGAGTAAGTATTGATTTTTATGGTAGACCAGATATAATCTCCCTCCTCTTTTCCTCCAGTAGTAGATATGTTCTAAGATGTCTCTCCTAAAGATTTATCGGGGTTTCCTCCATAGAAGGGAGTTGAGTTTGAGCTCAAGTTGGAATCTGGTGCATGACCTATATCGATTCACCCATATCGAATGGCACCAGTTGAGTTAAACTATTTTAAGGTGAATCTTGATGATCTTGAGGATAAAGGCTTCATTAGATCGAGCACATCCCCTTGGGGTGCTTTAGTGTTGTTCGCCAAGAAGGGGGATGATAGTGTTTGAATTTGTATAGGATTATAGAAGATAAATCCAATCACTATAAAAAATAGATAATTGATTCCCAAAATAGATTAATTTTTTAATCAATTGAGGGGATCCCAGTGGTTTTTAAATATGGATCTGAATTTCAGATACCATCAGCTTTGGGTGAGAGAGGAAGAAATCCTAAAAAAGTGTTTAGTAGTAGGTACATTATGTATAAGTATCTAATTGTTCCCTTTGGATGGATGAATTCTTCATAGGTTTTCATGGACATCATGAACAATATCTTTCACCTATACTTGGACTCTATCTTTGTTGTGTTCATTGATAACATCTGTGTTTATTCCAAGACATAGGAAATAAATGTTAGACACTTGGATACCATATTAAGTATTCTTTGAGTGAGTTAGATTCACACAAAGTATTCAAAGTGTAAATTTGGGATACAATAGGTTCACTTTATTGGGCATGTGGTCTCTTATAAGTAATATCATTTGATCCAAAGAAAATTGATGCAGTTATGTCTTGTACACATCCAAGGAATGTGTTCATGATTCAGAGTTTTCTTGGGTTGGATGGGTACTATATGAGATTAATTCAAGAATTTTATTTCCTAAAAGAACCCATGAATGCATATATTAGTAAGGGAGTCAATTTTTAATAGATAGAATAATTTGAAGAGGTGTCCTTAGAGCAGAAGAAAAGGTTGATGTCAGCTCCAATCCTAATTTTTCCAAATCCTGGAGTAGGGAATACATTGTATTGAGACACATCTGGAACTGTATTGGGAGATTTTATTATATAGGGTGATAATTTTGTTTGTTATGGGTCTCTCCAGTTGTGACCCTGCGATTGTAACTTCCCTACTCACTACTTAGAGTTCACAGATCGGGTTCATGCGTTGAAATGTTAGTGAAACTATCACTTCATTGAGAGATTTTTCATATATACAGAACATAAGAGTTTGTGGTATATAATCTCCTAGTGTGACCTGAATATTTTTAATAGGTGTTTTTAGGAGTACTTTCATAAGTTCAACTTTGATATGGAGTATGCTTTGGGGAAAGGAAATGTGGTTATAGATACATTAAGTAGAAAAACACAAGAATTTTGAGAGAGAAATTCATAAGTAGGGTGGAATCTCATGGCTCTATTGGCAGACTAGTAGGTAGGAATAGAATAGTATTTAGGGGTAGTATCTTTTGAACACTGAGTGATCACATCGTCATTGGTGGAATGAGTAAAGACTAGTCAGGATCTTGATCTGGTGTGTGTTCTTATGCATGAGAGGATAATGATAATTGGCTTTCTATCAGTTGGGGATTTGGATAGACTAGAAGTGATTATGGTTTTTGGAATTCTGGTGGTTTAATCATCCATGATAGTGGAGATTATGATATCCTCTTATGCTTTATAGTGGTTAGTTCACCTAGGTTTAATAAAGATGTATCATTATTCCAAACAGTATTTTTGGTGGTCCCACAATAAAAGAGACATTGAAGGTTTAATTTATCATTGTCTAACTTGTCATAAGATTAAGAAAAAGCATCATAGAATTGGAGGATTTTTCCAACCACTTCTCATGTTAGTGTGTAAATGGGATGAGTTAATGACATAATTTCTAAAAGTTTTACCCCGACCCCTGAGAGGTCAAGATACCATTTTGGTTTTTCTAGATCGGTTGAAAAAAGTGGATCACTTTATATCGATTATGTATAGAAACTTAGTGGATGAGATAGTAAAGATCTATAATTGGGAGATCTTATGGTTTCAAAATATGACTTTATTCATGGTTTCTGATAGATAATCCAAGTTCACCTTATTTTTTTGGAAATTTTTATAGGTGGAAATGTGTACTGAGTTGAACCTGAATACGAATTTTCATCCTCAGACCAACTATCACTCAGAAATAACAATATAGACTATAGAGGATATGGTTTGAGAAAGTATTATATTTTTCATAGTGGTCTAGGAAGGTCACTTGGATCTTATGGAGTTCACCTATAATAAAATATTTCATTACTCAATTTAAATTGCTCTATTTGAGGCTCTTTATGGGTGGCCTTTTCATTCACAGCTTCTCTAGTATAAGTTAGGAAAGTCTTCAATTTTTGGGACAAGAATGGTACAAGAGACCTCATAATGGGTGAAGTTAATTCAGAAATAGATTTTTATGGATTAGAATTGGTAGCAGTCTTATGTCGATTTAATTAGAAAACCATTAGAGTTTGCAGTGAGTGAAAATGTTTTTTCTAGGTGTCCCCTCAGATGGGGAATAAATATATTAGGGGGAAAGGGAAATTTTAACTATGGTACATCGGGCCATTAAAATTCATTAAAAGTATTGGTATGATGGCCTATAGACTGGAAATCCCTCCATGGAATCAATGCAAGCACAATTTATTCCATGTTTCACAGTTTAGAATGTATGATCTTAACCCATTGCATGCACTCGACTGTGAGAATGTTGAGATGGAACTAGATGTATTTTTTGTTGAGTGACTTATTCAGATTGTGGACGGAAGCAAGAAGGTTCAATGAGTAAATACCATTCCTATAGTCTCATTTTAATGGTATTATGGGTGTCTTTAGGAGGATAAATGGGAGTGGGAAGAACACATTTTGACATAGTGTCGCCATTTATATGAGAAAACCTATGGGTTGATTCTTGAGGAAGATAATTCATAATATGGGGATAATTGTGACACCTCTAATTCAAGTATACTTCTTTTAATTTTTTACATAAATTTAGATATTGTTTTTATGTTTTTAGATGTGGGATAGAGGTACTTGGGATGCTATAAATGGAAAATGGTCTAGTCTGGGGGATGTGATATAGTTTTCTAAACTATATAAATTCCACCATCTATATGGTGGGGCTTTTGTAACAAAGTGATTCTTCTCAAGAGACACTAAATAGTAGGTGGTTCTCCTTGGTAGAACCATATTTGTCATGTGGCTAGTGGGTATCTGATATATTTCACCTACCAATAGTTGTAATTTGATGGATCCTAGGGACGATGTGTGGTTTATAGGGTTTTTTCTTAAAAACTAACCCCTAATCACTTTTACTTATTTCCTCAATCCCCAATCGACTACCAACACTCAAGGGATCATCTTCAATGTTCTTTAGGGATCTTACTCCCTTAAAATACCTTTATTAGATTCCCTATAAATAGATCAATCATGTGTTCTTCATCCTATGAGTTATTCTTTGTAAATACCCACACTTTTCATACATATATATTACATATTAATAGATTAATATACATTACATTACATAATTATCCATGCTAGAATCATATAGGTCTAGTTCCTTTAAAAAAATGCATGCATGAATAACTATTTCATAGGTGAACTACATCATCTCCCGCTAAGTTATTCATAACTAGAACCCTTCTTAGACATATCATACATAATACATTTCTTCATAACATGGGGAAAAGAAACATAAGAAAGTGTGAGTTCAAATACTCGGTAAGGGTAAACAAGGGAGATATCAACATAATTTGAGAATAATGGTATGAGAACAAGAGAATAACATTTGAAAACCATACCCTTAATATCATAGATCATAAATAGGATTCATGAAATAAATCTTGTTAGTTCATAAGATATGAATAATAATGGAATCAAAGAACATGATCCATGAGATCACAACATTGGCCTAAGACATATATTTGTGGTATACACATAAGCAAAGAAAATCATTTCCTTAGTAGTCAAGGCTCCTTTCTAAATCTATCATATTGGAATGGATTTAAACCCAAAATAATTTTAGTATTCAAGGATCTCCCCCAAGAATTTCGTAGTGGAAAATGTACCTTATGGAACTAGGTTCACTCCCCATTCCCATCCTTTTTATGTCATGAGATATCAATATTTATCCAATACATTGGAGGGAGATATATGTCCCACCAATCACATAATCCATACATTTTTGTGGCACAAGATTGTAAAAAATTAATCATACCATAACCTATATAAAGGAAATGGGTCTCATAAATATCTCATCATAGCATAACCCATAGAAAGGAAATGAGTTTCATAATCATCTCATTAATTCATCATACAATAACCCATGGAAAAGTAATGGGTTTCATAGATACATCTTCATTATAACCATAAACCATATAGAGAAAGAATAAGGACAGTATCCTTGGATCATATCCCCAGTAAATCTTAAGTAACATCAAATGATGTTATCTTTTATGTAAAATGATTTTGAACGATCACATGGAACATTTTTTTGAGGAAAATAACCCTTTAAAATTGAAAATAACCATTTTAAAAAACTAAAAGGTGACAAAAAATTTTGAAAATACTTTTCTTATAAATTAATATTTGAATATTATAAAGTAATATTTAAAAAATTGAGTGTTCATGATAGAAAAAAATACTATTCATTTAGTACATGTTAAAATAATGATTCCTTTAACATTTTGGTAAAAAGTACAAAAGTACCTTATTCGGAAAATGAAAAGATGATTTATTTCAAACATCTTTGAAAAAAATGGGTAAAAATATCTTTAATTAATCATTAGGGGTCAGTAAAAAGATTCTTTATAAAATTTTTAGAAAACATGGTGATGGGAGAAAAAGGATTTTCGATTGAAGAGAAAAAGAAAACTGGTTTCCAAAAAATCATTATTTTAGACTCTCGAGTATATAAATATAGTAAAATGAAAGTAAAATAATCATTTTCATAAAATAAATATAGGATAAGAAAATTCATAATTTTATTGAGTGATAGATCATAATATTTCATCATCAATAGAAAAATCATAAATAATCCCAATAAATAATGATATTTTATCATAAAACCCTTATCACTTTAGTAACATTTGAATCATAAGCCACATTAAATAATAACATAAAATTAAACTTTAAATATCAATAAAATAAGTATATTCATGATATAACATGTCAAAGGTATAGTATATACACTACAAAAAACAAACGAGTGGTAAATATGGAATATGTCTCCTAGAATTAAAATTGATATGCAGATCCCTTAACTTAAGTCTCAAATTACTTCATACATATTCAAACCACCTGTATAGTGAATATAGTTTCTATGTATTTTTTGATTTGGTAGTTTATATAATTTTAATTAGATCATGTTTCCATCATATAACTAACTTTAACTATGATATAATAATCATATATATTCATTATATATGTATTTAGAGTAATCTATAAAAGTTAGAGATAGAAAATGAATTAACTATTTAGGGAGAGGTAGACCGTACATACGCATGAACAATGCATCCATTTTCTCTATTTAATGAAGTTGAATAATATATAAACATTATATAGTCATTTTTATTTAATATATATCACATATTTTCATTAAATTATCCTTATTACCTTCCATGTAATGTGTAAGTGAAAAACAAATCACATCGCTTCATGAGGCCATAGTCCGTCATACACATGAGTGACATTATCATATTCACAAGGAATGAAAACTAAGAACTTATATTTGATATTATAATTAAAAAATTAAAATTAGTTTTTTAATATCATATATATAATTTTAATCAACATTATATTCACCAGTGAGATGCGGTGATGGAAAACGAATTACATCAGTTCACGAGGCGGTAGTTCTTTGTACACACAATCGATGATTTTTTCCGATTTGATGGAAGAGGAGGTGAATATAGGTAATTAAATTAACATAATAATGTATTAGTATATTATAGATATTGGGGTTAATATATCAGTATATTTATATCATATTTTAAGGAGGTTGAAGAATAAAAAAACAAAAAAACACAAGTTTAAGAATTATATTTCTTCTTCAGAGAACTTCTTATGTTTTATACCTAAAGCCTTATTTTGAGGGTTTACTAAAAAATAAATCCTATAGGATGTGGGGAAGTAATTAAGGAATATATTTTGTAAGTTATTTTCTGAACCAAAGGCTTTTCGAAGTGTGAATATAAGAGGATATGGGGTTCCCTTTTATAAGTGGGGGAGAGGACATAGTGGGAATTTTTGAAAATAAAGAGGTGTAACCATGTTCAAAATATTCCAAAAGGATTAAAAAAAGTACTAATTATAGAACCTTATATGTGATAAGGTCTACATATGTCCATAAAATTGTATTTGTATAATTTTTTAAGTCATTTTACCCCTTATATTTTTATTTTAACCCTCGGTAAACCCCTTTTAACCTTAATCGGGGTAATTATTTCTTATTGTTTTTACTATTAATTTTGAAAAAAAATTAGTTGAAATTATAATATAATATTAATTATTATAATTAAAAATATATAAACCATTTTTCCAAAATCAATTCACATAAGTTTCAAATTTTAATTTAAAATCAAACTCACAGATGTGACCAAAAAGCGATTTTCCAAAGAAAAACATTTCATAAGTATATAAAGTTTTAATATCAAATGTAAAAAATAATTTTATTAAAATGAAATAAATTGGGTTAATAATAACATAATTAAACTAATTTTACTTTTAAAACATTTTTAAAAAATATGGTACTTTATAAATTCTTTAAACAAAATGGATGTTCTTAATAAATATCATTATTTTTCACTATTCACTAAAAAATTAATCTTTTCAAACAATTCTAAAAAAAATTCCAATGATAATTTTGAAATATTGATTCAAAATATTATATTAAATTTTTACAAAAAAAATCCAAATAATCAAAAATTAAATTCATTATTCTTTAAAAAAAATAATACAGATCATTTTTTGAGAAAAACGTTTTTTGGAGGCTTATAAAGACTTTACTAAAAATTAAGTAATTATTTATAAATAAATTTTATTTATCTAATACCTTTATAAATAATTTAAAAATATATATTTCAATTCATATATACAAATTTAAGGGCAATTTTATAATTTTTACATTTAAATAATCATATTAATAGTATATATCGGTTCGTTAAAACTCGGTGTTACATGTAACACAAGCTATCAAAGAAATTAAATTTATTTGAAAAAATATATTTAATAAAACTAAAGGTGTTAAATTATACCCCCCTTAAAATTAATTTCACCATATAAATTATATCACTTCGGTACAAACAACTGAGGATACTTCTTCCTCATTACATCCTCAGTTTCCCACAAAACTTACTCATGCTGGTGGTTTCACCACAAAACTTTGATTAGGTGAGTGATATTGTTTATTAGAACTATATAAATACAATATATTATCTCCACAAATTATTCCTCATATTAAATATCTTCCTCAAATAGTAATACCTATGATTTTAGAACATGTGATGGATCAGGTATGTACTTCCTCAGGAGAGATACATGGAACACATCGTGAACCTGAGAGAAGTTTGGTGGAAGTTTCAAGCAATAAGATAAAGTCCCAAAATTATAAATAATCTCATAAGGACTTATATACCTAGGGATTATATTTATCTTATATAAAAATATCATAACCTTCTTCCATGGAGAAATTCAAATAAACATCCTCTCACCAACTTCAAATTTAATATTGCATCGACAATTATCAGCATAAGTTTTCTATCAACTTTTTGAATCCATTATGTTTTTCTAAATGGATCTGAAATTATTTTAAATTTATTATACTATATATTTCCCCAATATATTTGTTTCTATAACTATATATCAACTTGTGGTATTCTTGTACTTATTTCCATAGAGAGTTTCATAAGGATCCATCTGAATGCTTGAGTGAAAGTTATTGTTGTAATAAAACTCACCTATAGGAGGGTGTTGACCTCAACCACCTTTGAAATCAATAGAACAAGATCATACCATATCCTATAGTTTTTTAATGGTTATCTTAGATTGGAAATCTATTTAAGGATGATAAACAGTTCTAAAACTCAACTCGGTATCAAAATATTCTTGAAGAATTTTCTAGAACATTGAGGTAAACCTCGGATCCCAATTCAATACAATGGAATGTGTCACTCCATGAAAAATTACCAATTACTTAATGTACATCCTAGAATTTTTATCCATATATAAGTCTTTATTGATAGTGATTATGTGTTTTTAAATTTTAATGTGATCAACTACAACCCATGTAGCATTATTCCCATTAGATGATTTTGGGAATCTAATGAAAACCACATAGTGATGTTTTCTCATTTTCATTATGGTATGGGTAATGGTTATTAAATACCCTTAGACTTTTGTATCTCATACTTAATTATTTTACATACTAATCATTGAGATATAAACTTTTCAATATCTCTCTTCATGCCATACCACTAGAAATACTCTTTCAGATCTCTATACATCTTTTTATTTCCATGATGAATAGAGAACAAAGAACTATGAGCTTACTCTAATATATATTTCTTAAATTTTGTTATGGAAAAAACAAATACATGGTTCCTGAACTTTATCATTCCGTACTAATCAAGGTTAAACTCGGGAACATTTCTCACCTTCTTTTAAATCTCTATATCATCCCTTTGTACCTCTTTTATCCTTATATGTATAGATGGTTAAACACTTATTTGAGAAATATAATATTCACCCACTTAAATATTTTAGGATTCATACATTTAAAATCCATAAGTTTTGGATATTTTTTTATCCTCATTTTAGATAAGTTAGTATGATCCTTTCAACTCAAAGAATTGGCCACATTGTTCAATTTCCTAGGGTGGTAATTTATTGACCATTTGTAATCTATAATTATATCTAACTATATTCTATGTCACATATTCAAATCCTTATATGTGAATATATACTTTAAATTTTTTTGATTGTTATATATATCACACTTCTCTCTATAAAGATAATTCCTTCATATATTTATTGAAAATTTTACCACATCTAACTTTGAATCATGAGTTGGGGAATTTTACTCATGAACCTTCATTTTTTGTGAGTAATAAGCTATAAACATTTCATTCTTCGAGATAATTCATCCCAATACCTTCATTGATTCACCATAATATATTAAAAACCTAATACAATATAGGGTAATGTGAGCATAGGAACACTAAATAAAATTCCCTTTAGTTCATTGAATATTTCCTCCCATTAATCTATTCAAAGGAACTTGGATCCCTTCCAAATTAACTTGGTGATTGGATTAGATATTTATGAGAAAATATCCAAAAACCATTGATAATATCCAGTAAAACCAAGAAAACTACATATCTTTGTCATAATGGTTATTTTGATCCAATGTTCAATAGTCTATATCTTTTATATATCCACCAATATACCCTATTTTGATATTATATGATCAAAAAATGAAACCTTTATATAAAAAATTTATACATTGTAAAATTTTCAAACAATTTATTCTTCATTAGGGTCTTTAGTAAAATTATCAAGTGATCTTCATGCTCTTACTTACCCTTTTAATAAATGAGAATATATTCTATAAAGTTTACCAAAAAATGATCAAGTTCATCTTTAAAAACTCTATTCATTAAATCCATTAAGATATTAGGGGAATTGGTATGATTATTAGACTCACTATATACTCATAGTGCTCGTACCTTGAATATGATATTGTCTTCGGAATATAATCATTCTCGACCCTTAATTTATGATAACCAAAATGAAGCTCAATAATAAAAAACTATCGAGCTCTACATGGTTGATTAAAAAAGTCATTAGTAAGGGGTAGAGGATCATTTTTATTGATTGTATTCTTGTTCAGATCTATATAATCAATCTATAGTCGCATTGTTCTATCATTATTTTTAACAAAAATAATAGGTTCACCTGAAGGTGACACACTTGGATGAATGAATCCCATGTCAATGATATCCTTGAGTTTTTTATTTAATTCCTACAACTCAATTAGGGTCATTCAATAGGGAGTATTTGAAATAGGTTTGACACTAGCTATGAGATATATTTAGAAATCAACTTCAAGATTCGATGGAATATTGGGAAACTTTTTTGGAAAAACATCAAAAAACTCCAAAACAATAGGTATATCATTGATGTCAAGTTTCCACCCAACCATATAAGATAAACACCCCTTTGTAATGGGAATCAATCCTCATATAATAGATGTGATCTCCATCGGATGTTCATATCTATCATCTCACTAATAGATGATCATAGGTTGGTTCAAAATATCAAATGTTTATTTCCTTCCTTGAAAATTAATCTAGCCTTTATGTAGAGAAATATAATCCATGCCTAAGGTAACATAAAATTCATATAAATGGATAATAAGAATATTTTTATGAATTACATTCCCACAAACTTCAATTGGAGAATAATCCTAGACCTAAAATGTGATCATCGTTCCATTGGGGAGTTTCACTACTAATTAATATCTAATAATTTAGGTGGTGTTTTTATACCATTAGAAAATTATTTATATATAAAAGGGTGGGTATATTTAGAATAAACTAAGACATTAGCAGCTCTAGAGTGGATAGTAAGTGTACCTTTCACCATTTTTTTATCTCACCCCTCATCAGAAATAGTGATCACGGGAGATATTCCTTTATCTCTCATATATAGAGGTTGTTGAAATTGATCATCATCGTTAACCATCATATATGGGTAATTGGTTATCATAATTATGATAATTATTTCATTTGAAACACTAGAGTGTGGGTGGTGTATTCTATAGAGTTTTCCCTCTATTCGCATCATTAGCTAACTTCATCCCATCACTTGGGAAATTTATTGCTTGATGACCTTACATTACACACTTAAAAACATTTATCAATCCCCTTAAGACTATTTCCTCTATGTTTCATTCCAAACTTTGAGCATGAAGTACATCTCATCTTCTTTTCTCCTTGGTTTTTATAGTTTCCTCTAAATTCTATGTTTCTTTTTGTATCAAAACCATGTGATTAATGGGTAACTACAATCATCATTTCAACCTTGATATCACAATGAGTGATTTATTCATCAATACTAATGTTCCTTATGGTCAACACCCTTTATAGACTTGTTTTCATTCCATTGAAGAATCAATCAAACTTATTTCATGTTGGATGATAATACCATAATCATACCTCACAAGTCCAGAAAACTTATCATCATAGGTACCAGAAGATTCATCATCCTTCTTCTTTAACTCAAGGAATTCCATCTACATTTTCATGTAAATAATATGAGGAAAATACTTATTGAAAATTGTTTTCTTCAACACATCCTATTCCATGGAGTCAATTTCATCTTATTGACTCGTATTCTTGATAAGATTCTACCATTTATTCTCTTCTCATTCCAAACGATAGAGCACTAAAATGACTTTTTCATGATCTGAACACTGGAGAAAAAAATATCTTTTCAATGGTACTGATCCATTACTTAGTAACTGGTGGATCAATGGAACTACTAAAATAAGGTGTACATTACCTCATGATCTACTCAATAAAATGTTTTTCCTAACTTTTCTCATTTGTAAGCTCGTCATGATTCATAACCAGAGAAAGTTGTGTGACCATAGAAATGAGATTTTTTATTCTGGATACCATAAATTTTGGTTTCTACGGAGGAAAATAAATACATACTCTTTCTCAATCAGAATTAATGTGGTTTCTTTAGGTTCCTTCCATTGACTAAAACTAAAAATCATAGTGTAATAAATGATAATCATTGTGGAGAACCACATAATCTTGAAAAATCACTTATTAGATGTCTAAATCGTGACACCTTCTTTTTAATGTTTGAAAAATTAGGCTTAACCTTAGTTATTCATGGTTATTATTCAAATACTTAATGATGGTTCCTAAAGAGTTTGTGAATTTCCAAAACATATCCCCTAGGAGTATCAAACTCGGTGTGAAACCAGACCCACTTTTGTGCACCGGGTGATAATCAAGTCCAAATCAATATTATTTTTTCAAAGTTATTATTCCTATTTAAATTTATTTTAGATCTACATCTACTTGTAGTATAAATAAAAGTATGTAATTTCTCAAAACCACTTTTCTCATCCTTCACCAAAATTTCTAGATATTTTCTTATAATTATAATTATCCTTATAGTTATCACTAAATTTTTCTCATCCTATTTTACAAATGTTTAACTAAAACATAATATGATACCACCTCTAAAGACACACACTTTTCATATACATATATATATATATATATTAAATTTTAATAGATAAATATTAATTATATAATATAATGATATGTTCCAGAATGGTATAGGTCTAGTGCATTTGGAAACTTAGATACATAAACAACTAGTTCATAGGTGAATGAAATCATCTCCAAATAATTTATTTATAAATATAACCCTTCTTAGAACAATCATACATAATAAATTTATTCATAAACTAGGGAAAAAATATAGGAAAGGGTGATCTCATATTCTAAATAAGGGTAAACAAGTGAGATATCAATATAAAATGAGCATAAGGGAATGAGAACAAGAGAATATCGTTTGAAACCCAGACCCTATATATCACAGACAATAAAAATGGATCATGGAATAAATATTGGCAGTTCATAATACAAGAATAAAAATGGAATCAAATAACATGATCCATGAGAGAATAACTTTATAATATGACATAGATTAGTGGTATACACATAAGAATAGAAAATCATATCCTTAGTAGTTAAGGATTATTTCTAAAATTGTATAGCGGAATGGGTTCACTCCCCAAACCAATTTAATATTCAAGGTTCACTCACCATACTATCATAAGGTAAAAGGTACCTTACTGAACTGGGAATACATCACATTTTAGTCCTATTTATCTCATGAGATATCAATCTTTACCCAATCCATTAGAGGGTGATATAGGTCCCACCCATCACATAAAACATACTTTTTTATGCCCAATGATCATAAAAAATTCACCATATCTTGACCCATGGAAATTAAAAGTTTCTATTAAACATTTTATCATAGCATAACGTATTGAATGGAAATGTATTTCATAATCATTTCATCAATTCATCATAGAATAACCCATAGAAAAGTAATGGGTTTCATAAAAATCTCTTCATCATAATCATAAATAATATAGATAAATAATAAGGATGGTATCCTTGGATAATATCCCTATATGATTTAGGTAACATAAAATTATGTCATATTATATGGAAAATTATTTTTAATGGTCACTTAGAACACTTCTTAATGAAAATAACATTTTCACTTTAAAAATAACCGTTTTTTTTAAAAAAAACTAAAATTTCACACAACATTTTGAAAGTAATTTTATTAAAAAATAATATTTTAAAAATATAAAGTAATATTTATAACATATATTGGTCATTATGGTGGAAAAAATATTTTTCATGTTGTACACGTTAAAATAAATATTCATTTCAAATTATCGATAAAAATTCAAAAAGTGTATTGTTCAGAAAATGAAAAAAAAAGATTACTTTTAAAAAAAATTGTAAAAAATAAAAAATTCATGAAATTTTATTTAATAAATCATTATATATCAATAAAATATTTCTTTAAAACATTTTTTTAATACATTGACATTAGGAGAAGAAGTATTTTCGACCGAAGAGAGAAATAAAGAGAGTTGTTATTAAAAAAATTCATTTGGAATAATGAGTACATAAAGATAGAAAAATGAATCTAAAACATATATTTTAGTGAAATAAATATATTAGAATACAATTCATGAGTTTATTGATATATATATTATAATATTTCATCATTGAGAGCATAATAATAAACAATCCCCATAAACAATGAGATTGTTTCATAAAACCCTTACCACTTCGATAACATTTGAATCATAATACCATTAAATAAAATGATCAAATGAAGATTTAAATATAATTAAAATAATTATATTCATTATATTATATTTAAAAAAATTAGTATATACACAACAAAAAAAGAAATGAGTGGTGAATATGACATATGTCTCCAAGAATTAAAAATGAGATGAAAATCTCTTACCTTAAGTCTCAAATTCCTTCCTACACATTAGAACCTCATATATAATAAATATAATTTTATTATTAATATATTAAAAACCATAATTATATATATAATACCATATATTATTTACTTATGACATTTTATTACCCATTTATTTACAATTCCTTTTGAAAATCTTATTTCAGGTAACCACTGCTTTATTTTTCATGTATGTTTTGATATGGTAGTTTTGGTCCTTTTCTATTGATCATGGTTCCATCATATCTAGAATTTTAACCATGAAATAATTATAATATATATTCATTATATATATTTTTATATTAATTCATTAAATTTATTGATAGAAAATTAATAAAATCGGTAATGGAGACGGTAGGTCATATGTACGCATGAACGTTATTTCCATTTTATTGACCGAAGGACTGGAAGGTAGGTAAATAATAAATCACCGTTAAATATTTTTTTATGTAATATATATCATATATTTTCATTAAATATATCTTTATTACCTTCCATGTAAATCAATAGTGAAAAAAAATCACATCGCTTCACGAGGCGGTAGTCCACCATACACACGAGCAATGTTGTTGTATTCACAAGGAATGGAAAGTGAGAAGGTATATTTGATATTATAATTAAATAATTATAATTATTTTATTAATATACTATATATAATTTTAATCCATTATTATATCTATCCATGATAGGTGGTGATCGGAAACAAATTACATCGATTCACGAACAGACAGTTTGTTGTACACGTGATCAACAATTTCATTTCCCATTTGATGGAATAGGAGGTGGAAATTTCTTATCGCATTAACATAATAGAGTATAATTATATGGTATATAATTTTTTTATTATATCATAATATTTTGAGAATATTTTATGGATTTGGAAGAAGAAATAAAGCAAAAACACATCTTTAAGAATTTTGCATCTTCTTTAGAGAACTTCATTTGGTTTATAACTAAAGCTTTATTAAGGGGCTTTCCTAATCAAAATAAGGACTCTAGAATGTTTATATGGAATTAAGCAAGATAATTTTGTAGCTATTTCCTGAAAAAAGGGTTTTTTAAGTGTGGATTGGAGAGGACTGAGGTTCCCTTTTATAAGTTGGGGAGAGAACGCACTTTGATTTTTTTTAAAAGGTGTAACAATGTTTTAATCATTAAAAAATGATCCAAAATGGATCATTATCAAAAATTATTGGTAATCAGATATAAATATTTTCATAAAATTAATTTTTGTAATATTTTTAGGTCATCTTCCCCCTTATCTTTTTATCTTACCCCCCAGTAAACTCGTTTTAACCTTAACCGCAATAATTAATTTTTACTATTTTTACTATTCATTTTGAAAAAAAAATTAAGTTGAACTTATTATATAATATTAATATTTTTTATTCCAAATATGGAGTCATTTTTTCAAAATTATATTAAGATAATTGGAAATTTTTAATTTAAAATTAAACCCACATACGTAACAAAAAAGCGGTTTTACAAAGTGAAAATTTTCATAAGATTATAAAGTTTTAATATCAAAAGTAAATATGAATTTTATTCCAATAAACTAAATTGGTTTAATAAAAAAAATTATTAATCTAATTTTAATTTTAAAACAATTTTTAACAATATATAACTTTGTAAATGATTTAAATTAAATGGATATTTTTAATAAAAATCATAAATTTTCACTAATCACTAAAAAATTAATATTTTCAAAAAAATTATATTCAATTCACCCTAAGATGATTTTGAATTGTGGATTCCAAAAATTAAGTTAATTTTTCCTAATAAATTTTCTAATCTTGTCAAAAATTAATTTTCTTGTTTGTTCACAAAGAGAAATATAGATCATTTTTGAGAAAAACGTGTTTTTTAAGAATATAATGACTACACAAAATTAAGTACTTTTTTATTAATATATTTTCTTTATCTAATAAATTTATAATTAATTTTCAATTTTTTTATTCCTATTCATACTGCCATATTTAATTCCTTGTAAATAATGGCCAAGTTTAAATAATAATATTAATAATAAATCATGGTTCCTTAAAACTGGATGTTCCATGTAACACAAGCTATTAAATAAATTAAATTAATTTCAAAAAATATATTTCATAAATATAGGGTTGTTATATTCTTCATTATAAATAATCTCCATTCGTTTCACCATGATAAAAATGTATTATATCCATGAATTACTAATTGGATCTATGAATATTGGATTGTTTTATCAAGGGATTTCTTGATCATTAATAGAATTTGAACCAGAATTGAGGGATTTGGTGCATACACAACATTTGATCCATGATAATTATTGACAGTAGATCTACTCAGGCATTTTTAAATATCAGAAAACTTTAGGGTATGTCATATTCTCAACCTTGATCCAAGTATTCTAAATTTTGTGTAATTTGGTTTGGATTTAGGTTTTGATGGTATTTTGAGACTCAAATGTTGACCCTTTTCATCAAATTACTATTTCATTTAAGGAAGGAATCCCATGATTTTAGTACATGATTTCTATAGGTTTTGGGAAAGATTTTTGGTGTGTATGTGTTCCCCTGTGAGACCTATGTTTGATGATTGATCATATGAGGTTTGCATGTGTATTCCATGACCTATGCTTTTGTTACATACATATGTATTATAATGAATATGGTGCTTTCTTGGTTTGAAGTGATATTGATCTATCATATTTATCCTGGATCATATTATGTTCTTATTTTATCTTATGTAGTTGAGTGTGCTGTTGAATTTTTTTGGAATATCCCCTCATAGGGATGTGTCAGACAAGTTGTCAGCATACATTGGACTGTCCCACCAATGGGGATGTGCCAGCCATGTTTTTGGACTATCCTATCAAGTTGTATGTGTTAGGATATCGAATGATGTTCCTTCTAGCATGGTGTTGAATTAGGTTGATATAGTCTATGGAGATGTGACGTGTTTATTCATGCTTGGGTGTTATATTTGTTTCTTGTAGTTGTTATGTTTACCTTCATGGAATGCACCAGTCTATATGTTATCAACTAATGTTAAGGTTCATTGGTGGCGTCCTACTAAGACTTATACCCACCCTGCTAAGTAATTGTGGTTCTCTTGTAGACTTTGTGCTGAGGGATTCAAGAAATGGAAAGGGATATGTGGTGGATGATTGAGATGATTAATTGGAGGATTCAGACCCTGAAAAATAGAGATCAAGTTAAATGTATTATACTTATTATATTTACTATATTACTGCATACTTTGGATTTTTTTAATAGATTTTGTTTATATATCTAACATTCCATTATTTTATAGAATGGTTAATATTTGTGGTCTTTGATACTCTGATGATTATAGTTTATTCTTTATTTTTTGGTTTCTTATTATTGCTTCCATTATTATACTTTTATTTTTACTTAGTACCAAGGGAATAGTCTCCCCATGATATTTTTCATGGCCTTTCTACTATTCAGAAACCTATTTAATATGGGTAGGCATTTAAAAGGTTGCATGGGAACTCATCTCTGACCTGGTGGTTCAAGTAGGTGTGTTATGGGTAGCTTCACCCATGTCAATCACTTAGAATCGCTTACCTAGCCCCATCTTCATATACTGAAGTGTTCATATGTCACTTCGGATATGTAGTATATCATCCACACAAAATACCATAAATACTATAATTCTTCATCTAATCTTCTTATATACACAAGAATCATTTAATTTTTTGATGAAACCATACAATATGAAGGAATCGGAAAACTAGAAATTGCATCTCTACGAAGCATGATTTAATGAATAAATGGATTATTTCAGCTATCAAACCTTAACATTATCATTTGGAAAGTCAAAACCTTAGGGTTGTAACATATATATGTTCTTAACTAAAATTCCATTAAGTAAAGTATTTTTTATATCCAATTTATATATCTCATAATCAAAATAATTTTTTGTGGGATGTAAAATTTGAATGTACATTATCATCATAATAAGTGAAAAGGTTACTTAATATTCAATACCATAATTTTTTATAATATTTTACCACCATTTGTGATTAATAGGTGGACACTCTTCTATCCATGTAAATTTTATTTTGGAAAACCCATCTACATCCTACGGTTATTTACTATTTTGGTGCATCCACCAAGTTATAAAATTTATTAGTGTATATGGATTCCATTATAAATTCTATTTCTTTTAAACATTTCTCATAATCAATAGTCTTGATGTCCTCATGGTAGAAATTTGTTTCATATCATATAAATGTTACTTCATCAACATTTTAAATAATAAATTCATATCTTCAGGTTCTTGATGAATCATATCATACCTTATAGTCTCTTGTGTAACTTGAGTTATTTATTCTACCACAACTATTTGTGGAGTTAGCTCAATATTCACCTCAAAAAATCTTCATGTTTGTTGGTTTTATACTTCCCCAAGTTCAAATTTCCTTGCATTGACTCAAAAAATTATATATTCCTTATCAAGGAATACACTAGTTCGGGCCATAAACACTTTGTGTGCATTAAGATTTTAGAAATAATATATTTTAATTTTATTAAGATAACCAAGGAAGAATCATTTATCCAACCTAGGGCCAAGCTTATCAAAATTAAATTTTTGTATGAGTTATTCACAACCCTAATTCCTCATAAAACAAAAACTAGGATACCATATCTCATACAGTTCCTTTATGATTACTTTATATGGAGAAAAATTTAGTAAAAATGTAGTGGTTTCCATAGTATAAACCTATAATGAAATAGGAAGGTCTCATTTATTAATCATTAATTAGGACTTGAATTAAAAGGTATTATTTCTCCTTTCATACACACCATTCAATTTTGGTGTTCCAGGTTGTGTGATTTGTGATTCAATTCAACAATTACTTGGATGATTAATGCATTCCTTTAATAATTAATCACTACCCTAATCTAATTAGAGGATCCTAATACAATTTCCTAGTATATTGTATACTTCATTCTAAAAATCATTTAAAATTTCAAAATATTCATACATTTGTTACATCAAAACCATATTACCATACTTAATACGGTCATTGTTAATGTCAACAATGTACCAAAATCAACCAATATATTATATTCTCATTGGTCCACATACATAACTATATATGAGATGCAATAGTCCACTATCCCTTTCAAATTTTCTACTAAAATTTGATTTGGAAATCTTTCATAAAAAACAAGATTCACAATTTTCAAATGATTCAAAATTAAATGATTCCAATAATACATATTTATAGGGTTTTTGTAACAACCCTATTTTTTCTTTTTAATATCTTATAGAATATTTTTGGATCTAAGTCTTGATTTAGCATGGGATTCTGATGCATGGGGAGGATCGGTATTGATATATTAAATATATTATATCATAGAAATGCAGTTTTTTAGAAATAATATAATAACTCCCAAATGGGTTCTCATATATAAAATTTGAGACCTCCATTAAATTCAGGATGTAGGTTTCACCCTAGGATTGACATAACCATTTTCAGCATCAGGTTTTTCATAATACATCCATTGTGGTTGGATTTGTAAACTGATAAATTATTTATTTATTTATTTATTTCACCGGACCTAAACTAATCTATATAATGATGGTTATACTAAATCAATAGGTTTAGCCACACAACCCAATGGACCAAGACAGGGCTATTGGAGGAGGATTCTGGGATGATCAATGATGTATTGTGGATTGGAAACCGGTGTGCCAAACTGAGCTTGGGAATCTTTCTGATGAATATGATGTGGATCCATTATTCATCATTGATTGATCTAAACCCGAGGTAGGTTGTTTTCCTTCTATAAATTTATCTTTTTTTTACCCATATCAAATGTGAATTAATTCCCAAAAAAAATAACTCACATGTTGATCAGTGATTATGGGTATTGCATTATCTTCCTAAAAATAGGAATTGGTTATTGCTTTGATATTTGGTTCATCATTCATTATTCTAATGGAAATGTATCGAGGCCAAATCAGACAATAGTCAAGGTTAATTCCTCTTATTTTCTTTATTCTTTTCCTCCCCTGTTCATCATATGTTCATCGCCTGTATTTTATTTGGATGATGGATAGACCAAAACCTGATGGATGAACATTGGGTAGTAATTTTTTGGTGCAACGGATTCTAATTGTGGGTTCAAGTTTATGTTCAATAGATTGATTGAGTCATGATGACAACAATGGAAAATCATAGGTGAAATGGGATTAGATCAGTGTTTTCAGTTTCACGGTTTGGTTTGTAGTAACAGCATGGGGTGATGAGAGTCAATTCTCAAGTGGAATGGAGGGTTAGAATTCATCCATCAGTGATAAAAAGGTTCAGTCAACTTAGATCCACAAATCATGGGTGAGATTTTTTTATAATCCAAGGTGGTTTTATCTCAAGTAGACACATATAGAACTTATGGTCTTTGGTAAACTCTAGACTACATGGCGTGTAGTTCGAATAGCATATGCCATGTGGTCCCATCATGTCGTTCTAAGGTTTACACATAGAGAAAAGTATATCATGTTGTGTAATGTGTGTCACATTCCATGTGACTTGGGGATGGAATCTTGGTGTATACCCCTAGGGTACACGAGCATAAAAATGAACAATTCATAGGAATGACCAAAGTACATGGACATAACCTAGTAATCAAACATGTCTTCGTACATAGGCACAAATAGAGTACACAATCACAGACGGGTACTTAGACATGTCCAGGTACCTTGGCCAGACTAAAGTACAAAAACATGGATAAAGTACATGGGAATGGCTCCATGTACATGGGCATGGTCCGAAGCACATAAGAAGACTCTAGGAAGGCCTGAAATTCCATGTACTATTATTACACAACATGAAATTTTTACAGGATGGTTTTAGTCCCTTGTTATCTTAAGTGTGGATTAGTTTACCTAGGGTACGCTCCCTCAGTCCATCCCCGTGAGGGTATAGTGATGTATCATGTCCTTATTAAAGGAAGTGATCCCCTCTGCCTGATCAATCTTAGATAGAGTTTTAATAATCCATCATGAATCCCAAGGTAGGATCATCTATCATAACTTCTTTTATAGGTGGGTTTTAGGAATCTGTGTGACTAAAATGCACAGGCATTGAACCCTTACTTAGCAGGTTAATCCAATTAGGGTTTTTGGTATCCCCCATGACCTTGGGTGTGATCCCATATCTATGTATCGGTCTCTTATGTGTTCCAGCATATACTACATCATGGATATGGGTGATTATCACAACCTCTTATATAGGTTCTATCAATTTTATTAGGCTCGTGGAGTGATTTCTCCTAGAAAAATGTTTCCTTGAAACCTCTGGTAGGAATCCTAGGATGGATGTGCGGTTGTGACCTTTGATACTGACTGTTTATATTGATCTCATCTAGGTGTTATTATTATGTGTCTCATATTCTCATTGGCATTCCCTTGTGATGATATAACTGCTCCCTTTATGCTTTATGTTTGGTGATTTTAGGGTGTCATAGTGGGTATTATTATACTCACCCCTACATGGGATCATTCCACACATGTCATATTTTATGTAGAAAATAAACCTTTTGATGAAGCCCTTGGTGGAATAGAAGAATATGGAGCATAGTTGAGTTAGATAGACTACGGTTCACACCAGGTGTTTCCTTTGATAGAAGTCCCCTTCTTCTAGAATGTTTGACTTCTTTTACCATTTTGGTGGGCTTTTATTTGGGCCTTTATATTTTCTAGTACTTTTTTAATACTCTACTTGTGGGATATAAATGTATGAATTCATTGGTATCATTTTTATTTTTACCTTTCAATGTTTTATGGGTAATTGGAAATGTGTGTGTATGTATAGTTACCTTAGTATAAGACCACCCGTGTGTGTGATATGTCTACTCAGTTCTTGTCACTAGACCATGACCTATTGGAGGTGTGCTTGGGGTGTCACACTCATATTATCATTGGTCGGGTAGGCCCAAGTTATCATGGTCATGATAATGTTGTATTAGAGAAGTGTTTGGTGTGAAAACTGATGTTTCCATTCACCATGACTCTAATCACCTATTTATTGACTTCGTACATTTAGTTACTAGTTTTAGGGAAAACATTATTATATGAATCATATAGGAATGAGTTGTGTTTTTAATTTCCTTCTTGAGTCAGTTCCCAAAATATTTCACATTGAATATGGTATGTATTATTTATCTAATGGATGTTTCTATGATGATAGCTAGCGAGGTTTCAATAGAATATTTTAGTGTATGACCTAATGGGTGACGAGGCCTCCATGAAGGGGACTGGTCATAAGGAGGATTTCCTTTCAGCTAATCAGAAGGTGGTGATTCTATATATTGGTAAGTATATAAATCCACATCTAGTGGTTCTAGTGGATTCATATTTTCATAATGAGCCACGAATGGCTCTGATAGTTCTGGATGATGACGCATCGGTGATGATCATGTATCAAGATCTTCCAAGTTAGGGATTCTTGGGATCTAGGGTGAGTATAACCCACTGAAAGTAGGCATGTGATGAAGTTCATGACATAGGAGGTTGCTTCATTCATTAAGACCTCAAGGAAACCCCCAATATTTTGAGGTAGAGGTATTGCTATTATTATGATGGAAGTATAAATATCAAATTTCTTTCCCACCCATCATGATTTAGATAAAATGATGGTAGATGTACCATTTAGGTAGAACAATTGGTTGGAGAAGGGAGTTATGTAGGGTGGTGGACATGGAAGAGGATTTGTGAGACTAGTAGGAGGTGGTTGGCACTTTGATCTATTGCTACCACCACCACCACCAAGTGGTTCATTCCAGAATTAGGGAGTTGTTGTTTAGGGACTTGGGTAGGTATAAACACAATATTCTTATGACCTAGAGGCTATGGGAGTGATTTTAGTATGATCTATATCTTTTCTACTTTGTATACAATATTTATAGACATAGGTGTGAGCCACTCTTTTTTTTCTACTTCCCTATTTCAAGAGATAGATATTCCAGGTGAGCCATTGGCTCAACATATATATTTGGAGACTCTTACTAGAGGGTATTTAGAGATCGCACACTTCTTTGAACAATGTTACTAGACTCTTGACGGATATAGATTTCATTGGGATCTCTTTATCACAGTGATGAGGCCTTATGACATCATACTAGGTACATAGTACCTTTACAAAGTTTATGCATAGATTGATTATTTTAGGTGGAGGGTGTGGTGTGTCTATAATGATGGGATGAGGTTTTCCTTAATTGGTGAGAAGTAAATCCAAGAAGAGTGGAATGGGATCATACATAGGTGGATATAGTCAAATACTCACTGTATGGATAGTATTAACCTTGGAGAAATAGATGAAATGTGTTATTAGTTTCCTGCAGTTGTGTTGGAGTTTGAGGGCGTATTTCTTGAGGATGTGTTGGGATTACCTCCCTAATAAGAGATAAAATTCTGCATATAATTTCACCTAGGGAAAACATGATATCTATTCCAACATATAAAATGGCTCCTGTAGAGCTTCATGAGATGAAGGTGTGGTTGGAGGAGTTACAAATGAATGGATTTGTCTGATCTAGTGTTTCCCTTTGGGAATCCCTAGTTTTTTTCAAAAATATGTAGGATGGGAGTTTTAGGTTGTGTGTGTATTACCTTCACTTTAAATAGGCTACTTTAAAGAATAATTATCCACTATCAAGGATTTATGACCTCTTTTACTTATTGATAGGGGTGCGATAGTTCTCGAAGATTAAAATCATATCAAGATTTCACCAACTCTGAGATCAGGAAGAGGATATAAAAAAGAAGATATTTTGATGTCGCTATGGTCAATAAGAGAACTTGATGATTACTTTCAGTGTGGATGATTCCCCAAAAGTTTTCATGGTACTCATGAACCATATCTTTCATCCCTTCTTAGATTGCATCATGGTAGTCCCCATCGATGAAATCCTAGTGTACTCGATGTATAAGGATGATCCTGAGAGACACTTGAGGATGGTCCTAGACATACTATGAGAGAACCATAATTATAAAAATCTCTCAAAGAATCATTTCTAGATACAAGAGTTCCACTTCCTCAGACATGTAATCTTATAAGAGGGAGCAGTAGTGGACCCAGAGAAGGCTGAGGCAGTGCTAGCTTAGGAGCCACCCAAGAGCATGACTGAGGTATGGAGCATCCTTGGGTTAGTAAGTTCCCATTAGATAATTGTACACAATTTCTCTAATATTTTGGAATCCTTGACTAATTTAACCCAAAAGGTAGTTTCATTCATATGTATGTAGAGGTTTCAATAATCATTTCCGGAGTTTCGATAGAAGTTGATGAGTTACCCTATCTTGATACTTCTAGAGGATGGTATTGAGTATGTAGTGTTTTGTGATGCCTCCAGAACTAGGCCCAGATGTGTTTATAAGTAGAGGTAGGAAGTAATCAACTATGGTTACTAACAGTTGATACTACAATAGTAGAACTATGTGACCAGTGATCAGGATCTGACAATGGTGGTCTTCGCCCAGAAGATGTGGTGACATTATCTTACGGGTAAGCGGTTGTCTATATATTATGACCATAAGAGTCTTAAGTATATGTTTTTATAGAATTATATCAACTTGAGATAGAGGTGATCGATAGAGGTCCTAATATAGTCTATAATATTAGGATGGGAACATGATGGAAGATTCTCTAAATAATATATCTTGTTCATAGTTGTTGGGTGAGACATCAGATTAGTTAGCCTCATTACAGTTGTCTTGTGAGGATAAGGAAGGTGCAGAAAACCTTCAGTTGATAATTTTCACCCCTACACTTATATAGTGTGTTAATTAGGCTCAACATGGATATAATTATTATAACACCTTTCATATTCAAACATCCACTGGGTGTGATCCTGGTAGATTTTCTAAAGGTGGTGAGCATGAAATTTTTTTCTGAGGATAGAAAATGTTATCAATGACATCATATGAGGAGGTTTTTTGGGAGTTTCATACATCCCTCTTGGTGGAAAAAACAAGTGTGGTTAATATTTAACTAGACATTCAACCTTGGTTTTGGTAGAGATGAATGAAGAATTGTGTAGCAGTGATTGTCTCTCGATGCCTCACTTGTTAGTAAGGGAAGACTAAGAACCGGGTTCTAGTGGGTTTGGGTCAAACCCCATGAGGTGATAGAGTGGAAGTGGGGTGGTATCTCTATTTAAATCATGATGGGGCTCCCATGATCATATAGAGGACATAATACCATCTAAGTGATTGTAGACTATCTCACAAAGTTATCCCACTTCCTTGCTATTCGAGATCAATGTTCATTAGAGATCTTGGGATTACTTTATGTGAAAGAAATAGCCCATCTTTATGGGGATCCTATGATGATAATTTTATACTATAATTATCTCTTCATGTCATGAAAATAGAGAGTATTGTAGGATTAATTTGGGACCTAATTGCTTTTGAGCATGGTGTTTCACACCTGGATTGATGGCCAAACTAAGTGGACCATACAGGTTCTAGAGGACATTCTGTGGGCCAACATGTTGTACTTTTACCCTTAGTGGAGTTTTCATACAGTACTAGATACCATTCCATCATCAGTATGGCACCATTCGAGGCTATGTAATGGAGACCCTACAGGTCACCACTATGTTGGACTAATCCAATAAAGTCATCACTCATGGGCCTTGATTTGGTATGAATGGAAATGGAGAAGGTGAAAATCATCCATTAGTGGATGAAGATTTTTGAGACCCACCTAAAGTCTTAGATACTGCATAGGGTCAATGAGGTGGAACACCACTTGGCCCTACCACCATTGTTGGACTAAGTACCTCATGTCTTCTATGTGTTGAAACTAAGGACGTATATGCATGAGAGTTCACATGTTATTGACTGGGGTTATATGGACATTGAGGATAGATCTACCTTTTTAGAGTACATATCATATATCAAGGATCAATAGGAGAATATCCTTCAAGGGTGAGATATTCCCTTGGTGAATGTATGGTGGTAGAACAAGAATCTATAGGAGAGAACTCAGGAGAGAGATTACCTGATGCAAGCTCAACAAACTCACCTGTTTGAGTAGGTTTTTTATTTTTGGGATGAAAATACATAAGGTATGAAGAATTTAATGGCTCTATTTTTTCAATGTAAATTTTTGGAATATCTTAAGGAATATTTTCAGAGATATACATTGAGTTAGCATGGGATTCCATGGCTCGGGGAGCCTCATAAGAGATATAATTAATAAAAATTAAATATATTATATCATGCATGCATAGTTTTTATAAATAATAGAATAACTCCCAAAGAGGGTCACAAATAAAAAATCTAAGACCTTCATTAAATATGGAACATGATTTTTACCCAAGGCATGAAATAACCTTTTTTAGTATTGGGTATAATGGGTGGATTTATAAATTGATAAATTAATCAATTGATTTATTTTTAATTTAATTTATAAAACCTAAACTCCTCTATATAATCACATTTTTGAAAAATTCCTAGTGTTATATACATAAACCTATGGATCAAGACAGGTTCATTGGAGGTGTATTCTTGGATGATCAATAACTAATCATGGATTGGAAATCATTGTGATAATCAAAGATTGGGGATCTCACCAACAACTATGATGTGGATCCATTATTCATCAGATCCAAACCCAAGGTTAGAAATTTTTTTATGAGGATTTGTACCATTTTTGTTTTACCCACATTGAACAAAAATTAATTCTCTAAAAAATTAATTCATGGGTCAATCATTGATTATAGGTAGTGAATTATCTTTATAGAAATATGAATTGTTTATTTATTTGATATTTTTTTCTTCAATCATCATTCTAAAATCAATGATTTTATTCCAACATAAATAATGGACTAGGTTAGTTCCTCTTGTTTTTTTTATGATTTTATTCCAAATTTCTTCATATGTTCATCATCGATATTTTCTTTGTCTAGAGGTTCGAACAACACATGATGGATAATCATTACACAATCTTTAATTATCACAAAATATCATCACTACTAGTCTCGATTTAGGATCTATGGAGTGATCAAGGTCCAATGACAATAGTAGGAGATCATAGGTGGATCGAGATTAGGTTATTGTTTTTTACTTCATGGTTTCTCATGATGCGACCACGTTAAGGGGTGTGAGTTGATTCTTGAGTGTATTGGATAGAAAAAATACAAACACCAATGATTAAAAGGTTTAGTCAACTCATATTCATAAATAATGGGTTATATTTGTGGTGGAATCCAAGGTGTCAGTGATGTGACCGAATATTTGAAGAACCAATATGTTCTGAAAATTTACCTACTACAGGACGTGTAGTATAAAGAACCGATGTAATATGATCCTCTCTTATGGAACTAGGGTTTATGTGTAGAGAAATGTATCACATTCTACATGACACATGTCACAGGCCATGTGACCCATGGATGGTATCTCGACATGTACCCTCACGGTACATGGGAATAGACATGACCTGGTACCCAGGAACGATCAGAGTACATAGGCACAGACCAATACTTGTACATGACCTAGTAAATGGGCATGTCCAGAGTACATGGGCATAAACCAGTACTCAAACATATCCTGGTACATTTCCATGACCAAATTACACATGCATAACCAAAGTACAGGGGCATGGCCTGAATTATATGGGCATGGGTCAGAGCACATTGGCAGACCCGAGTAGGAAAGACACATAGTTTACTACAAGTACATTCCATGTAATTTCTCTAGGATGGTTTATGGTCCTTGTTCTATTTAGTGCAAACTATTTTCCTTAGGGTACATTCCCCTGACCCATCCCCGTGAGGGTAGAGTGATGCATCATATCTAGAGAAAAGGATGAGATCCACTCTATGAGATCAGTCCTGAATAGAGTTTTAGGAATCCCCAATGGGGACTAGGGTTGGATCCTCTATCATATCTTCTTCCCCATATAGGTATTTTGGAATCGGTGTGACCAATATACCCAAGAATTGATCCCCTATATAAAGGGTTAATATAATTAGGGATTTTTGTATCCCCCAAAGCCTTGGGTGAGATCCCATATCTATGTATCAATATCTTTAGTATTTTAGTTCATGCTACATCATTGAGAGGATCAATAAGAATGAACTCTAAGATGGGAACCATCATTGTTATTAGTCATATAAATTGATTTCTCCTAGACAAGTGTTTCCTTGAAACCTCAAGTGGGGATCCTAGGCTAGCAGTGTGGTTGTGAAATTTGAGTCTAAGTGTCTATCTTGATCATATCTAGGTTTTTTTATTTCATGAATCATATTTTTATTGATATTCCATTTTCATGGGATGACTACTCTCTTGAGTCTTTATGTTTTTTTATTTTAGGGTATCCCGCTGGGTATTGTTATGCTCACCCTTGCATGGGATATTCCTGAATATTTCATGTTTTATATAGAATAAAAGCCTTTAGATGGAGTCCTAGGTGGACCAGAAGTAGGTGGAGCATAGTTGAGTTAGATTGATTGTGGTTCATACTAGGTTTTTCCTTTTATGGTATCCCATTATTCAAGAAGGTTGTACTTATTTTACCATATTGGTGGGAGTTTATTTGTCCATTTATGGTTTCATATAATTTTTTCATACTCTGATTATGGGAGATAAATTTATATAGGAATTGGTATCAATTGTATTTTTACATTTACATATGGTATGGGTATTTGGAGATGTGTGAGTGTGTATAGGTACCTTAGACTAAGGCCTCTAATGTTTTTTATATGATTACTCGACACTTGTCTCTATCCCCTAGACTATTAAAGGTGGGCTTGGGTGTCACACTCATTTTATCGTTGTATAGGTGGCCCCTGGAGAGTCAGGTTAGGAATTGTTTTGAATGTGTTTCTCATTTATTTATTTAATGCAACAATGAAATAGTTAGGTGGGATTAGGATTAACCCTATACTTATTATTATGAATGTTATAAATAATATTATCTATATCTTGAAGGTGTAAACCATTTATTATGTCCTTGGTTCCATAAAAAAATATCATTCTTATATATAAAATAACTTTTTGTTCTTAATAAATAATGTAAATCCATTATTTTCCAAATAATATATAGAAATAAAATTCCTATTTATGGTGGGAACATAATTGTAACATCAAGGATCATCTGACTATGAAACCAATAGCTCGATTGGTCACCACGTGGCCTCAAGCACACCTCCCCAAACACCATAGGCTTCCAACTAGCAGTGAGGGTATGATGGTGGAATGGTGGGGATACTATACACACATTACCAGAGTAGCACAATGGTATAATAGATAAGATAATCACAGTAAAAAGAGGAAGCAATGACCATAAATGAAGAAGTAATAGAAGACAAATATAATGACTTAATAAAAGTGTACACTACATGTTATATAATAATTAATTCATTTTGAGGTGATGATACAAGGTATAAGAAATAAAATACAACAATAATTACATTAAAATAAAATTAATAAAACCCCAGAGGCTAACACCATGAGCATCCTGAGTACCATCTCGATCATATTATCTTAATCTCCCATGTCAAATGTACAACACAAGTAATCAATCCATAGACCTGTGAACATGAACATCTACTAGGGTAACCCAATGCAATGGAGACCTGAGCAGGGTGTGAGATATAATCAGTAGGCCACCACAACTTATGTCTAAAACATAATCCATTTCGTGCATATAAAATAAACATGTGCATGTATATAAAAATTAAGGCATCAATACAAAATAATATATAACCAAGACAATATTAGTTTCCTCGAGGACACCTAGCCTAACCATACCTGCTTCGGCCTAAGATATAAATTTTTGAACCATAGGCAACCTATACAGTGATATGTTGGAGAGTATATAATAAAAGTTATTTTCATGTCCCGAACCATTCTGGGGATCAAGCCACAACTACCCCAAGCCCGCCTCCATAAGCTAGGGGGTGGTGACTAGCACCCAAGGCACAACAAACTCGGGGAGGACTTTTCTTAAGAACCTGTACTCACACATAGACAATGAAAAATAAAAAGTGTAGAGAGAAAGGAAAAAAATATGAAACAATACTATAAATAATCCAATCATGCATGGACCACTAAACAATAAAAGTATGGTAAAGTAAAATGAAAGGAAAATGGAAAAAAATACACACCCAACAAAAAAAGTACCACAACCTTGCAATGACTAAAAAAGTAAAATAGCTGAAAGATCCCCTCTTCTAGATCCCAAGCTACAATCATTGTATGTAGTCTAAGAACTTATATCCCTATGATCCTATAAAGTCACGATCAACATGTCTGTCCTATTCATAAGGCATGACATGTATGAGAAATTCCCATACAGGGGTGAGTATAAAAATACTCAGTAGGATTCCCCAAAAAGTTTAAGGGGGAGCCGTAAGAGATACACTAAAGAGGAAGGTAGTAGATAGGACTAGGTATAGTAAAAGGAATGTAGATTAACCCAGTAATATAGTAAAGTAAGCTTATCCAAACACAAGGTGCTATAAAAGGTGAGAAGATAAACTTTTTGTAGATTCTTCACTACATATAGTAAGAGAGTAGACTCATCCAAACACAAAAATCTGGACACAGAAAGTACTTGGAATACCCCATGCATCTTCTCATCTCTTAGAAAGAGAGTAAATGAAACCCAAGGAGTGGGTACTGGAAACAGGATATATATATATATATATATATATATATATATATATATTCTTAGTCAAAGTAACCCAAACGAGAAAGTAAGGGGATATCCATATCACATATCGGCCCAAGAAGAATAGTAGCCAATAGTCTAGAAGTATCCACCAATGATGCCTATAATCCCACACGTCTGCCCCAAACTGCAAGTCAAAGGGACTCAATCACCACACCTTGATACTATCCACTTTGTGCAATACTGTCTCACCCTCATGGTTTTAGGTCATGTCACATGGACACATCTCAGTGGGGAAATCATCCTTCTTCCATGAGATTACAAAGGTATGTAAAATCATGTATCATCACAGTGCCACATATTCGAGAGGTAGTGTCTCAAGGTCAAGGACCCATGTCCAGCCCAGCTGTAGGGTTCCACTCAGAACTACCATCAGGGACCCACTTCCCATCCCACCTGGAGGGTAAGCTTGAAATTGCCATCAGGGACCCACTACCCAACCTAGCTAGAGGGTAAGCCCAGAACTCCTCTGGTCATCCTTAAATAATGATACCTCTCAAAAAGAATCAAGGAAATATGTTGTCCATCTCTGCTAGATGTTGCCTCTCAGAAATCATTGAGGAACTACACTAGTCATCCCTATTGGTTGGTACCTCTCAGAAAGCATCAAGGAACTACACTGGTCATCCCTATTGTATGGTACCTCTCTGCATGCCAATCCAAAACATTCGCATCACATATCATAAAGTGTTACACTACACATATGGGGCCAACATGATGTGTGACCCCACCTCAACACTTGGTCATGTACCTAACCATTATCAGGCGCTAAATTGTGAAAAAGTACCCCTAAGTGTACCAATGTACTCCTAGAGTACATGGAACATCTAGTCAGAAGAAATATGAGTGAACGACACTCATCATTGATATGGAGGGCCAAAAAATTAATTTCACTAACATGCCTCCTCCAACGGCCCCAAAACATTTGACTACATCTCTTCATACATTTTCTCCACTCTCACAAGAGTCGATGCTAACCAAGTTGTGGGTTCTCTTCAAACACAACATAAGAATATTACACCGATATTCATTTCATATTTACACAGTTAATGAGATCACAAAAAAGGCTCTACACATCCAAATTGATCACACCATTGCAATCTTTGTAGAAAAATGAACAAGATAGACTATTCATTTGCCCCAAAGGGACATCAGATGGAAAAGTTGTATGCTGGCACAGTATGCTCGGATGGCATATCTTGGGGCACATGACTTGATCCAGAAATAATTTATATTGATCATTTAATTTCTATCCTCGTGAAAAAACATGTGTGATCGACTATTCATTCGTCCAAAATGGACACCCAATGAAAAAAAATTTATTTCACCGCAACACACCCGAGTCGGGCTTCGTGGGTCCCACACCTCATCTTCTATTCAAACACCTAAAATTATTCTTGAAAATTCCACATATAGATCAAGTCTTCGTGACCACTGATAGTGTATTAATCGTACGTCGCATGCAGATGTGACGTCCGAAACAAAAACCCCAAATAATTATAATTTATATTATTATTATTAAACTTAGGTGTTTCATGCAACCGAGCCCTGAAACCAAGTCTTAAAATTCCCAAACTAGTCTAAAAGGATCTGTCTCAATAAGAGTAACATGTGTCCATAGATGATTCATTATTTGGATGTCGATATTAGAATATATGACCATTTAAAGTCATCCTGGCCTGACCCAAACCAGTCTGGCCTGTTCTAGCCAAACCACTCTATCTAGCCCAGCCCACTCTGACTATCCCATTCCATTTCACCATCCCATGGCCTAGCCACATGGTCCACCCCACCTTCTCATGGCTAGGCCCATTGGCCCTCCACCTTGTTGGCCCACCGTCTCGCTGGCCCTCCGCTATGGTGGCCCTCCGTCTCACTGGCCCTCAGCCTTGCTGGCCCTCTGCCTCGCTGGCCCTCTGCCTCGCTAGCCAGCTGACCGTGTCAATGTAGTGACCCCCATGACCTATCCTCATATTTCCTAACCTAACCACAATGTGGCTCCACCGTCACCCCTCTCTGTTGCACTCCCTACCTCACCGCCCTATTACACTGGATGACCGCATCTCCAGCCTCACATCGTCACTATCCCGATCGAGCCCCACGGCCTGCCACTAAGTGTTGTTGTCAGCTGCTACTAGTCGCCAGTGTCCACTTCCACTAGTCTCTGTTATCTTCAATGCTCCAGTGGTCCCTTTTGCAGACCAAAAGTCCTCCTTCATTTACCCGATCATGAATCTAAACCCAGATTGGTGATCCTCATGACAAGAGCTTCACAGCACCAACCTCCACTCGACGATCCGGCAGTGAATTGATGCGTCCAAAAGTAAGTGATGAATATCTATGAAGAACATATGGATTTTGGATAAATTTACAGGTTTAATCATGGATCGATTCTCGTGTTAGTGAATCCATTAATGATTGATAATAAAATGACGAATTAAATGGACAAATAATGTATTTTCAATCAAGAACTTCAATAAGAAATTAAAAATGGAAGAATCCTACCTCGATTGATCCATTTATCACTACCAAAAAATTCTTTACACTTCTTCTTAGATACATCGAGGTTTTGTAAAATAAATCTCCTTGATTTGAGGAAGAATGGATGAGAAAGAGTGAATGAGGGTTTGACAGAGAGAGAGAGAATTAGGGCTAACCCTAATCGTGAACTCTTAAGCTTCTATTTATAGGATCCTACTTGGTGTAGAATTTGAACCTCTCATTCCCTCTCATTTTAAGTTGTTCATAGGTAAAACACTCCATTATGAACTTAGTGGCAGTTTTGGATTTCCAATCCGAGTCCCCATTCAAGAGTTATTTGATTCAGAATTCAATATAATATAATTAAGTTTAATTATTTTATTTATGATTTTTTCCTTGGGTGACTTTTCTCACAAAATCCCTATTCCGACAAAATTTTTGCCCCACCTAAGGTAAATTCCACATTCTGGACTCAACTGTGGCCTCATATTTCTCATCTAAGTTACCATTTGAGAGTTACTATGTTTCCTTCACATGCATAGTATAAAATATAACTAGTATTTTATAAAACTAATTTTGGACACACCGGGCCTCGAAATTGCACGTCGTCTCAGCACCTAGATTTATAAATATATGTAGAAATATTACGAAGTATTACATGGAAAAAATTGGGCATATACATTATTCCCTCCATCAATGTTTTCATCCCCAAAAAGAAAAAATAGGGAAACAACTTGGGATACTGAGTTCACACATGGCTCTCCCACTCCCAGGAACTCTCTTGCACGTTTTGGTGTCTTCATAACACATAAACCAAAGGTATGGTCCATCCACATAAGGTCTTCTCCTTTTTATGATGTTCATAGGGTCATGCACGTATCTCTTTATTTTTGACACATGGATGACATCGTTCACCCATTCCATCTATAGGGGGTAGGGAAAGGTGGTAGGTAACCTCCCCAACTCTCTACATGATCTCAAAAAGGCCTAATGAAACTTGGGAGATAGTTTGCCTCCCTGGCCAAACCTCTACTTCCCACATCAGGACCGAAATCACTATTTTTTCCTAGAATAGGGTCTCATGATTCCTTCCTTCATAATATCCATCTGGTGAAACACCCAAGGATATCTAGTCACGTAGAATTTCACATTCGGTCCATCACACCCAGGACTCTCTTACATACTCAAGAAGTGAAGGAGTCAACACTATTGATTTAAGAGAAATTGCACCCTCATGCTCCACCAGGGTTTGCTATAGGGAAGATAAATTCTTTGAAACTTCCCACACTAGGTGAGCCTGAGACTTCATTCTAAGGAAATATTATACAAATTTTCCCTTTTTCAGTGTACAGACTATCTTGAATTCATAGTCCTGTAGGAATTTCAAATGGAATTGCCGCCTTAGGTTCAGGTCTCTCTAAGTGAAGACATACCTGAGAATCTAGTGGTCTGTGCAAACCAAAAATAATTCTCCTATAATTTAGTGTCTCCACACCCTCATTTAGAATACTATTTCTACCAGCACCCCATAGTGAGTCATGTAGTTCTATTCATGGGGTTTCCATCACTTCGACCTGTACTTGATAACTTTTGTATCAAGGTTAGTGTTGATTATGAAAAGGTACCAAAAAACAGGATAGGTGAGTAAACTCATCCAACCACAAGAGGATAGATATGGAAAGAATGTGGAATAACCCACATGTCTTCACCTATCTCGGAAGGAGAGTAACTCCAAACCAAACACTCCACCACACCCACTAGTGGAATTCTAAGCAAAAGGAGGTTATGTAGAAAAACTCCATTAGAAATGCTAAGACCTACTTCGATACTCCACTACACAACTCCTCCATTAACACAAAAGTTAAAAGGACTCGTCCACCTCACCTCGATACTATCCTCTTTGGACGTCACTGACACTCATTCACATTTTTTCTCACATCTCAAAAATGCATCTCTATGGGGAAAGAACCCCTCTTCCTCGTGCATTCGAATCTACATCGAACAACACCAACATAGGGTTATACCAATTCCCCATGTCACCCTGATAAAACCTCAATCAAGAAGTAGAGAGAAAGGAGTAATTCACACAGTTTCTAACAAGCTCAATTAAAAAAGTAGAAAAAACATAGGGTGTACCTCTTATTATCTCATGCTCTGCAGGATCTTAGACATCCAATGATTGTGGTTGTCTGTGGCCTAGACACCATTTTCCTGATCCTGATGTGGGATTCCTAGTTGTGGTGGTGGTGGTGTACAGACCTAATAACGTCGTACCCCACCTCCATTTTCTCTTACTCCTATGCCAGCATTACCTCCCTGGGGACCACCATATCCCTACCTGGGGGATCCCTAATCACAGAGTTGTCTCCACTGTATTGGTCCACCTCTTGCCTGTTTGGGGTTCTTAGAACATCTGGTCAGGAATTCTAATGCCATGTGACCTCATCTGTCACAAGCATATAAACAAACCTCTCGAGACTAACTCAGTGCTACCTAACCACCTTCCCAAGTCTGATCATGAGAAGATCTTATCGACTGGTGCCTTTTAGCTGTAGCAGACATCTCAACTCTATTATGCCCACTTCCAAAATCAGTTGTATGGCATCCCTCTGACGTAAATCTCTCTATCACTAACACTTACTCTAACACCTCAGCATATGTGGGGATGCACAAGGGTACTACACTAGCTCATATCTCTCTACGGAGTCCCTTTTCAAACCTCTATGCTCAAAAGTAGCCATCGCAGAGCATGTCCAAAGAGTACTGAGTCAGGTATGTAAACCTAACTGAGTAATTAGTCACCATCATCCCTCCCTACTAAATCTCCAGAAGCTCCCAAACCCGAACGGAGTGTAATCAGGAGTGGTAGTTCTCCTCAAAAAATAGCTACTGAAAGTCATCCCACAATATTATCGACTCATTGAGTATCTAAGTAACCAAGCTCCACCAACGCCCAGCTACTCCTTGGAAAATTCTGGCTGGAAAAGCCACCATCTAATCTGTCGGTGTCCGAACAAGCCTGAAGAGGTGGACCATCGAATCTAGACAAACCTTCACTACCTGAGGGTCTAGCTCACCATGGAACCTTAGCGGTCTCTATTGTTGGAACTCATGAAGCATGCTCATCCTGTAGACATCCTTAGGCTAGTCTGCTGGGGCTATATGCTTCTCAATAGGTGGAGGTGTTTCTACCTTCCCACCTGGAGGAAGTGGATCACATGATGGATCATAAACTGAGGCCTCACCACTCATAGGGTTATCATCATGAACCGAAGCAGGTAACTTAGCTGACTGTCATCACGGATACATCCTAAATGTTATTAAGGATTACTACAGTCAGATGAGCATATATATATACATCAACTACAAAGGTGAGCTGACTCAACAAGGATAGTCAAAGACTCAATCTTATATGATTCATGTTCCATTTTTTCCCTATAATAAGAGTCTTAGGGTACCGAGTCAACAAGTGGGTAATCAGGGTCCTGGTGAATGGATATGTTGGTCGCTCATACCATCACTAGACTCCCTAGCATTAGAGCTGCTCACGATACACTTCGTAATTGTTTCCCTAAACCCAACCAAGGCCTTTTTAGAGAAACATCTTAAGAACATCCCAAGGGTTAAACCATATTTGATACCACTTTGTCACGACCCAACCCATGTCGGGGCTCGAGCTGCAACTACCCCAAGAACACCTTTATAGGCCAAGGGTGGTGACTAGTACTAAAGGAACAACAAACTCAGGGAGGAATTTTCCTAAGAACCTATACACACACACACACATAGCCAACTCAATGAAAAATTACAAAGGGAAGGGAAGAAAAGATGTAACACTAATTCAAATAAACTAAGCACGCATGGACCACTAAATAGTATAATTATAGTAAAGTAAACTGAAAGGAAAAGGGGGGATATAATATCAACCAGAAAAGTTCCACAACCTGGAAGTGACTGAAAAAAGTAAAACATTTGATAGAGCCCCGCTCCTAGATCCCAAAATATGACCACTTTAAGCGGTCCAAACACCCATATCCCTATGCTCCTCTGAATTCATGATCAAGTTGTCCATCGTCTGTATAATTCATGACACGTGTAGTAAAATTCCATATAGGGGTGAGTATAAAAATACTTAGTAGGATGCCCCAAAAAGTATAAGGGGGATCCGTAAGAGATACACTAAAGAGGAAAGTAGTAGATAGGACAAGGTACAGTAAAAGGAGTGCAGCTCAACCCAGAAAGAGAGTGAATTAAGCTCATCCAAAATCAAGGAGATATAAATAGTGAGAATATGAACTTCTAATCGAGTCTTCACCACCTATAGTATGAGAGTAGACTCATCTAACCATGATAAGCTATACACAGAAAGAACATGGCATACCCTATGCATATTCACCTCCCCTAGAAGGAGAGTAACCAAAACACAAGGAGTGGGTACTGAAAATAGGATATATATATATATATATATATATATATATATATTTGTGTGTGTGTGTGCGCACTTAGTCAAAGAAACCCAAATGAGAGAGTAAGGGGATCTCCATTTCATAGCTCATCCCAAGAAGAAGAGTATCAAATAGTCCATAAGTATCCAAAAATGATGTCTAGCATCCCACATGTCTTCCTTAAACTAAGTCGAAGGGAATCAATCACCACACCTTGATATTGTCCACTTTGGGCAACACTGTCTCACCCTCACGGTTTTAGGTCGAGTCACATGGATGTGTCTCAGTGGGTAAATCATCCCTCTTCCTTGAGATTCCAAAGGTATGTCAAAGAATGTCTCTTCACTATGCCACATAGTCAATAGGTTATGTCTCAAGTTCAAGGACCCATGCCCAGCCTGGCTGGAGGGTTCCACTCAAAACTACCATTGGGGACCCACTACCCAGCCCAACTGGAAGGTAATCCCGAAATTACCATTAGGTACCAACTACCCAACCTAGTTGGAGGGTAAGCCCAGAACTTCCATCGGGGACCCACTACCTAGCCTAGTTAGAGGGTAAGCCTAGAAAGGCTTTGTTCATCCCTACTAGATGGTACCTTTAGAAAAGCATAGAGGAACTACATTGGTCATCCCTACTGGATTATACCTGTTGGAAAGCATCTAGGAACTACACTAGCCATCCCTGGTAGATGGCACCTCTAAAAAAGTATCAAGGAACTACACTAACCATCCTTACTAGATGTTACCTCTCCACATGACAACCTGGAACATTCAAATAGAATCTTGTAAAGTGTTGTAAGGTGCGTATTGGGCCCACATGATGTGTGACCCCACCTCATCATCTGGACGTGTTTCTAACCATTTTTTGATTACTAAATTGTGAAAAAGTACCCCTAAGCAGGCCAGTGTACTCCTAGAATACATGGAACATCTAGTCGGAAGTTTGATGATCACACAACACTTGTCATTGATTAGGAGGGCCAAAAATTTAATTTCACTAACACGCCTCCTCCAACAGCCCCAGAACATTTGAACGCATCTCTTCACACATCTTCTCCACTCTCACAAGAGTCGATATGACCAATCTGTGGGTTCTCTTCAAATATAGTATAAGGATCTTCCACTGATATTCCTTTCATGTTTCAATAATTAATGAGATCATGTAAAAGGATTTTCACATCGAAATGGATCACATCATTGTGATCTTTGCAGAAAAATGCACAAGATCGACTATTCATTCATCCCAAACGGACATCCAAAGGAAAATTTGTACATCACCACATTACACTTGAATGGAATATCATGGGTCCCACACCTCAATCTCAAAACAAATTATATATATTAGGTCATTGTGATCCTCATGGAAAAATACACAGGATCGACTATTCATTTGTCCAAAATGGACACCCGGTGAAAAGCTGCATTTCACCACAACATGCCCAAGCCAAGATTCATGGAGCCTACACCTTATCTTTTAATTAAACACCCTAAATTGGTCTTTAAAATTACTCCTAACAACCAGTGTCATTCCTCCACTGACGGCGCGTTAATCAGACGTCACATGCATACGCCACGTCCGAAATAAGAACCCCAAATAATAATAATTTATATTATTATTAAACATAGGAATTTCTTAAAAATAAACCATGAAAACAAGTATTAAAGTTACCAAACTAGTCTAAAAAGATATTTCTTTATGATAGGAACATGTGGCTGCAGACAATGCGTCAATCAGATGCACGGGTTAGGAGATACAGCCATTTGAAGTCGTCCAGGCCTGACCCGAACCGGTTTGGCCCATTCCGCAAAGACCGCTCCGGCCATCCTGGTCCATTTCGCCAACTGGTAGCCCAACCTCGTATCTTGGCCCTCATTTTCTCAGGATGTCCTGCTGGCCCTCCACCTCACCGTCCAGTTGATCACATCAACGTGGTGACCCCCACGACACGACCTCCTATCGCCCCTCGGTCACCCCACCTAGTCGTGACACAACTCTACTATCACCCTCATCCACTGCTATCCAGACCTCTCCATCAAACTGTATCACTGGCCTTTCCTTGAACCTAGCCACACCTTGTGCCTCTGGCCCGTTAGATCCCCACAACCCGCCACCAAGTGCCATTTTCGGTCATCGCTAGTCGTCATCGTTCGCCGCTGGGGCTGGTGCTCTTGGGGTCCCTTCCATAGACCACCAGACCTCCTCCATTTACTCGATCATGAATCCAAAACCAGATCATAAATCCTAGATATGATAGATTCATAGTTCCAACCTCTTCTTGATGATATGGAGATAATTGATGCATCCAAATGTGGGTGACAAATATCCACAAAGAACAGACGTATTTCGGATAAATTTACTGGTTTAAGCATGGATTGATGGCAGTGTTAATTCAACCATCGATTATTGATAAGAAAATGATGAATTAAATGGATAAATAATGTATTTTCAATCAAAAAATTTAATTATAAATTAAAAGTGAAAGAATCCTAACTTGATTGATCCATTTATCGTTGTTGATGCATTCGTCGTGCTCCTGCTTCGATCCGCTGAGGTTCCATCGAAGAAATCTCCTCAATTTGATGAAGAAAGGATGTGATAGAGAGTGAAGGTTTAGAGAAGAGAGAGAGAGAGAGAATTAGGGTAACCCTAATTCTGAACTCTTAAGCTTCTATTTATAGGATCCCTGATTGGTGCGGAATTTGAACCTCTTGTGTCCTCTAATTTTAAGTCACGCTTAGGTAAAACACCCCATTATGAACTCAATGGCGGTCTCATATTTCGAAAATGAGTCCCCTTTCAAGAGTTATTTGATTCTGTGTTCAAGATAAAATAATTAAGTTTAATTATTTTATTTACAATTTTTCTCATGGATGAATTTTCTCACAGAAGTCCTGCACCAACAAAAGTTATGCCCCACCTAGAGTAAAAGCCAAGTTCTGAACTCAATTATTGCCTCGGTTTTCTGAATCAAGTTGTTTTTCAAGATTTATTCTATTTCCTTTATGGTAATAGTACAAAATATACTTTAATATTTTATAAAATTAATTTTGGGAACATCGAGCCTTGGAATCGCACGTCGTCTCAGTGTCTAGCTCTGGAAATATATGTAGAAATATTCCAAAGTCATACAAGAAAAAAAAACGAGACTCTATAGTTATATAATATGTTTCATGAGATAGAATAAACCTAATAATGTGATTTGGATTGAATTACATGTTCCTTGGATAACATATATATATCATCATCCTGTACCATAAAATTAATTACAAAAATTAAATAAGCATCATCGTGGGACTATCCTAGGATAACCTTAACAAGGAACCCATGTATTTCACCAAGAACACCATAATTTCTCACTTCCATCAGAGTTTGTCCAGTGTGATCCATGAATGGCCTCGCAACTATCACCCTTGGCCTAATGTGAGACAACTAACTCTCAGCCCAAACCTGTTATCAACACATATGGGACTGAGTCTCACTCATGGATTGGTGTAACCATCTAGACACTGAGTTCTTCTAAGGTTACTCCCATAGGAAACCAGTATCTATCATGTTATAGTCAAAAGAATATGCGGTGATCCCATCCTGGTATACCATCATCGCCCTTGGTGTATTCATAATCTGTCAGTGAAGCTGATCACAATCACGATGATCCCTTCCTTAGATTTCCATGGAAGGAACCTGAGTATCTCTCATGGGGTTCATAAATAATTTAATTAGGTATATTAAATAATATGAAATTCCATGATAGTATAAACTCCATAGCATGGGACAAGGATACTTAAAGAGGGATACACCCATTTACCATTTCATTTTAGAAGAATAAGGGCCATGTACTAGAGCATGTCACATAAAATTTCAAAAAAAAATTAAAAATTCTTTCACATTCAATAATAATTAAAGGGAATAATCAATTTCTGAATAGTAAAGGCCATAGTAAATCACTCATGCTAGAAGTCCAATTAGGGCATAATATATATATATATATATATATATATATATATATATATATTCCAATTAAAGATAATTCACCTCAATTGAGGAGTTTTATTAGAAAACGTGATTCATCAACAATTCCTTCGATTCAACATAAGAAATTCAATTTTATCACAAGGAATAAATAATTCCACCCTATATGTGGTTTTAAAATAGGTGAGCATCTCAATTTACTATGTAAATAAATAGTACTCCCAATGGGGTGGCTTAAACAATTGAAGACAACAATTAAGGGAAACTAAACGAACCCACCCTAAATATGTGGTTTGGGCTAAGTTAATCACCTCCAAACATAACAAGGAGGGTCTAAACACAACATAATGTGGTCTAAGTAATTTAATTTAAGTGAATTTATAAATTAGAATCAACACTATGTAATTATGGAACAAGAAACATGATAACATTTTATAAAAATGATGAAACTTAAGAAAAACCCTATATACCAAATACCTCATTCTTAGGACAACCAATACTTCCAATATCAAAGATTTATTTTGTATGATTTGAGAGAAAATAAAGAAACAGATGAACGTCCTATAAATTGGTAAAATCATCTCACACGAAAATAGAGTAAGAGGTGAGATGCTAAACAGAGAAGACAGGGAAGAGGAGTTATATAATTACCAAGGGATATCCAACACACTTGACGACACTCAAATAGAAGGTCAGATGAGGGAGATTCCACTATACCTATAGGAGGATGGGGGGAGATCCATAAGGGAGGTGTTGTGAGTGGGTGAGATAAGAAATAAAAGAGGAAGAAAGATATAACAAGGGAGAGGGAAAACCAGAATGTCACCCCTTTAATGTGGAGAACATTTTTTTTGCACAGTTGGCCAAACCATGAAGCAACCGTGTTGGTGACACTACATAAGGAGGGGGTCTCATGGTTCATACACATAGTTTGGGAAATCATGAAAAAATTGTGTGTTACCCCTATATCCTAAACCTACAAAAGGTCTCACAGTTGTGTGACCTAGTGTGCATGGTTTGAAAAAACCATGAGACACCCTCAAGACCACTAAGCAGGCCACACAATTCTTATTGGAGGGCTACACAGTTTCAGAAAAACCATATTCCCTAGATATCTTCTCATGTTTATGATGTTTCGAATCCCGACACTCCCAAAACTCGATGGGACACTCGAGGAACCCCATGGGACTTTATAAAAGACTAAAATAAATTCATTTAAGTATTCCAAATATTGAAATTTCATTCTAAAACCTAGTTTTTAAAATGGCCCATCCACCAAAAGATAAAATTTAAAATTCGTTTCAAATTTCATCCATTTCAAAAACATGGGATGCTATAACCTCCCCACCTTAAAACTTCTCATACCTGAGAATCCTTGGGGAAAATGAATAGAACATAAATCGACATACTCAGTTGAATAAGTCTTGATCAAATGGTCATGTTTTGTTTCCACTTTCCAAATGCACCTACATTCGTAACCTTAAACTTGTGGTAGATGAGATACTAAACTCAATCCAATGCTCGTTTCCCTAACTAAAATGCTGAGGAGAATCTTACTTGAGCCCATCCAACCCAAAAAAATTATCACACCATTGTCTCTTTAACCACCCATACTATGGAGCTTTCCACCAAAGGTTATAACTTTTTATAGATTCCAATTCTATTTCATGGTATCCCACCATCAAAATTATTGATTTAATCATGTCCTTATAATTCCAACGATGACCTATCTTGAAAACATTAAAAAATTGGTTCCTCATTACCACATATGATAGGAGGAGTAAGTATCAGGTAAAAGTAGCTCTGGTCAACTACCCACAAAACACTCATCTTAGATGGTTAGTGCTTTTCAAAACTAGTCTTGGTGCCCTTTAAACAATGGCACCTAGAAATTTTTCTCTGAGCATGATCTCTGAAGCCCATAACTAGCTTATGGTTAAATCACTAGTCTAAACATCCATTTTTTTGTTGTGCCCTGACATTAACATGGGTGTACACACAATCCACACAATTAGACCATCACCCTTGAAATATCTCATTTGAGCCTGGCTAAGAACCGGGGTAACCTCAAAATCATCAACTGGAGTTCAAGGAACTTATCCAAGACAGCTCATGACCAACATTTACAAGTGAGACGTCAGTAAAAATCTAAAGGTCCAATCATCAAGAACACTGACTTACCCAAATAGGAATATGACTCTTGATCAAGTGGAAGAAAAAAACTAGTGTCCATGAGTCCATACAAGGTGTTCCTACTCAGGAACCCAAAAATAACCCAGTACAAACAATTCCTTACAGCAACCATGATTTTGGAACACAACTTTGAATAAGTCTATTTACCCATTCCTCTAGATTTTTAAAAAAACATTAGTGCGGAATATAACTGACACTCTCTCAATGTACCTAGATGATGTCAAGATAGGGGACATGATCATCATTTATCCAAGAGTTCACTAAGAGGATTTGAATTATTTCAAAATGGGGTCCAAGACACTCCCAATACACCAAGGATAAAGTGCTTGATATTTTTCCAAAAATTTCATAACCAACTATTGGAAGGAAGAGGAGTTGAACCACTACTGGTTGACCTTTATTAAAAGTGCTCAGTTACACCTACCAATGTATCATAATTAACTGATCATGAGGTCTTACCAGTTGAGGCATCTTGTGATCACTCAAGGAAAACCACCAATGTCCATCCCTGAATAATAGTTCTTTCAATGGTTATTCACTCAACCAATCATATCATCACCATGCTTCCATGTAGGCACAAACACATTATGAAACCACTAGTCTCATGGGAATTTAGAAAGAAGGTGTCTATTTCAAATGATCCTACTCAGTTGTGTTCTTTATAATTGGAAGGAAATGTATTTCAACGCATATGACATGATGATATTCACCTTAGAATCATCCTCATTTCCCTTTACTAAGAAAGGGAACTCATGATATGGCACACACTCTATTGACCACCGAACACGAGTTCTAGATGTGGATGAAACATCTTATAAGGAGTTCAATTGATGGGAGAGACAGACTAGCTTCTTATAAGCACGTTAGGCCAGATTCATTTTAGACGTACATGTGACACTCCTCCGGAGTTGCATACTTCCATGCTATATCATTAATTGTAAATATGAAAACAACTAAACTACATTTCAAACACCTAATCCTCTTAAAACATCATCCTGAGAATTGGGTTGGGATTGATTCCCTATAACACCCAATTCACTCTTCTCCATAGGTGACTCGTGATTCAAGCATAAAATCTCAAGATTAAATGATTAACACAAAACTAAAATGGTTCATTGAACAACTAATCAACTCAATGGGTTTCGTGTGTATCGACACATACCACCCTGAGAAAACGACACATCCTTGATACTACCCATAAGATTATTAGCCCTATGCATTCAAGTATTGATGGCTAGTAAAAATGTTTAAACTAATCATCATATATTCCCATATAACTATTAACCCAGCTAGTGGTGTGTTAATTCATCCATCACTGAAGAAGATGAAGGGGTCCACACAACCCACTAAGCAGTCAACCATACCCTAGGCAAGTATAACCTTATGAATCTGAGCATTATATGATTCTCTCACCTACGACGTGGGTTAAAACACCACAAAATCACCTTTCAAGACAAGGAATCATTTTGGAAACCAATAATCCTACATGGTAATATGGAACCCAAACAACACCACATTCCCTAAAAATATTTACAAAAAACTCTCAATGCCTTTAAAGATCTGAGGGTGATACCTACAATGGGATATCCCCTTACTAAAACAAAAAGTTTCAATCCTTACAAGATTTTTCACCTAAAAAGGTCACTAGGCTTAAGGGCCTATCATTTAGGTTTGATCCATAAATGAAGTTCCCTATAGGTAATGCTCACTCTCCGGTTCTAAGGTAGCTACTCAAGGCAACATCTAAACTACCCTTTTACAGGGATTAAACCTAGGAACACCTCTACAAGTTTCATTGTGATGAAAAATTTATTACATTTTATCATAAAACATTTAAAATGATTATTTTTAAAAAATCAACCATTATTCATAAGGAAACATGAGTTAAAACAATATTTATATGAGGTCACAAGGAATATAGGCAATTTATATTAACTTACTTTTTAAAATGTTAATTATTTAACTGAAATCCCATCATAATTAAGCAATTATCACAAAAACACCACTTTAAACACCCTTAATTTATTTATAATATTTCACAACTTTATCAGTTGAATTAAATATCAATTCCAATCTATAGAGGAAAACACCCTTTAGGATGTAATTGAAATTTTAATTAACCAAGGACTCGTATAACTACATCTCAAGGCTGATTAAAGGTCTTTTATTAATTAAAGAGGGAACTGATTAAGTAAGATTAAACCATACTTCCTTATGTACATCCATATAGGCGGCCATAGACATTTCAAATGACCATCACTATATAACATAATCATACCCCCATGGGATTAATAACCAAGGAATATCAAAAGAAAAGATGACATACCAAGGTCTCGTTAATCCATTTTAGGTTCAACTAATATCAACCCAAGCATTTTAAACAGTAGGATTTAAACACCCCAGGTAGTTCATTTCTTAATCAAGATTCCACAACTAACCTACTTGGGTTCCATCGTACATTTAAAAATTTATTCATATGGGTCATAATTCACAAGGAAAAACAAAAAAAATAGAAACTAGATTATTTGAGGTCAAAATTTATAAAAATTTATATTATTAATAGTTTCTAAGTATATAAGGATCATAATAGATTGTTAGGTTATATGGGTTACCACTTCTCAATTTATAAAGTGCCCATACACTTTACAAATTTCTTGTGTCTCCCATCTAACCACAACCATTTTATCTAGGATTTAAAAAAATCAACAGCCTTAACATTTATGTAATATCCTTTATGTGTATAAACTGCATCTGAAATGGTTTTATTATATGGTTTACCATTTTCTCATTCATAAAGCTCTCATACACTTTATAAATTGAAAATTGGATCCAATTTAACTACAATCATAAATGTTTCATCCCATGGAACCAATTGTTCGTGGATCAAACATTTCATGATTGGTTAGTAAGGTGTCACCATCAATCTATTTAGTAAAAACACCACCTAGATTGATGATAGAATTTTATTTGACCCACCTTTTCATCACATTTATATCAGGTAATGTGATCCCAATCATTAAATAATTGTAAACATGCTAAATAAGCCCTAAATCATGACAAAACAACATAGCAGACTATTATGTAAGCATGGAAAACACCCAATCATGGGATACATGAAAAGAATGTTAATTAAATCATAGAATCATGTTGTATAGGAAAACATAATAAATAAATCCCATATCATGTTATCCAAATAAGAATTATAATAAATTCATAGGCAGGTATAAACTAATTATTCTACTAAAATAACTAACATGGTATATAAAAGTCATTCTAAAAAATATGCAAGCCACATCAATAAATTCTAAAAAACCTAGAAATGCAATCTATATGGCATGGAATATTCATGGCATGTGAATACATAAGTACCTCTAATGATTCATGTAATGAAATATCCTTACCATACTGGACCAAGAGTAAATATGTTAATATCATAAATTAGTAAGCAGCGAAAAGTACTCTAATCACTCAGAGTGAAATCACAATCAACTTGAATAGTGAAAAACATAAACAAAAATCCCATCCCTGGCCACTTGTAAATCTCCCTATACATTGGTTGATTAATACCAATCATGACTATTTACCAATAGCCACATATTTCTATTCTCCTGTCTACCTTCTTGAAATTATAAGACAAAGGAAACAAAGAACCTATTATACCCCTTTGTAACATCCCTACAAGACTAACTATGAAACCAGTAGTTTGACCAATCCTCAATTGTGACTCCCCAAATGCTAGAGTCTACTGACTTATAGCAATGGTTTGATAGTAGTATGGTGGTTATATTATACCCTCATTATTAGAGAAGAACAATGGTGTATTAGATAATAGAATCATACTAAACAGTGGAATCAGTAACCATAATAGACAAAGAAACGGAAGAAAAATATAATGACTGAATAAAAGTGTCCAACACCAATTATAAAACATTACATGAATTTCTAGATTATGTGGTATGGTATAATCAAGAAAATAAAATAGGAAGTACATTACAATGAAATGAATAAAATTCCCAAAGGATAAATCCATGAGATTCCTGAGTACCATCTCAGTCTTGTTCTCCTAGGATCCCTTGTAAAATACACAAAAAAAGAATTCAATCCATATACCTACAAAAATGATGGTGTTCTTGGGTACCCCAATATAGTGGAGTCTCAAGAAGGGTGTGAGATATACTCAGTATGCCACCACCAATGGTTTTTAAAATATAATCCAATTTGTGCATATAAAATAAGCAGTGTGTATATATATAAAAAGTAAGGAAACAATGCTAAATAATATATAACCAAATCAGTCTCATATTCTTAAAGGACACCTGGCCCAACCATACATGCTTCTGCCTAAGCCAGAAATGTTTGAACCATAGGCAACTTGTACAGTGAGATATGGGGGAGGAGATAATAAAAGTCATAGAATACATTTCATGAGATAGACTGATCCCAAGAATGTGATTTTTCTTAGAGGATATTTCCCTAGGATGACATATATGTATCATCATCCTTTACCATAAAATTAATTACCAAAATTAAATAAGTATCACCCTAGTCCCATCCAAGAAAAACCTTTATAGGGAACCCATGTATTCCACTAAAAGTTCCATAAATTCTCACTTTCATCAGAGTCCTTCCAATGCAATCAATTAATTTCCTCACAAGTATCACTCCCAACCTAATATGATACAACTAACTCTAAGCCCACACCTAGTATCAACACTTAGGGGATCAAGTCTCAATCACGTCCTAGTGTAACTATCTAGCCACCTATCCCATACAAGGTATCTTCCCTAGGGAACCAGTATCGCTCATTATAAGGTAAGAAGAACATACTATGAGCCCATCCTGGAATACCATCATTTCCCCCGACATATACACAATCTTTCAATGAAGTTGATCACAAGAACGATGAGCTCGTCCTTGGCATTCCATGGAGGAAACCCTAGTATCACTCACAATATTCATTAATCATTTAATCATTTATATTAAATAATACATAATAAAATGATAGTAAACATGACACAAAATAGGACAATGATACTTTAAGAGGGATACTCCCATCTACCTTTTCATTTTATAAGAACAATGTCAATGTACTCAAGCATTTCATATCACCTCTCAAAATAATTGATTAAAAAGGAAATCACATTCAACTATAACTAAAAGTCGTACTCAATTTATAAATAGTAAAGGTAGTGTTAAATCACTCATACCATAAGGACAATAAATGCATAACATATATATATATATATATATATATATATTACAATTTGAAGATAGTACACCTCAATCAAGGGGTTTTATTAGAAATTTTGATTCATCAAAAATCCCTTCGATTCACCTTAAGAAATTCAATTATATCACAAGGAATAAAGAATTTAGTATGTAAATAAATATAACACCCAAAGGTGTAGATTCAACAATGGAATACAACACTTAATGGATACTAAACAAACCCACCCTAAAGGGGTGCTTTAGACTGAGTTAATCACCTCAAACCATACCAAGGAGGGTATAAACACACTATAAAGTTGACTAAGAAATTTAATTTAAGAGAATTTATAAATTAGAAGTGACACTAGGTAATTATAGTGTGTGACACACAACATCATTTTATAAAAACAATGAAACACGATGGAAATTATATAGACCACGTACCTCATTCTTAGGACATCCCATATGTCTAATAACAAGGCTGGATTTGGTCTGATTCTAGAGACAATTAAGGGACATATGAACAATATGAAGATAGGTAAAATCAACTCACATGGAGATATCCCAATAGGTTATAATATAAACATATAAGAGAGGGAAGAGGATTCGTATATATACCGAGGGCTATCAAATGCACTTGATGACACTCGAATCGGAGATCAGATGAGGGAGATACCACCATACCTAGATGAATAAGGGAGGAGATCCATGAGGGAGGTGCTACATACAGGTGAGAGGATAAATAAATGAGGATAAAAGAAATAAGGAGGAATGGGAAAAACTAAAAATTCACCCCTTTAATGAGTTTCATGGTTTAGACACATGGTTGGATAAACCATGCACCAATTATGCAAGTGTCACTGCACAAGGAGGGAGGTCGCATGGTTCATAGGTATGGTTTGAGAACCCATGTGAAATATATGTGTTTACCCAATGTAAAAATCCAATAGAAGGATACACGGCTATGTAACCTAGTGTGGACAACTTGACAAAATCATGTGACAACCAATGGACCACTGATAAGGCCACAGGGTTCTTGCTGGAGGGCCACACGGTTTCAGACAAACCAAGTTCTTTAGCTAGCTTCTCCAGTTCTTAATTTTTAAGATCCAGACACTCATGAAACATAAGGGGACACCCAGGGAGACCCTTGGGACTTTAGAAAATTCTAAAACCTACAAATATAAGCATTAAAACTTTTGGAATTTCATTCTGAAGCCTGATGTATAAAACAACCCATCCACCAAATGATAAAATTTCAAATCTGTATGGAATTAAATCCAATCCAAAAACACAAGACTCTATAAAAATAATTTTTCTATAATTATAATATTGATCAACTTGATAATTTCAAAACAATACTGTCAGCTTCTAATTTAGTAACTCTTTCCCCATTATTGACATGAATATCTACGTCACCCTTTATTAACTTCCTTACATATCCAAGTCTATGTTTTTCAATACAAATGAGTGATGCACACCCGCTATCTAACACCCATAAGTTAGAGGTGGTGAAATTAATCTTGATAAAATTATCATTTATATGATCAGAACACTTCCCTTGAAATCACTTATCAACCCTATATAACAATCTATATTTTTTTAATAGGTTATTCCTATAATTGATCTCAATAAGATTATTATTAAGTATTCCATAATCTATAACAATCACATATCAGTGGGTGATTATATTGTTTTATATATTTAAATTGAGGTATTTTAATAAAATTTATCCCACTAAAAATAATGACCGTATAAATCATATCCATTCAGTGATAAAAAATACATATTTCACTAAGAAATGAGTCTGTTGTGGTGTTTCTCTCACCACTTGGTTATTTAGTTTTGACATTATACCATTCAAAAAAGTTGTGACTCTTGGATATTTGAATGGATAATCTTTTATCTAGTCCCATTTTTTGTATATAATCAACTATATTCCCCTGGTAACCTAATCATACAAGGGTATCATGTCTAGTGTAACCCAAAACAATGCTAATAATAAGCTAACAAATGACAATCATTGGGCATCCAACTATATAATAACCTACCGAAAAAGATAATATAGAGTTACATAACACTTGATTACCTTAAATAAGTTAATCTTAGGGAACCTATGTAATAATCCGAATATTTTAAATGATATTTTTTTCTTGAGAAAATTTATGTTATATTGTATCATACACAACAAAACTATTTCTATTTAATAATGAAGTGAGTATAAAGGGGGATGTGATCTTCAGGATTCGACCATTTTTTTTACCATTAATCAATATGACCATTGGAAACAATACTCTTGGTAATAATTTTTATGTTATAATTTTTAAGTATAAATGATAAAGAATAATTAATACAGAAAGAAGAAACTATAGCCTCAACCAATAGAGTCATGACGTACGAAGCCCATTTTTCAAGGCCTGGGAGGGAGGTAGAATCCTTAGAGTTTTATCTTGACCAATCTCAGGCTAAGCTTCAACAAGTGAAGCTATAATGAAATATCCTATAGGATAATTTTAAGTTAGTAGAAATTACCACTCAATTAATGTTAGCAGAGCCACCCCATGAATCTATCCCCATCGCACACCTTATCTTTAGGTCGTATGCAGGTGTTATAAGGGGTTATGTGTCAAGGACTTAGTTACATAAATTTTAATACCTTTGTATAAATAAAATTTTTATTCCATCAGTCATGTTTTAAGAATATTTTTTCATAATAAAATAATATGATGAATTTGATAAATTGAATTTTTAGACCCAAATTGTAATTTTTAGAAAAGATGTAATTTTTTTAATAAACTAAGGTATTATGAATAATACTTATTTTAATGAAATATTATGATAAAAACACTCTTATTTAAATATAAATGATAAAATAATTTTATTTTTTTCAAGTGGTGGATATTTTACTATGCATTTTCAATCTTCTATTATTTTTAATAAATAATTATTTGTTTATTTAAAAGTTATAATTCTCATATTTAGAGAATTATTCTGATAAAATAAATATCATTTTTAAAATCATAATGTCAAAATTAAGTTAGGGTTAATTTATTAGAATTTTCAAAAATACTTTATTTTTTCGTGAATAGTAAAAATACAGTTTGAGTTTTTCAGTATGTTTAATGAATTCATAATTATGTCATAAATATTTAATAAAAAATTAACCAAAATCCAAAACCTAAAATATGTTATTATATTAATATAAATTATTTTAATATATTTTAATCAATTTTCAAACCTATAATTTACTTTCCAAAGTCTAAAATGGAAACTTTAACATTAAAAACATTATTTTTGTGGAAGCATTACTTTTCCATTCCAAAATAAGTAGTATAAAATTATGATCAACTCTTTTGGGTTAATATAACATAAAATATGACCCAATTTTCCAAAAACATGGTTAAATACCGTGGTCAAGCCCATGGTTTTTCATTTTCCACAACTTAGGTTTTCAAGGCCTATATTTAGAAATTAATAAACTAATCCTACAATTTTTCTATAAATATCCACCAATTTTTTCATTTAAATTCACTAAAAATCCATAATACATGAATATATAGTAGTTTTACAACCCAAGGAGTCCTCCAAAGGTTTTCATGGTCCCCCATGGTCCCAATCCTGAAGTTTTAGGAGTAACTCTTTAAGGTAAAGGAAATCCCCACTTCTCTTTTCCATTCAAGTACCCTTTTATGTGATATGTCTTAAAATTTCCAAAATAAGTACTTTTTTGCACCTTATTTTATCACATTGCTATAATAATATTATTTTATGAATGGGTGAACTTTTTCCCCTCTCATTTTACCATTTTCTAAAACCAAATTTTATACCTATTATGCTATCAAATTTACTTCTTAAAATTTCCCTCTTCTCCTCAAGAAATTTTCTTTTTTTTGTGAATAATCAAACCTCTTTCTTTTCTAGGGGTATTCACCTAGATGTAAAAATTATTTATTTTATTCTAGTATTAACATACATGAGACCCAAATTTCCTTTTAGTGGTCCAAAAATGACATAATGATCATATCATTAAGTACTTTTGAAATGCTATGTTTTTTATATGAAATCCATTTATTTTATTCTCCATGATTTATTTATGAAATTATTTATTATTATTTATGTGGATAAAATTAATTACTATATATTAAGGTTTTTCCCTGATAGCACTCTAATGCATTTGGTAAATAATTTAGTCTCTAGAGATGACATGTTTTACAATACCTTGGTGAATAACCTTGGTAATGTTTATTTATAACACCTTAGGGATTAACCTTAGTGATATTCATATGAATGTCTAAACTAAATGTTCTATCCACATTTCCATTTTATTATTAATTTTTTTTATTATGATATGCCTCATGTTCTCTTTATCATTCCATAATAATATCCCTCATGTTCTTGTAGATATTCCTCAAGATAACATGTAAATTTTTTCCCTTACTTTCCCTTACTGGGCCTTATGATAACCCCTTCCTTTGATGTATGTCATCAAGTTATGAGATGTAGTGAATTTAATTAGAATGAACCAATTAATAATAATTTCAAGTGGATTAGAATATTTTTTTTGTTTTCATGTATTATGTACCTTATTTCCAAGAAAATTAACTTTAAAAGATCCTTTATTTGTACAATGTAATGAAATGTTATGTAATAAAAATTTGGGATGTCCTATTTGTTATCAAAGGATGGTTTAGTTATTTGTGGAGATTAGGATTTTAAAGATTCAGGAAGAGCCTTAGGTACAAGTTAAAATATAGGAAAATATTATGGTATTTTGGTGAATTATTAAGTAAGTGGTTTCCAAGAAAAGAAATCCTTGTCTGGATATGAACAAGTGGATGTGGATCTGGAATAAATGCATCTAAGGGTAACACCTGAAAGCACCACTTTGAGATAGAATCAAATGGGAACTAGTTCACAATAATGGGTCTTACTGTACTCCTGTTTTGACACTCCTGGGGGATATGTTTGGTTAATAACAAGATTTTTATGAACCATTATGAAGGATTTATAGAAAATGTAATTGTTGTTAAAGAATAACATATTTAAGCATGATATTTTAAGACTTAAAAATTTCTTTAGAATTATATGATTATTAAGGTTTCGTTGATTTAGAAAATGGTAGGAAATATAAGGAACCATGTAAAATGTGGGTGCAATGGACCATGCACTGAAATCCCTCTGATGGAAGATGGAATGAAAAACTTCATGAGAATGATGAATTAACTAACTTGAGTTGTGAATAATAACTTGAATCAATATGAGATACTAGATTCACCTTGAAGGGAACAACTTTTTATTGAGTCCTTTACGTGTTAATGACCACCTTATTTCAGTGGGTCTACCTACCCACTGATTTCTGAAAAATGGATAAGATATATAGAAAATATATTTTCTGTACTATGTTGTTTGGACCAAGAGAAAGTCACCATGGTTGTGTACTACATAGAGGGAGAATCTGATAAGTGGTGGAAACTGATTAAAAAAATGAATCCAATAAGGGATATTGATGCTATAAAGTGAGAATAATTCAGGGGAACCTTTTTCAAAAAATACCCCCGCCCCCTCGTTCGATGTGAATGAAAATAGAGAAGGAATCATTAAAGCTAAATCGGAAGGAAAATGAATCAGTGGGAAGCTATGAGATGAAATTTAAAAGACTTTCTCATTACACCTCTAGTTTTTTCATGGATCCTGATATAATGGTTGAAATATTATTTTGTGGAATAAGACCCCATTTATGGAATAATATAGTCAATCGAGGCTATGAAAGCTATGAGGAGATAGTGAGGAGTGTTATAAAAGTTGAACTAGAGTTCAAAGAGACATAGTGGTCCCATATATCAAATAAAAATAAGAGATCAATGGATCCAATCTTAGGGCATAAATTTGATCATTGAAGGGGAGGAAATCAAGTACAACTTCCCACATGAAAAAAATGTGGGAAGAATCATTTGGGGAACTAATTTCTTGGGAGTGTGAAATGTTACAAGTGTGGAAGAGATGACCATATTGCTTGGAACTATCATATTTAGGTGAATCCTTAACTTATTAGAACTAACAACAAAGGGAATATGGGGAAGGCCTATCCTGAAGTCTAATTCTTTAGGTGTGTATGACTAGGGAACTTTTCCAATCACTATCCAAATCAGAAGATAATATAGAGGAATCACCATTAACCTTTGTATAAGCCAAGAGAGAAATGTTGGGTTTTTTTAATCATGACAGTTGAAGTTAAAGCTCCAAATAATGTGGTGGTGGATACTCTAATTGTTCTCTCAAAGCTAGAAAGTACTTTTTTTTATTCAGGTTTTATGAATTCCTTTATTTCCTCTAAGTTTGTAAAGAATATGGAATCAATCCCTGATCTTCTATAAGTATATTTATCATTCCAGACTCCTAGAGAGATTATCCAAACATCAACAGTGTATAGAAACTCTCGTATTCACTTTGGTGGGCATAATATCATCGTAAATCATGTAGTCATTCCCATACTGGAATTCAACATTATACTAGCGATGAACTGTCTCTCAATTTATATGTAACATCCCAAGTAAATAAATAATATTACTTTTTCATATTTATTAATATTTGTGAATAAAATGTTAATTTTAATTTAATGGGAACGCTATTCTCGATGGCGTACCCAATACGCAACAACGAGTTTCTTGAAAATCTTACGTTGCACTCTAATAATACAATAATATTCTTTTAAATGGTAGTTAATGACTAGACGTTGTAATGGAGGTAATGAACAGAACAAACTAAAAAAATGATTATATATGTTTTTCAAATATTTTTACTTTTATCCAATAAATGTTAGAGGCTTAAAATATGAATGAATCCAATTTTAAACGTAAATATTCTAATATTCTTTAAAGAGTTGGTTAACCGCCTTTTGATGGAGAACCCTTTTTAAATCCACTTGTTGAAAATTTTATATGTTATATTGGACCAAATAAAATCCTTCTTTAGAATCAGGATATCAAAATTTACTTTGTGTAGGTTTTTGTTATTTTTTTTGATAAAGTCCATTTTTAATGAATAAGTGTAAAATGTTGTATTTTAATTCAAAATCTCTTTTTAATCTAATTTATTTATATGATTAGATCATATTTTGAATTGGTTTTAAAGTTCAATTAGAATATATTTTTACCATTTAATCCAATGGTGTTCATTGGAATTAATTTCACTTTGAAATTGGACTTAAACTAGTGTCAATCTTTTAATAGATATTGTTTCTTAAAACACGCTATTTTTTTTGACAGCAGGAATTAATTATTAAATTAATTAATGCAACTTATATGTTTTGAATTTTTTAAAATATACATCATTTTTGAATTCAGAATATCAAATATATCTTAGGGTGAATTTTTGGTATTTTTCTGAAAAACTTCAATTTTTGATGAATAGTGAAACCACTAAGTGGTAGTTAAAAAACTGATTTTTCATTTAAATTAAACTTTACAACTTCTTTGATTTGAATTTAAAAAATCCGACATACATGGTTGTCATTAGGATGTAAAATTTGGTTCAATGGGATTAAAATAATTTTTTGGTGAATAGTAACTTTTCAGTTTTATTAATCGCGATTAACGGTAATTAGTGTAATTTAAGGTAAAGATAATGTTATAATAACATGAAATGACCTTGACACATGTCCTACCATTATTGGATGAGTCATGGCCGACCAAGAAAATCCATGGGTCAACTTGGGGACCCCATGGATCCACTTTGGTAGGAAAATGACATTAATAACTTTTTATTTAAAGTTAAAATAAAAATGTCACAAACATGTATTTTTTTACTAAAACAATTTTTACATGGGGTTATAAAAGTCATATTTTTTACTATAAATATTCATTAGAAATATAAAAATATTTCCTACATCATGATATTTTTTTTATAATTTTTAGACATTAAATAAATAAATTTATTTATGACACCATGATGATGCAGTGATTACCTCATTAATGAACGATTTAAATAAAATGAGAAGATAAGGTAAAATATAAGACTTAAACTTTTCAAAAACCTATTGGATGGATGTATTTAGAACCCTTATCACCTTATCCTCTAAATATATAATTTTGGGACCTTTAATATCCGAAAATCATTTTATAATAAAGTAAATTTTCAAGACATTCCAAGAGTGCCCCTCCTCCCTCTTATAAAAGGCCTCCACCTCTACCACCTTACCCACACCTCTCAAGTCATTGGCTCAGCCAAACTCTGCTCATTTCATCTCTCCACATCCCTTTATTTATCATATAAGCCTTACCTTAGGCAGGAATCTCTTCAAGAAACCCTTTTAGTTCAAACCAAGAGGAGTTACCCGATTTAAAGGTAAAGTCTTCTCTAATGTTCTTTTGTTTTATTTTGCTTCTCCAACCCCCTAAACTCTTTTTATTCCTTTATTTTGTAACAAAAACAGTATATTCAATATACTAGGATATTTTTATGATAAGTATTCGAGCTAAACTTACACACACCTCCGTCTAATGGTTAAAGAACATACTGTTTCTGTGGATGGAGAATTACTACCTCACGAAACGATGATTGTTCTATCTTCTCCTACCACCTCTCATAGTGGCCATTATGATGAAACTATATTTATTTATGATATATATTATATTTATTTCCTCTCTATGCTTCTGTATTTTACATTTAAAACATACCTTTATTCTTTTCATGTTGTGAAAATGCGATAATTTCATTTGAGGAAGTGTGGACTACCGCCCCCTCAAGTGATGTGACTCATTCATGCAATAAATGGAATGTATAAAGAATTAAATTAATGAAATTATGTGACCTATATAACATATATATTATACTGGAAATTATAATATATATATATATATATATATCTCATTTAGTTTTAATTTCATTAAATACGAAATAGAAATGAAAGTAGCGTTCATGCGTACGTACGGCTTACCGTCTCCATGAACGGTGCATTTCATTTCTTAACTATAAATGTTATGTAATATTATAAATGAAAGTATTTACTGGTTATATATTATATATATGATATCTACATCATGAATATAATTCTGGATATAATGGATATTTTACCACATGAACAACTTGTAATTATAATAAGTTTACTTTTGACTCAAGTACCAATGATCGACAAAACGACCGTTATTAACTTAAATAATGACATAATGTTCATAAAATGGTAATAAATTATATAAAAGGAATAATGAACTTAAAAAAGGTTCTTAAGCAAGTATAAATTAACTCTATTTTATTATTCAAGAGATTGAAGAACGAACGAGTCAAGTCGGACACGAGGTAAGGGATCCTACCTATCTCTTTCTTTTTAAGTACTATATTTTATGTCATTTATTTTAAGATCCTCTTTATTATGTTGGGGGATGTTCCTTTATATTCCTCTTAATATACTTTCTATTTTAATATTATTAGATACCCTATTTTATTTCATCAATCCATTTTTTGGAAGTTTTAAGTGGCGTCGTTAGGCTTCAGAGTTCTCATAAGGGATTTTTCATCTCACTTTCATTCCCGTGAGATTTATGCAAAATTTGCCACTATTTCCTTTGAGTGGTGTATGTACTACCCAATATTCTACTCATTGTGTAATATACTTTCTTTTATGGGTATTTACATCAATTTTGTATAGTCCTTCTTTCATGGGGTGTACGTTTCGAATGTTACCCAAGTCGCTAAGGGAACCTTTCACCATCCTATTTTTAAAAGACTTCCTTTTTTTGTCCTTTAAATTACATCTTATTATGTTGGGATATGTTACTATATATCCTTATTGTTGTAAATTTTATGTCCAAGTGATTATATACCCTTTATCTCTCTCATCAACTCTTTTTCTAAAATTTGATGTGACGCTGTTAGGCTATCGAATTTTTGCAAGGGAACTTCTTAACCCAATTCCAATTATTTGGGTTAAACCTATACTTCTTGATCATGTCATGTTATGAATATGTGTGTATGATATCTGATTGTTTTACACTGAGTATCCACTTATATTTAGTGTATTTATATTTTTCACCCATAATTATGTCATTTATTTATCCTTGCTCTAATGGCATGATCCTTGATTGGGATTACATCTCAATTTCTTCCCATTGAGACATTTCTTAATGATATACACTTTAATTCATTTATAAAGTGTATATACATCCCCTTTTACTTTCCATATCCATATTATGTCTATACTAAAGTCATTTAAATGTTTTGAAAATGGTCTACATTCATGTGGCTTATAATTTAAATGTTCAAAATGGAAAAGGACTCTTTTATTAAAACATTATTTTAATTGGTTTTAAAGATTTATTCTTTTAAACATTTATCATCCATGTCCATGTTTTAAAAATGGTTTTAATGATTTATTTATATGTACATGAATGTTTTAAAACCCTTTCAAAATTTTCGAAGTGGTATGGGACAATTTGATTCTAAAATCTCTTTTAAATGTCTTCTTTTAATATTTTAAAAGTATAAAGGGATTTTTCTCTCATAGAGTTTTAATGATTTTATTAGATATTTTTATTTATGATAATATCATGATGTGATATCTTGTGATTGAAATGTGGAAATTTTATGTTTCTTTTATGCATGTTTTAAGTGTTATGATTATGTTATGGTTCTTGGGCAATGTTTGTTAAATCGGGTGGTTCTGTGATAAACTAAGGGCGGGTGAGCCCGAGATAGCTCTACAATGCATTGGGTAATGAGAAGGGGTTAAACGCTAAGGTTTATCCGAAGATATTTAGGGAATATACTGTGATGGGTATTCCAAACGTAACCATGAGGGTTACTCCCTACGTAAGAATGTTATGAATGTCTCAAGTTACCTTTACGTCTTATGATTTCTATGAGTTATTCCTAAATATTATGATTTAATGAGGTATGTTAAAGTGCTTATGTTTTATGAGTAAAGTATTATTCCATTTATTCTTATGTATACATGGACTAATGTTTTCTCTCCGTATTGTTATAACCCTTACTGAGCTTTTTATGCTCATACCAAGTTTTTTTGAAATGTTTTCCACGGGAATTAAAGTGGAATACGGTCAAAGATGGGATCAAGGAAATGTTATGATGTCTAAAACATGGAACTAGACATGACTCTTTTGTTCAAGAGTTTTTATTTTGTGAAAAAAAATGGAAACTGAGTAGGAGTGTCTACTTTGTATTATTTTGAGATGTAATAGTTATGCCCTAATTCTCTAAAACTCTAAACCTGAAAAGATCCTCAATGTGAATTATTCATTTAATTCAATAATATGGATTATACTAAGGTCGGGTCCTTATAGTTGGTATCAGAGGTCGGTTTAGATAACTTTAGAGGTTAGGGTATTCTTTAAGCATAAGTGACATTACCATAATGGTTAAGATTTCAGAAAGAGTCATAGTTTTTAGATAAAGTGAATGAGTAAGTATAACTTAGTGTTTATCTTCCTCATTGGTACATGATTATTTTGTTGATATAATCACACTGACATTTTTGGTTTTAGTAGATGGATGGATCTAGGAGGCACCAAAGTGACAATGGGTTTGAAGGAAACTGTGGTGGTTCTCTGATTAAAAGATAGGATGAAATGGGGGATTTAATGTGGAATCTCGTGGTTATTCTAAACCAACTATCAAGGAGTCATGATTAACCACTTGAACCTTGGTGAGTTCTCTGATGCATCATGTACGAGAGAACCAAATCGTTGTGGAAGTTCAGGTAATAATTATAATGGTAACCATTAGGGTTCATATGATCCTTACTTTTGAGGTAATTATGGTTTACAATATGTTATGATGTAAAATGAAAGGAAAGAGATAAACTTGAGGTTAATTGTATTATGGTTATTTTTTAAGATTTTATATCTTTTTGGGGAATGTTTTAAGAATTATATAGTTTTTGAAAAAGGACAACACGCAGACCGTGTGACAACCCGTCACGTCGGACGAAGCTATGGGAATCGAACCCACAACCAAAGTGCAACTAGTATTTATCACCTACCACTGGACTACGTGAAGTCCCTGGTTATTTTGACTAATTCTTTTTAGTTATATGATTTTATGAATTAATAATAAATTGATTTTGGGTTATCTATGGAAATGATTAACCTATTAGGGAGGATATTTCATTAGGTTAATTACTTTTCAATATGAGACTTTAAGAGAAACTGATGTTATTTGGAGATAAATACCTTGGAAGACTATGTGATTAAATCCTTCAAAGATTTTGGTTTCAATCTTAGTGTGGTTTACTTTGAATAATTTTATGGACAATTGTTTATGGAATGGTATTTGTTGAACTTTGGGTTTTGTTGGACAAATTTTGGAGATTAAGAATAGATTTTTTTATAAAGGATTATCTATTTTGGGGATTATCTGATCTTGTACTAACCTTTTTGGTTTTGGTTTTGGTTAAGGTCTAAAGACATGGGAAATATATAGTTCTCTTTTATGGATTAGGTGATTCTCAATAAGTTGATTATAGTTCTCTTAATGTGAGAAAGTCTTCCTAAATACTCATATTTTGGAGAAAATATGAGTTTGTGTAAGAAATCTAGTAAAAGTTGAAAGTCAACATGACAAGTAAGTATGTTTCCTTATGTTTTAGTTATGCTCATAAATAAATTCCTCAATGAAAAGTAACTTAAAATAAAAATGTTGTCAGTTGATTTTTCATATTGGGCAATCAAATACCGTTTAACCCATCACAAGTTTGTGATTTTCTGGTGGTTAACTTCCTCCTAAACATGTTTTCTATCACTATCCCTCAGAACATGAACCTTTGTTTTCTCTTCCATGTCCATGTTTTCCTACATGGAATCCTAGTATGGGTTAACTCAGGTGACCTTTGTACTTCTCTCTCTTTATTATAAAGTGATAGTTTTATTGACTCTTGTTCCGATGTAGGACTCTCAATGAAGTTTTCGAGCCCAATTTTAAAATTGCGAGGATGCAATTCCCAAAAGGGGGGAAGGATGTAACATCCCAAGTAAATAAAGAATATTACTTTTTCATATTTATTAATATTTGTTAATAAAATGTTAATATTAATTTAATGGGAACTCTATGCTTGATGGCGTACCCAATACGCTACAACGAGTTTCTTGAAAATCTTGTGTTTCACTCTAATAATAAAATAATATTATTTTAATTGGTAGTTAACGCCTAGTCGTTGTAATGGAGGGAATGTACAGAACTAACTAAAAAAGATTATATATGTTTTTCAAATATTTTTACTTTTATCCAATAAATGTTAGAGGCTTAAAATACGAATGAATCCAATTTTAAGCGTAAATATTATAATATTCTTTAAAAGGTCGATTAACCGCCTTTTGATGGCGAACCCTTTTTAAATCCACTTGTTGACAATTTTATATATTATATTGGACCAAATAAAATCCTTCTTTATAATGGTGATATCAAAATTTACTTCATGTTTGTTTTTGTTATTTTTTTTGATAAAGTCCATTTTTAATGAATAAGTGAAAAATGTTGTATTTTAATTCAAAACCTCTTTTAAATATAATTTATTTATATTATTATATCACATTTTGAATTGGTTTTAAAGTGAAATTAAAATATATTTTTACCATTTAATCCAATGGTGTTCATTGGAATTAATTTCACTTTGAAATTGGACTTAAACTAGTGTCAATCTTTTAATAGATATTGTTTCTTAAAAACACGCTATTTGTTTTGATAATGGGAATTAATTATTAAATTAATTAATGAAACCTATATGTTTTGAATTTTGTAAAATATACATCATTTTTGAATTCGGGATATCAAATATATCTTAGGGTGAATTTTTGGTATTTTTCTGAAAAACTTCAATTTTTGATGAATAGTGAAACCACTAAGTGGTGGTTAAAAAACAGATTTTTCATTTAAATGAAACTTTACCACTTCTGTGATTTGAATTTCAAAAATAAAACATACATGTTTGTCATTAGGATGTAAAATTTGGTTCAATGGGATTAAAATAACTTTTTGGTGAATAGTGACTTTTAAGTTTTATTAATCGTGATTAAAGGTAATTAGTGTAATTTAAGGTAAAGATAATGTTATAATAATATTAAATGACCTTGACACATGTCCTACCCTTATTTGATGAGTCATGGACGACCAATACAATCCATGGGTCAACTTGGGGACCCCATGGAGCCACTTTAGTATGAAAATTACATTAATAACTTTTTATTTAAAGTTAAAATAAAAATGTCACAAACATGTATTGTTTTACTAAAATAATTTTTACATGGAGTTATAAAAGTCATATTTTTGACTATAAATATTCATTAGAAATATAAAAATATTTCCTACATCATGATATTTTTTTATAATTTTTAGACATTAAATAAATAAATTTATTTATGATACCATGATGATGCAATGATTACCTCATTAATGAACGATTTAAATAAAATGATAAGATAAGGTAAAATATAAGACTTAAACTTGTAAAAAACCTATTGGATGGGTGGATTTAGAAACCTTATCACCTTATCCTCGAAATATATAATTTTGGGACCTTTAATATCCGAAAATCATTTTATAATAAAGTAACTTTTCAAGACATTCCAAGAGTGTCCCTCCTCCCTCTTATAAAAGGCCCCCACCTCTACCACCTTACCCACACCTCTCAAGCAATTGTCTCAGCCAAACTCTACTCATTTCATCTCTCCACATCCCTCTATTAATAATAGAAGCCTTACCTTAGGCAGGAAGCTCTTCAAGAAACCCTTTTGGTTCAAACCAAGAGGAGTTACCCGATTTAAAGATAAAGTCTTCTCTAATGTTCTTTTGTTTTATTTTGCTTCTCCAACCCCATAAACTCTTTTTATTACTTTATTTTGTAACAAAAACAGTATATTAAATATATTAGGATGTTTTTATGATAAGTATTTGAGATTCACTTACACAAACCTCCATCTAATGGTTAAATAACATATTGTTTCTGTGGATGGCGAATTACTGTCTCACGAAATAATGATTGTTCTATCTCCTCCTACCACCTCTAATGGTGGCCATTATGATGGATCTATATTTATTTATGATATATATTATACTTATTTCCTCTCTACGCTTCTGTATTTTACATTTAAAACATACCTTTATTCTTTTCATGTTGTGAAAATGCGATAATTTCATTTGAGGAAGTGTGGACTACCGCCCCCTCAAGTGATGTGACTCGTTCATGCAATACATAGAATGTTTAAAGAATGAAATTAATGAACTTATGTGAACTATATAACATATATATTATACTGGAATTATAATATATATATCTCTCTCATTTAGTTTTAATTTCATTAAATACGAAATAGAAATGAAAGTAGCGTTCATGCGTACGTACGGCTTACCGTCTCCATGAACGGTGCATTTCATTTCTTACCTATAAATGTTATGTAATAAAATAAATGAAAGTATTTACTGGTTATATATTATATATATGATAACTACATCATGAATATAATTCTGGATATAATGGATATTTTACCACATGAACAACTTTTAATTATAAGAAGTTTATTTTTGACTCAAGTACCAATGATCGACAAAATGACCGTTATTAACTTAAATAATTACATAATGTTCATAAAATGGTAATAAATGATATAAAAGGAATAATGAACTTAAAAAATGTTCTTAAGAAAGTATAAATTAACTCTAGTTTATTATTCAGGATATTAAAGAACGATCGAGTCAAGTCGGACACGAGGTAAGGGATCCTTGTAACGACCCGAAATTTTGAATAAATCTTGTTTCCTAATTTTGTGTGTTATTTTATTTTTATACTCAACAAAACTATTCTATTTGATAACATGATTATAATTAAAATGAGATAGTTTGGTTTTGACTGTTATATGACCATTGGTCAATATGATCGCTGGAAACTAAACGTTTCGATTATTGTCTCTAAATACAAGTGATCTTGGTTAATTAATATAGAAAGAAGATTTGATGGCATCATCCAGTAGTCTCGGGCCAATAGAAGCACATCTAACGGAAATTGGGAAGGAGGTAGCACCACTGGGCTTTGCTCTGGACCAAACCCAAGCCGAACATCATCGTGTGAAGCTAGAACGGAATCGCCTTCGTGAAAAGTTCAAACTGATAGAAATTACTACTCGTGCAATGTTGGCCGAGCCGCCCTCAGATTATCTCATCTTAGCACACCTTACACTTAGGTCCTATTCTAGGGTTATAAGGGGCTATGTAAGGAGACCGTAACTGCTTTGTGTAATCCTTTGAGATTAATAAAATTGTGTTTTCTTATTGTGATGAAGTTTGTGAATTTTAAAATGTCTAGATAAATATAGTATGCATATTTTTGATGAATTATAGAAAAATGATATTTAAAAATGTTTATATAAACCTTAAATAATTAAAAATGTGTAATGATTTTCAAAAAATGGTCTTCTACAATTATGTTCAATACAAAATTTAGAGTCTAATAAGATCAACTTAATTTTTGATGAATAGTAAATTATGAATAGTGATTTTATGCTTAGGATTATTAATGTGACCAAATGGATTAGTAATCTCACTTAAAGAAAGTATTAATATAATCTAGGCACCTTGATTAAGTAATGTGATTCAATAAAATTGGTAAATAACTGTTTTAGAGATTATTTGTCAAGTATTAGTTTTTTCGGGTGAATAGTGTTTTTTAATTTAAAAATCAAATTAAAAATATTTAGAAAATTATTTTTATAAAAAGGATTTCATTTTTGAACTCAGAGCATCAATATTATGTTAAGGTAATTTTGGAGGATTTTTCTGAAAAAAATGAATTTTCGGTGAATAGTGTATTTATTTAAAAATTAAATTAAAAATATTTAGAAAATTATTTTTATAAAATGGAGTTCATTTTTGAAATCAGAGCATTGATATTTGGTTAAGGTGAAATTTTGGGATTTTTCTAAGAAAGTTGAATTTTTGATGAATAGTGAAAATACAGTTTTTAAGTTATGGGTGTTTAATGACATCATTAAATGATGTATTAAGAATGTAATAAATATGGTCGACTTATGAAAAGTAAGATAAGGTATGAGGTGTCTCAAGTGGCCAATACCATGGGCAAATACAAGGGAAAGCCCATGGTTTTTCCAATACCACCAATGAGGTGTCCCTTGACCATTAATGTCTTGTCCCCTCACTTTCCCTATAAATACCCACCCTTTCCTCCTTTAGTTTTCACTCCCAACTTTCCCCCAATGAAGATATGGTCTCATTACCTCCCAAGGAGTCCTCCCAAGGTTCCCCCAAGACCTCAATGTCCCAACCTTCGAGTTTTAAGAGTTACGTTTTAAGGTAAGGGATCTTACCTCTCTCTTTCTTTCCAAGTACTCTCTTCTATGTCATATCTTTTATGCTCCATGTTCTTATGTTGGAGGATGTTATTTTATATTAATCCTACTATCCTTTTCATTTTCATATGATGATATACCACCACTTTCTCTCATCAATTCATTTTAAGAATGTTTAAGTGGCGTCGTTAGGCTGCCGAATACTTAAGGGGTTCTTTCACCCTTCTCGTTTTCAAGATCTATTTTCATGTCAAGTCTTTCAAATTCATTTTTATTATGTTGGGGTATGATCTATATATCTATCATACTGATATTTTATGATCATATGATGAGAGACCCTATTTGATCTCATCAATTCATTTTTTGAAGTTTTAAGTGGTGTCGTTAGGTTGCCGAATTTTTAAGGGGTTCTTTCACCCTTCTCGTTTTCAAGATCTATTTTCATGTAAAGTCTTTCAAGTTACTTTTTATTTTTTTGGGCTATTATCTCTATATATATCATACAGATCTTTTATGTTCATATGATGAGAGACCCTATTCGATCTCGTCAATTCATTTTTTGAAGTTTTAAGTGGCGTCGTTAGGCTGCCGAATTTTTAAGGGGTTCTTTCACCCTTCTCATTTTCAAGATCTATTTTCATGTCAAGTCTTTCAAGTTCGTTTTTATTTTTTTGGGGTATGATCTCTATATATATCATATTTATATTTTATGTTCATATGATGAGAGACCCTATTTGATCTCATAAATTCATTTTTTGAATTTTTAAGTGGTGCTGTTAGGCTGCCGAATTTTTAAGGGGTTCTTTCACCCTTCTCATTTTCAAGATCTATTTTCATCTTAAGTCTTTCAAGTTCCTTTTATTATGCTGGGGTATGATATCTATATCTATAATACTGATATTTTATGTTCATATGATGAGAGACTTATTAGCCAATAGAAACACATATTTTGATTACATTTTAAGGGTATTAAATGTTCATTTTTGATCTTATGGGCTTGAGTTAGTGGATTTTAATTTTGAACATCCATTCTCATCATTTGTGCACTTCATGCCTAATATGCACCAATTTAGGCCCAATGTTTCATTTGATTTTAAATAATGAAATTATCCATATTTTAATTTGATATTTTGGGAAATGGATATAAATATAAATATGAACATTTTTCATTCAGGGATCAATGGAGGATTCATAAAGGATGATGAGGATATTTGGCGATGAAAGGAAATAATTCTGGAGAAGGCAGATTGTATATCATCCCACTGATGGGAATGTGGGGCCCACAATACATGCCCAATGAATCCCAAAATTCTTGGTAGACTAGAATACATATATAGTAACAAATAATTCTTCTGGAGCCAGTGCTAATTCATCCTAAATGATGGTGATTAATGCTGCCCAAGTTGAAGATTAAATTTGGGTGAAACCAAATTTTGGCGCTGTTGCCGGGGACCCAAGTAAGTTACCTTAGACACTATCATCCTTTTCTCACCCCACTTTCTCTATTCTCACCCCCATCTCTCTTATATTTTTCCCCTTTCTGTTTGTGTATATCTTGAGAATCTAGAATCCAACTTTATGTATTCTCCAATGGAGTATCTTCAAAATCACCATGTCAGAAACTCATGCTGGAATCAAATGGAAATTCAATATTGGGAAACCTATAAATTTGAAAATTTCTTTGATCAACCCTTGAATGATTACCCCGTACCCGATGAGACGTACAATCAATGGGATAATGAATGTTTAAATTATCAGTTTCCTTCCCTCTCAAGGATGATTGAAGAGTCTAATCTTAGTGAAGTCCATAATGTTCAACATCCCATCCTATCTGTTCCTCAATAATTTCTTGAAAAATTGTGTAATCAAATGGATATAATGAGTTTAGAGGTATCATCTTTGAGATTATAACTACAATGCATTAATACTTCTGAGGAACTCATCCCTACACCAATTGTACCTTCCAAAACCTTATGTGGAGTGTCTAGTTTCCCACAATCCTCTCATGAATTAATTTAAGAACAGACCTTTGTATTTTGGGCAGGGGAAGTGAATCAAGAAATTTTTGAAGGGTCTTTAAATCAGGAGGAAATTGATTTCATGTATTCACAATAGGGGAATTTGATATCATGGATTGAGTCTCCTAAGTGTAACTTTGTTGATGATTTTTCAAAAACACCAATCACTGAACCACTAAGAGAAATAAAAAACATTGATTTCATGCCCATTCCTAATACTATTTTTTCCAATTTTTTGGTTGAATCTTCTGTTCAAAATGAAACAATTTTGTCAAGAAATTTGGAAAATGAAAATGTGTTGGATTCAAATTCACAACCTGTGTCTAAATGTCCTATCCAAACTGAGCTCAAAATCATTGTCCTTCCTTCCCCACTCGAGTACCCTATCATTTTTCTTAATCAAGATCTTGGGGGTTTCATTCATTCATCTCATGAAACCCAAAAAGTGGGGTTGATCTTTGATTTATTATGAATGACTACAGAAGAAAAAAGATCAACCATTTCTGATATTCCTTGGATTTTCCCATTTATTTTAGAAAATAGGATTGTTCATGAATCAAATTTCAAATCTTCTTACCAACCACAAGGGATACACATTCTTAATCATGTTGAAGTGGAGAAAGATGAGGTCATTAAAATTTTTAAAGTTGGAATTGGCTAAGTTGGGGGGTTCAAGTCGAGCTAAAGATGTTAAATTAAGCACTACATGGGAGGCAACCCGTGGTTTTCAAGTTTCCAATCATTTTGTTATTTTAATCAACTTTATATTTAAAATAGGATTAGTGGATCATTTTGATATAATTTTATTCTACCTTAGACTGTTGACATGTTCTTCTTTTATGAGTATGTATGGGTATGAAAGGGGAGCACTGTATTCATCTGTGTCACGCGGTGTGATCCCTGAGTAATACCTTACCCAGAAAATATAAAGAAAACAATGTATCATCAGTTTATTTTATTTTATTTTATGTTTTTGTAGGTATTTAAAAAAATAGATTGTTGACCTGTTCTTCTTTTATGAGTAAGGATGGGTATGAAAGGGGAGCACCGTATTCATCCGTGTCACGCGGTGTGATCCCTAAGTAATACCTTACCCAGAAATTTAAGAGAAGACAATGTATCATCAGTTTATGTTATTTGTACGTTTTTTAGGTTAAAAAAATACAAAATATATATATATATATATTAAAAAAAATTAAAGGCTTGTCATAGGTCATTGGGAAAATCTGGTCACAACCGTCCAAGCCATTGGGAGACAAACCAGAACTGAAGGGAGACATGGGAATGCATTTTTAACATCAACCACCAGGTGACTTCATTCCATAATTTTCATTTTCAATGTCTTCGTTGAACTTCTATTCTGCCCCTTCTATGTTTCAATTCTTTAAACACTGGGGACAGTGTTATTCCAAGTTAGGGGGGAGATGAAAATGTGTGGAAGGAAAAATTTCATTAACCTTGAACATGATAACACACATTCCAAACTCTGAAATTGGATATCAAATAATTTTGCATTCCTTGATTCTGATTTTAATGCAAGTTTATGTTCATGTGCATAGATATTGGAATGTGCGGTTGTCCGATGTGATTTTTCACTGTTATATTTTCATCCATTTAATAAAAAAACACAATTCACGTCCTCTAGATTGTGGGGTTTTAGTTTGAGTTCTTGGGGACCCATAATAAATAGCATAGGATTGGCGATCATTTTAATTTTAACAAGAGTATTAAAAAAAATCAATTGCGTGTAGAGCAATGAATTGATCTAATGTGTGGCTTTCGGTACTTGGGGATCACGACTCCATAGTTGTCTGGCCCAGATTTGGGAATTTTATCTCTATTTGTGGTAATTTGAATTTGTTTTTAATTGAGTTAACATGAGATGATGCCTGAGTATGTGAGCTTCACTTGGTGCCCAAAGGTATTTGAGCCTGGGAGTCATCAGTAAAGTCTTGCTACATGGGTTGACTCGATTTAGTTCAATTTCAATTACCATGGAAAAATTGAAAAAAAACCAAAAATAAAAAATAAAAAAATGAGTACTCATCTTATTATTAAAATTTGATTGCTCCTAGGGCTTCCATCTTTTCTCCCTCGAATGGAAATGAACCCCCATGTCTATTGTGACGCACAACACTTCATCATGCTTAATTGAATTTGGATGAAATATGGTAATGAATTTGAACAAAGGAATGGGCTTGGGCTTGAGATATGCCTATGGAAATAGCTTGTTTTAAATGATTTTGATGGGTTTCATAATTTTTTGGTATGAGTTCTTTGGGTGAGAAATGTGTATTAAAATGTTTTTGGAAAAGGTTATTCGAATTTCATTTTTGTGAGATATATTTTGCTCGGGACTAGAAAAACTCAAGTTGGGGGGTGTGATTATCTAATAGAAACACATATTTTGATTACATTTTAAGGGTATTAAATGTTCATTTTTTATCTTATGGGCCTGAGTTAGTGGATTTTAATTTTGAACATCCATTCTCATCATTTGTGCACTTCATGACTAAGATGCACCAATTTAGGCCCAATGTTTCATTTGATTTTAAATAATGCAATTATCCATATTTTAATTTGATATTTTGGGAAATGGATATAAACATAAATATGAACATTTTTCATTCAGGGATCAATGGAGGATTCATAAATTATGATGAGGATATTTGGCGATGAAAGGAAACAATTCTGGAGAAGGCAGATTGGATATCATCCCACTGATGGGAATGTGGGGCCCACAATACAAGCCCAATGAAGCCTAAAATTCTTGGTAGACTAGAAGACATATAGAGGAACAAATAATTCTTCTAAAGCCAGTGATAATTCGTCCTAAATGATGGTTATTAATGCGTCCCAAGTTGAAGATTAAATTTGGGCGCAACCAGAGACCCTATTTGATATCGTCAATTCAATTTTTTGTTGTTTTAAGTTATATCGTTAGGCTGCCGAATTTTCATAAGAGAAATCTTATTTTTGTCTTCCTTCCATGTTTTTCATTTCATATGTTATATCATTAAAAAAAATTTAACATGTTCTTAAATCCTTTATATTCTGTCCCCCTACTGTTTTATGGATCATTTATGAGTGGGTGACCCATGTCCCCTCTCTTTTCAAAATTTTCTAAAACCCTACAACATAGCAGTTATGCTGCAGAATTTTCATCTCAAAATGCCTCTCTCATTTTCTCAAATTATTTTATGTTATTAAGTTAATACTCAAAGCTATTTATTATATAGGTTTATTCACATATATATTAAAACGTTCTATTTTAACTTATGGGATTTACATACATGAAACCCGCTTTCCTTTTCCGTGGGTTTAAAGTGACATAAAGATCTTGTCTTTAAAGTAGTTTTTAAAATTGTATGATTATGAAAGGAAAACCATTTATTTTATGATATATGGGTTATTTATGAAATGTTTGATGATGATATATGTGTCTCACATGATAATAAAGACAAATTTAAGGGTGCACCCGGATAGCGCTCCAATGCATTGGGTAATGATGTAACCACTGGAGATTACAAATTTAAGGGTGCACCCTGATAGCGCTCCAATGCATTAGGTAATGATGTAACCACTAGAGATTACAATTTTAATGATATCTTGGTGAATAACCTTGGTAATTTTCAAATGAAACCTTGGGGATGGACCTTGGTGATATGTTCATGATTGTCTATGTTAAATGTTGTAGCCACATATTCAAGTTATGAAACACGTTATTTTTATTATGATATGCCTCATGATCTCTTTCTCATTCCTTAAAGTTATTTTTCATGACTTTTGATGTGTCTCAAGTTCTCATGTAAAATGTTTCCCTTATTTCCCTTACTGGGCCTTCTGCTCACCCTTTCCTTTGATGTATGCTCCCAGGTTATGAGATGCTGTAATGAACTTAGGATGAACAAATGAAGAAGCCTTTCAAGTGTTTAAGAAGAATGTTTTTTTTGTCTCATGTAATAAGTTCCTGGTTTCTAAGACACTAAACCTTAAATATCCTCGGTTTTTTATAATTTAATGAAAGTTTATGTGATAAAAAGGCGGGATGCTATAATCCTACCTATCTCTTTCTTTTTAAGTACTTTATTTTATGTCGTTTCTTTTAAGCTCCTCTTTCTTATGTTGGGGAATGTTATTTTATATTCCTCTTACTATACTTTCTATGTTCATATGATGAGAGACCCTATTTGATTACATCAATCCATTTTTGGAAGTTTTAAGTGGCGTCGTTAGGCTTCCGAGTTCTCGTAAGATATTTTTCATCTCACTTTTATTCCCGTGAGATTTATGCAACATTTGCCACTATTTCCTTTGAGTGGTATATGTACTGCCCATTATTCTACTCTTTGTGTAATATACTTTCTTTTATGGGTATTTACATCAATGTTGTATAGTCCTTCTTTGATGGGGTGTACGTTTTGAAAGTTACCCAAGCCGGTAAGGGAACCTTTCACAATCCTATTTTTAAAAGACTTATTTTTGTTTTGTCCTTTAAATTGCATATTCTTATGTTGGGATACATTCTTATATATCCTTATTATTGTAAATTTTATATCCAAGTGATGAGATACCCTTTATCTCTCTCATCAACTCTTTTTCTAAAATTTTATGTGACGTCGTTAGGCTATCGAATTTTTTCAAGGGAACTTCTTAACCCAATTCCAATTATTTGGGTTAAACCTATACTTCGTGATCATGTCATACTATGAATATGTGTGGATGACATCTGATTTTTTTACACTGTGTATCCACTTATATTTACTGTATTTATATTTTTCACCCATAATTATGTCATTTCTTTATCCTTGCTCTAATGGCATGATCCTTGATTAGGATTACATCTCAATTTCTTCCCATTGAGACATTTATTAATGATATGCACTTTTATTCTTTTATAAAGTGTATATACAGCCCCTTTGACTTTCCATATCCATATTATGTCTATACTAAAGTCATTTAAATGTTTTGAAAATGGTCTACATTCATGTGGCTTATAATTTAAATGTTCAAAATGGAAAAGGAATATTTTATTAAAACATTATTTTAATTGGTTTTAAAGATTTATTATTTTAAACATTTATTATCCATGTCCATGTTTTAAAAATGGTTTTAAGGATTTATTTATATGGACATGAATGTTTTAAAACCCTTTCAAAAGTTTCGAAGTAGTATGGGACACTTTGATTCTAAAATCTCTTTTAAATGTCTTCTTTTAATATTTTCAAAGTATAAAGGGATTTTTCTCTCATAGAGTTTTAATTATTTTATTAGATGTTTTTATTTATGATAATATCATGATGTGATCTCTTGTCATTGAAATGTTGAAATTTTATGTTTCTTTTATGCATGTTTTAAGTGTTATGATTATGTTATGGTTCTTGGGAAATGTTTATGAAATCGTGTGGTTCCGTGATAAACTAAGGGCGGGTGAGCCCGAGATAGCTCTCCAATGCATTGGGTAACGCAAAGGGGTTAAATTCTAAGGTTTCTCCGAAGAGATTTATTGAATATATTGTGATGGTATTCCAAACGTAACCATGAGGGTTATTCCCTACGTAAGAATGTTATGAATGGGTCAAGTTACCTTTGTGTCTTATGATTTCTATGAGTTATTCCTAAATCTTATGATTTAATGAGGTATGTTAAAGTGCTTTTGTTTTATGAGTAAATTATGATTTCATTGATTCGTATGTATACATGGACTAATGTTTTCTCTTTGTATTGTTATAACCCTTACTAAGCTTTTTATGCTCATCCCAAGTTTTTTTGAAATGTTTTCTACATGACTTAAAGTGGAATATGGTCATGGATGGGATCAAGGAAATTTTATGATGTATAAAACATGTAACTAGACATGACTCTTTTGTTAAAGAGTTTTTATTTTGTGAAAAAAATGGAAACTGGGTAGGAGTGTCTACTTTGTAATCTTTTGAGATGTAATAGTTATATCCTAATTCTCTAAAACTCTAAATCTAAAAAGATCCTCAATGTGAATTATTTATTTAATTCAAGAATATGGATTGTACTAAGGCCAGGTCCTTATAGTATAATGTTAAGATCAACTTCAGAAGTAAGGAAATCATAGTAGTCTTGAATGGACAACCTACAGTTGTTTTCAAATGAGAGATATCTTAACCCGATATTTATCTAGAATCACCTCACATAGTCTTCTTTATGGAAGTGATCGATGAAGATGAATAAATAAAACTATACAAATAGAAAATGTCCCCATAATTCATAAATATATTGATGTATTTTCGTGTACACATTGTGGGTTCTGGTGTATGTGGGTAGACTCTAATGTTTTCTCTTAGGGAAAAGGTATTGAATGGAGCTAGACGCTTGGTATAGGTTTATCAGTTCGTGGATATTGAGTATTCAGTATGATCATATGTGAGTTGGTCTAGAGTCCAGTATATTTATTTTTAGTTATAGTCAGTATGAACTTTCTAGTGTGACTTTTATTTTATATGGTGTTTTTCTTGTGTTTATCAGTTATTGCTGCTCTGTTCTATTTTACTGCATCATGTAGATAGTCTTACTAATTATATTATGGACTATATGGGTACAATGGGATCCATGTTTTATGCCTATAGGTTTGTGGTATGTCCACTATATAGATGAGTCATGCTGAATTTTGATAGATTTGGACATGACTCTCGGGACTTGTTTTGGAGGGCATAGTCTCCCCACAACAATGTTAGACCCTCACCACTAGTCAATAGCCTCTGACGTATAGAGAGGTGTGCCTAAAGTCATGTGGTGACCCCCACTCCCAAGTTGGGGTGTTACAGTGTGGGGTTAAAATAGTAGACTTAGGGTAACTAAACGTGATTATATTACCTAATATTGATTTATTTATTGAATAATTTTAAATAATAGTAAAATTATAGTATTCATTTATTTATTTTGAGTTCATTTCACATTTGATTTAGAAATAAATTTTAATTTCAAAATTAATTTAATTAATTATTATTAATTCACTAATATTATATTTTAAAATGATAAAACAATTATACAATATATTTAGTTAATTTGATATCCATTCATTTCATATTTAAAAATGGATTTTAATTCATTTAAATAATAAATAGGTATTTAAATGGGTGAGTCTAAATGGAAAAAAATCACCCATAATCAAATTAAACTACAAATCAAACCAAATCAAACCAAAATAATGGGTTTTTTGGGATTTTTTGTAGATAGAATAAACCCAAAGGTCTCGTTTGATAGGATAGAATGAATTTTGATGGATAAATAATTAAAAAATGAAACAAAGTTAAAAAAAACATATCAATCTTCTTCCCTTCTATGAAAGTTGAAAAGGAATTGAAACAAGGAAATTTTTCATAACGAAGGAAAAAACATTTTCTAAAAATATATATTTTGGGAAATTAATTCCCAAACTACCTATGGAACCAGGGGGAATTTTTATAGAAGTATGGGTGTTATCCTAAAAATTTAATTCTTTAGAATAAATGGGAGGAAGGTGTTGTCCAAAATAGCAACTTCTTCAAACAAAATTTTTAATAAGTCGCTTTCAAAGACAATGCCCTCCCTTCAAGGTTTTTAAATTTTTTTCATTTTTTATTTTTGTTTATATATATATAATATTTTTTAATAATGTAGTTCATAATATTTACTAATAATATTTAATATATTTAATATTTATTAATAATTTATTTCATAATATTTAATAATAATATTTTTTATTTTTATTTTTTCGTTTTTATATGATATATTTAATAGTTTTTTAATAAGGTATCTCAAAAAATTTAAAAATAATATATTTAATATTTATTAATAATATAGTTTATAATATTTAATAATATATTTAAAATTTATAAATAACTTAGTTCAAAATATTTTATAATAATAATAATAATAACATAACTAATAATACTAAATAATAATGTAATTAATAATATAATACTTATAATAATTATGCCCATAAATTTTTTAAAGTGTAAATGTTAAATTTTTAAATAATAAAGTATTTTTCATGTAAATTTTTTTCCTATTTATTATATTTCATAAATTAATTTTATTTTGAATTTTTTTTATATGTTTATTCAGTGTGTCAAATTTCATTTAAATTTCATTTAAAATTTATAATTTATACACTTTAAAATTCACCTACTTGAAAGATAATAATGCTTCAAGTATGTGATGTTAAAAGACTATAATTTGTAATGTATTAATAAAATATAAATCAAAATTTTAAATAGTGAATAAACATATAAAAAATAATTGAAAATAAATTGAATTTCATAAAAACAATAAGTGGAAAACAATTTTAATGATACAAAATATTGTTGTTTAAAAAAATAACATTTGTACTTATATTTTTTTAAAGATAACATTTTTGTGTTAATTAAATTTTTTGTTTGTTATTTTTTAACATTCCATTAATTTAAATTAATTTTTATTTGTGTAATTGATGTTTTAAATTTCATTTATATTTTTTATACCATATTTTATGGCCAAAATTATTTTGAAATGTAAATTTTATGTTTAAATGAATAATTTTTGGGTCATGTAAATTATTTTTTGTTTATTATATTTACAAAAATTTTTATTTTCAAATATTTTTTATATATTTAGTCAATGTTTTACTTTTAATTTAAATTATACTTATAGTTAATATTTTATAGTCTTCCAAAGTTACCTATATGAAACATAATAAGTTTTTTCTGTTTCAAGTGAGCGACTTTGAAATATATTAAAAAAATTATAAGTACTATTAAAATTAAATTTAAACCATAGACTAAACACATAAAAAATAATTAAAAATAAAAATATTTTAATCAAAATAATAGACAGAAAATAATATAGATGATAGAGAACATTATTGTTTCAAATCATAACATTTAAACATTAAAAGAAGTTGGTAAATTCAAAATCCTAACAAATATAAATTATAATTAGATTATAAATGAAATTTAAGACTTGTACTTAAAACATATTAAATAATTGAAAATAAAAAAAATTGAAAAATAATAAATGGAAAATATTAAGTATCAATAACAATATATGACTCAATAATAATAATATAAAATAATAAAGTAATCAAAAAAAATTAAAAAAATTATTTATTAATGATAATGATAATAATTATTATTAATTGTATTATTAATATTTTTAATGGCATAATTACTAATATTATATTAATAGTTAACAATATTTAATTATAATACAATTATTTACATCAATAATAATAATCATTGTGACTTTATTATCATGACTTAATTATATTTTAATAATTATTATGACTTTGTTATCTTTTATTTTAGGATTCTTGGTCTTGTGGGTCATGAATTTATTATTAATAATATCATTATCGTGACATTATTATCATAACTTTATTATCAAGACTTTTTTATTACCATGACTTTATTAAATAGACATTATTATTCATGGTCAAGCCCTTGAATAAGTGTATTTTCTTTTCTATCTAAGAGAATATGTAACCGTCTTTAATTAATAATAATAATTTTATTATTATTATTCATAAATATAATATAAAAAATTAAATGACACAAAAAATTTCTATTTAATAATATTATTATTAATTATATTATTATTATTATTATTTATTAGTATCTTTTAATAATTTCATTATTAATAAATGTTAATTAAATTATTATTATTAAATTAATCAAAAAAATTATTTATTATTATTATTAATTAGATTATTAATTATAATTATTTATTTTTAAATATTAAATTAATTATATTATTAATTACCAGTAATTACATTATTAAATAATAATTAATTATTAATAATGTGTTTTGATTAATTATTTGTTATCATTAATGTATTATTATAGAAAATATATTATTCTTTTATCGGTGAAAAATAGGTGTTTTTTCCCACATGGAAAATATGGAAAATATGTGAAAATCTATAGTCTTATAAAAGGCGGTATTGGGTGACATTTCATTTAATATTTTTTGGAATGCTTGAAATAAAAGTAACTAGTACTCGCCTGTGCATTCACATAGTGATATTATCCAATGATCTAAAAGTTGATTCATTGCTCAATTAAATAAAAAAAATATCCACTACTCGAATTAAATAAACCATCAACTGCTAAAAGAAAGTAAATCAACTCATAATAAGGAAAAAATATATACCATAACTACAATTTGGATTAGTCCCATGAAAATCAGTATAGTGAAACACCAATAAAAAATAACTAATACAAAAATTATCTTAAGAAAAAAGATGAAGATAACAACAATAATGGTCTTTTAAGAATTTTGTAGGATGAAAAGAAATCAGGATGATGGCACCAAAAAAATCTGTTTCTGAATCTCAAATCTTGAAAAGGGGTGATGGATGACAATTGAGAGAGTTAGGGATTCTTTTCTTCAACATGATACCATGAGAGGATCCAACAGTGCACATAGACTTCACCACCCCCTCAGGTTTTGCTGGTGTGATCTTCCCTTCATGATTTAATGATGTAGCAGGTTCCTATTGTGGGATGGCAGTACAATAGACTTCTATTTGAATAGAAAATGAGTTGATGATGCAGTAGGGTCTAGGTGTGGGAGGTCATTACTTAGACTTCCATTTGAACAAAAAAACCCACACTATAATGTAAACACCCAATTAAGTAACACAGTGAAACATCAGGCATTGCAATGTCAATTAATTAGGAAAACTGTAAAACTAACAAAATTTATATATTGATCAACATTTAATATTGTTATTTCATGAATAAATAAAGGAAACCAAATACATTAAAAAATATACTACATCACACAACAATGCTAAGAAAATAAACCAACTAAAGATATGTAAACCAATTAAAGACTACACACTATAGTAAACATCACATTTTTGCTTCAAAGAAAAATAAAAAAACCGAGAAAGGTCCTTAAATCATATTAGGTTTAGAGACACAGCCTTAATTCAATGAAGATAAATCATCTAATATGATTACATATAAAATTTGTAGATGGAAATTTGAAACTTACAGATTGGACAACATATTTCCAGTACCTTGTAAATGCATGAAAAACATTCAATCTAGTTTGTCAATTTTTTCTTTCTATTATCCATTATATGGAGATGAAGATCATTAGCATGAGTTGATGTTGGCGTGGATTCATGAGGTAGTGAGTCATTGTGTTTGAACACATCATCAGCATCGAAGTCAATCAACAGTTTTTTCTACATGAAGATATCATTATAATGAATGAGTAGCAGTCAATACTTATAAGTCACATCATTGAAGTATCAATGTAATATTTAACAGTTAAAAATTTAGAAGAATAGATGTAGTGGTTTTATAATAAAAGGAAAAAATAAAAAAAAAATGAAGAAAAATCCAGTATTTTCTATGACATGTACACAATGACAGTAACAAAAAATAAGATAGAGAAATTATACCTAAGTTGAATATATAGTTGTACTTGTTGTATCGAAGCTAGCATCGGTGTTGTAGCTTACTTCTAAAGATCCAACGCAGTGATATTCCTAAAACAGATGGGTAAAATGAATATTATAGGTATGTGGTGACTATTTTGTAAATAATAAGAATGGTAAAAAAGAAAAAAAATAGTATATGGTAATTACATTAAAAATAATGTTGTTTCATGAAACTCATAAGGCTGCCAACAAATTGTTTTGGAAGAATGACTCTATTTACCTGGTTGTCTGCAAAACATTGATGATAGATGTTGATATAATTTTCATTATCACTGATGAAGATAACTATGTATTTTTTCTATTTTTAATAACATTTTCAATTCTGAATGTTATAACTTATGACATCGAGTGAAAACAAAACTATATTTAATTTGACCATGTTTACCACTAGGGGAAAACCAAACTCATCCTGGTCCTATTTTGTAATTCAACAGAACTGTGAGTTTAAAAGAACATAAAATACATGAAAAAAATATATTTGAAGAATCTTGCTTGTGTCAGAGCATCTCTCAACTGAGAATCTATTTTGTTTATAAACTGTATGACTTTCTTGTTGAAGAGAATGATAGATAGTGAGTCTTTGTCATCTTTCACCAGCAGTTGAACTCTAAACTTATTGTATTTATAGTTTTCAAAGGTAATGGTGTTCTATCAATAGTATTAAAGTTGTATACTAAGCATATGATGAAGTAATATTTAGCAATAAAGGAAGAAATTAAATGAATACCTTAGAGTAGTTAAGTATGGTAATTTTTTACAATTCTAGCACCAAATGTTCCCATACCCAGTTTGTACTTTCTTCATGCAAGAGTTGCATGATTCAAAATACCAGTTTTTAGTGATTTGAAGTTTTATTATTATAGCTGAAATCAAACACCTTGTCATCTATGAGACTATTAGTGATATTAATATATTCATAAAAGTTGGTCTTACATTTATAGTGTTGTAGATGGTATATTCAAATAAAAAATTCAGGATATTTTACTTACCTCTAGAAATTTTTTAACATCAGAAATAATTTTTTTGTTATTCCAATAAGGTAAAGGTGTAACAAAACTATTTGAATGTGTTGATGGTGTAATTTGAAATTGCGACTAACTGATGAAGCCATATATGATAGATGCAGAAAATGCAGTATTGAAAACAACAATTTATGTAGATTTCATTCATGTTGTTGGTATTTGTAAATAGAAAATCTGGACAAATAATATCAGTTAACATGTTACCTTCTTATGAAGTTATAGACTATTGGGATTTACAAGTTCAGTAGTATTTTCAAAGCATTAATTGAAGTGGTGATAATAACAGATGCTGGAACATGTTTAAGAGAATAATCATAATTTTAAGTGACTAATTTGTAAATAGTAAAATTTTCAATAAGGTAGAATTTATAATATGTAGCTAGATTTTTTATAGGTAAATCGCTTTCCCTTAATGAACTTCAAGATAAATACTTTTGAGGAGTCATTTTTTTTTCAAGTAGTCTTACATTATGTTGGAACCCCCCCCCCCTCAGCTATAGTTTATTCGCAAGCCTCTAAAATAAAACATAGTAGATTTGTTGGTAATTGAAATATTTTATGTCAATTGTAGTGAGAAGAGAAGGATGCTAACCTGTCATCCTCTAAAACAATTTGGATCTTTTGGCTGGAAGTACTGATAGACTGTATAGGATTTGATTGATGTAGATGTCCAATAATTTCTATAACAGGTAAAAGTAATGTAAAAAATAGAAGTTTTTTATGAACAGAGTATCACTCTTAATAGTGTATTAATTGTATAGAATATGATCAAAATTAATAGTATATGAAGGAATATCTATATCGAGATACTGTATTTATTAAAAACATGAAATAAAGATGAATTTGAAAATCATATCATGCCAGAAAAAAGAGTGGTACTAAAATGTAACTATTAATTTTTGTTTTGGAACCCTTTTGTTAATGATGTCAGGAAAAGAAGTGAAGTCAAAACTGAACAGTGGTAGTTGAACATCGTTCGATTGAACATATGTTGTTGTTGTGAAAAATAGTCAGCAAGTATGTCTTTTCCCCAAGTAGCTTCCCTGATTAGGACCATTTTGGAAGTTTTGTATAATGTATCAAAGGTCTTCACGCATGCGTGGTTTGTTTTTGGTGATTAGCTGGTGGTGTGTAATTGTACACTAAATTTTGGTCTTCTATATCAATTATTTTTCAAAGTAAACCTTTAAAAACCATATGTCACATATCGTGGATATAAAAAATTGTCCTAAAATATAAGTACATATTATTAGAATTATGGAAATGGTATAGAAATTGTAACTTCTTGATAGGATAAACTCACTTGTGTGTCACATAGAATTAGATCGATAGTAGTAACATAGAATTTGGGTGATGAGTGGAACCCCAGATTCAATACACATACTTGTATCTTCAATGTTTCATCGCCATCAATAGTAATCTCATTAAAATGACTAAATCTTCATGACATGTTTTCGGTTCTGTATGTTTTAAATTAGTGTACAGATATAACATAGTAATCAGCAATGTAAGTCATGTGTTTCTATATATCTAAAATTAATAACAGTATTGAAATGTATATATTTGAAATGAAAAGAGACCAAAGAAATATTATCAAAAATTTATCTGTAGACAATGTTTTGTGTACAGTCATAGGTTGGGTTATCTCTATCATCAACAATAATTTTCAAACCCCTTAGTGATGTCACTCTAGATACATCAATATAAAGTTATCCATGACAGAACACAGGATTTCTAAGATATAAACAAACAGAAGACAAAGATAGGCCTTGACTTTTATTAATAGTCATTGCATAAGAAATAGTCAAAGGATATTGTCTTATTTATAATTTGAAAGGCCATTTATCATCAGTGTGGGTTATATTTACCATTGGGATGAAAGAAAGATACCTAGAATGATAACCAGTTTTAATTTCTACTCTGGTGAAATGGTCACCCAAGTGTGTAACAATCAGACAAGTACCATTTAATAACCCCACTGATTGGTCTACATTTCTAAGAAACATAATGGGTACCCCAATATTCAAAGTAATTTTGTGTGAAGGAAGCCCAGAGACATTGATATCATTTAAAACATCACCTGTTTATATGTTCTCAGGACAATCTGTATCAAAAATGGCATTTCAAATAGAATCAAAACTAAAGTATTTTTTTCCTTCTGAAGTACTAAGAGTTAAAATTTTGTCATTTACTTCCTAAACAACGCCACGGGTTGGTGATAATATATCACATCCTTTAAAATATGATACATATCTAAAGTTATAATTGAATTATAGGTAATAAAATTAAACAGATGTTGTTAATGGGGATTTATTTATTATCAGAAGATATGTTGATGGTATTTTAATGCATGTGTCACCATCATTGATCTCACTAATGCATCCCTCACCAATATCCAAAATCCACTTAGCAAATTTTTGAACTTCATTTGAACCATAATTTGTATTTTTTTATTACAACATCATTTTTTGGGTCAATGTTAAGACCTAACAGTGTTTCCATAGATATGATGACCTTATACTTTCAAATACAATGTCACTTTTGTCACCACCAGGGATTATAAGAAGTATTTGTCTGAAATCTCCACCTAAGACAACCGTTATAAATCCAAATGTTAAATTAGAAGAATTTTCATTCTTTACTCATAGTATATATCTTAATGTACGATCAAGAGATTCAAAACAGTATTTATGAATCATTAGAGCCTCATCCCAGATAATTAATTATGTTGACTTTAGCAGTTCTATGACATCACTCCCTTGCTGAATATTGTAAACCGAGTGGTCATTTATAGATATTGGAATTTGAAATTTAGAATGGGTTGTCCTCCAACCTGGTAAGAGTAATTATGTTATTCCACTGGAATAAATTTCAAGAACAATTTTACCTTTTGACCTTAGTAGACATGTTAAGACTCTCTATATGAAAGTCTTACTCGTCCCTCTAAATCCATGCAAAAAAAAAACCAGTAACATAACATAACACAGATGTAATTCTCCCTATAACTTATTTTTTTTCAATAGTAATCATACCGTGTAATGATGTGTACTCATTGTGAAGGTTTTCCCAACTATAATTAAGCTCTTATACAATCAACTGATTTGGTTGAGCACCAATTGAATAATATGGAATGGGCATTGGATTATAACATTGAAGAGATTTACCAATGCTGCAGAGAATGTTTTATATTTCAATCAAAGAAAACATTTGTATTTGATGATCCATGAGTTTCAAGTCTATAGGAGAGGGAAATAGTATTAGAAAGAAATATATTAACATATATATCTAGTGACAGTGATAGTAAATTGTTTATACCATGTATTTTTAGTTGCTGTTGTTGGGAATATATAATATCTTTATTTAGAATCTTCCAAGTTTCATGCCAAAAAATGTCAGATCGAGAAATGGTATTTGAGAATAACATTCTGGTGAATATTATTTTCAAATAGTGTCTCATTCCCTAAGTAGTGACATATTTTAGTGCTTGAATAAACTCATTGTCATTAGCTAACAGTTCCATTGCTGAACAGGTTTGTCTAAATGTATGATGAGTAATGTTGTTCACCATTCTAAAATAATCATATGAAGTCGCACCTCTGACCTTTTTAAGTAGAATCTGTAAGTAATGTAGTTATCTAGAAGAGGGAAACACATAGTACAGTCTGCCAATAATGAATCCCTATTATTGTGGATACCATTTCTTTTCATGATAGTGGAATACAAATCTTGTTGGGAATTCTTCATATGTTAGACTTCTTCCCTCTGGGTACAACATATTTTCTTCAAACCAAGATGTGAATATGGTATCAAAAATGTTTCTCTTATTTAAGATGTCTTCAATATTTTCACAGTCTACATACATCACATTGTTTTTTTCTGGTAAATGAAAATGAAACCTATCAACTAGAGGATATCTATAATGGATGTCATAAGAAAATATCCTTCAATAATATTCACAATGTGAGATTTACCGATAGTCTTAGTACGTTTTAATCTCATCAACACTGTTGTTGGACAGATGTTTGTTGTTACTGTCATAGAGTGTAGCAGTTACACGATCATGACCCTTGCTTATATATTTAAAAAGGTATTTTATAGAAGATGACTGGTTGAAATTTTTGATATTTATATGAGTTTTATATTTTAACATCAAAATTGGATTGTATAGAACAACAAACTGATTGTCCAATGCTATGAAATTTTTTACAATAGTACATCCAAAATTTCTTCTCTGATATATAACATAACTTTCATCATCTGTTATTGTATGTATAAAAAAAATTGGATAATACTTTGATCATTTTTCATTCCACATACAAGGTGAGTGATGATTGGAATCACCACAAGGCCCATGGATCATAAAATTTGTGACTGCTTCATGAATTTTAGGGAAGGTACCTTTATTTGGAATTTTAGCTGAAATAATTCCGTTAATGTCTATTGGAGTGAAAACTTTGTCTTCATGACTAAGAAATAATATAATGTGCACATACAGCAATCCTCTTTTTTGAAACTACACAGTACGAACAACTACATTGGAGATAGTAGGGTGGATGAAAAAACATGTGACATTTGCTAGTAAAAGTAGTCATTATAAACATATAATATATTAGTGATGAAGTTTCATACCAGCTCAAGACTTTCCAAAGAAACATCCTTATTGTAAATCTTTCATTATTTATTCAACCTTACTATTGAAAATTCACGACGGTATATGAGGATAGTTCGATGGGAAAAGATTGTTTACTTTAAAAAATCTTGAAACTTCAGGACACATTGGATTAAATGTAAATGTTAAAAAAGATCTTGATACCCTACCCAATTACATATTTACATATCATCTTAGTAATTTTGAATCATATACCTTGGACCACCTATAAATGTGGAAGGTAAATGATACGCTTCCTACATGAAAACCCATCTCGGTCACCTCTAAGGAAAGCATCTTGCATCCCATTATATAGTTCTTCCCTCAAGAACTTTTGATTAAAGAAAATAAAATATAGTCTTTGAGTCTCAATCATTATATATGCATCTATAATAAACTGTTACAGAAGCTTCCTAGAATAAAGAAGACTTTAAGCATCATTGTAACAGAATTAAAGGTGAAAGGAGAAATATTATCTCATTGTTGCTTTTCTAAGTTTTTCACTTCTATTGAAGGGTCTCGCATGATGGAATATGTTGTTGACATATCCTTCCTATCCACCCGTGAAAACTAATGGATATTTCAAATGAAGGTACAGCAGGTGAAGCTCATCTATGAGTTGAAAGTCACCACTTTTTCTTTGAATGATGATATCCCTCTCATGATTTAGATCTTCAATGTCACTGAAAATGAGCATTGCAATCTCATAAGTAGTTGGTAAGTTTTATGTTTATGGATCTCTTCCTCGTCTTTTAAAAAGACGCAACTTTAAATTTGTAGTACCATAACTCTCAATAAAATCCCTAGCTGTTCTGAATTGACGTGATAATGAATTTTTTTGGTGAAGCATATCTTGTAGTTTCTGAATAACACTTAAATCAATAACAGAGTTTTGGTTTATGTCATCAAATTTGCATTCAAAAGTGTTGTTAAGAAAAAGTTAAAATCACAATAGATAATATTCAGATATTACCACTTAGTGTAGTAGTTACTTGATGGCCCGTACTCTGTTGTGAGCTTCATTTTCAGTGTCATATACATAGATCTGAGAAACTTTTTGTGGTTTTCTATCACGAGGACATAAACTTCAAATGTGATGGTAGTTTTGTCCATTTAATCTAAATATATTTTGAGAACCACCACAGTTCATAAATTTTTCTACTTTGCTACCCAATGATGTGAATGAAAACATAGAGTTGTAAATGTTCATGTGGTCTTGGAATGTTTTTTAATGTGTTGAGGTTTTATTGAAAATTAATGTTCTAAGATATTTATGACATGTAGGAAACAACTCTAAAGCAATCTTTCCCATCAAGAAACATAAAGAGAAACATGGGATATGTCTGTGGCTTTATATTTTATTTCTCTCTTAATACCAGAATATTGAACAGCGGTACTCACAAATGTTAGAAGGGTCTCCAAAATATGAATATTCTAAAAGAGAAATGTATTACAATATTTGATAGTATTTGGTAAAGAAACAGTAGTCTAACAAAATTGTATACACAGTCAATGTAGTAATATAATTGTTTATTAAATGAAAATAACATGTTTATTCAGCAGTTTGAAGTTTTAGTGACTTATCTACAACATTCAACTTCAAGTTATTTTTTATTGATGAATATTTAGTAATAGAAAATATACAGTAAAACAGTCAAATATTGAAAATATAATGTCCACATTAATAGGCTTGTGAAGTTGAATGCAGGATCTATGTTAGAGTTTGTTGTAGGAGTAGTTTCCATGAACGTATGATTCATTTAATGTTGTTCCTCAGGCGGTTATGTAGAACTTTCATGCTTATTACTCCCTCCATAGAATAACATCATATGTGACAATGTTATTAAATATTATAAAGTGTGTATATTTAAAGAGATATATAGAAGAGAAACATGAAATTCTAGTTGAACTACATAACATACATGTGGATGAAAAACGAATGCAGTTTACAATAGAAGTATAAGGAGTAATTTTCATTATAGTAGTTGGATGTGTAAGAATAAATATTGCACTGACAGATAATAAATTGTGTACTGGACTATTTTGTGCTTATTGTGATGAGGAGGCATCAGCTGACTCCGTAAAAGTATAACCATTTTTATTCGTACCTTGTAAGAGTAATAATGGGACATGTGGTTGTAAAATAGAAATGTAACATATTAACCATATAGTTAAACAAAGTTCAATGAAAACGTGCTCATAGAATGAAATAATTTGTTTTATCATGGTATTCGGTCATTTTTTTCTTGTTTGATCCAATATATATCATTGACAGATTTGAATAGTCTTAAGGGACTGTGAAACTGGGCGATGAAAAATTATAGCAAGACATGGTTACCTATTTTTCATTATGAAATCAAAGTAATTAAATAGAATATATTAAAAAAAATAACCATTTCTAGATATAGGTGATAATGGAATGCACCGATGTATTTTTGTGTTATTAGCTGGTGTGACCAGTTCAACTGTGAAACATTATCTAAAAGTTATTGTTATCGTAAAATTCTCAGTACTGTTAGAATATACATTTTTAGGTAGCAAGATAATATTTTACAGAGGTATGATGTTTCGTTTTTCAAAATGATAACTAAATAAAAAGTAATGGACTTTGTAAATTGAACTTACCATTATTGGGTATTGGTGAGAAAGGAATACCTCTTCTAGTTTGTGCGTTTCCTATTGGTGTTACAGGTTCAGTTACATTAAGGTTTTCAAGATACATTTTTTATAGAATTTAAATTATAGTAAATATATAAGCTATTGATTGATAAATAACAGAACAGTATCATGAGTGCAAAATAAAAATAAGATAACCTGATTGACGTTGTTTTCATAGTAGTCTTCTTTGAAGTTGTGCATCTCTAGATCTCGATGGGGAGTTCATGTTTATATTATGTATATTTTTATTTTATTTTAAAGGAATTGAACAAAACCATATAACCATGGAATGTAGTATTGTGATCATATTATAGATAATGTATATTCTAAAGACAAGTAATCCTTAGAATGTGCATATAATCATTTCTAGGGTTGTATGTCTGAATATTACCAGTTACAGTTATTTACTATGATGAATATAATGTAATCCATGGAAATAATTAATGGTCAATGAAAAAAGGTTGGTTAGATTAAAAATGTCTACTTGGTGGCAGTACTATGATCATAGTATAGACAATGTATATGCTAAAGACAAATAATACTTAGAATGTTCATGTTGTCCCTGTTATGGTTGGCTATCCAGTTATAGTTATTTACTGTCATGAGAAGAATGTAAACCCTGATAATATTGAATGGTCAATATAAAAAGTTTGAGCTGATTAAACAAGTGTACTTGGAGTATTGAAATAGGAAAAAGTATTATGAATGTATCATTGCCTTATGTTAACCAAAAAATAATAGAAGATTCACAGAAGGGGTGGTTATTGAAGGATAGTAGGATAACATACATGTTGTGGAAGGGATTGTGGGATCTGAACCAAGGAGAACCCAAGTGAACTGGTGGAGTATAAGAGTGTGGATTTTAGAAGAAAAATGGAGGGGGATTTGGTGGTGGAAAATTTAGCGGTTATCATATCAGAGGTAAAGGAATTGAAGGTGTTCGACAGCGATGGAGCCCTAGTAGCTGAGCATGAAGGACTTGAAATCCTATATTTGGGAGAATTAATGGAGTAGCTTACCAAACCCTAGATTAAAGATATCGAAAGAGGTGAAGACAGAGTGTTGAGAATCAGTGCTAATAGTAGATTTGGGAGGCTGATGTTGGTGAAATCGGCAGATGAGGAGGAAGGGAAAATAATGGAGGTTTTAAAACAGGTGATTCGGAATAGGAAACTTGTGATGGGGAGGAGATCGGAAGAGGTGAATATGGAGTATCGAAGTCGCGATTGGGAGGTGATAGGAAGTGGTGAAGATGGAGTAGCGAGATTGTCATGACCCATCCCCTGGAGCTCATGTCGTGACTACCCCAAGCATGCCTTCCATAGACCAAGGGCTAGTGACTAGCACTGGATAGGAATATCCCAAAAGGAATGGCATTTTACTTTAAACCTGTACACATGCACAAATATCAAAATTCTGAAATTAAACACAAAGTAAACCAAAACTATTACTAAGACAACTACATAGAGTACAATTCAAACTGAAAGTACAAAGGGTCCAGAATACAAGCCCAAAACCACAAAGGAAAGTACAAATGCCATGGTTTTTCCGCTTGAAACCCTATTTAAAGGGTAGGTGAAGAGTAGCTACCTGTAGTCGTAGTAGTGCACCCATCTATCCCGTCTCACTCAGCACCACCTAGTCCCAGACCACCAAGGTCTCCATCGAAGCGTCAATCACCTTCATGAGACATGAAACATGTGGGCAAAGCCCGTGCATGGGTGGGTAACACAATACTCAATAGGTACTCCACACCAAAAATGAAAGATCACAAAGAAACGCCACATAGCAATACCACGCCACAAGACCACAAATCAAAGATAGCTCACACAAGGTATAACTCAAAGTATAGAAAGTAAAATTATTAATCATAGAGTTGAATCATCTTGTACTGCTAATGGACTCATACCTAATGAGTCACTAAGGTTCGTTCAGCTACTAGACAACTAAGGTCCGCTCCACTACTAGACCACTGAGGTCCATTCGGCTAATGGACCATGGAGGTCTGGTTGGCTACTGGACCACTGAGTTCCACTCGGCTACTGGACCACTGAGGTCTGCTTCGCTCCTGGACAACTAAGGTCTGCTGAGCTACTAGACCACTAAGGTCTGCTCGGCTATTGGACCACTAAGGTCTGCTCATCTGTTGGACCACTAAGATCTTCTCTGCTACTAGAACATAGAGTTCGGCTGAGCTACTAGACCACATAGGTTTTCTCATCTCTTAGACCACCGAGGTCCCGCTTTTCATATCCTTCGTGTCATATCCAGTCGTAGGATTCCTGCTCTCCAGTGCTCTTGATTCCGATAGAATATAATTTTCAAGATATCATTTATATCTCTACTACCATGAAATCTCCCTTAGATTGTTCCCAAAGGACCGCCTCGTCTCAAGGGTCCCAACGCCACATATGGCGCATCAATCGGATGCTCGATCTGAATGATATTGGCATTTTAGTAAACATGGGTCGGTTGCGTCCAGGCTCGGTCCGACTTGGTCAGACCAACCCGACAAACCTGACCTAGGGGTCCTGTATGAGCCAACCTAGTTCAGCCGACTTGACCTGACCTGGTTGGGTCTGGGATGACTTGATCCGGCCAGGCCCATTGGGCCCTGCTGGACCCGACCCGGTTCTGCCGTGGGTCTTGCCTGCCGGGTCCCCCAACGACCCGGTCCACATTCTCCAGCCCAGTCCTACTTGGTCGGAGTGGTACTACCCTGCCGGGTCACCCAGCGGCCCAGTTTCCCCATCCATCCCAACCCACAATGGCGTGTTAGTTCTCCTCTAGATTAGGCTGCCCAGTGGCCAAGTTTACTCCATCGGCCTAACCCGCAATGGCAGAAAAATTCACCTCTATCCCGAACACCATACAACGTTCATTTCACCTCTATCTCAAATACCATGCAGTGTTTGGTTTGTGAAACCATGCGGCGCTAGGGTGGAACTGCCTCCTCGGCCATTCGGTCAGCTCACGCGGACCGGGTATTTCGCATGACCCGCAGAAAGCCACAGGTCCAGCTCACCGTCGCGGTCTGTGGACCGAAACTTTGTAGTGTGTGGAACCTATGAAGTGGCCGAGTGCCTATGTCCACCGGCTACCAGCTGCCGGACTTTGTGACTGTGGCCATTGTCATCTCCGCGGCGCACTGCCAGCGCGCCACCTCCCACCTTTCACTGCGGCCTGGTGCCGTAACGACCCTTCCTCCTGGAACTGTATGCCAATTCGCCACCTACCATTTGGCCACAAAGAATGGGGAGAATGCAAGAAGAAAAATTAGGGAAGGAGACGCAACACAAAAACACCCAGATAATGATCCATGTCTTTGTTCGTGTTGACCTGGATGTGTTCTTGTTAGCAGGATCATGAAGAACCAAAAAAATAAGGTTGAATAATCACTAATATTGATATCCCCTTTATCCTGCATCTTTAATCATCCAAAATGAATGATTGAATCGCAGATCAACATGTTTGTGGGTTGGTCCGCGTTCATCATTAAACTTTAAGAATGGGGAAAGGAAGATCACTCAGAAAAAACCCCTACCTGGGAAAGAAGATTTCTTGAAGAGGATCATTCATCATCATTCGTCAATCTTTGGTCCTGAATCTACTCTCCAAGGGTTTCGTCACCATCATCTGATTCGTCGGTGTTCATCATTGGAGAGGTTTCCTTCGTCATTTGTTGGAGGAATTGCAGGGTTGTTCGTCATCCCTGAATTCCCTATTTAAATAAAGTAGGAAGACGTGTGCGTGTTACAGTGTCACCACCCGGGTTCATTAATGAGGTTCATTGATGGGATTCAGCGCTGCCTCATCGCTACACCGCAGTGCTGACGAGTCGCTGCGTAACAAAAAAGAAAATATAATAAAAATAACTTTTTAAGTTATTTTATTTTTCTTCTGAAAATTCAAAAAACTATCTTTTTCGGTCGACCCATGTCGTTTGATGTTAGTTCCTTTCTAGAAAAATTTTTATGCTCTGAGTTCAATGACGCCCTCATATTATTGATTTGGGCACCGGTTTAAAATTTAGAAAAACCCACTCGTGTGATTATTTAATGAACTTTAAAAAAATTGAAAATACATTCCAGCCACTCCAGGCCTCGGAATCACGTGTCGTCTCAGATCCTGGTCTCGAAATATTCTCATTTATTTTTTTTTTAAATTACATGGAGTTCTGGGACATTACATTACCACCATATTTTGGGATTTACATCCTCGTAAGCCAAAACAAAGTCTAATCAAACAAATGGGGGTACTGGGCATAGATCTAGGCCTCCTGGTCCCACCTACTCTCCTAGAGATTCATGTGCTGCCAACGAATAGGCACCAGAGGAATCTACTATCTACAAAGGATCTTCTCTTATCGATCCTCTATCTCCACCAGGTACTCCACGAATGTCTCCCCATCTTCAATCTTCAGCTCGTCGTGGTCAATGATGTGAGAAGGGTTGTGCATGTATCTCCTCATCTGGGATATGTGAATGACATCTTTCACCCTCTCTAACTATGGTGGTAGAGCCAAACGGTATGCCACCTCTCCCACTCTATGCAGTATCAGGAAAGGTCTGATGAACCTTAGAAATAACTTTCCGCCCAACCAAATCTTTGTATCCATCATCGAGGAGAGACCCATATGAATATGTGGTCCCCCTCCTCAAACTCCAAGGGTCTTCATCACCTATCAACATAGGACTTCTGTCAGTCTCGTGCAGTCTTCATCCACTCTCGGATGACCTTCACCTTCTCAGTAGTATCTTGTACCATCTCTAAACCCATGAGTGTTGACTCCCCTGGGTCAATCCAACATAATAGTGACCTGCATGGTCGTCTATATAGTGCCATGAATGGTGCCATACTGATGGTGGAGTGGTAGTTGTTGTTGTATGCAAACTCCACTAGTGGTAGTTAGTCCTCCCAACTACAACCAAAATCAATAACGCAAGCACGAAGCATGTCCTCCATGGTCTTTATGATATTCTCTGTCTGACCATCCTTCTGTGGGTGAAAGGTTGTGCTCAAGCGCAACTGAGTCCCAAATACCTCCCGCAATCCCTTCCACAACCAGGATGTGAAGAGTGCATCATGATATGAGACTATTGTAGATGGGACACCATGGAGTTTAACTATCTCCTACATGTATAGGCATCCCAAGCTTTATACCGAACCCTACTCTCGAATGGGTAGCAAGTGGGACGACTTGGTGAGTTGTTCTAAAATTACACAAATGATATCATGCCCCCTGGACATACATGGTAAGCCTGTCACGAATTGCATTGATATCTCATCCCACTTCCACTCTGGTACCTCATGGGGTTGTGCCAAACTTGTTGGAACCTGGTTCTCAGCATTCACTTACTGACAACTGAGGCATATCGATAAAAACTTTGTCACTACCTTCTTCATCCTCGGCCACCAGTACTGATGTTGGAGGTCCTAGTACATATTCACCGTACTTGGGTGTATCGCTAAATGGGATGTATGGAACTCCCTCAACACCTCCTCCCACAACTCCACTAGTACTACAGTGTGTCCTATGAAAAGGACGACATGCTCCCCACCTTTAGAGTATCCATCAGGGGCATGCCCTATGGATATCTGGGCATGTGTAGTCTCATAGCTGGAATCTCTGAGTTGTGGCTCCCTAACTCACTGTAAGAGTGAAGGGGTAACTACTATAGAGTGAAGAAGAACTGTCTCCTCACTATCCATGAAGGATATCTGAAGCAAGGCCAACTACTCTGAGGCCTCGTTCAGTAGTTTTGAACTTGATCTCCTATTGAGAGCATCTTCTGATAGGTTCTCCTTCCCAGGAGTATAGAATATGTTGAAGTCATAGTCTTGGAGGAACTCTAGCCAACGTCGTTGTCTCGTATTCAGATCCTTATGAGAAAGGATATACTTAAGACTCTTATGGTCAGATTAGACGATGAATCGTTCACCCATAAGGTAACATCTCCACATCTTCAGTGTAAAGACTACCGCTTCCAACTCAAGGTCATGAGTCACATAGTTTTACTCATGTGATCTCAATTGTCATGATCCAAAAGCAATAAATTCTTTCCCCTACATCAGGACACAAGGAAGCTTAATTCCTGATATGTCATAGAACACTACATAATCGGAACCCTCCTCTGGAAACCTCAAGATAGGAGCACTCGTCAAGCTCTGCCTTAGATTTTGAAAGATTTAATAGCATATTTCTATCCACATGAATGGTTTTCCCTTCTTTTTCAACACCTTCATGGGTACTTCCACTCTGGAGGAGTCTGGTACAAACCTCTGATAGTACCCATCCAACCCAAGGAAACTCTTCACCACGGTAATGATCTTGGGTGTCTCCTAAGAAAGCACCACCTCTATCTTCACTGGATCCACCGCAACTCCAGCCTCTAAGATGACATGTCCCAGGAAGTGGACCTTTTGTTTCCGGAACTCACACTTTGAGAGATTTCCATAAAGTTGGTTCTCTTGAAGTGTGTCCATAACCATCCTCGGGTGTATCGTGTGCTCCTCCTCGAATACTGAATACACTAAGATTTCATCAATGAAGACCACTACAACCCAATATAAGTAAGACTAGAAGATCCTATTCATGAGTCCCATGAACACAACTAGGGAATTTTTCATGCCAAATAGAATCATTAAGTACTCTTAGTGGCTGTAGCGACATATAAAAGTCGTCTTCAAGACGTCCTCATCTCATACTCAAAGTTGGTGATAGCCTGACCTGAGGTCTATCTTCAAGAACCATCTCGCTCCCTCCAGTTGATTGAAAAGGTCATAAATCCTCGGTAGAGCATACTTTTTCTTCACGGTCACCAGGTTCAGGTGCCGGAAGTCTATGCATAAACTCAAGATTCCATCTTCCTTCTCGGAAAACAACACTGGGGCTGTCCATGGTGAAACACTGGGCCTTATGAACCTCTTCCTCTAAAAGTCCTCCAACTATACCCCTAGCTCCCGAAGTTCTGTGGGAACCATCTGATATGCAGGTGTAGATATCAGTGTTGTCCTGGGGTATAGATCAATGGATAAGTCTACCTCTCTGTGAGGAGGTATTCCTAGAACATATTCTGGAAAGACGTCCTCTTACTCATCCACCACTATAGGAAACTATGAACTCGTCTCATCCACTCCGTCGAGGGTTATGCTAGCCAACTGATGAGTTATCAGTTGCACCCTTCTATGTGCGAGTCCATCCCACACTGAAAGGGCTCCCTTCTCACTAGTGAAGTAATATTTGGTCCCATCTTCGCGGACACACCGCACTCTGCGCCTAAAACATTCAATATGAGAATGGACTGTGGATAACCAGTCCATACTTAGAATGATGTCGTAAGACCTCAACACCACTACTAGGAGATCCTAGTCAAATCTCTCACCTCCAAGAGTAAGCTCACACTATCGGCACCTGTGTGTGATCATTGAATCCCCTCCTGTAGGAGTCTCTCATCGTAACGATCGAGCCAATGACTCGATTGAAATCTCTGAGCTCCGAACAAGGTCTATGGCAAGGAAAGAGTACTAGAACATGTGTCTATAAGAACTGCATCTAAGGTGGATAAGACATAGATTGTACCTCGTATCATCTCTGGGACATCAGGACCATAGTCCTCGACTGCCTGAAGCTGAGTTCGCCCTTGTCCACCTGCTCCTGGAGCCCATGGCGGACCACCTGGGGGTGGTGGTGGTAGTACCTTGTACCTACGTCCACCTTCTATCTCTCATCCCATTCCTCTTCCACAACCGCCGCTTGGAGGACCGCCCTGTTCCTATCTCTGTCACTACCTCGGCGGTCCCTCGATCATCTTACAGTCCTCTGCATGACGAGTCAGGAAATCCCGAGCCATGTGCCCCTACCTGCCGCATGCATAGAATACTCTTCTCTTCTGATGACTCCCTCTGCCCTGGGAACCACGTTCTTCCTACCCTGAGTCATGGGGTTATCCTATGAATGGTCTGGCCCATTTGGGCCTCTGCATCATCTATCAGCTACCTGCCATGGATGATTTAGCCACCTATCGCCCGGTGGTATCTCCCACTGTCAGTGCCTACTCTGCAAGGAAGCACTCCACTAGTAGATATTTCTCTAGCACCCCAGTCTGCATAAGGATACTGATGGAAATCATCGATGCCCTAATCTCCTATCAGAGTCCCTGCTCAAAGGTTCAGGCCCTGAAGAAAGGGTCTCATACCATATCTATAGAGTAACAGGATAGGTCCTTGAACCTCGCAGAGTACTCAGCCACTGTCAGGTTGTCCTTTTGTAGGTGAAGCAGCTCTTGTATACACACTGAGCACAAAGTTTCTGGGGGAGAACTCCTCCATAAAAATTTGCTCGAATTCAAACCATGTGAGGGTCGCCTCATCATGTGTCTAGATCATCAAACTCTACCACCTCCCTACCGAGCCCTGTAGAAGACTCGCGGCTAGAATTTCCATCTGGTCAAATGGAATCCTCACTAAGTGGAAAACTCACATCACTGCCTCCAGCTAATCCTTAATGACCTGAGGATCTGTCTCTCCCCTGAACCTGGGAGGTCTCTGCCTTTGGAACTCATGTAAGGCACTAAGCCTACGTCCGTCCTCTACTGGTAGTGTCGGTTGTAACTGTTGACTGACGGGCGGTGGTATCGCTGGGACACCGCCCTAAGGTACCATCTCAAGGCAAGGTCCCAGTACCAAAACCTCATCACTCTGTGGACCATCCTCATGGTCATGCACTGGAATCCTGGCTGGTTGTCTGCATGGAGGCATTCTAAAAGAGATCAAGATGAATCACGATTAATAGATTATACCTGGTGATATGACTCTATCTCAGAAAGATCATGTGAAAACATTTAAAGATGCATGAAACCATTGTTTTCATGTACCGAGTTGGAAAGAAAAGTTTAGGGGATATGTCAGTCACCGCACCAACATAGGACTCCCCTGGCCTGAAAGCTGAGCTTGAGACATTTAACACTATTTCCCCATAAAATTTCTCAGACTCTTAGTTTTTATAGTAGAACTGACCTCCTCTAATACCACTTTGTCACACCCTGTCCCTCAGGGCTCATGTCTTGACTACCCCAAACCCGTCTTCCTTAGTCTAGGGGATGGCAACTAGCACCGAATAGGCATATCCCAAAAGGGGAAGACATTTTCCTTTAAAACTATACACATGCATAAACCTCAAACTGTGGAAAGTGAACACAAAGTAAATCAAAACTATCACTGAGACAGTTATAGAGAGTATAGTACAAACTGAAAGTAAAAAGGGGCCATAATACAAGCCCAAAACCACAAAGGAAAGTACAATTGTCGCGGTCTGTCCGCTCAAGACCCTACCTGAAGGGTACGTGAAGTGTAGCTACCTGTAGTTGTAGTAGTATTCTCGTCTGTCCCCTCTCATTGAGAACCTCCTGGTCTTAGACCACCAAGGTTTTTGCCAAAGCGTCGATCACCTGTACCAGACACGATACGTGCGGGCGAAGCCCGTTCAGTGGTAAGTAACACAATACTCAGTAGGGACCCCAAAAAACAAAGGAAAAAACACAAAGAAAGACCACACAGTAAGAACCCACAACAAGACCACAAAGCAAAGACAGCTCACACCAGGTATAACTCAATGTATAAAATGTAAGATAATCAGTCGTAGAACTGAATCATATTGTACTGCTGAGGGACTCATCCCTGATGAGTCGTCGAGGTTTGTTCAGCTACTGGACCATGAAGGTCCGCTCCGCTATTGGACCACTGAGATCTGCTCGGCTACTGGACCACCGAGGTTCGCTTCATTGTTGGACCACTAAGGTCTGCTCGGTTGCTGGACCACTGAGTTCCGCTCAGCTGCTGGACCACTGAGATACACTCTGCTCTGGGACCACTAAGGTCTGCTGAGCTACTGGACCACTGAGGTCTGCTCGGCTGTTGAACCACTGAGGTCTACACGTTTACTGGACCACTAAGGTCCACTCCGCACCTGGACCACTGAGGTCCACTGAGCTACTAGAATACTAAGGTCCACTCAGCTACTGGACCACTCAGGTCTCGCTTGTCATATCCTTCATGTCACAGTCAGTCGTAGGATTCCCGCTCTCCAGTGTGCTTAATTCAGGAAGAATCTACTCCTCAAGTCATCATTCATATCTCGACTACCACTAAATCTCACTTAGAGTATTTCAAAAGGACTGTATCATCTCAAGGGTCCCAACGTCGCAGATGACGTGTCAATCGTACGCCCAGTTTGAAAGATATTGGTGTTTTAGTAAACAGAGGTCGATTGCGTCCGGGCCTGGTCCGACTTGGTCGAACCGACCCGACCAACCAGGCCCCGGGGGTCCTGCATGACCCAACCCGGCTTGGTCGACTCGACCTGACCTGGTGGGTTCTGGGCCGACCCGGTCCCGCCTGGCCCACTGGGCCTTGCTGGACTCGGCCCAGTTTGGCCGGGGGTCCAGCTCGTCGGGTCGCCCAACGACCCGGTTCACATTCTCCTACCCGGTCCGACTTGGTCGGACCGATACTGCCCCGCCGGGTCGCCCAACAGCCCGGTTTTTCCCATTTGGCCCCGCCCGTAATGACGGGTCGGTTCTCCTACAGCCCAAGCCACCCAACGGCCCGGTTCGCTCCATCCTCCTGACACGCAAAGGCGGGCCAGTTTGCCTCCATCCAGGATGTCATGCGGTATTCGGTTTGCGCAGCCATGGGGCACCAGGGTGGCATAACCTCCTCGATCAGTCAGTCCGCTCACGCAGGCCGGGTCTCCCGCGTGACTCGTGGGTCCAGCTCCCCGCCACAGTCTGCGTGGTGCCTTAGACGTAGCCCACGTGGCGCCTTCGACGCAGTCTGCGTGGCACCTTCGACGCGGTCCGTGTGGCGCCTGCGATGCAGTCGGGTGGCGGTGGCTACCGGCCTCCATGTCGGCGGCCCTTGTCGCCGCGGCGGCCTCTCGTTGATACCACGACCCGCCTAGTCATGGGTCGATGCGCCACAGACTGTTGAGCCAAGAACAACGGGGAAAACGCAAGAAGAAAAATTGGGGAAGGAGTCGCAACACAAGAACACCCAATGAACGATTCAAGTTTTTGTTTGTGTTGACCCAGATGTGCTCTTGTTAGCAGGATCACGAAGAACCAAAAAATATAAGATGAAATAATCACTAAGATAGATATCCCATTTATCTTGCATCTTTAACCATCCCTCATGAACGATCGAATCGCGGATCAACCTGTTCGTTGGTTGGTCTTCGTTCGTCGTTAAAGTTTAAGAATGGGGAAAAGAAAATCACTCAGAAAAACCCCCTACCTGGGAAAGGATATTGCTCAAGGATGGTCGTTCCTCATCATTCATTGATCTCTGGTCCCGAATCCGCTCTCCAAGAGCGTCGTCGCTGTCGTCTGATTCATCAGCGTTCATCGTTGGAGAGGTTTCCTCCGTCGATCATTAGAGGAATTCCATAGTTGTTCGTCAACCCTGAATTCCCTATTTAACTAAAGAAGGAAGATTTGTGTGAGTTGCAATGTCGCCACACTGGTTCATTAATGGGATGCAGCGTCACGCCGTCGCTGCACCGCTGTGCTGATGAGTCGCTTCGTAACGAAGAAGAAAGTATAATAAAATAACATTTTAAGTTATTTTATTTTTCTTTCGAAAAGTCCGAAAAATATCTTTTTCGGTCGACTCGTGCTGGTTGATGTTATATTCTTTCTAGGCGAATTCTGATGCTCTGGGTTCAACGACGCCCTCAGATTCTTGATTCGGACACCCATTTAAAAGTTTGAAAAACCCGCTCGCGCAATTATTTAATGATCTTTAAAAAATCAAAAATAAATTCCGGCCACTCCAGGCCTTAGAATCACGTGGTGTCTCAGAGACTGATATCGAAATAATCCCATTTAATTTTCAAAAAAAAATATATGGAATTTCGAGACATTACAGAAATGCAACGCAAACTGTAGATTTGAGAGGTCGATGTTGTTGAAATCGGTGCCTGATGAGGAAGAAAGAACGACAGATATTTTGAAACTGTAGAATTGGAAGAGGGAAGTCGCGAGGAGGAGAGAGCGGAAGTTGAAGGAATAATGGAAGGGGGTTACGATATTGGAAACACAGTTGATGAGGGAGTGACACGTGGCAAGAAACATGCCAACTTCATTATATATATAGATACCGAAATAAAAACAATTAAATACTATTTTATTTATCATTTTTTGTTTATATATATACAATCAAAACAAAAAATAAATATAAAAATATTATATAAAATTAGAAAGGATGAACCTTTCCAAGAAATCTTTCCTTTAAATCTTTTTTTTTAGGAAGACACTTTACATAAGAACGACTTCATTAATTTTTTTTCAAAGAATACCCTTTATCAGGAAGCGCCTTCCTTAAAAAGATTTCAAGGAAGTCGATTTCTTAGAAATGGACTTCCTTCAATAAAATTTGAAGAAAATGATTTAGAAGAAAGCATACACTGAAATTTATTTCGGTAGTCTACAAAAAATTGCCATTTAAAAAACATGTTTAGTTAGAAGGAAATTTTGGAAGGAATACAAATAAATATTTTTGTAAAGGAAAAACTATCTTAATCTCCTTCCCTTCCCTGAAACCTTGCCCACTATCACGGGACTTGGCCTTCTCCCAAGCTCTCGTGCGGCACCCGACTAGCTTCCCTTTCACAAAGCCTAGACGAGTTCATCCTTTCGAAACTCACAACGGAAGTAAGGATCATAAGGGAAGTGCTCGACAAGCTCACAAGACACAAGTGCAAAGAAGCCCTCAAATGCTCTCAACTGCTATGTGTCTTTACAAATGAGGAGCCACTCCCTTTATATAGGGATTGGTGGCAAAGTCTACAACATTATAGAATATGTACACATCCACATGATTCTAGAGTATTCTAGCCTACTCTACTAGAATATACATGGAGCATTCTAGAACCCGTTGAGATCCACAACCTTCCATGGAGGCCTAGAATGTTTCGGACCCTTCCAAGGCCCAAGGGGTGTTCCGCAACACTCCGGAGAAGTCTGGAATATTCCGGAACTTGGTGGAGATGTAGAGAACTCTAGAGGATTCTAGAGAACCTCACCACCGGGTCTCCTCTCCAGTTGGCGGGGCGTGACATCCTCCCCCACCTATTCTGGAGACGTCCTCGGTGCGTCCATGATACTCCTTGATTGCCCACGCGAACTACCACAAGTTGTCTGCAGGTTCCCAGGTTTCCTCGCACTCTGGTAATCCCTTCCACTTTATTAGGTACTCCTTGCTTCGTGGCACTCCACATCGCCGAACTATCTGATCATCAAGTATGAGATCCACCTGCTTATCATATGACTCGACAACCGCTGTAGGTTCCCTTGTAGACACCCCTCTGCTCGGGTCCTCCATGTCTTCATGATATGGCTTGAGCATACTCACATGGAAGACTGGATGGATCTTCAGCTTGGGAGGCAACTCCAAGCAGTATGATACCTCCCCAACTCGGTGCACGACCTCATATGGTCCCTCATATCGCCGAATCAGGCCCCTGTTCACCCTCCTGAATGCTTTGTGCTGATGAGGCAAGAGTTTCACCATCACCTTGTCCCCAGGAAGGAAACTCACATCTCTTCTCCCTTTGTCGGCCCACTTCTTCATCCTCTTGGAAGCTTTGTGCAAGTGGGTTCTTGTCATGTCGGCCTGCTCATGCCACTCCTTGGCCATAGTGTAGGCGGTTGGGCTGCTTCCTTGGTACTTCTCCCCAAGTACCGTTGTGTGAGGAGTAAGGGGTTGTTGTCCGGTCACCACCTCAAAAGGACTCTTCCCCGTCGACTCACTCCTTTGCAAGTTGTAGGAGAATTGAGCCACATCAAGCAACTTGGCCCAATCTCGTTGGTTGGCACTCACAAAGTGCCTCAGGTAAAGCTCCAATAAGGCATTCACCCTCTCCGTCTTCCCATCCGTCTGGGGGTGAAAGCTCGTAGAGTAGTGGAGCTTCGATCCCAACAATCTGAAGAGCTCAGTCCACAACTTACCTGTGAAGCGTGGATCTCGGTCACTAATGATGTGTCGTGGTATCCCCAAATACTTCACCACATGCTTGAAGAGTAGCCTTGCAGTGAGTTCTGCTGTCACATCTGCTGGAGCGGGGATAAAAGTGGCATACTTCGAGAACTTTTCCACCACCACGATGATGCTCCCATACCCTTCGGACTTCGGCAATGCAACGATGAAGTCCATGGTGACTGTCTCCCATAGCCTCTCTACAATGGGCAATGGCTGCAACAATCCTCCAGGCAACTGATTGTCCACCTTGTCTTGTTGGCACACAAGACAAGTCTTCACATAAGACTCCACATCATCCTCCATCCTCATCCAATAATATGCTACTTCTAGAAAGGCCTTGGTGTGGTGTTTCCCTGGATGTCCTGCCCATCTCGAGTCATGACACTCCTTGATGAGATCCCTCCGCAGGTTCCCCCACTTTGGGGCATATATCCTCATCCTTGTGGTAAGAAGAGTGCCATCCTCCTCCCAAAATCTCCTTGTCTTGCCCTCCACCGTGAGATCCAAGATGTTCTTGGCTATAGGATCATGCGCCATGCCTTCCTTGATCCTACCCAAGATCCCGTCATCCAAACATGACAAGTGGCTGAACACCATCTTCCTGCTAAGTGCATCGGCCACCACATTTGCTGTCCCTGGCTTGTACTCCAAATAATAATCAAACTCGGCCAGGAATTCCTGCCATCTTGCCTACTTTGGAGTCAGCTTCTTCTGGGTTTGTAAATAGCTTGTGGAAACATTGTCGGTCTTCACCACAAACTTAGACCCCAAGAGATAATGTCTCCATGCCCGAAGACAATGTACCACGGCTTTCATCTCCTTATCTTGCACCGTGTACCTCCTCTCGGTGTCATTCAGCTTCTGGCTTTCAAAAGCTATGGGATGTCTTTCCTGCATGAGCACACCCCCAATAGAAAAGTCTGAGGCATCAGTGTGTACCTCATAAGGCTTGGTTGGATCCACCAAGCTTAAGACCGGTTCCTCCATGATCGTCTTCTTCAAGCCCTCAAATGCCTCCTCACATTTGACATCCCACTCCCATGGCTTGTTCTTCTTTAGAAAGTCGGTGAGTGGAGCCGCCTTCTTTGAATAGTCACAGATGAATCGCCAATAATAATTCACCAACCCAAGGAAAGATCTCAACTCGGGAACCTTGGTTGGCCTCTCCCATTCATCGATAGCCCGGATCTTCTCATGATCCATCATGAGCTTGCCTCCTTTGATCTTGTGCCCTAAGAAGAGAACTTTATCCCTTGCAAAGGAACACTTCTCCTTCTTCACATATAGCTCGTTCTCCCTCAATACCTTGAACACGGTTTGTAAGTGTTCCACATGGTCCGCCATTGTCTCACTATAGATGACAATGTCGTCCAAGTAGACTACCACAAACTTATCCAAGTATTGGTGGAAGACTTTGTTCATCAAGGTGCAAAATGTCGCTGGGGAATTAGTCAAACCAAATGGCATAACAAGGAACTCATAGGATCCGTACCTTGTCACACATGCGGCCTTTGGCACATCTTCCATTGCAATTCGAACTTGATAGTATCCCGACCTCAAGTCCAACTTGGTGAACACCCGTGCCTTTCCCAACTGATCAAAGAGATCCGCTATCACTGGGATAGGATACTTTTTCTTCACTGTGACTTTGTTCAATGCCCAATAGTCCACGCACATCCTCAAGGAGCCATCATGCTTATTTTGGAATAGAACGGGCGATCCATATGGCGACTTGATGGTTGGATTTGTCCCGCATCCAACATCTCTTCCAACTGCCTCTTCAACTCCTCCAACTCGGGTGGAGCCATACGATAGGGTGCCATGGATGGTGGCTTTGATCTTGGCACCAACTCAATTTCATGATCCACCTCTCTCTTGGGTGGTAGCTTCTTGGGCAACTCCGGTGGCATGACGTCGCTAAACTCCCTTAGCACGCCCTTCACCTCCTTCGGCAACTCATGGTTGTCATCCACCGGCCCATCATCTTTCAAGGAAACCAAGTAGGTCTCCTCTCCCTTCTTGAAACCCTTCTTCACTTGCATAGAAGAAAGTAAATACAAGTCATGATTGCCACATACCTTCGTCGACACCATGCACGGGCTTCGCTCCTCCATGATCACCATTTGCTCCAAGTGAGGTGTTGGTACGGCCTTGGCTTTCTTGAAGAACTCCATCCCCAACACTAGCTTGAAGTCATCCATGGGAACCACCATGAGATCAATAGAACCCCTCCATTCGCCAATGCAAAGGGTCACTCCATGGACAATGCCACTCTCCAGTTGAGGTGTGGCATTCATGGCTTTCATGCGACTAGTCGTCTTGGCCACAACTAGCCCATGTCTCCTTGCCTCATCTTTGGCCACAAAGTTGTGTGTGGCTCCCGTGTCAAGCATCGCATAGGTGGACTTCCCATTCAACTCCACCTTTGCATACATCAACCCATCCTTAGGTGGCGCCTTAGGTGGGTTCTTCACCTCCAACGCATTGAAGTGCCTTAGAGTCCCCATTTTCCGCTCCTTGGGAACTTCCTCCCTCTCTTCAAACATGGAATTGAGTGCCTTCCTCTTGGGACACTCCTTCCATGTGTGAGGCCCATCACAAAAGTAGCATCCTCGGGGCTTGAATTCCCTTGAAAAGTCCTTGGTGTGCTCCTTGTACTTCCCCTTGTCATGGGCATCTCGGTTCCACCTCCTCTCTTGGTCTCCCCCACCTTTACCCTTGAACTCCTTCTTGGGATTAGGGGGTTCAACCTTCTTCTTGTATTCCACCAAGGACTCAGCAATGGACACGGCTTCGGTGAAGGTCTTAGGCCGTCAACCTCACACCTCTTGTTGTGCCCATGGCTGAAGACCTTTGATGAAATCATACATATGATCATAATCGGGCTTTCCACGTACCTGGAGCTTTAGTGAGACATACTCCCGAACATACTCATGGATTGTCCCCGTATGCTTCAAAGTTCACAGCTTGTCCCTTGCTTCCCAATCAGCTTCCTCGGGGTAGAACTGAGCATAGACCCATTGCTTGAATTCTTCCCATGATGGAAGTGCCTTCCCACCATCCTTGAGCTCTTGGTGCTTCATCCTCCACCATAGAGATGCATCGTCACCAAAGTAAAGAACGGCGGTCTTCACACGGTTCATGTCTTCTGTCAAGCCTATCGCCTCGAAGTACTGCTCCACTTGCCAAAAGAAGTTGTCTACCTCCTTGGCATCTCTCTTTCCATTGAATTGCTTTGGACGAGGCACATAGATCTTTGGTGTGTCCCGCACAAGCACCCCACTAGCCAACTCACCACGGTAATTTAACCACTCCCTCTTAAGTTGATCAAGAGTTTGGTCGTACCTGGCCATCGCATCCCCATGATGTGCTAAGATCCCCTTTGTCCAGTCTATGAAGGCATCTTTCTTGGCAGCATTCTCCTTGGCGTACCTCTCAACTGATGCCACTCGGTCTTGGAGAGTGAAGAGCACATCACGTAGGCCCACGACGCCTAGTGCCCCTTCCTCATCGTCTCCTTCGACATACTCAAGCCTTTCTTTCACATCAGCAAGGCACTCCTCCGCCCTTAGGAGATGCTCCTCAAGGGTCTCCATGGTCTCACGAGACTTCCCGGCCTTCTTCTTAGGAACGGTCGGCATGGGCTCCTTCTCGGACATAACAAGATCCTCCACATTCGAGCCTGCCATCATGAACACTTGTCTTGAACACCTCTGATACCACTTGTCACGGGCTGAGCGTCTCAGCACAGCGGTTCGCCCGTGCGGCACCCCATCCCCCTCCAAGGCGGGCGGGGTTCAGCCGTCCAGCTCTTCATATGTGAGGTTCACTGGTTTCGTCCTGCCATGGACTCATCAGGAGAGTGGCCCCAACTCCCAACCAGTGGTGTCAAGGTTGACACGCACCATCATCCTCTTTGTCGGGGCGACTCCCATCTCTTCAATAGGGACTAACCAGATGAACCGCAGCTTTTATGTTCTTGCTGGTATGGGACATGACCCCCATGATTGGGTCGTGACATTCTCCCACCACCATTCCATGCACGCCCTCGTGCATGCAGGATCGTGGCCTTCTGTGTGTCCGCGACTGCTTCCAACTAACCGGTTACCAAGCATGGACTCAGGGGACGCTCCTTCCTTGTCGTTGGCATCAATGGCCCACCCACTCTCTGGGTCGCAAACCACCGTGGTCCACCCTCTCTCTCAGGGTCGAAAACCACCTCCACGAGACCCACCCTTCATAGTGGCGTCTCTACCTCGGACTTCTCTCGAGCGCGACCTTCTACGTCGTGTCATCTCCGCATGACACCCCGGGACTCTGCTCCCACCACCAAGGTCCGTCCGGCAGCATTCCGCAACACCACGAGGCACATTCCCTCTGATACCAACTGTCACGGGACTTGGCCTTCTCCCAAGCTCTCGTGCGTCACCCGACTAGCTTCCCTTTCGCAAAGCCTAGATGAGTTCAGCCTTTCGACACTCACAACGGAAGTAAGGATCGTAAGGGAAGTGCTCGACAAGCTCACAAGACACAAGTGCAAAGAAGCCCTCAAATGCTCTCAACTTCTATGTGTCTTTACAAATGAGGAGCCACTCCCTTTATATAGGTCTTGGTGGTAAAGTCTACAACATTCTAGAATATGTACACATCCACATGATTCTAGAGTATTCTAGCCTACTCTACTAGAATATACATGGAGCATTCTAGAACCCGTTGAGATCCACAACCTTCCATGGAGGCCTAGAATGTTCCGGACCCTTCCAAGGCCCAAGGGGTGTTCCGCAACACTCCGGAGAAGTTTGGAATATTCCGGAACTTGGTGGAAATGTATATAACTCTAGAGGATTCTAGAGAACCTCACCACCGGGTCTCCTCTCCAGTTGGCGGGGCGTGACACCACGGTACCTTACTGCCACCGTAGCGCTCCCCCTTCGCCCTAACTAGGTCTCCCACTGTAGCCTCCATCCTTATCTGTTATTTATTAAGAAAAAGTTTGGCAACGCCTAAATGCACCCGACACTCGACTCTCTTGAGCAGAGACCCAGATCTGTAATTAGAAACCAGCACTGCTACAAAATTCATTTTAAAAACCGTTTTAAAGGACGCTCATGAAGGCACAATTTTATTAGTGATTTTGAAGATGCGCCGAAGTTTTTTTAAGAGTGAAATTTTTCTATCGGACTGATCTGATCAAACTTGAGGCAGTTGCTAAGCTTATAAAGAGAAGATGTGATCCCTGGAATCGGTTCTGATTCATTGGATGAGCAGATGACTATGACTCATCAACGAGCTGATAACACTGACCCATCAGATGATATTTGACACCAATAAGTCATCAGATGGTGAGTTTCATCCGACACATTTTGATCGGATGAAGAGGTTTGTTCAAGACTTGATAATAAAGAAGTAGAATAGTTCAAAGTCTCTCGAAAGATAAAATGTCCGAAAGGTTGAAGTTGTTACCAGACACTTGTTACAAGTTTTTGAAGTTGCAATAATGTAGTTTACAATTTTTTATTTCCCTTGAGCATCAAAGTGAGAAATCATACATTCTTTTTCAGTGGTTCAAGTGGTTTTGTTTCAATGGGTCAAGAAAAAAATATGTGAGTTTTTAAAATTGGGTCAAGATCATCGGATTTTGAAATTGTGTTTTTATATTTCAATTGGGTTAAGAGAATCAAAATGATGAACATGGTATCATTTGAAGATTCAAAAAGTTTCGAGAAGACACTAGAATAGATAAGAAGGTTTCAAGCGGTCAAATATGAAGTTCCAATGTGCGTGAAATTTGTCATTTTTTTAATTAGGGTAAGCGGGGAAAATATTTTAGTTTCCCACCTTTATTGTTTTTGGAGTACCTATAAATAGAGGAGAAAAGTGAAGAGATACTTAACACACCCATGCATAAAAGTTGTTGCTCTAAAGAAATTATGTCAGAAGTGAGTTTGCTAATTGAAGTTGTTTCATGTTGAAAAAGAGTTTCTAGACAGAGGATTCTAATATGAAGATCAGACATAGTGAAGTTCAAAATATAAAATAGTGAGAATCAGTGTGTGGTTATCGTTCTGTGTTTTTTGAGAAGTTGTTTGAGAAACATAGATTTGATATACTGGTAGATTAAAAATTTTGGAATTGTGAAAATTGAGAATTGGGCTATTAGACTGAGGCTATCAGACTGAAGCCATCAGACGCTGATGAATCAGACAATCATAGATCGGGTTGAGGTTCCAGAGAGACCTTCGGTGGATCATTTTGAACATGTTACATATTTTGTTGTGGAACAGATTATTTTAAGAAAAATTTTATAAACTAACAAGATTTGGTATAATCATTCATATAGGGAGATAGAATTTGTCTAATGGGTATTGGCATAAGTTGTATTAACTTATTCATAATAGTGAATTTTCATAGACCCACAGAAGTAGTTATGGTAAGGATGTAGATTCTCACAATAAGGGTGAACCTTCTAAATCATGTGTTCTTTGTTTAATTTTCTATTTCTGTAAGAATTTGAGTTTACTAAAATTTGATATGGAAGAAACTCTAACAGGCACTAGTGGAAAAAATGTTTAACATGTCGGCATTTTTCATGTCGGTTCTATATAACCGATGTGCAAAGATGTAAAAATCAATTTATCACGTCGATTATTTTATAACTGATGTGATAAATTGATAGGAATCCATTTTTTACGTCAGTTATAAAAAAACCGATGTAAAATATACCGAGATTAGCTTTATCAGGTCGGTCATTTTATAATCGCCATGAAAATCCAATCTGGGCGCTTTATCACGTTGGTTATAAAATAACTGACGTGATAAAGGAAATCTCGGAAATTTATCATGTCAGTTATCAAAAGAACTGAACTGATAAAGCGCCATTTATCAGGTCGGTTATAAAATAACCGACCTGATAAATTCTTTTCTACGTCGGTTATTAAATAACCAACGTTATAAACATAAAAAAAATAGTTTATCACGTCGTTTATAAAATAAACGACATGATAAACCTTTTAAATGATTTATCGCGCCCCGTATTCAGTCATTCTGTTTTCTTCGATCTGGCGACCTGCGACTCGTCTCTCCCACGCAGAAAACCTAGAAAGGATTCTTCAAAGTCGTGACCTCCAACCTAGTTTTGCCAACATCATTCATCGTCTTTATTGTCACCATATCTATCTAGTCGACTCGCAACACTCAAGTAAGCTTCACACGGCTCGGTTTCAGTTTTTATTTGTCGTGATGCCCTAAACTAATTTTTTGAGATGTTATTTTTCTATCTTTGTTCATGCTATCATGGTAAGTTTCATAGTGTTCATTTATACCGTGCTAAATTCATTTCTAGTAAAAGAAACCAAGGAAGTGATATCATGCAACTTTATGCTTTTTGTGTGTTCCATCATGTGTGTGTGCGCGTATAAGGGGTGTCGAAGGGGGTGGGGGCTGTTTAGAGGGGCGGGGGCTGTCCGGGGGGGGGGGCTGTCTAGGGGGTGGGGGTTTCCAGGGGTGTCAAAGGGGGTGGGGGTGGTGTCCAGGGGGTGCGAGGGCTGTCCAAGGGGGTGGGGGTGGTGTCCAGGGGGGTGAGGGGGTTGTCCAAGGGGGTAGGGGTGTCCAGGGGGTGTGGGGTGTCCAGGGGGTGAGTGGGATATCCAAGGGGGTGGGGGTGTCCAGGGGGTGGGGGGTGTCTAGGGGGGGCTGTCCAGAGGGGTGGGGGTTGTCCAGGGGTGGGGGCTGTCCAGAGGGGTAGGGGTGTCCATGGGGTGTCAAAGGGTGTGGGGGTGGTGTCCAGGGGAGTGTGGGGGCTGTCTAAGGGGGTTGGGGTGTCCAAGGGGGAGGGGGTGTCCAAGGGGTGAGGGGGTTGTCCAAGGGGTATGGGTGTCCAGGGGGTGGAGGGTGTCCATGGGGGTGAGTGGGTTGTCCAAGGGGGTAGGGGGTGTCCAGGGGGTGGGGACTGTCGAGAGGGGTGAGGGCTGTCCAGGGGGTGGGGGTGGTGTCTAGGGGGTGAGTGGGTTGTCCAAGGGGGTAGGGGGTGTCCAGGGGGTGTCCGGGGGGGTGTCTAGAGGGGTGGGGGTTGTCCAGGGGGTGGGGGGCTGTCTAGAGCGGTGGGGGTGTCCAGGGGGTGTCAAAGGGGGTGGGGGTGGTGTCTAGGGGGGTGTGGGGGCTGCCCAAGGGGGTTGGGGTGTTTAAGGGGGTGGGGGGTATCCAGGGGTGAGGGGGTTGTCCAAGGGGGTATGGGTGTCCGGGGGGTGGTGTCCAAGGGATGTGGGGGCTGTCCAAGGGGGTGGGGGCGTCTAGGGGGGTGGTGGGGGGCTGTCTAGAGGGGTGGCGGCTGTCCAAGGGGTGGGGGGCTATCCAGAGGGTCGGTGGTGTCCAGGGGGTGTCAAAGGGGGTGGGGGTGGTGTCTAGGGGGGTGTGATGGCTTTCCAAGGGGGTTGGGGTGTCCAAGGGGGTGGGGGTGGTGTCTAGGGGGTGAGGGGGTTGTCCAAGGGGGTGGGGGTGTCAAGGGGTGGGGGTGGTGTCTAGGGGGTGAGTGGGTTGTCCAAGGGGGTGGGGGCTATCCAGAGGGTGGGGGCTGTCAAGAGGGTTGGGGGTGCTATTTAGGGGGTGGGGGCTGTCCACAGGGGGGTGTCCAGGGAGTGTCCAAGGGGGTGGGGTGTTCAATGGGGTAGGGGGTTGGACAACCCCCTCACCCCCTGGACACCACTCCCCCGCCCCCTGGACACCACTCATCCCCATGGATAGCCCCCCCACCCCCTGGACAGGCCCCCACCCCCTGGACACCCCACCCCCCCGGACAGCCCCCTACCCCCATGGACAACCCCCCGTGGATAGCCCCCAACCCCCTTGTAGTGTAGAATGTAATTTTGAATATTTTCATTATAATTGTGTATTTGGTAGTCGTTTAGGTTGGATTTAGGGTTATTTTGTGGACATTGTAAGTTATGAATGTTATATATGTGACTATTTAATTTTTCACTACTTCTTGTTTTGGTCTAGTTTTGATGGCTTTTCTGGTATGGATTCTGGTCTGGGGGGGAGGTTCTAGGGGTGTGGGGTGGTGTCCAGTGGGGTGGGGGGTTTCCAGGGGTGTGGGAGGGCTGTCCAGTTTAGTGGGGGGTGTCCAGGAGGGTGGGAGGGCTGTCCAGGGGTGTGGGGGGGTGCCCAGGGGGTGTCCAGGGGTGTGGGGGGGGGGGGGTGCCCACTGGGGTCAGGGGGATTTCTAGGGGTGTTGGAGGGCTGTCCAGGGGGGTGGGGGGGTGTCCAGGGTGTCCATGAGGGTGGGCGAAGTCCAGAGGAAGTCCAGGGGTGTGGGGGGTTTCTAGGGGTATGGGAGGGCTGTCCAGGGGTGGGGGAGGGATGTTGTCACGACCCGCCTCCCCGGGCCATAAACCTTGTCATCTGATCCCATGGGTCACCTGTAATACCTTAGTTTCCTTCCCAACACACCATAGGCTATTACTCACTAGGGTCTCTTATCAAGCTAATGATTGCGCCTCCCCGGGCCATGAACCTTGTCATCTGACCCCATGGGTCACCTGTAATACTTTGGTTGCCTTCCCAGCACACCATAGGCCATTACTCAATAGGGTCGCTTATCAAGCTAATGACTGCCCCCACAGGCCAACACATGTTCTTTCAGTGTGTTTTTTCCTCACTCACACACACCCTGGGAAATTTCCCAGAAGGTCACCCATCCTGATTACTACTCCAGGCCAAGTATGCTTAACTGTGGAGTTCTAATCAGGTAGGCTCCCGGAAAGAAAGGTGCACCTTGTTGACATGGGTAGTAACATTTATCCTTTTAAGTATCACTTTTCCATGGGTGTTACATTATCCACCCCTTTAAAGCATAATGCCCTCATTGTGGACCCCAAGCCTAAAACCCAGGCAGTGCCTAAGCACTTCCGGCTGGGTGTTGGCTCTGATACCAATTGTCACGACCCGCCTCCCCGAGCCATGAATCTTGTCATCTGACCCAATGGGTCTCCTATAATACCTTGGTTTCCTTCCCAGCACACCATAGTCTATTACTCACTAGGGTTTCTTATCAAGCTAATGAATTCCCCCACAGGACAACACATTTCCTTTCCAGTGTGCTTTGTCCTCAGTCACACACACCCTGGGAAACTTCCCAGAAGGTTACCCATCCTGATTACTACTCAATGTCAAACATGCTTAACTGTGGAGTTCTAATCAGGTAGGCTCCCGAAAATAAAGGTGCACCTTGTTGAAGTGGGTAGTAACATTTAGTCTTTTAAGTATCACTTTTCTAGGGGTGTTATAGCTGTCTAGTGGGGTGGGGGATTTCCAGGGGTGTGGGAGGGTTTTCCAGTGGGGTGGGGGTGTCTAGGATGTCCATGAGGGTGGGGGCAGTCCAAGGGGTGTCCAGGGGTGTGGGGGGGGTGTGACTAGGGTGTCCATGGGGGTGGGGGTGTCCAGGAGGGTGGTAGGGCTGTCCAGGGGGGTGGGGCTGTCCAAGAGGGTGGGGGTGTACAGGGTTGTAGGCAGGCTCTTTAGTGGGGTGGGGGGTTTCCAGGGGTGTGGGAGGGATGTCCAGGGGGTGGGGGAGGGTTGTCCAGTGGGTTGTGGGGGGGGGGTGTCTAGGAGGGTGGGAGGGCTTTTCAGGGGTTGTCCAGGGGTGTGGGGGGGTCTAGGGGTGTGGGAGGGCTATCTAGGGGTGTGGGGAGGGCTGTCCAGTGGAGTGGGGGCTTTCTAGGGGTGTGGGAGGGTTGTCCAGTGGGGTGGGGGTGTCCAGGGTGTTCATGAGGGTGGGGGAAATCCAGGGGGTGTTAAGGGGTGTGTGTGGGGCGGAGGGGGTCCCGGGTGTCCATGGGGGTGGGGTGTCCAGGAGGGTGGGAGGGAATTCCAGGGGGTGGGGGATGTCCATGAGGGTGGGGGTGTCCAGGGTTGTGGGTAGGCTGTTTAGTGGGGTGGGGGGTTTCCAGGGGTGTGGGAGGGCTGTCCAGGAGGTGGGGGAGGTTTGTCCAGTGGGGGGGGGGGGGGGGGGGGGTTGTCCACGGGGTTTCTAGGGATGTGGGGGGTTTCTAGGGGTGTGGGAGGGCTGTCCTGTGGGGTGGGGTCTTTCCAAGGGCATGGGAGTCTTGTCCAGTGGGGGGGGGGGTCCAAGGTGTCCATGAGGGTGGGGGCAGTCTAGGGGGTGTCCAGGGGTGTGGGGGTTTCTAGGGGTGTGGGGGGTGGGGGGGTGTCCAGGGGGTGGGGGTTTCCAGGAGGGTGGGAGGGCTGTTCAGGGGGGTGGGGGCTGTCTAGGAGGGTGGGGTGTCCAGGGTTGTGGGCAGGTTGTTTAGTGCGGTGGGGGGTTTCCAGGGGTGTGGGGGGGTTGTCCAGGGGGTGGGGGTGGGTTTTCCAGTGGGTTGGGGGTGTCCAGGAGGGTGGGAGGGCTGTCCAGGAGGTGTCCAGGGGTGTGGGGGGGGGGGGGGGTTCTAGGGGTGTGGGGGGGTGTCTAGGGGCGTTGGGGGGTGTCTAGGGAGTCCATGGGGGTGGGGGTGTCCAGAAGGGTGGGAGGGATGTCCAGGGGGTGGGGGCTTTCCAGGAGGGTGGGGGTGTCCAGGGTTGTGGGCATGCTGTTTAGTGGGGTTGGGGGGTTTCCAAGTGTGCAGGAGGGCTGTCTAGGGGGTGGGGGGTCCAAGAGGGTGGGAGGGCTGTCCAGGGGGTGTCTAGGGGTGTGGGAGGGGGGGGGGGTTTCTAGGGGTGTGGGAGGGGTGTCTAGGGGTGGGGGGTGTCAAGGGTGTCCATGAGGGTGGGGGTGTCCAGGAGGGTGAGAGGGCTATCCAGGGGGTGGGGGCTGTCCAGGAGGGTGGGGGTGTCCAGGGTTGTGGGAAGGTTGTTTAGTGGGGTGGGGGGTTTCCAGGGGTGCGGGAGGGCTATCCAGGGGGTGGGGGAGGGCTGTCCAGTGGGGTGGGTGGGGGTGTCCATGGTTTCCAAGGGTGGGGGGTTCTAGGGGTGTGGGAGGGCTGTACAGGGGTGTGTGGAGGGTTTTCTAGTGGGGTGGGGGCTTTCCAGGGGTGTGAGAGGGTTGTCTAGTGGGGTGGGGGTGTCCAGGGTGTCCATGAGGGTGGGGGTAGTCTAGGGGGTGTTTAGGGGTGTGCGGGGTTTCTAGGGGTGTGGGAGGGGTGTCCAGGGGTGTGGGGGGGGGGTGTCCAGGGTGTCCATGGGGTGGGGGTGGGGGTGTCTAGGAGGGTGGGAGGGTTGTCCAGGGGGTGAGGGTTGTCCAGGAGGGGGGTGTCCAGGGTTGTGGGCAGGCTGTTTAGTGGGGTGGGGGGGGTTCCAGGGGTGTGGGAGGGCTGTCTAAGGGGTGTCCAGGGGTGTGGTAGGGCTGTCTAGGGGTGTGGGGGAGGGATGTCCAGTGGGGTGGGGTCTTTCTAGGGATGTGGGAGGGTTGTCCAGTAGGGTGGGGGTGTCCAGTGTGTCCATGAGGGCGGGGGAAATCCAGGGGGTGTTTGGGGGGGCTCTAGGGGTGTGGGAGGGGTGTCCAGGGGTGTGTGGGGGTGTCCAAGGTGTCCATGGGGGTGGGGGTGTCCAGGAGGGTGGGAGGGTTGTCCAGGGGGTGGGGGCTATCCAGGAGGGTGGGGGTGTCCAAGGTTGTGGGTAGGCTGTTTAGTGGGGTGGGGGGGTTTCCAGGGGTGTGAGAGGGCTGTCCAGGGGGTGGGGGAGGGCTGTCCAGTGGGGTGGGGGGGGGGGGTTGTTCTGTTTTTGTTCTATTTCAGGTATTATTTTGGTTGGGCATAGTTGTGGGGGGGGGGTCCAGGGGTGTGGGGGTGTCTAGGAGGGTGGGGCAGTCCATGGGTGTGGGTGGTTTCCAGTGGGGGGGGTTCCAGGGGTGTGGCGGGGGCTATCCAGGTGGGGGGTGGGGGTTGGTCTGTTTTTATTCTGTTTCAGGTATTCTTTTGGTTGGGCATAGTTTTGGGGGGTGTCCAGGGGTGTGGGGCTGTCTAGGAGGGTGGGGGGGTGTAGTCCCGGGGTGTGGGGGTGTCCAGTGGGGTGGGGGGGAGCTGTCCAGGTGGGGTGGGGGTGGTCTGTTTTTATTCTTTTTCAAGTATTCTTTTGGCTGTGCATAATTGTGGTTGAACATTTTAATTAAAAAAATGCACCAGGATTAGTTTTAATATTGGTTATTTTATAACTGACGTAATAAATGGAAAGAAATAGTTTTTTACGTCAGTTATTATTTAACCAACGTGGAAAGCTGCTTGGTAGACTGCTTTATCACGTCGGTTATTTTCATAACCGACATGATAAATGCTTCGGAGGCATGATTTAGGATGTTGGTTATATAATAACCGACGTGATTAAGTATATACAACATCGGTTTTTAAATAACCGACGTAATACATCACGACTCTGAAGCGTTTTTCACGTCGGTTTTTGAGTAACCGACGTGAAAAACGCTTTGGTTTTTTGTTGTTTATGTTGATTTTAAAATAAACGGCATAAAAAAGAATATTTATAACATCTTATGTAATAAAGTAGACCAAAAACCTACGTAAAAACTAAAAAATAACCGCCGTAAAAAATGTTTTCTGCACTAGTGAAGCTGCAAGGGTTATGTTTTCTAAAGTTGAGATTTGTAAAAAGGAAACAACTGACTCACCCCCCCCCTTCTCAGTTGTTCTCTAATCCATTGATACTTCACTCTTTATTGAAGATAACCTAAAATATAATTTTCTCATCCTTGAAAATGAAAAATCAACACCTCACTACCTATCTATTGCTATGGAATATGATAATAAAGATGCACCTATTGAGATTGTGTTTCCAATGTCCCTACCAAAAGAGACCAATTTCAATGATGTCTTACTTGAAAGAGGATATTTTTTAATTGATTCCTCATGTTTTAATCTTTGTCAAGATGAATTATTTTCTGACTTCCCCTTCTCTAAAATTTATGACACAACACTAATGGAGAAGGCCCTGAATATTACGGAAGTGGAAACACATGTAGTGGTAGAAAAATAATTGTTTAAGGAGAATTTTATTATGTAACTACCTCCTCTACATCAATTTGCATACCATATGGAGGAGGACACCATGAAAATCAATAGGGAGCACCCATTCTTCTTCCCCCTCCCCCCCTTGACCTTAAAATTTATCTTTATTCATTATTAGGGTATGGGAATTTTCTTCTGTTCTTGGGGTGTCTCCATTCTTGGTGTCTACTCATGGAAATTGGGAAAATTCACTTGTGGTGGTTTGTCTAAAAAAACCACACCCACCGTCTAATTAGGGATAATCCACTACAACTGCCTAACTTGAAGCAGTAAAAACCTAGCACCTTCTTGTAGGTCTAAACTAAGATTATCCCTTTTCATTCCCCTTTCTCTTTATTTTTATTTATTTTTCATTTGTTTTTTTTTTCTTTTAGTTTTAAAGTATGATAAACTATAAGCTTAACTCAGGGATGCCACTAAAGAATAAACCAGGTTTTGTCTCTCCTTTTTTTATTTATTTTTTACCTAATTAAAATTCTGTATGAAAATATTTCTTGGTCTGATTTGAACTATAAAGAGGTTAGTAAATGGAATAAGTGTGGGGAAGATATTTCAAACTGTTTTTATGAATTTTGTATGTTCTTCCACTTTGGTTTTCTTGTTTATTGTGAATTTTTCATGTTTTACTTTTTATTTTTTGTGTGTTTTCTAGATTCCTAAGAAAAATTGAATAATTTGGAAAATTCAAACCATTTTGGTATTTCTATAACATTTATTGATTTGAATATCTGAGTATTTAAATGAATTTTGAATGGATTAGTTTCTTGATTTCCAATATTTTCATTTGATGTTGTTTGAATCATTTTTAAACTCATGTGCACCAGTGCAATCTAAATTGAAAATCTTTTCCAACCTGAGTGGTTTCTAAACATTTTTTAAATTTCCATTACATTTCTATTTTTCTTGAGAGTCTTGAGACATGTTTTGTGATCGAGAAATTACTTTTTTTCTCTTTTCCAGAGTTGTTAGAGTTCATGGAATGTGTATGTTGAAATAGTGGGTGCCCTAAACCCAACTATACAGTACTTTTCGTGTATATAGTTAATAATACATGATGTATTCTTAATATTATAGTGTATATATTTTTGTGTCAATTATTTAATGGTAATGTCCATAGATTAATTGTCGTATCAAAAGGATATAACAGATCCCACGATATAATGAGAACCTCGAGATACAATGACATTAATCTTAAACAACGGTCTTATGGTCTAGATGTATCATACTGATTGGTCATAGTTAATGTTTGACTGTCAGGTGTTGGGGGCTCATATGTATTGAGAAATCTTCTCATGAAGTTCGCACTTAGTGATCTCTAGAAGTGAGATCACGAGGACAGACCCGCCAATAAGAACACCACATGTTTTGAGTGTCATTGGTTGTTCCTATTTACGGACATGTGTATTGGTCTTCAGTCTTGAGACCATTACTTGTCTGTACCATTTGATTGCGTACTTTGATGCAAGGAAAAAACCATGATATTGAAATCATGGAAATGTAGCTTGTGTTGGGTGCGTCATTGGTGGTATGACATTGGTTGAATGGTCAAGAAAGGATTTGTCACTTCCGGGTTATGGAAGTAGTATATCTCATGTCTGGTTGATCAGGATGGTGCTACCTTCATAAGTCTTTGGCCAAAGAAGTTGAAAGGTAAATCCATCTGGATAGATCAACAAATAATAAAGCAAGAAATGAATGATGACGTAAATGTGTGTCCTGCTTTATGAGATATTTAAAGACAAAGATATTATAGTACATAGTCAGTGTTCGTAGGTTGGTAGTCGTTTCTCTGACTATCCTTATCTCTTTAGGGGCCTTGATGGGTTTCTAGACTCTGCTCTTGGTCTGTGAATTTTATTTACTACTTTCGAGATAAGAGCCAAGAGGGTCACACACAATAACGTATTCAATAATCCACCATATTCGGTTGAATAGGTATATTGGACATGGTGGACGCCACCATAGGGTCCGAGTATTGTCCAAGTTATCGATCACCAAAGAAATAAATTCATTATTATTCAAGATATGAATAATTGGAATTAAATTTTTTTAAATTATTTACATGTTAAGTAAATACGAGAAAAATATTAATCGAAGGAATGTTATTTTAATATTTCAAGTTCATTTAATATTAAGCGGGACAACGAGTCAAGTTAAAATGGCTTAGGTTTATCATGTAATATATTTTAAATATATTAGAGACATGTGATAAAATAGTAAATAATATCGACACAGTTTAGTTCATCATGATTATTTATTTAGTTGACGTTAAATAAACGGGGGCCGGGGAACCCAACCAGCTATTTAGAACTTCCACTATAAATAGAGAGAGGGGTCACTCCCAAATGACTATTCATGGAATTTTGGTTAGAGTCTCTCTTTCCTCCTGCTTCCTAGAGAGAGAAGTAGTTGATCCAAGTGTTCGGATTGAATTCTACCTCAATCATCGAAGACATCTTGATACGGTGATCGTTGGGACGTCGAAGGCATCGTCAGGTCTCTGCGCTAGCACCCGGAATTTGACGATCGACGTTCCAGTGGATTTTCTAAGCACGTGTGGACGATCTAGAGGGTTCCTACAATGGATCCTTCGAGAATTGATCGTAATCGACAAGTTGCAGTCGAGCGTGACTTCAGATCTGGACAGGTATGTTTTTAGTTTTATTTTAAGTGCTCTTTTAATTTATGTGAGATTTTCGGACCAAATCGAGCCTTAGATCGTCGACAACGACAAGTTCCATTGTCCCGTCAAAGAAAATTTTAAAATTTCCGGCCTATCAGCTTCCGTTGTCGGCCCCAATACCTACAATTGGTACCAGAGGGAGCTTCGTAAATTTTTTGAGCCAAATTAAAATTACTATTCATTAAATTAAATAGAGGGTTTAATTTCGGTTCCAACGCTTCAAACCGTGGGTTAATCTGATTTCGAACGGCCAAGTTATGGCTATTCAAAATTATAGATAAGGATCAAATTTGAGGTTTTCTGTGTAGTTTTAATATTTTATTCATTATTTTCGACGATCCTAAAGAACCGATCAAGTTACGATCGGTTAGTTAATAAAAAATAATTCCAATCCCATGCGAATTATATTTTTATAATTTTATAATTTGCATAATAATTTTATTATAATAATAATATTTATTTTATTATAATAATAATATGATAAAAACAATTTATTACTTTATTATAATAATTTTTTTATGATTATATGTAAAATCTAATCAATAGCCTTAGGATTTTTTGTGTGTGGAATTTCACACATGAGAAAACAAGAAAAATAAAAGGGGTTTTAAAAAAATGGCAAAAGGAAGTGGGGGCGGCACATGAGGAATGTTAAAAAAAATGAGGGCCAGGTGGTCGCCCCACTCCCATCCTGCGCGGCCCTACTCCACCTCGGCCGACCTCTGCCTGAACGCTGCTGCGACCGCTCTGGTGAACCAAACCGGCTCTCCACCGCGGGCTCCGCTCGCTGTCGAATCGAGCTGCACCGATCAGAACTGTCGCCGGCGCCGTCCCCTCCCCTTCCGTGGCCTCGTAGCAAGCCGGCGGGCTCCCTATCCGAGATCTGGCCGGATCCCGCTGCCTTGCGGCTGGTGTGTCCTCCAGCCTCCCTCATACTAGCCGACCTCACTGTCGGGATCTCAGGCTGCCGCCACCTTCGCGCCCAACACCATCCCCTAATTCCTGCCGACACCCTAAGGTTTCCGCCCGGTCCCAACCGACAACCTCCACCTGACCCATTTGGTCGGCTGCCGGCGTCGCCCCTGCTCACCGGAGCATGCCCTCTCCGCCATGTCGTGCGTCGCTAACCGCGGCCCCGCCGCTGCACCGAGAAGCCTCTGCGGGTCAGCACAAATCAGATATGAGCGGTGCAAATCATTCTCCTCCTTGCCACGGATCCGGGATGCTACCCACTGGATCCAGAACCGGCCCCAGCTTGGCTATCAGAACAGGCCCGAGCTACTCCTTTTTTGGACCCGAAACGCCTTGACTAGGCTAGGGCGGGTCTGCCCAACCCTAATGGGTTTGGGTGGACCTGCATGTCCAGATAAGTCCAACATGAGATTTTCCCGACCCGGCGCAAGTTTGGCACAATCCAAAATGAGCTAGTGCGGTGTTTCGTGGCCCGATCAGTTTTAAATTAATAAAAATTAATTAATTTAATTTAGCTTTAAATTAAATTATTTAATATATGAATTTCGATTTAAAAATAATTTTTAATACCCATGGATAAAATAAATTTTAATTTTGGAATTAAATTAAATTAATCTATGGACCGAAGTATAATTAAATTATTTGAATTATTTAATTCATTTAATTTAATTAAATAACCATTGCACTTTATTTAATGAAATTTAATTTCATCGTGCATTACTTTACCCGTTTACTAGTCTTGAGCACCGAACTTTTGTATATCGACATTTAATTTTTTTTTATTTAATTAATTATTTAAACTGCGTGCGATGTTTGTAATTAATTAAATGACGGTATGCACATCGTCTTTATTTTCGGTTAAAATGTTTAAGGGTATACGTGCCCAAATTCACCTAATGTACATTTACACCTCTAGTCCCCTCCCATGCGCGTAAGTATTTTTGTATTTCGAACGAAGATGGTGGACAACGTGGATCTCGCCAAGATGAGGTAATGTACGTTGACCAAGATGATTCAAGACGTGACGTGGACCCTGCCAAGATGAGGGGAAACTCAAAGATGTCATGCAGTCCCCACCAAGATAAGGATATACTCCATATGAGAAGTGAACATACATGATAGAGTAAGCTGCATCAAGAGTCAAGTTACAACTCATGTATGATTCCCCTAGGTCATTTTTGATGTTAAAGACTAGTTGGGTAGTAGTTTATCTTTATGCATTTATTTATTGTTTTATGCATTTTATAATAGTTGGGGAAATACATAAAATAATAAATAATAAAATGCATAAAGAAACAACATATGTTTTTCTATTAATGTTCAGTTGTGAGCGTGACAACATAGATGAATAAGATTAATAGAAATGGATTAAATTTATTGAGAGAGAAATACAAAAACTCTCAAAGTAATATTAAGTCATTACCACCTTCTAGTAACGTCCCGGCTCGGCTTACCATCGAACTGGTGGCCGGACCGGTAGGTCACCTGGCCTCAAGCGCGTCTCCCCGTACGCCAGAGACTGCCGACTAGCAGCGAGGGTCTCAGGAGGTGATAGTGGGGAGACTATACCCTCATATCAGAGTAACACAACGGTATTATCAGAGTAAATAACATTCAATAGCGGAAGCAGTAAACAATTGAAAGGCAGAAGAAAAAGACATGTAATAACCATTCTATAAAAGGTGGCAAACACCAGTTTACAATGCATGCATGTACAAATGATGTTACATTTATGAAAGTAGGAAAACGTTACAACATGCTTTACAAACAATACAAAAAGGACAGCAAAGCCCGACGGCGATCCCCTGAGCATCCCAAGCTCCCGCTTGGTCCTTTGCTCCTAACTCCTCAGGTACAAACAGCACAACACACAACCTAGGTCCTGCAAGCAAGAAGGTCTACTCGGGTACCCCAGTGCAATGGCGGCCCGAGTAGGGTGTGAGATATAAATCTCAGTAGGCCGGCACCACCGGTGTCAAACCCAATCCAGACAGTGTATAATAATTATACAGTGAGCAGGAATGGAGAAATAAGTAAGCAGAATTACATAAGTAAATAACACCCGTCTAAGTTCCCAAGGGACACCTGACGGTTATACCAGATTCGGCTCGTTGCTGGTAAAGTAACCTGATCATGTTACCATATATATATATATATAAATGCATTTAGATCATAGATGGCAAGGGGTAAGAATGCCTCCTTTCCATACACGTATAGAGAATAGCGGGCACGAGGTAAGAATGCCTCTCGTCCCTATAGGTCAACTGGCAAGGAGTAAGAATGTCTCCCTTCCATACACGTATAAAGAATAGCGGGCATGAGGTAAGAATGCCTCTCGTCCCTATATGTCAACTGGCAAGGGGTAAGAATGCCTCCCTTCCATACACGTATAGAGAATAGCAGGCACGAGGTAAGAATGCATCTCGTCCCTATAGGTCAACTGGCAAGGGGTAAGAATGCATCCCTTCCATCACATTCATTCAACCGACATGGGGTATAACTGCCTCCCATCGTCACATTCATAATACTGGCATGGGGTATAACTGCCTCCCATTCAGACATGTAATCATCAACAGAAGTCAACTGGCAAGGGGTAAGAATGCCTCCCTTCCAGACATGTACTGTCACACTAGGTAGCCTCAACATGCACTCACCTTTATTATCATTCATTATGTGGCATCAACATGTGCGCACTCACAACACAAACATGTCTATAGTATACTGCTTATGGCATTACCTCACAAGCATTCAAAGAATCATACCACATGCACATAAGCGAACACATTCACGTTCATACTTAAGGTAACCCATCTTAAGTATCTAAATCAAGATATTCACATATTCATTTTACTAACATAAGCCGTGCTCATTACGTTATCCCAAGGCGTGGTCGTAATACCCTAGTCTGTTCCTTCCTAGTTTCACCATTCCATCTTAAAGGATACATTTATCACTCATTAACCCTTTGATACCATCTAGAGGTAACATGTCATTTAGTCTTAAGTCCTCCCACTATGGTTATGATCATACTCAATTTGCCTAAACATGGAAAATTGACCCAAGCACAAGTATCCCAGCCATTTCATTCCCTTTGTCTCAACAAAGCAAGTTCACATACAAAGCATCAAAGAGGCACCACAACAATCCAGCAGGTAAACATAAAAAGTCTATAACTACTTTTTATCTTGAAGACAACGCACCTCTGATTGAGGGGTTTTATTATTAAATTGCGAGTTTAGATACCAAGCAACCTCTTTTATCTTATTCCTGTAATTCACATGATTTGCACAGAAGCATTTAATCAGAACTAAACTTGCATAATTAAAATGCTAAGGCAGTGCAATATTAAACTCACTATTACTTTACTCAAATTAAAAGGACAAGGAGAGGGACCCTACCTCCAGGTGGATCCATCCATCCACTCCAGCTCTTGGTGCTTTCTAACTAAGAGTCGCTGCTGCTCCCCCACTGAGCATATGCACCTTCACACACAAGCAAGGACACCTAGCCCCTATGCACACACCCACATGGCCATGGCATGCATAAGAGGATCCTTACATGCGTGCTTATACGCATATTCCCGTCTCCACTCACATGTGCAGACACTTTTATATATATACATGGGCACACCTATCCCTATACATATCCAACCACTGCCATGGGTGATTAAACATGTAATGGGGAAACCCACGTATATATAAATACATACCTATGCCCATGCAGGCGAGTCGCCTAGACTTTGGCGACTCGAAACCATGCCAAAACATCCAACGCACTACAAGATTGATCCAACGAACCTTAAAACGCATAAAGACACTAATTTGGGATATGCGAAACCAACCAGAATAATAAACCCTTACCGCGAACCCAAGCCGGCGGACTGAAACGTGTCGAATCGCTTCGCCTTCGGCGGAGATCGTCGGGATACACCCAAACACGACCCGAGAAGCCTTTCACTCGAACCTGGAACAAAGAGAAACCAAAAGTTGAATCACCCTAAACCCTAGGGCATTCGGCCGAATCTCACCGGGCAATGAATACGCCGAAAAACGGCTTGGAACAAGGAGGAGATGGAGGAGAAGGACCTACCTCAGGGTTCCAGAGAGAAATCGGTGGGAGACTTGGCCGAAATCGAAGCGCGAAGGAGGGAGCCGGGGGGGGGGGGGGTGTCGCGCGCGGCTCAAGGGGAGCCCCTCCCTGCGTCGTGCGGGTTGAGTGAGGGTGAGGGAGAGTGTCTTTAGTATTAGGTTTTTAATCATTTTATTTTATTTCCTTTTATTTTAATTTTAATTAACAAAAAACTAAAACACACCCAACCGCACGGTTTGACCTGCATAGTTTGCCAAACCGTGCCCAAACCGTGCGGAGTCTACTGCCTCCCAGACACCCGTTGCATGGGATAGGCGCACGATTTGGGAAACCGTGTGCAACTCGTGCACAAACCACTGCCCACCTGATTTAGGCCGCACAGTTTGGGCCGCACGGTTTGGTCAACTCATGCGCCAACCATGCGCCCTCTGCAGCTCTTTAAAAACAAGGGCCTGGTGCTTTCGAAACCTCTCGGGCCACCCGAGAAACTTAACGGGCCTTCGCCCATGCCCAAAAACATTAAAATTAAGGGTTCCAACCTTCAGAACCTTGTTCCGAAGCCCGGTCTTCAAAACGACCGGTTCAACAATCGAAAAAGTTCAAATTCCTTCGGTTTTTAGTCTGGTTCAAAACGCGGGTCATTACATTCCACTATTCAAGTATGAACAAAACTGGGTGTTTGGGGTGTCGGTCATGCCATAGAAGAGGTTAATACCAGGGAGTTCTTATGAGAGTGGTGGGTTGACTTAACTAAAGTGGTTGTGAGTGTAGGTTCCAGGCGCTACGGAAGCGCATGATGGGCGTGTACCCAACTTTTCAAATTGTCATAATCGATTATTAATACAGGGTCAATATGAAGATGAATTCCAGTATCCATGAAATTGAATCAAAGATAATATACAAAGGAGAGAACCTGGAACCGAGAAAAGAGGATCAACATATTTTGATTATAATTAATTTAATTAAATTATAGAATTACCTCCAATGTGATTATTTCTTCATTGATACATCCAACCACGGGTATGAGGTGCGACTTCATTGTGATGTATAATCCAAGGATAGAAATCCTCCTGCGGTAATCCACACGTGCTCCACGTATCTCCAGAAGATGCCAAATGAGTCTCCGGGTGCTACCGTGGAAGATCCTTGTGCTTGCGATGTCTGCCTTCGATCATCTTGAGAATCAATTCCAAAGCGTTCTCCTTGATCCGGTGGAAGATGATCACTCTCATTCTTGAGAGAGTTCTTGGAGAGGGAAGAGTTATCTAGGCTCGAGAGATTTTCTCCAAGGATGTTGTGCACACAACAATTGGGTTAGCTGGTTGAATAACCCCTCGACTAATATAGAGAATAATAACATAATGGGGAATTTAATTCACTAGGTAATAATAAATAATTAGAATAGGTTCTGTTACTTAATTTAGTATTCCATGTGAAACCCCATGTCAAATAATAATAACAATGCTATTGTTTCTATGACATGTTCTTAATTTGAATGTTATATTTAAATATTATTTAACCAAATAGTATTTAATATTATTTCTCACTGGACCCATAACTTGGTCCACCAATCCTCCTCAATATTTACCGGACCTTGAATAATGAATATTTATTTATTAAATAAATATTAATGCATTATTTGTCAATAAATAAATATTTCGTATGCAATATATTCTCTCGAATAACTAGTGACAAAATAAATGCGATCAAACATACTTGAAGAATTATTAAACCACAATCGGGAATAATATTTATTCCACTTGTTAAATAAACAAATTATTTAACTGAGATATTGGATAAAATTAGTGTGTGACCATCTAGGCCTCTTTCTCATTGTCATTAGGTGGGATTTCCTAAAGTCCAAGATTACTATCTAGCAATGGGTCAAGGAACCCAAGAGAAAGAAGTTGATGTCATAATGACATGTCACCTCATACTAACTCTTACCATGTAATATAATCCCTTTATCCTGATATCTCTAATCAAGAGGGTTTCATGCAAGTTCCATCAACCCATGTGATTGATTTCTCATTCTTTGACTTCCCGAAATTGAACATGCCTAGTTAACACCATGGATATGGATTTAGTTAGGCTATATCATTTCCATCAAAGACCCTGACATATCTACTTCCATAGAAGTGACAAATCCTTTCTCGCATTATTCATTAATGCAGTATTACTCATGACGCACCCAACATATCCTACCTCACCGTGAACATCTGTCATCACAGTTTTCATCAATACATCTAACTGTGTGAGTCATAATACCCATTAATAATAATCTTAAAGTATAAGGACCAGTACACACGTATGCAGATAAGAACATCCAATGACACTTATGACTGTGGATTTCCTACTTGTGGGTTTTGTTCTCATAATATCCTCCTGGATATTACCAAGGGCGCACACCATGAGAAGGTGACTCAAAGTTTCATGAATCCCCACCACTAATAGCCGATATCATTTGTGTCCCTTCAAATGATATCATCCGACCATAGAACACATATTCAATAATAGTGTCATGGAACTTCTAGGTTCTCATTATATCATAGATCTGCTATGACCTTTTAATGAGACAAATATTTTTAGGAAATTATCACATACTATGTCATGCAGAAGAAAAAGAATGATGTGATAAGTAGTTTATTAATATTCATCCAATGAATACATGTTTATCATCAAGTACAGAGAAGTTGTTTTTTAGGGAACCAACTCCAACAGACTCCCACTTACACTAGAGACAACTGCTAACAACCTTCAGTCCGCTAGCTCTCACATGATATTAATGCTTTTGTAGAGATATGCCTTTAGTCAAGGGGTCCTCCATGTTCTCTTTCATTGACACTCTACTCATTGTAACTTCACCCCTTTGATATAAATCCCTCAAGAGGTGATACTTTCAGAGTATGTTCTTTGTTCGTTGATGTGACCTTGGAACTTTTTCAAGATCCACTACTTCAGTATTATCACAATACTATGTAATGTGATATTTACTGCTAGGCACCACATCAAGCTTCTAGAAAAATTTCAGAATCTAGACGGCTTCCTTGGATGCATCAGAAGCCTCTATATATTCGAACTCCACTATAGAATCAACGAAAACTGACTTCTTTGAACTCTTCCATCTCATAGATCCTCCATTGAGATAGAAAACATATACTGATTGAGACATTATATAATTTTGATCTATCTGAAAACTAGCATTAGCATACCCTCTGATGACAAACTCCTCGTCTCCTCCATACATCGGGAACATATCCTTAGTTCTTCTCAGATACTTAAGGATAATCTTAATAGTAGTCTAAAGCTTTTCTCTTGGATCTACTTGATATTTTCCTACCCTTCTCAGTGTATAGGCAACATCAATTCTAGTACATAACATGGCATACATGATAGATACTATTGCTAAAGCGTATGGATTCTTACTCATCCTATCCTTCTCAGGTTGTGTCTAGGGATGCATTTTCTTGGAAATATGTATAACATGTGACACTGAAACCAATCCCCTCTTAGATTGTTCCATAATAAATCTCTTTACTATCTAGTCAATGTATATACTTTAACTTAGTCCAAGAAACCTCTTGGATCTATTATGAATGATCATGATCCCTAGAGTGTAGGCTTCTTCGCCTAAGTCCTTTAGGGATAAGTACTTGTTCAACCATTCCTTGACTGACCGTAAGACTGGTATGTTGTTTCTAATAAGAAATATGTCATCAAAATACACTAATAGGTTAATGAACACATTCCTATTAAACCGCTTTTAAACACATAGCTCATATTCATTCTTAATGAAACCAAATTCTCTTATGGATTCATCAAATCAAATGTGCCATGATCTGGATGCTTTCTTTAATCCATAAATGTATCTCTGCAACTTGCATACCCTTTTAGCATTTCCTAGTGTCACATAACCTTATGGTTGTGTCATATAAACATCTTCCCGAAGGTTCCCATTAAGGAATGTAGTTTTGACATCCATCTGCCAAATCTCATAGTCATGGAAAGCTGCTATGGCAAGTATGATTCTTATGGATTTAAATATGGAAACTGGTGAAAAAGTTTCATCATAGTCAATTCCTTGATGTTGTTTAAAACCATTAGCCACTAGACTTTCTTTATAGGTACTAACTTGACCTTCCATGTCCTGTTTCTTTTTGAATACCCATTTACACCCAACATACTTTACATCAACTGGCACATCGACTAGAACCCAGACTTGGTTATGATACATGGAATCCATCTCAGAATTCATATATTCTAGCCATATTGTAGCTTTTGAGATCTCTATTTCTTCCTTGTAGGAGATAGGTTCATCATTGTCCAACAATAATGAGTCATCTTCCTCAGTGACAAGGAAACCATATCTCTTAGGTTCCCTTACCTCTCCTGTGCTCCTATGTAGTACTTGTGTTTCAGGAACTACCTCTTCCATGGGGACCTATGGAACTTGTTCCTGTACCAACTCCTATGTATCTTGAGTATCAACTTCATTGAAGTCAATATTTCTCCCACTATCCCTTTTTAGGATGTGCTCCCTCTCAAGAAAGACAACCTATCTGGAAAAAGTCACATTCTTGTCCGAGGGGTTGTATAGGTAGTATCCCTTTGTTTCCTTGAGACACCCTATAAAGATATACTTCATGCCCTGGGGTGCTAGTTTTTTTCCTAAGAAATCCTTAACAAACGCCTCACATCCCCATACACGTGTATGCGATAAATAGGGTTTATTTCAACTCCATAGCTTAAAGGGAATCCCATTTCCCACCTTATATGGTACTTGGTTTAATGTGTATGCTGCAGTTTGCAATGCATATCCCCAAAAGGATAATAGAAGATCTGCATGACTCATCATCAACCTTACCATGTACAATAAGGTACAATTCCTCCTTTCACTAACACCATTACAATATGTTTCATAAGGTGGAGTGAGTTGAGATAGAATCCCAGACTCCTGTAAACGGTCAATGAATTCTTAGTTAAGATATTATTCACCTCGATCCGATCGAAGATTCTGTATCTTATTACCAAGATGATTCTATACTTAATTCTTGAACTCCTTGAATTTATCGAAGGACTTAGACTTATACCTCATTAAGTAGACATAGTCATATCTACTCAAGTCATCAGTAAAAGTAATGAAGTAAGAATATCCACCTCTAGATTCTACTGGAAATGGTTGACACACATCAGTGTGTACCAATCATAGAAACTCTGTGACCCTTTCACCCTATCCACCAAATGGTGGCTGGGTCATTTTTCCTTGTAAAAAAGTTTGACATCTATCAAGTGGTTTTAGCTTAGAAGATTATAAATATCCATCTTGATAGAGCTTTGTCAAATGCTTCTCGTTTACATGACCGAGACGGGGATGCCACAATTAGGTGTTGTTTGATTCATGTGAACTTGGTTTGTTATCAATTGAAAACACTTGGTTCTCATAATTTAATACATACAAATCATTATTTAAATGATTCATACTATAACATATGTTGTCTGTATAAAAGTAACAAAATTTATTTACAAACTTGAACATAAATCCATCTATATATAAACTTGATACATAAATTTTGTTCTTAGTAACACTAGGTATATAATAATAGCCATGTAAAACCAAAATCATTCCCATTAGCAATGTGAGGTGGTAGTCACCAATGGAAAGAGCAGCCATCCTCACATCATTAGATGATCGCAGATCCACCTCTCCTCTAGAAATTTTCCGAAATCTACTTGGTTCATGCATTTGAAGAAATATGTGAGCACCAAAAGCTGTATCTAATACCCAATGTTTAGAAATAGAAAGAATTCACTTGATAACGAACACACCTTGGTATTCCCCTTACCTCTAGGTGCAGGTCCTCTTCCAGCGGCCTAACTTTCCACCTGAAAAGCATACTGACTCCTTTTCCTTACCTGGCCTATATATCTTCTTATTCTTGGTCAGACGATGCTCGAGAGATTTATATTGTTTATAAATCTTAGGCCCCTTTGAATTACCCTTCCTCTAATGGCCCAAAGGCCTTTATTTTTTATTTATTTTTGATAATCCAGCTTTCAAGGGGTGAGGTGGAACCCTTACAAGGCCCGTAGGCATAAGTATTACATGGCCCGTAGGCCTTAGAGGAATTCATTGCCCGTAGTCTTCAAACATTGCATACAACCAGGACTAACTACTTGAAATCGCTCCTCCACAACATCTTCATCATGAAATTAGCTCTCCACCTTCGCATGGATGTTCAGATAGGCTTTCCCGTGCATGCACAGTCTTGTCCCAATGGTAGGTTCCATACCCTCTCATTCTTGCAATCCGTTTAGCTTCTGCTATGGTGAAAGCTTATTGCTCCTCCTTCTGAAGCTTGTTCCTTGTAGGTTGTCTGGTTTGTATCTGCACTTAAGGTGGCCCGAAGACCTTATTGACAGGAAGGCCTGGGTGTCCCGAAGGCCTTAAAGGACTCAGGGACTAAATCGGTGGCCCAAAGGCCCAAACAGGGGAATATTCCAGGCTGCTACAGTGCCAAACAGTGCCTGCTACAGTTCCCGCTATAGTACCTACTACAGTTCTGCACAGTCCTACTATAGTACCTGCTACAGTACTGCTACAGTACCAGAAATCATCCTCCTCTTGGATTTGATCCCGGGTATCTTGGATGCACTTAAGGAGTCCTCACTAACTAGGCCGGGGCTTATGTGCCTTTGCCTTTCCCTTCCTTTTCCTATTCACTATAAGGACTAGTTTTTTTACGCCCCATGTCCTTATCAACTTGGTGAATCAGTGTAAGAAGCTCTGATAGACTCTTCTCATTATTGGTCATATTATAATTCATACTAAAACTAGAGAAGGTCTTGGAAAGTGATGATAGTATGAGATCTGTACATAAATCATATGGGAATTTAATCCCTAAGATGTCCAAATGCTCAATGTATCCAATATTCTTGACTACATGTGGTCTAGTTGGAATAGAATCTCCAAGATTAATAGTGAAAAATCATTGGAGATATCAAACCTCTCATATCTCGCCTTCTCTTGATAGAGATCCCGAAGGTGAGACATCATGCTATAAGAATCTATTTCCTCATGTTTCTTTAAGACCTCATTGGTTATGGATGATAGTGTGAGGAACTGAACATTCGTAGAGTTATTCAGATTTTTCTTGTACACAAAGAGTTCCTCATTACTCATCTCATTTCCATGCACAACTGGTAAAGGCTATTCCATCACATAAAGTTTCCTCTCACGGTGAAGGATAACCCAAAGGAACCTTTTCCACTCTTGGAAATTAGTTCTAGTGATAAGATTTTCCTTCTTGAGTATGGATCACAATGATATGTCTGATTTCATTTTAATTATTGTTTCTACAAATTAATATGAATAGAGTTTTAGTACTTTATCTTGATAAATATAGACAAATAAATAAATTAATATCTATTAGTCTCCCATTATTTTTTTGAAACCCAATAGCCCTCACCATTGGCTTTGGAATATCCCGTTTCTTAGACATTCTAGTGGTAAGGATCCATATTTCAATTCTCATTACCCCAACTAGGGTTGGTCAAGCAACATGAACGGTTTTAGGTAGGTATTACAAATGCCAACGACATTAACTCACAGCTCCTTGATCTATTGAGTGGACTCCCCCATCCTGAAATCCTTAATTTTGGATTTCCTCAACCTTTGCCTCTCATTTACACCAAGTCCTACCAGGGAAGTCAACCCTTGATGTAAACTAAGTTAAGTCAACCCAAAAATTCAAATTATAATTCCTCGATAATTGAAAGCACCCCAACTAGGGTTGTTCAAGCACTTTGAACTATGGTTCGATTCTAACCAAAGTATTGGAAGGCTATACCGACTTATTATTTAATTGATGGATTTTATCTTTTATGCATAAATTTCCACTTATTATATTTTCAAATTCTTGTTAATGTTAAGTGGGATATACTTAAGTGATTAACCATGTATAGATAATATTTACGCATAATCCTTTTTTATTTTGGTTCCATATTTTATAATTATTAGTTCATTAATTACGTGTTCGCATCAAACATCCATAATGAATAACCATACAACTGAAAAAAATAAAATAAAGGGTATGATCATGAGCTTTACTATTGGTTAGTTTATCTAGTGGTTGATAAACTAACCCTCACCTAGGGGAGAAACACCTTTAACTGTTTAAGGTTCATTTTTACAACTTTCCACCTATCCACCTTTGTATCTCCTTGGATTGGTTTCACCTCGGCTCCTAACTTTAACTGCCTCTACTAGCTTGGGAGCTCCACCCATTACATATTCTTTTAACTCACACACAGGTGAGGGGTAAAAGGGGGTTTACATAAAGGAAACCATGGGCACACAAACCCTACATATTAATGAGGAGAAGTCACGAAGACCAACAATTTCAATTTAAATAATTTAAAAGGGAACTAATGACATACAAAGGTATGTTCTAGCTCATGATCATCCACATACATGAAATTAATTACAAATTTGATAAAAATATCATTCAATTCTTTAATCATTCTTATTAAGATAAATTATGCTTGAATCGATTAATCATTATCTTTAATTAATCAATCCTTTTTATCTTAATAATTTTATGAATTTCCTTGAGATTATCATCCATAACTTTGTACATAACTTGTACCTTGGAAGTAACCCAGTGAATACACATCCAAAACTACCCATCATGTATTTATAATTGTATACACTTTATTCTTTGTGACATGTAGCATGCACGCAGAATTATAATTGTAATACAACTCATACATGATGTGAAGATCTTTGAATATTACACAGACATTAATTAAACATTTATATATATTTATATATCAAACACCTATCACATGTTGTGTCCCAGTTTTATGCCCACACGAAGGTATATGTCTCAAGGGTTACATAATATAATAATAAATTTTTAAATTTTCATAATATGGAAACAGTACATGAGGTGTAGATCCGACTACATGAAGTGTACTTTCCTCACCATCCATCCAAAGTACATGCCTGCGGAAATGACGTGTGAGGTGTACTTCAGAAATATTCAGAGCACATGCCGTGTCTAGTGGTCCACACACTTTGTAGGCTCTGCGTTACATGGCCACTAGCTGGGCAAGCCTTGTATGAGATACACGACTTGACCCTAACCCGAAGGGACTACACGTCGTGTCTAGTGGGACACATGGCATGTAGTCCAGATGACCATTTTCTAGTCTGTCTTGGTCAACACATGATGTAATAATTAACTACATAGCATGTCATTAATGAAAATGGCTTAAGTAATTGAAGAATTACTCCTGATTCATTGAACACAAATACATGATGTGTAGATCCGACTGCACGACGTGTATTCTTGTGTTATTTAGACAAAACCATTGGCGCCACCTGATGAGATCCTTGATTAAATTTTAATCATAAAATTATTTGTTTCTATTAGATATGCAAGAAACAATAAGGGAGGAAAAGATCTCGAAATTCAGGTCAAAATAACGAATAAACATGAATTAAAAAACTAAATTATTACAACGTAAATCATCAATGGATTATTTAAATAATTATAAGTCAAAATATGACCCCTTTGATACAGCTTGTAGGTTCATAGCACAGTAGAAGCGCAGGATGGGCATGTACCCAACATTGAAAATTGTCATAATCGATGATTAATCCAAGATCAATATGACGATGAATGCCAGTATCCATGGAATTGAATCAAATATTAAAGACAAAGGAGAGAACCTGGAACCGAGAAGTGAGGATCAATTTTTTTTTGTAATTAATTAAATTAAATTATAGAATTACCTCCAAGGTGATTCTTTCTTCATTGATGCATCTAACCACGGGTCCGAGGTGCGAATTCTTTGCGATGTAAAATTCAAGGATAGGAATCCTCTAGCGGTGATCCATATGTGCTCCACATATCTCCAGATGTTGCTGAATGAGTCTTCGGGTGCTAGCATGGAAGATCCTTGTACTTGCGGTGTCCGCATTCGATTGCCTTGAGAATCACTTCCAAAGCGTTCTCCTTGATCCGGTGGAAGATGATATCTCTTGTTCTTGAGAGAGTTCTTGGAGAGGGAAGAGTTCTCTAGGCTCGATAGATTTTCTCCAAGGATGTTGTTCACACAACAGTTGGGTTATCTAGTCGAATGACCCCTTGGCTAATATAGAGAATAATAACATAATGTGGAATTTAATTCACCAGGTAATAATAAATAATTAGCACATGTGTCATTACTTAATTTATTATTCCATGTGAAACCCCATGTCAAATAATAATAGCAGTCCTATTATTTCCATGACATGTTCTTAACTTACATGTTATATTTAAATATTATTTAACCAAATAATATTTAATATTATTTCTCATCGGACCCATAACTTGGCCCACCAATCCTCCTCAATATTTACCGGGGCTTGAATACTGACCATTTATTTATTAAATAAATATAACTGCATTATTCAATGATAAATACATATTCCATCCACAATATATTCTCCTGAATTACTAGCGATGAAATAAATATAATCAGACATACTTGAATAATTATTAAACCATAATCAGGAATAATATTTATTCAACTTGTTAAATAAATAAATTATTTAACTGAGATACTGGATACACTTAGTGTGTGACCCTCTAGGCCTCTTTCTAGTTGGAATTAGGTGGGCTTGCCTAAAGTCCAAGATTAATGTCTAGTAATGGGTCAAGTCACCCAAGATAAAGAATTTGATTTCACAATGAAATTTCACCTCATATGAATGCTTACTATGTAATATAATACATTTTTCCTGATATCTCCAATCAAGATGGTTGCATACAAGTGCCATCAACCCATGTGCATGATTTATCATTCTTTGGCTTCCTGGAATTGAACTTGCCTAGTGAACACCCCGACCATGGAATTAGTTAGGCTATATCATTTCCATAAAAGGGCCTGATATATATACTTCCATAGAAGAGAAAAATTCTTTCTCTCATTATTCATTAATTCAATATTACTCGTGACAAACCCAACATATCCTACCTCGCCGCGAACATCTGTCATCACAGTTTTCATCATTACATCTTATTGTGTGAGACATAATACCCATTAATAATAATCTTAAAGTCTGATGACCAATACACATGTTTACAAATGGGAAAGTCCAATGAAACTTATGAATATGGATTTCCTACTGGCGGGTCTTGTTCTCATAATATCTTATTGGATATTACCAAGGGCACACACCATGAGAAGGTGCCTCAAAGTTTCATGAGTCCCCACCCCTGATAGCCAGTATCATTTTTATCCCTTCAAATAATAACATCTAGATATAGAACATATATTCAAGAATAATGTCATGGCACTTCCGGGTTCTCATCATAGTTGGGATCTGCTATGACTTTTTAATGTGACCATTATTTTTAGGAAATTATCACATACTATGTCACATATAAAAACAATCATGATGTGATAATTATTTTATTAATATTCATCTAATAAATAAATATTTATCATAAAGTACAAGGAAGTTGGTTTCCAGGGCACCAACTCCAATAGCGAGGATTAGACTTAGCTAACTTGCTATAATTTTAGTGGCGAGCATTGAGTAAATCAAGTTAAGACTTTTGAATATGAGACTTCACCTAACAGATCAAGGAACTACGAGTTAATGCGGTTGGCCAACCAAACGCCTACCTTGAACCCTACGAGTAGTGGCGTAGCCATATCTTGTTGACTATGAGGAGAGGTTAAATTCTTCTTGCCACTAGAATACTCAAGTGACAGAGTATTCTGATTCTAGTACAGAGGGTTCCTAGAATTTGATAAAATAGTGGGGGACATTTAATGATTTAATTAATTAATTGGTAATGTCTAATTTGATAATCAATATAAAATTACTTATCTGATAAAGTTTTATATTTGTATAAAATGGAATGAAATACCACAAGATACAAACTATGATAAATAATTGGACAAAGTTAAATGTCTAAGCTAACATGAATTTCCAAGTGTAGTATAGGTGCTTCCACATAATAATAATATATTATAAATTCAAGGTGTTGGTGTCCCAACCTGTTAAGACACCTCACGAAGTGAGGGTGTAAAACTGCTTACAGGAGAATAATTTATAAAGAATATGATGGTTATTTTAAAATGATATCATCTACATCTTATGTTATTTATAGTCACTACATTAGGAAATGGATGATAAAAACATGTATTCTCATCTCTAATAAGTTACCGAGGTGAAAGTGAAGCATGATTTTAATGTGATGATTACACTAAATTTGTGTAAACATGGAAGGCATACTATGATTTTCATAGCATTCCATTCCTAAAACTCTTCACCCACTTACTCTAGTTTTTTTTAAGGATATAAAAAAACAGTATGGAGTAAGAAATTCATTACCTTTTGGTAATATTCACCAAGTTATAAGAAAATCATTTCCTTAGTAGTCAAGGCTCATTTAAAAAACTATCATAGTGGAATGGGTTCCCTCCTAAAACCATTTTAGTAGCAAAGGTTCACCCCCAAGACTATCATAGTGAAAAATTTAAGTTACTAAAACGAGTTCACTCCTCATTCCCATCCTTATTATCTCATGGGATATCAATATTTATCCAATTCATTGAAGGGTGATATATTTACCACAAAATCACATAATCCATAAATTTGTGTGCCACAAGATTATAAAAAATTCATCATACCATAACCCATATAAAGGAAATGGGTCTCATGAATATCTCATCATAACATAACCAATAGAAATGAAATGAGTTTCATAATAATCTCATAAATTCATCATAGAATTACCCATGGAAAAGTAATGGGTTTCATAGACACCTATTCATTATAATCATAAACCATGTAAATAAATAATAAGGATTTTATCCTTGGATGATATCCCCTATAAATATTAAGTAACATCAAAGGGAGTTATTTTTGATGGAAAATTATTTTGAATGATCAAATGGAACATTTTTTTGAGGAAAATAACCTTTCCCTTTGAAAACAACCCTTTTAAAAAACTAAAAGTTTAAAAAAATTGTGAAAATAATTTTATTAGAAAATAATATTCAAAACTTATAAAAAAATATTTAAAACATTGAGTGGTCACAATGGAGGAAAATACTATTCATGTCATACATGTTAAAATAATGATTCCTTTCACATATTTGGTAAAAATTCAAAAAGTACCTTATTGAAAAAATTAAAAGAAGATTACATTCAAACAATTTTAAAAAATCAAAAATGGGTAAAAATATATTTACTAAATCATTGGGGATTCGTAGAAACATTATTTAAAACATTTTTAGAAAACATGGCGATGGGAGAAAAAGGATCTTCGATAAAAGAGAGAAATAAAACCAATTTCTATTAAAAACTTATTTTAGACTATTGAATATATAGATACAGGAAAATGAAAAGAAAACATGAATTTTCATGAATACTTATAGGATAATAAAATTAATTATTTTATTGAGTGATAGATCATAATATTTCATCATCACAAGAAAAATCATAAATAATCTCTATAAAAATGAGATTATATCATAAAACCGTTATTACTTTAGTAACATTAGAATCATAAGAAAAATTAAATAATAACATCAAATGAATCTTTAAATATCATTAAAATAAGCATATTTATGATATAACATGTCAAAGGTGTAGTATATACACTACAAAAAACAAATGAGTGGTGCATATGGAATATGTATCCTAGAATTAAAATTGAGATGAAGATCCCTTACCTTAAGTCTCAACTTACTCCATACATATTCGAACCAAATTTATAATAAAAATATTTTTATTATACATATATTAAATAAAAATAATTATATATATATATATATATGTATATCATATGACATATGATTTACATATGGACTTTTATTACCCATTTATTAACAATTCTTTATTAAAATCATGGTTTGGGTAATAACTGCTTTGTTTTTCATGTATTTTTTGATTTGGTAGTTTCTATAATTTTAATTAGATAATGGTTCCATAATATCCATAATTTTAACCATTATATAATAATAATATACATTCATTATATAAGTATTTATAGTAATCCATAAAAGTTAGAGATATAAAATGAATTACACTATTCAGGGAGAGGTAAACCGTACATACGCATGAACACTATTTCCTTTTTATCTATGTACGGAAGGTAAATAATATATCACCTTTATATAGAAATTTTTATTTAATATATATCACATATTTTCATTAAATTATCCTTATTACCGTCTATTTAATGTTTAAGTGAAAAACAAATCACAATGCTTCATGAGGCCGTAGTCCACCGTACACATGAGAGATGTTATCACATTCACAAGGAATGAAAAGTAATATGGTACATTTGATATTATAATTAAATAATCATAATTATTTTATTAATATAATATATAAAATTTTAGTCAACATTATATCCACCAGTGAGAGTTCGTGATGGAAAACGAATTACATCGGTTCACGAGGCAGTAGTCCACCGTACACATGATCAACAATTTTCCCCATTTGATGGAAGAGGAGGTGGATATAGGTAATTAAATTAACATAATAAAATATTAGTATATTATAGATACTAGGGTTAATATATCAGAATATTTTTATCATATTTGAAGGATGTGGAAGAATTAATAAAACAAAAAACACAAGTTTAAGAATTTTACCTCTTCTTCAGAGAACCTATAATGTTTTATACCTAAAGCATTCTTAGGAGGGTTTTATAATCAAACTAAAGCCTATAGGATATGGGTAGGTAATTAAGGAATATATTTTTTATGGTATTGTCTGAAAAAAATTGTTTTTCAAGTGTGAATATGAGAGTATATGGGGTTCCATTTTATACGTGTGGGAGAGGACACACTTGGAATTATTGAAAATAAAGACGTGTAATAATGTTTAGAACATTAAAAAAGGATAAAAAACGACTCATTACCAAGAATTATAGGTTATAATGTCTGAATATTTCCATAAAATGTGATTTGGATAAGTTTTTAGGTCATTTAACCCTTATTTTTTAGTTTAACCCTCAGTAAACCACTTTTAACCTTAACCGCGGTAATTAATTCTTATTTTTTTACTATTAATTTTGAAAAAAATTAACATGACCTTATTATATAGTATTTATTATTATAATTAAAAATATGGAAACCATTTTTCTAAATTCAATTCACATAAGTTTCAAAATTTAATTTAAAATTAAACTCATAGAAGCGACAAAAAAGCGGTTTTCTAAAGAGAAAATTTTCATAAGTATATAATGTTTTATTATAAAATGTAAACATGAAGTTTATTCTAATGAAATAAATTGATTTAATAATAACATAATTATTATTTTTTATTTTAAATCATTTTTACAAAATATTACACTTTGTAAATTCTTTAAACAAAAATGCTGTTCTTAATAAAAATCATTATTTTTCACTATTCACCTAAAAAATTAATTTTTCAAAAAATTATCAAAAATTTAACCTATGATAATTTTGAAATATTTATTCCAAAAATTATGTTAAATTTTTAAAATAAATTTTCCAAAATTTTCCAAAAGTTAATTTTATTATTTTTTTCCAAAAAAGTAATACAAATCATTTTTTGACAAAAATGTTTTTTCAAGGCATATAAAGGCATCACAAAAAATCAAGGACTTATCTATAAATAAATTTTATTTATCTAAAAAATTTATACATAATTTTAATTTTTTTTATTTCAATTCAAATTTCCAAATTTAAGGGCTATGTTATAATGGTATAGTATAAATTATAATATTAATAGTATATCTCACTTCGTTAAAACTCAAGGTTGCATGTAATGCAAGATATCAAAGAAATTAAATTTATTTTTAAAAAAATATTTCATAAAAACATGAGGGGTCACATTATAACCCCCTTAAAATTAATTTCACCCTCTAAATTTTATCACTTTGGTACAAACAACTTAGGATATATCTTCCTTATTACATCCTGAGTTTCCCATATAACATACTCATGCTGGTGGTTTCGCCATAAAACTTTGACTAGGTGAGTGGTCTTATTTCATTAAACTTTATCAGTAAAATATCAAATCTACACAAATTTTTCTTCATAATAAAGATCATCCTCTAATAGTATGACCTATGATTTTAATACATGTGATGGATCAGGTATGTACTTCCTCAGGCGAGATACATGGAACACATTATGAACCTGAGAGAAGTTTTGTGGATATGCCAAATGATAAGATAAAGTCTAAATATGATCAAGAATATCATAGAGACTGATATAACTAGGGATTATTTTTATATTCTTTACAAATCTCATAACCTTCTTCCATAGATAAATTCAAAGAAACACCTTCTCACCAACTTCAAATTATTGATTGCATCGACGATTATCAGCATAACTTTTCCATTAAATCTTTTAATCCATTATGTTTTTATGAATAAATATAACATTATTTTACATTACTTCCTATATATCTGGCCCCAATAGATTTATTTCTCTAACTATATCTAAACATGTTTTAGTTCTATACTTATTTCTATAGAGAGTTTCATAAGGAACCATCTGAATGCTTGAGTGAAAGTTATTGTTTTTAAGAAAAATCACCTAGAATAAGGTGTAGATCCTAAACACCTTTGAAATCAATAGAATAAGATATTATCATATCCTATAGTTTTTAATGGTTATATCATATTAGCAATATATTTAATGATGATACACAATACTAAAACTCAACTTCGTATCAAGAGCTTGCTGAATAATTTTCCATAACAGTGAGGTAAACCTAGGATCCCAATTAGATAGAATGGAATGTGGCACTCCATGAAACCTTACCAATTCCTTCATGTATATCCTGGAATTATTATCCATATATAAGTCTTCATTGATAGTTATTATGCATTTTGAATTTGTAATGTGATCAACTACAACCCATATAAATTTATTCCCATTAGATGATTTGTGGAGTCCGATGAAAAAAATCCATTGTGATGTTTTCCCATTTTCATTATGGTATGGGAAATGGTTATAAAATCCCCTTAGACATTTTTCTCTCATAATTAACATGCTGACATACCAAGCATTAATATATAAACTTTTCAATATCTCTCTTCATGCCATCCCACTAGAAATACTCTTTTAAATCACTATAAATCTTTTTATTTCCATGATTAATAGAGAATATAGAACTATGAGCTTCCTCTAACATATCTTTATTCAAATTTGTTATGGAAAAAACAAATACATGGTTCCTAAAACATATCATTACATCCTGATCAAGGTTTAACTTAGGAACATTTCTCACCTTCGTTTAAAACTCCATATCATCCCTGTGCACCTCTTTTATCCTCACATGGATAGATGGATGAACACTTATTTGAGAAAGATAATATTTATCCCTTTACTTAAATATTTTAGTATTATACTTTGAAAATCCATAAGTATTGGATATTTTTTGATCCTCATAATAGATATGTTAGTATGATGCTTTCGACATAAAGTATCAACCACATTGTTTGATTTCCCAGGGTGGTAATTTATTGAGCATTTTAAATGTTTAATTATCTAAAACCATATTCTCTGTCACATGTTCGATTCCTTCTATATGAATATATACTTTAAAATTTTGTGATAGTTATATATATCAAAATTTTATCTATAAATATAATTCCTTTTTATCTTTAATGAAAAATTTACCTCATCTAACTTCAAATAATGTGTTGAAAAATTTTACTCATAAAACTTCAATTGTTGTGAGAAATAAGCTATATCCATTTTATTTTTCATAAGAATGCATACCAATACCTTCTTTGATGCATAATTATAGATTAAATACCTAATCATATATAGGTTAATGTGATCATAGGCAGAAATCTTCCCTTTAGTTCCTTGAAAATTTCCTCCCATTCATCTATTTAAACGAACTTGGATTCCTTCCAAGTTAACTTAGTGAGTGGATTAGACAGTTGTGAGAAAATATCCAAAAACCATCGATAATAACTAATAAAACTAAGAAAACTATAGATCTTAGTCATAACGGTCAGTCATATCCAATTTTCAATAGCCTCCATCTTTGATATATCCACCAATATACCCTCTCTTGATATTATATGATTGAAAAATGAAACCTTTATAGCCAGAATTTAGACATTGTAAAATTTTCAAAAAATTTATCCTTCCTTAGGGTATTCAATAAAATTATCAAGTGATCTTCATAATCTTACTTACCCATTTAATAAATGTGAATATATTCTATAAATACTACAAAAAAATGATCATGTCCATCTTTAAAGACTCTATACATTAAATCCATTCAGATAGCAGGGGAATTAGTATGACTATTGGAATCACAATATACTCATAGTTCTTATACTTTGAATGGGATATTTTCTTGGGAATATAATCATTATAAAACCTCAATTTATGATAACCATAATGAAGGTCAATATTGAAAAATTATTGAGCTCCATGAAGTTGATCAAAAAATTCATCAATAATGGGGTAGAGGATCCTTTTTCTTAATTTTAACATTGTTTAGATCTTGATAATCAATGTAGAGTCACATTGATCTATCATTATTAAAAAAAAATAATAGGTGCACCCCAAGGTGACATTCTTGTCTGAATGAATCCCATGTTAAGGTTATATTTAAGTTTCTTTTTTAAATACTATAACTCAATTAGGGTCATTATATATGGATTATTTGAAATAGGTTCAACATTAGGCTTGAGATCTATTTAAAAATAAACTTCATGATTCGATGTAAGACTGTGAAACTCTTTTGTAAAAACATCAAAAAACTCACATACAATAGGTATATCATTGATGTCGAGTTTCCCCACAACCATCTGAGATAAAAAAATCCTTTATAATTGGAATTAAGTCCCGTACAATGGATGCGATCTCCATAAGAAGTTCATATCTATCATCTCACTAATAGATGATCATAGGTTGGTTCAAAATATAAAATTATTATTTAGTTCCTTAAAAATTGATGTGGAATTTATTTAGATAAATCTAATCCATTCTTATGGTAACAAAAAATTCAAACAATCGGATAATAAAAAGATTTATAGGAAGCACATTACCACAAACTTTAACTGGAGAAAAAGCATAGACCTAAGATGCAATCATCGTTACATTTGGGGGTTTCAATACTAATTCAATATCTAATAATTGTGGTGGTATTTTGATACCCATATAATTTTTTTAGAAATAAAAGTGTGGGTAGATCCAAAATAAACTAAGACATTAGCATCTCTAGAGTAGATGGTAAGTGCACATTTCACCATGTCATTATCCCACCCCTCATAAAAAATAGTGATCATATGAGATTTTACTTTTTTAGCTCATCTTAAGAGGTTGTTGACATCGATCATTATCATTAACCTTTTAATTTTGGGAACTGGTTAGAATAATTCCGATACTCCTTGCATTTGAAACACTGGAGTTTGGTTGGTGTATTTTATAAATATTTATCTCCATTCAAATCATTAGATAACTTCATCCCATCACTTTGGAAATCAATTTCATGATGACCTTACTTTCCAAACTTAAAAACATTTACCAGTCCATTTAAGACTATTTTATCAATGTTTTTTCCAAACATTTATCATAAAGGGAATATCATCTTATTTTCTCCTTGGTTTTTATAGTTTACTCCAAATAATATGTTTCTTTTCTTATAAAAAACATGCGATTGACAGGTAACTCCAATCATAATTTAAACCTTGATAGAACAATGAGTGATTTCTTAAAATATACTAAATTACCTTATAGAAAAACCCCTTTAAATACTTGGTTTTAATCCATTTAAGAATCAATCAACCTTATTTCATGTTGGATGATAATAATAGAAGCATACCTCACAATTTTGGATAAATTCTCCTCATAGTTTCCAATAGATTCATTATCCTTCTTATTTAACTCAAGGAACTCCTTCTCTATTTTCATTTAATAAATATGAGGAAAATACTTATTGAAAAGTATGTTCTTAAACTCATCCCTTTTTATGGAGTCAATTTCATATTATTGACTTGTATTCTTGATAAGAGTCCACCATTTATTCTCTTCACATACCAAATGATACACAACCAAAATTATTTTTTCATGCTCCGAACACTAAAGAACAAAATATATCATTTCAATGGTACCAATCCATTACTTAGTAACTAGTGGATCAGTGGAACCACTAAAATAAGGTGTATATTTCCTCACAAAGGACTCAACAAAACATTGTTTTTAACTTTTCTCATTTGTAAGCTCAGTATGATTCATAACTTGAGAAAGATGTGTGAGCATGGAAATGAGATTTTTCATTCCAAATACTATAACTTTTGGTTTATTAGGTGGAAAATAATTACATATTCTTTATCACTCAAAATTAACATTGTTCCTTAAGGTTCTTTCCATTGACTAAAACCAAAAATCATAGTGTATGAAATGATAAACATTATGCGGAACCACATAATCATGAAAAATCACTTATAAGACATCTTAATCATGACAAATTGTTTTTAATATATGAAAACATAGGATTATCCTTGGTTATTCATGGTCATTTTTCAAATCCTTCATGATAGTTCATAAATAGTTTGTGAATTTCCAAAACATATGCCTTAGGAGTATCAAACTAAGTGTGAAACAAGACCCATTATTGTGCACCGGTGACAATCGAGTCCAACTCAATGTTACCTTTTCAAAGTTATTACTATGATTTAAAACTATACTATATCCATATACACTTTTAGTGTCTAGAGAAGGATGTAATTTCTCAGAAACCACTTCCTATATCCTTCACCAAAAATCCTTGATATTTTCCTATAATTATAATTATACTTATAGTTCCCACTAAAGTTTTATCATCTTGTTTTAAAAATGATTAACTAAACCTTGATATGATACCAATTGTAAAGGCACAAAATTTTCATATATATATATATATATTTAATTTTAATAGATGAATATTCGTTATATAGTATAATGATATGTTTCAGAATCATATAGGTCTAGTGCCTTTGGAAACTTGGATAAAACAAATACTGGTTCATAGGTGAATGGAATCATCTCCCACTAAGTTCTTTATAACTATAACCCTTCTTATAAAAATCATACATAATACCTTTCTTCATAATCAGGGGAAAACAAACATTAGAAAGGGTGATATTAGATGCTTAATAATTGTAAACAAGCGAGATATCTACATAACATGAGCATAAGGGAATGAGAACAAGAGAATATAATTTGAAAACCATACATTTCATATCACCGATTATAAAAATGAGTCATGGAATAAATCTTGGTAGTTCATAAGACATGAACAACAATTTAATCAAATAACATGAGCCATGGGAGCATAACTTTAGCATATGACATAGATTTGTGGCATACACATAAGAATAGAAAACCTTATCCTTAGTAGTAAATGATTATTTCCAAAACAATTATAGTGGAACCAGTTCACTCCCCAAACCATTTTAATATACAAGGTTCACTCCCCAGACTATCATAATGGACAAGGTACCTTACTAAAATGGATATAACCATCAGATAATACATACTTTTTTATGCCAAAAGATCATAAAAAATTCATTATATAATAACCCATAGAAATTAAATGGTTATCTTAAAAATTTCATTATAGAATAACCCATTTAAAGGAAATGGGTTTCATAATCATCTCATCAATTCATCATGGAATAACCCATAGAAAAGGAATGGGTTTCATAAAAATCTCTTCATCATAATCATAAACCATCCAGAAAAAGAATAAGGATGATATCCTTGGATAAAATCCCTATTAATTCTTAAGTTACATCAAAGTATGTCATCTTATATGGAAAATGATTTTTAATGTTCACTTAGAATACTTCTTAATGAAAATAACAATTTCACTTTGAAAATCACATTTTTTTTTGAAAAAAATAAAAGTTCACAAAACAAAGTATAAATAATTTTCATTAAAAATAATATTTTAAACATATAAAGGAATATTTAAAAAATTTAGTGTTCATGATGGTGGAAAAAATATTGTTCATGTCGTACACTTTAAAATAACGATTCCTTTCAAAATATCGATAAAAATTCAAAAAGTGTCTCATTCAGAAAATGATAAGAAAAATTACTTTTAAACCATTTTTAAAAAAATTAAACATGGGTAAAAATATATTTAATAAATCATTATATATAAATATAATATTTCTTTAAAACATTTTTAGAAAACATGGACATTGGGAGAAAAAGTATTTTTGACCGAAGAGAGAAATAGTCAGTTTTTATTAAAAAATGTTACTTTGAAATAATGAGTACATAAAGGGAGAAAAGTGAATGTAAAACATGTATTTTAATGAAACAACCATATTATAATAAAATTAATTAGTTTCTTTTTATATAAATATTATAATATTTCATCATTGAGAGCATAATCACGACCAATCCTGATAAACAATGAGATTGTTTCATAAAACCCTTACCACTTCAGTAACATTTGAATCATAAGACCATTAAATAAAATTATCAAATTAATATTTTAATATCATTAAAATAAAAAGATTCATTATATTACATGTAATATGGGTAGTATATACACAAAAAAACATAAATGAGTAGTGAATATGACATGTCTCTTAGAATTAAATATTTGACGAAAATCCCTTACCTTAAGTCTCAAATTCCTTCATACAAATTATAAACTACTATATAGTAAATATAGTTTTACTATTAATCTATTAAAAACCATAATTATATATATAATACCATATATTATTTACTTATGACATTTTATTACACATTTATTAACAATTCCTTGTTAAAATCATGTTTCAGTTAACAATTGCTTTATTTTTCATGTATGTTTTGATATGTTAGTTTCAGTACTTTTAAATTGTTCATGGTTCCATAATATCTATAATTTTAACCATTATATTATTATCATATATATTCATTATATATTTTTCTAGAGTAATCCATAAATTTTATTGATAGAAAATGAATTACATCGGTCATGGAGATGGTAGGTCCTATGTACACATGAACGTTGTTTTCATTTTATCGACTGAAGGAATGGAAGGTAGGTAAAAAATATATCACATTTATAGATTATTTTTTATATAATATATATCATATAATTTCATTAAATATATATTTATTACCTTCTACATAAATCAAAATTGAAAAATGAATCAGATCGCTTCACGAGGTTGTAGTCCGCCATAGACATGAGAAATGTTATTGTATTCCCAAGGAATGAAAAGTGAGAAGGTATATGTGATATTATAAATCAATAATTATAATTATGTTATTAATATCCTATATATAACTTTAATCCATTATTATATCCACCCGTGATAGGTGGTGATTGAAAATGAATTACATCGGTTCACGAGCCGACAGTTCGCTGTACACACGGTCAACGATTTCGTTTCCCATTTGATGGAAGTGGAGGTGGAAATTTTTTTTACATTAAAATAATATAATATCAGTATATGGGATATAATGGTTTTTTATATCATCATAGTTTGAGAATATTTTAAGGAGGTGGAATAAGAAATAAAACAAAAATACATGTTTAAAATTTTTACATCTTCTTTAGAGAACTTCCTTAGGATTATAACTAAAGCTTTCTTAAGGAGTTTCCTAATAAAAATAAGGAATATATATTGTTGATATGGAATTAAGGAAGATATTTTGTAGGTATTTTTTGAAAATAAGGGTTTTGGAAGTGTGAAGTAGAGAGGACTGGGGCGACCTTTTATAAATTGGGGAGAAGACATACTCAATTTTTTTAAAAAGCTGTACCTAGATTTTAATCATCACAAAAAAGGTTAAAAAATGGATAATTATCAAAATTGAGTGGTAATAAGGTATAAATATGGTCATAAAATTTAATTTTGACATGTTTTTAGGTCATTTTAGCCCTTATCTTTTTTAGATTAACCCCACTGTAAACCGGTTTTAACCTTAACCGCAGTAATTAATTTTTACTTTTTTTACCATTCATTTTAAAAAATAATTAATTGAACTTATTATTTAATATTAATATTCTTTATTCCAAATATAGAATCAATTTTTCAAAATTACATTAAGATAAGTGAAAAAATTTAATTTAAAATTAAACCCACAGATGTAACAAAAAAGTGGTTTTCCAAAGAGAAAATTTCCATAAGTATATAAAGTTTTAATATCAAAAGTCAATATTAATTTTATTCCAATGAACTAAATTGGTTTAATAAAAACATAATTAATCTAATTTTATTTTTAAATTTTTTTAAACAATATATAAATTTTTAAATGATTTAAATTAAATGGATTTTTTTAATAAAAATAAAAAAAATTCACTAATCACTGAAAAATTAACATTTTCAAAACAATTCTCTAAAATTTACCCTAAGATAATTATGAATTGTTGATTCCAAAAAGTAAGTTAATTTTTTCAAACAAATTTTCTAATGGTGTCAAAAATTAATTTTCTTGTTTGTTCACAAAAAGAAATACAAATCATTTTTTGATAGAAAAGTGTTTTCAAATCATATAAAGACTACAAAAAATTAAGTACTTTTTTATTAATATATTTTATTTATCTAAAAAATTTAAAATTAATTTTAATTTTTTATTTCTATTCATACTACCAGATTTAATGGATATTAAATAATTTCCATGTTTAAATAATAATATTAATAGTAAATCACAGTTCCTTAAAAATTGCTGTTTTGTGTAATAAAATCTATTGGAGAAATTAAATTAATTTGAACAAATATATTTCATAAATCTAGGGGTGTTATATTATTTATTATAGACCATTTACATTCTTTTCACCTTGATCAAAACCAATTTGATCCATGAATTACTAATTGGATCTAAGGATTTTGGATTGGTTTATCAAAAGATTTTTTGATCATTAATAGAATTAGAACCCGTATTGAGGGATTGAGGGAATTTGCGTATACGCAACATTTGATCCATGATCATTGTTGACAGTGGATATACTCAGGTATTTTGAAATTTGAGAAAACTTTAGGTTGTTTCATCTTCTCAACCTTGATCCAAGTATTCTAAATTTTGTGGATTCAGGTTTGGATTTAGGTTTTGATGGTGTTTTGGGACTCAAATACCGACCCTTGTCATCAAATTACTATTGAATTTAAGACAGGAAGCCCTTGATTTTATCGGATGATTTATATGGGTTCTCAGCATGATTTTTGGTGTGTATATGTTTCCCTGTGAGACCTATGTTTGATGATTGATCATATGAGGTGTATATGTGTATCCCATGACCTATGCTTATCTTACATGCATATGTATTATGATGACCATTATACTTACTTGGTTTGAAGTGATATTTATCTATCATATTTTTCTTGTGTCATATTATGTTGTTATTTTATCTTCTGAAGTTGAGTGTGCTTTTGAATTCTATTGGAATATCCCCGAGAGGGATGTGTCAGAAAATTGGTTAGAATGCATTGGATTTTCCCATCAATGGGGATGTTCTAGCCATGTTTTAGGACTATCATATCAAGGTGGATGTGTTAGGATGTCAGTTGATGTTCCTTCTAACATGGTTTTGAAGTAGGTAGACATAGTCTATGGGGACCTGACATATGTATTCATGATTTTGTGTTATACTTGTTTCTTGAGTTGTTATATTTACCTTCATGGAATGAACCCATATATATGTTATGAAATTATGTTAAGGTTCATTGGTGGTTTCCTACTGAGACTTGTACCCACCCTGATCTGGAATTTCAGTTCTCTTATGGGATTCATGCTTAGGGATTCAAGAAAGGGAAAGGGGTATGTGGTGGGCAGTTGAGCCAGTTAATTAGAGGATTCATACCTTGAAAAATGAAGATCAAGTTAAATGTATTCTACTTATTATATTTACTGGATTACCTCATAATTTGGATCATTTTTTATAGATTTTGTTTATATATCTAACATTCCATTCTATTAAACTATGGGTGATATTTGTGGTCACTATAACTCTGATGATTATTGTTTATTATTTATTTATTGGTTTTTATTATTGCTTCCATTATTATACTATGATTTTTACCTGATAATAAAGGAATAGTCTCCCCATGATATTCTTCATGGATTTTCTACTAGATAGAAACCTATTTAATATGGGTAGGCTTTTAAGAGGTTGTGTGAGAACTCAACTCTGACCCAGTGGTTCAAGTAGGGGTGTTATGAGTAGATTCACCAATGTCAATAATTTATAATCACTTTCCTAGGCACATCTTTATAGGATTAAGTGTTTAAGTGTCACTTTAGATAATTAGTATATCATCCACATAAAATACCATAAATACTACAATTCTCCATCTGATCTTATTTTATACACAAGAAATTTTTTCTTTTTTGATGAAACCATACACTTTGACAGCATCAGAAAACAATAAATTCCAACTCTAAGAAGCATGATTTAATCCATAAATGGATTATTTATGCAATCATACCTTAAAATTATCATTTTTAAATTCAAATACTTTAGGTTGTATCAAATACATGTTCTTGGATAAAATCCCATAAAGGAAAGTAATTTTTATATCCAACTGATATATCTCACAATAAAAATAATTTATTATGGGAAATAAAATATGAATGGAAATTATCATCATAATAAGTGAAAATCTTACTTCATAGACAATACCATGATTTTTTATAAAATTTTACCACTAATTGGGATTTATAGGTGGAAACTCTTCTATCCATGTAAGTTTTCTTATAGAAACCCTATCTGCATCCTATGGTTCTTTCCCATTATGGTGCATTCATTGAGTTCTAAAATTTATTAGTGTATATGTAGTCGATTTTAAACTCTATTTATTTTAACCATTTATCATAATAAGTAGTCATGATGGCCTCATGGTATGAATTTATTTCATCTCATATAAATTTTACTTCATCATAATTTTAAATAATAAATTCATATCTTCAGGTTCCTGATGAATAATATCTTACCTTCTAGGATATTGTGTAACTTAAGTTAGTTATTCTTCCACAATTATGTGTGGACTTAGCTAAACCTTCACCTCATAAAAACTTCAGTTTTGTTAGTTTTAGACTTCCCAAAGTTCAACTTTCCTTTCATTGAATCGTAAAATTATATATTCTTTATCAAGGAAAACACTAGTTTGGGCCACAAACACTTTTTTTGTGTCATTATTTTAGAAATAATATTTTTTAATTTATTTAGGATAACCAATAAAAAATAATTTATCTGAATTGGGGCCAAGCTTATCAAAATTAAATTTTCATATGTGTGTTTCACAACCCCAAGTCCTCATAAAACACAAACCATGATGTTTCTCATACCATATCTCATATAGTGCCTTTATGATTACTTTATATGGAACACAATTCAGTAAAAATATAGTGGTTTCCATTTTATATAACTATAAATAAATAATAAGTTCACATTGACTCATAATTGATCAGTACATGTATAAAAATGTATTATTTCTCCTATTATACACACCATTCAATTTTGGTGTTCCCAGTTGTGTGATTTGTAATTCAATTCCACAATTCCTCAGATGATTAATGAATTTTTAGCTTAAGTATTCACTACCCTAATATAATTGGAGGATCATAATACGTTTTCCTAGTTTATTATATAATTAATTCTGAAAATCACTGAACATTTCAAAATATCCATACTCGTGTTTCATCAAAACCATATTACCATACCGAATAAGGTCATTGTTAAAGCTAAAAATGTATCAAAATCAACCAATATATTTTTATACTCATTGGTAAACATACATAACTATATATGAGATAAAAAAGTACACTATTAATTTCAAATTTTCTACTAAAATTTGATTTGAAAATCTTCACAAATAAATAATATTCAAAAATTTCAAACGATTCAAAATTGAATGATTCTAATAATCCATATTTGTGAAGACCTGACCCTAGTTTCCCAGATCCAGTGCCTTATTACATTACATTGGCATGATTAAAAGAAATTCACATCCCAAAGTAAGGAATAGTTTAGTAGATTTTTAAATCCAGATAAATACATAAGTTTAACATTACAACTTGAAATGAAAAACAACAAATAAGTTTTATTGGGAACACCCACAATAATAAGTTTATCCTTGCAAGTCAATCATAACGAACTTCTTCTTGTCCTGAGAAAATGAAACATAAGAAAGGATTTAGATTAAATGATCTATAAGGGTAATAAATACAATAGAATATATCATAAATATAAACATTAGGCATGGTGAATAACTAAAAACACATGCCTTTAAAAATAAAATTGAACACATTATGGTAGGGATAAGAGCTGAATAAATACTGCCATAATAAAACATAATCATGGTTATTATACTAGTCGAATAACTACATGAACTATGAATTTATAGATTCATAATGTGGGAAATTCATATGCCATACATTCTTAAATATACTGTTAAGTCCCCGTCCAAGACATCTATCAATTATTAAGACCTTGGCCAAAACAATATCTAAAAATGGGAAGGCCTCAGCCAAGTCCATATCTATTTGTCTCATGAGACCTACCGATGAATCAAGAGGATATAGAAAGCCCCACCCATCACATAATAAGTCCAATTCATTACTCATATGAACAAGGATAAACATAAAAAACATATACATTCACATTGAAACTAATATATGAAATGTCAACAACGTTCCCTGAACATTAAGCATAAACACTAACCATTCTGAGTAAATTGGTGAATGGTTTTATGATAGAACATCCATAGTAAAAATAATAATAAAAAATTAAATTAAATATTTTATATGATATCCTAAAATATTAACTCCAACAATACATTAGAATCAATAATAGTGTTGAAAAAGATGAAGATACTCTTATAAAATCATTGAGTAATTCTTGAGATAAATACTCTTTTACTTTGAAAAAAAGAGTTATTTTGGAAAAGTATTTGTATAAAACCAGAAGTGAAGTATATGGTATTTTCATAATAAAATGAGTGAATTTAAAAAAATAATGGTTTCCTAAAATAGATTATAGAGTACCTCTTGAAAATAGGTAAGAATTTTAGAAATTCCCTTGAATTGGGATTGTATTTTAGGAAGAATTTTTGAAAGATACTTTTAAAACATATAACTACCCATAAATAAAAGTAAGATTATGGTTGGTACCCATATATATAACATTCTCACAAAATATATGATAATTACATATGAATATATAATAATTTAATTGAGATAAGTAGAGAATAAGAGTAACCCGAATGAAAATGGAGGTTCGGGTTAGAAACCCTTACCTTAAGTCCGAATAATCCACTCTTAACCTTATGGTCCTATAATATGAAATTATAATCATTAATAACTTAATTAAGAACATATTATACATGTTTTTCATTTATAATAATTTTTTAGTTCATTTATTTACTTATTGATAATTTATAATATTGAATTCCATCATTCCAGAGTGTTCGTTTTCATGATTTTCATAATTGGTTCACTTGTTTTTAAGTAATGGAGTTCATGTGGAATGGATGTAAATATACAATATTGAATTTAAATATTATTTATAAACATAAAAAGGTGATAATGGTTATTTATATTTTTTTGTTACATGGAATGAGGATGAATCATTAGATGAAATATTAATGACAATCACTTAGATTATTTTAGCAATATTTTGATTATTAGAAACTAGTTTGGTCATATGATTTAATATTATGTACATATAATGGTTCCTAAATACTAAATAGGTTATAATACCGATATTATTGATTTTTTAAACCATAAAAATGGTTTCATGACCTGTATTGAAGGGGAAAATGATGAACGAAACTTCATCGTCCACAAAGTTTGTAAATTGGCACTCCACGAACGATGATTTCATTTATAAAATAAAAGAGAGAGAGTAAGGATATTGATGATGTTTATTCCATTAACATGATATAATTATATTATATATATGATAATTTAGTTTTCATGAACATTTTGATAGAGAAGGTTAGGAGGGGATTACAATTGAAAAGAACGTGAAATGAAATTGAAAGAAATAGAATGCGAATTTACCTCTTGAATCCACCTCCTTGATAATATCTTTAAGGGAAGGGGTTTTGGTATTTTAGAAAGACCAAGAGATCTTGTATGTGGGGAGTTACTAGGGAATATTATTTTGTCAGAAATTTGAGGATCTTAAAGGCTTAGAGGAGTGAAGAGAAGAGGGAGTGAGGGGGGGGGGGTTATAGTGGAGGAGAGGGGTAATTTGTGAATATCATATTCTTTATTTTATTATTTCCCTCAAGAAAACCAATAGTAGTAATTATTATGATAAAGAATAGTAATCTGTGCATGTGAGTTCAAACCAAGTGTGCTTACATCATCCATGATGCTAGGAATAGTTAATTTAATTGATAATGTATATATACGGTAAATTACCATATTTTACTATTCATAAAAAAATTGAGTATTTTAGAAAAATCCCAAAAATTCACTCTAACCATTTTTTGATTTGAAGAATTAAAAAATGAACTCCATTTTTTGAAAATAATTTTATAAATATTATTAATTTAATTTTTAAATAAAATCACGATTTATTCAAAAAATAATAATTTTAAAACTATAAAGAATTTTACGTCCCCTTGAAATAATAATCAATATCTCATTATCTTATAACCTTAAGACAATAAAATAATAATTTATTTACTATTCATAAGGGTCATATTACTATTCATATTACTATTTATAAGGGTATGTTACTATTCACAAAAAAAATTAATTTTTACTTATCAGAATCTAAATATCTTACTAAACGCAACCATGTATGTCAATTTTTCAAAATTAAAATCCCAAAGGTGGAAAAAATTATGTTTACCAGCTAGGTTATGAAAAAGTGGTGTTTTGTAGAGACTCAGTGTTTCATTCATTCAATAATAAATTTATTTGAAAAATCTTGGGTTGTTACATTATCCCCTTCTTACAAAAAAAAATCATCCTCAAAATTACCAGAAAGTTACCTCACAAAAAGATTTGGGTAGTTCTTCATCATAATCTCCTCAGGCTCCCATGTTGCCTATTAGATTTTATGATTTTTCCAAAGTATCTTTACCAGTCGAGTCATCCAATTCTTCAACACTTATTCTTTAGTGTCCATAATCTGGATAGGCTCTTCACAGTAAGATTGGTCAGGTTCCAATTCTATACCTTCAGAAGTGAGAAAATGCGTTGGGTCTGGTATGTTCTTTCTCAGAACTGAGACATGGAGCACATTGTGTACTTTAGAAATTCTAGGTGTCATAGACAAATGATATAAAATAGCTCCAATTCTCTCTATAATTTTAAAAGGGCCCATGTACCTAGGGATCAATTTCCATTTCTTCCCAAATCTTATAACACCCTTCCATGGAGATAATTTTAAGAAAACATAATCTCTCACTTGAAACTCCAAATCCTTCCTTTGATTATCATCATAGATTTTTTTCTTCATTGAGCTAATTTGATATGTACTTGAATAGTCTTTAACTTCACTGTTGTTTCCTCAACAAGCGTTGGGCCCACAAGCTTCCTTTCTCCAACTTCATCCCAACAAGTTGGTGTACGACATCTCTTTCCATACAATGGTTTATATGGTGCCATTTGAATACTTGAGTGGAAACTATTATTGTAAGAAAACTCCATTAAAGGTAAATATTGATCCAACATACCTTGAGATTCAAGTGAACATGATCTCAACATGTCCTCTAATGTTTGGATTGTCCTTTCTGATTTCCTGTCAGTTTGTGGGTGATAAGAAGTACTCAATCAAAGCTCAGTATCCAAAGATTTCTGAATAATTTTCTAGAATTTAGATGTAAATCATGGATCACGATCAGAAACAATTGAGATAGGTGCTCCATGAAGTCTCACAACATCATTTATATAGAGTCGTGTTAGGCGTTCTAGTATAAAATCTTCCCTTATAGAGAGGAAATGTGCATATTTCGTAAGTTGATCAACAATTACCCATATCGCATCATTCTTCCTTGGAGTTTTGGGTAATCCAGTAAAAGAATACATGGTGATGTATTCCCATTTCCATGTAGGAATGGGTAGAGTTTTCATGAATCCTCTAGGATGTTGTTGTTCGACCTTCACTTGTTGACATACTAAACATCTTGATACATAATCAGTAATTTCCTGCTTCATGTTGTCCCACCAGAAATGTTACTTTAAATATCTATAAATTTTAGTACAACCAGGGTGTATCGATAAATTCGAGCTATGGGCATCATCCAATAACTCCCTTTTTAGATTGGGTATAGAGGGAACATATAGCCTCTTCCCAAATTTCAAAATTCCATCTTTAAGCATGAAGTCAGCCAACTTCCCATTTTTCACAACATTATTTTTTTTGAAGATTCTTGTCATCAGAATATGAAGCTTTAATTCTTTCCAATAAAGATGGTTGGGAAAACATTTGAAAAATTAGTGATGTTTCACCTTCTTTGAAAATTCCCATATCCATCCTCACTAGATCCATGTACAAAGCATGATTTTCAATCCTCATTTTGTTGAGAACTCCATGATCCTTCCTACTCAACACATCATCTACCTTGTTAGCCTTTCCTGGGTAGTAGCGTATGGAACAATCATAATCCTTGAGTAGTTAGAGCCATCACCTTTGCCTCATGTTGAGTTCTTTCGGTGAGAAGATATACTTCAGACTTTTGTGATCCCTATATATCTCACATTTTTCACAATAGAGATAATGTCTCCATATCTTCAGTGTAAATATTATAGCTGCTAACTCAAGATCATGAGTAGAATAGTTTTGTTCATGATTTTTTAATTTCCTTGATGGATAAGCAATAACTCTATCATTCTGCATAAGGAAACAACCATGTTCTTTCTTTGATACATCACTATAGATCACAAAACCATCATTCCCCAATGGTACAGTTAGGATCAGAGCATTCACTAATCCCATCTTCAATTCTTTGAAACATTCCTCACATTCTTTTGTCCATGCGAACTTAAACCCTTTATGTCTAAGCTTGGTCATTGGGCTAGTTAAATGGGTGAAGTTCTGAACGTAATGCCAATAATAACCTTCTAAAACAATAAAACTACATACCTTAGTTATATTCATTGGAGTAGTACATTCTTGAAAAACCTTTTTCTTTACAGGATCAGCAGATATTACATCCTTAGAGACAATTTGGAAAATAAAGAAAAATGATTGAATCCAAAACTCACACTTTCTAAACATCCCATATAATTCATTTCTTCTAAGAGTCTTCAGAATAGTGAACAAGTGATTTTAATGATCTTCATATCTTTTGGAGTATGCCAAGATATTATGAATAAATACCACCACAAAGTCATCAAGATATTCCTTAAAAACTCTATTCATTAGCTTCATGAAAACAGAGGGTGCATTAGTCAGTCCAAAAGGCATTACTGTAAACTTATAATGCCCATACCTAGTTCGAAATGCTGTCTTTAGAATATCTTCCTTCCTCACACGCAACTGATGATATCCAGATCGAAGATCACTCTTTGAAAAATATTTGGCTCCATGAAGTTGATCAAATAAATTATCAATTCAAGGTAGGGGATACTTGTTCTTTATTATTATAGCATTGATCTCCCTATAGTCAATGAACAACCTCATAGATCCATCTTTCTTCTTAATGAAAAGAATAGGGGCTCCCCATGGAGAAAAAACTAGGGAGAATAAATCCTTTATCACTCAATTCATCTAGTTGTTTCTTTATTTTCACTAATTCCATAGTTGCAATTCTATAAGGGGTCTTTGATATGGGCCTTGAACTAGGAATTAAATCAATGGAAAACTCAATTTTCCAATTTGGAGGATGTCCTGGTAAATCCTCTAGAAACACATCAACATATTCTTACACAATAGGTAAATAATATATTTGAACATTCCTTTCCTAACCCATAGTTATTTCATTCCCTTCCTCCCCAATAATTGAATTTAGTAGAGCTACTGGGGGTGGATCTAGATGAGAATCAGATGGTGATATTTCTTCCCTAAAGATAAGGGATTCCACACCATCCTCAAAATTTGTACCCTCCCTCTTCTTACAATAAATTTTTGCATCATGGTTCAAAATCCAATCCATACCGAGGACTATATCAAATTCAATCATGGGTATGACAATAAAATCAGTAGATAAATCATGTTTATATTCCATAATGGAGACTGACTAACACAACTTTGTTGCAATGATACTTCCCTTATGAGTTTTGACTAACAAATCCCTTATTAAATCAAATTGGAAATATAGAATTTGTTTGAAAAATGGGAATATATGAAAGAGTGCGATGATCTAGAATCAAATAAAGCATTGGATAAGTTTGAGGAAATTATTAAAGTAACTTCCACCATGTCATTAAGAACTTTAATATCAGCAGTTGTGATCCCATAAGATTGTCCCTGCTCCCTTAGCCATTTATGAGGCATGTTTCCTTGATGCTTTGGATAGTCATTAGCATAGTTTCCCATCTCACTACAATTATAGCATTGAACATTAATAGCTTCTTTCTTCCCCTTGAAAACACCATCATAATGGAATTTCTGTCCACACTTATAGCATACCCCTTTTCCTTTTAAGCAGGCACCAGGGTGTTTCCTTTCACAATTATCAAAGGGTGAAAAATCAACTCTTCTCTTATTCCCCATTTCCTTATTTACTTTTCCAGAGTTTTCAGAAACCCTATTATTCTCTTGATTTCCTTTAAGGTCATAAGACTTAGATAATTCCTTTTCTATCTTGATAGCACATGTGACTATATCTTCATATAATGAGAAAGTTTGGAAGACCAGCACCCACTGGAGTAATGGATTTAGGCCATCAAGGAATCGATCAATATTTCTACTTGTATTATGTATATATTCCAAAAAATTCATTTATAACATTGTGAATTTAGATTCATACTTTTCAACATTCTAATATTCCTTTTTCCAAAAATTCAGAAACTACCTTTCCATATCCACTCGCTGTTCACGAGGAAAGTATTTCTCTAATAAAAGTTATTTGAATTCACTCTATTCTATGTTTTCTATCTCTTCCTCCTAATTTTTTTTCAATTAGTGACCACCATTGATCAACATCTACCGAAAAACAAAATACTTCCATGAAAAACTTCTCCCTTTCATCACTTCCCAAGGCGAGAAATATCTTCTCTAAGGAACTTATCCATTGCTTCGCTACGAATGGTTGTGTATTCCCATTAAACTATGGAGGCAGTTTTCACATAAAGATATCTAACATAGATCCTCCATTTTGTGGATCTGGATGCTCCATACAGGTAAGGTTATTGTTCATAACCCGAGTAAGTTTTCCCTGTATAGTTATAAGTTGTTCCGTGCCTGTCGCACCTCCAGAGCCAACATCATTTTCTTGTATAGGAGAGAAATCCCTACATGGGATACGTGCGTTCAGGAAGTTTACATTATTTCCACTAGGAAAATTTTCTAAATAATGGTGTACACTAGAGTAGGTTATGAATCATAATGTATAATCTCAACTTATAAAAATACTTAGCATAAATTTAAATTCTATGCATGGATAATCCCACAATCATAAACATGGTTTCTTTGAGGAAAAAATTTACATTTAAATCCTTCACAATGGCTTGTAAAGAAAATATGAATTATCTTAAGCATATCCCCTAGGAGTGTAAAACTTGGAGTGCATTAAGGCCCAATTTCGTGTACCGGGATACCTGAGGTCAATCCCGAAACTCCTTGTCAGAGTTTTCACTCCTAGGTACATCTGTGCCAGAACCACGTCCACGTGTAGTATCCAAACATGGATGTATTTTCTAGAAAGATCCAAATAATATATTCCTTACCAAAAGTTCCAGGATGTTCTTGTATGTTTTTCCTCAAAGACTATATTAGGTATTTTTCCCCTAATCTAAATTTTCTAAATCTAGTTTCCAAGTTTTCTGCTAAACTTCCTTTGATACCAACTGTAAAGACCCGACCCCAGTTTCCCAGAGACGGTACCTTATTACATCAAATTGGAATGATTACAAGAAATTTGTATCCCTAAGGAATGAATAGTTTAGTATATTTGGAATTCTATATACATACATAAGTTCAAAATTATAACTTGAAATAAAAAACAACAAATAAGTTTTATTGGGAACATCCACAACTATAAGTTTATCCTTGCAGGTCAATCATAATAAACCTCTTTATGTCCTAAGAAAATGAAACATAAGAAAGGGGTGAGATAAAATTCTTAGTAAGGGTAAGCAATATAGTAGAAGATATCATAAATATAAACATTAGGCATGGTGAATAACTAAAAACACATGCCTTTAAAAATAAACTTGAATTCATTATGGAATGAATAAGATCTGAATAAATACTTCCATAATAAAAAATAATCATGGGTATTATACTAGATGAATAACCAAATGAACTATTAATTTATATCTTTATAATGATGAAAATTTATATGTCGGACATTCTGAAACATACCATCCAGGCCTCGACCAAGACATCTAAAAATGATTAAGGCCTCGACCAAAACCATATCTTAAAATGGACAAGGCCTCAGCCAAGTCCATGTCTATTTGTCTCATGAAACCTACCGATGCATCGAGGGGATATAATGGGCCCCAAAAATCATAAAATAATTCCAATTAATTCCTCATATGAATGGGGATAATCATGAAAAACATATACATTCGTATTTAAATTAACATATGAAATGTCAACAACGTTCCCCGAACATTAAGCATAAACACTAACCATTCAGAGTAGATTGGTGAATGGTTTTAAGATAGAACAACCACAGTAAAACTAATAATAAACCATTAAATTAAATATGGTAGATGATATCATAAAATATTAACTCCAACAATACATAAGAATCAACAAGAGTGTTGAAAACGATGTAGATACTCTTATAAAATCATTGAGTAGTTCTTGAGATAAATAATCTTTTACTTTGAAAAGAAGAGTTCTTTTGGAAAAGTATTTGTATAAAACCAAAAGTTAATTAGATAGTATTTTAATAATAAAATGAGTTAATTTAGAAAGAAAATGGTTTCTAAAAATATATTATGGAGTGCCTCTTGAAAATAGGTAAGAATTTGAGAAATTCCCTGGAATCGAGATTGTATTTTAGGAAGAATTTTTGAAAGACCCTTTTAAAACATATAACTCCACAGAAATGAAAGTAGGATTATGGTTGGTACACATATATAGAACATTATCACAGAATATATGAGGATTTCATATGAATAAATAATAATTTAATTGAGATAATAAGAGAATAAGAGTTACCCAAATGAAAATGGAGGTTCGGGTAGAAAACCCTTACCTTAATTCTGAATGATCCTCTCTTGAACTTATGGTCATGGAATATGAAATTAGAATCATTAATAACTTAATTAAGAACCTATTATAAATGTTTTTAGTTTATCATAATTTTGTTTAGTTCATTTATTTCCTTATTTATAAGTTATAATTTTGAATTCTGTCATTCCAGAGTGTTTGTTTTCTTGATTTTCATAATTGGTTTACTTGTTTTTAAGTAACAGACTTCATGTGGAATGCATGTAAATATCCATAATTAAATTTACATATTATTTATGAACATTAAAATGTGTTAATGATCATTTATATCATTTGTTTACATGTCATTAGGATGAATCATTAGATTAAATATTAATGACAATCACTTATATATTTTAGCGGTATTTTGATTATTAGGAACTAGTTTGGTCATATGATTTAATATTATGTACATATACTAGTTACTGAATATTAAATAGGTTATAATACATATTTTATAGCCTGGTGCAACCATAAAAATTGTTTCATGACCATTATTGAAGGAAAAAATGATGAACGAAACTTTATCGTCCATAAAGGTTGTAAATTGTCACCTCACAGACGATGATTTCATTTATAAAATAAAAGAGAGAGAGTAAGGATATTGATGGTCGTTCTTCTATTAAAATGATATAATTATAGTATATATATGATACTTTAGTTATCATGTTCATTTTTATATAGGAGGTGAGGAGAGGATAAAAATTGAAAGGAGCTTGAAATGAAATTGAAAGGAATAGAATGTGAATTTACCTCTTGAATCCACCTCATTGAGAGTCTCATTAAGGGAAGGGGTTTTGGCCTTTTGGAAAGACCAAGAGCTCCTGGATGTGGGGAGTGAATGGGGAAGGGTATTTGGGTATAAAATTGAGGAACTTCAAGGCTTAGTGGAGTGAAGAGAAGAAGAAGTGAGGGGGGGGGTTATAGTGGAAGAGGGGTAATTTGTGAATATCTTATTCTTTATTTTATTATTTCCCTCAAGACAACCAATTGTTTTGATTCTTGTGACCAAGAACAGTAATATGTTCATTTGAGTTCAAACTGAGTGTTATTACATCATCCATGATTCTATGAATAGTGAATTTATCTGATAATTTATATATATGGTAAATTGCCATATTTTACTATTCATAAAAAATTTGAGTATTTCAGAAAAATACCAAAAATTAACCCCAATTTTTTTATGTGTAGATTTAAAAAATGAACTCCATTTTGTGAAACTAATTTTATAAATATTATTAATTTAATTTTTAAATAAAATAATAATTTATTCGAAAAATAACAATTTTAAAACTATAATTTGTTTTATGTCACGTTGAAAAATTAATCAATATCTCATTATCTTATATCCTTAAGATAATAAAATAATAATTTATTTACTATTAATAAGGGCCATATTACTATTCATATTACTATTCATAAGGGTATGTTACTATTCACTAAAAAATTAAGTTTGCCTTATCAGACTCTAAATATCTTACTGAACACAACTATGTATGTCAGTTTTTTGAAATTCTAATCACAGAGGCAGAAAAAATTATATTTACTGGCTTGGTTATAAAAAAGTTGTGTTTTTTAGAGACTCAGTGTATCATGCATTCAATATTAAATTTATTTTCAAAATATTGGGGTGTTACAATATTTATAGTGTTTTTTTGTAACAACTCTCGTTTTCTTTTTAAAGTTTTGTAATATCTTAAAGAATATTTTTGGAACTAGGACCTGATTTAGAACGGGATTCTGATGCCTGGGTCTACTAAATATTGATATAATAAAAATATTAAATATATTATATCATAGAAATTTAGTTTTTTATAAATAATTGAATAAATCCCAAACAGGTTCTCAGATTGAAAATCTGAGACATCTATAAAATCTGGAATATGGGTTTCACCTTAGGACTGACATAAACATTTTTTGCATCTTATGTTTCATAAAAGAGACATCGTGTTTGGATTTGTAAAATGATAAATAAATTAATTAATTCATTACTTATTTAATTCACAATACCTAAAATAATCTATATAAGAATGGTTATTCCAAATCCCTAAGTTTATCCACACAACCTAATGGACTGAGACAATGCTATTGGAGGAGGATTCTGGGATGATCAATGACATACCGTGTATTGAAACCTATGTGCCAATTGAAGCTTGTGAATCTTTCCAATGACTATGATGTGGATCCATTCTTTATCACTGATTTATCCAAAGCTAAGGTATGGTGTTTTACTTCTATGTATTTATCTCATTTTTGTTTTACCTATATCGAATGTGAATTAATTACTGAAAACATCAACTGAAACGCTGACCGATGATTATGGGTATTGCATTATCTTCCTAAAAATAGGAATTTATTATTACTTTGATATTTGGTTCATCATTAATTGTTCTAATGGAAATTAAATGAGGAAAACCTGAACAACAGTCAAGGTTCATTCCTCTTATTCTTTTATTCTTTTCTTCTCCTCGTTCAATATATGTTCATCATCAGTATTTTATTTGGATGGAAGATAGAATGAATCCTGATGGATGACCGTTGGGAAATAATTTGTTGTTTCAACGGAATATCAGCATGGTTTCAGGTTCATGTCCAATAGAGTGATCGAGGTGTGATGATAATAGTGGAAAATCGAAGGTTTAATTTGATTAGATCAGTGTTTTCCATTTCATGGTTTCGCTTGAGGTAATATCATTGGGTGATGAGAGTTGATTCTTGATGTAATGGAAGGTTAGAATTCAGCCACCAGTGATGGAAAGGTTTAGTCAATATAGATCCTCAAATCATGAGTGAGATTTGAGTAGAATCTAAGGTGGAAACACCTCAAGTAGACACAAGGAGAACCTGTGGGTTTTGGGAAATTATTGACTACATGGCATGTACTCCAAAGAACACATGTCTTGTGGTTCTATGGTTTTAACATAAAGAAAATTATAGCATGTCATGTAATGTGTGTCACACACCATGTGACCCGATGATGGAATGTCAGTGTATACCCCTAGGGTACACGGGCATAGACATGAACTGGTTCATGGGAATGACCAGAGTACATAGACATAATCCAGTACTCAGACATGGATTGGTACGTAGAAACAAAAATAGTACACAGGCATGGACTAGTACTCCAACATGGCTAGGTACCTAGGCCCAACTGAAGTACAAGAGCATGCATAAAGTAAATGGGCATGGCTCAAAGTACATGGGAACGAGACAAATCACATGGGAAGACTCAAGGAAGGCATGAAATTCCATGTACTATTACTACACAAAATAAAATTTTTACAGGATGGTTTGAGGCCCTTGTTCTCTTTAGTGTGGACGAGTTTCCTTAGGGTACGTTCCCTCAGTACATCCCCATGAGGGTAGAGCGAGTCATCATGTCATTATCAAAGGATGTGATCCCCTCTACAAGATCAATCTTGGATAGAGTTTTAATAATCCATCATAAATCCCAAGGTGGTATAATCTATCATAACTTCTTCCCTAGGTGGGTTTTAGGAATTAGTGTGACCGAAATACTTAGTCATTTAACGCTTAATTAGTAGGTTAATCAAATTAAGGTTTTTGGAATCCCTCATGGACTTCGGTGTTATCCCCTATCTATGTATAGATTTCTTATATGTTTCGGTATATATTACATCATGGTTAGGGTGATGAGAAAAACCTCTCATATAGGTTATATCAATGTTATTTTCCTCGTGGAGTGAGTTCTCCTAGGAAAATGTTTCCTTGAAACCTATAACAGGAATCCTAGGATGGATGTGCATTTGTGACCGTTGATACTAATTTTTTATATTGATATTATCTGGGTGTTATTATCATGTGTCTTATATTCTCATTAACATTCCCATATGATGAGCTAACTACGCCCTTGATTCTTTATGTTTGGTGATTTTAGTGTTTTATACTGGGTATTGTTATACTCACCCCTACATGAGATCATCCCGCACATGTTGTATCTTATGCAGACAGTATACCTTTTGATGAAGTCCTTGGTGGAACAAGAGAAAATAGATCATAGTAGAGTTAGAAAAACTATGGTTCACACAAGGAATTTCCGTTGATAGAAGTCTCATTCTTCTAGAAGTTTGGTCTTCTTTTACCATTTTGGTGGGCTTGTATTTGGACCTTTATGATTTCCAGTACTTTTTTGATACTCTAATTGTGGGATATAGATGTATGAATGCATTGGTATCATTTTTATTTTTACCTTTAAACATTGTATGGGTAATTGGAAATGTGTGTTTATGTATAGTTACCTTAGTCTAGGAACACCCATGTGTGTGATATGCCTACTCGTTACTTGTCGCCAGCCCATGACCTATTAGAGGTGCACTTGGGGTGTCACACTTAGCTTATCATTGGTCGGTCATGCCCTAGTTAGCCAGGTCATTATAGATTGGTATTTTATAAGTGTTTGTTTTTGGTCTAGTGTTTTTAGATTTTCTAGCAATATGATTATTTTGGGAATTTTAGAAATGATGTTAAATTTTTTAGAGTTCGACTCTCTAGATAGGGAGTCTAGTGTTGGTGTGAATACTGATATTTACATTCACCATGACTCTGATAATCTTTTTATTGACTTGGTACATGTAAGAACTAGTTGTAGGAATTTTTTTTATATGAATCATATAGGAATGTTTTTTGGTTTTCATTTTCTTCTTGAATCAGCTCCCCAAATATTTCACATTGACCTTGGCATGTATTATTTATTTTATGTATGTTTCTATGATGAATTCTAGTGAGGTTTTTGTAGAAGAGTAGAGTGTATGACCTAATGGGTGATGAGGCCTCTATTAAGGGGCTTGGTCATGATGAGGATTTCATTCCAGCTAAGCAGAATATGGTGATTCTTCATGTTGGTTAGTATATAGACAAACATCTTGTGGTTTTGGTGGATGAATTATGTCACACTAAGCCACGAATGACTATGATAGTTATATATGATGTCACACTGGTGATGAGCATGTATCATGATATTTTGCGTTTGGGATTTCATGGGGTCTAGGGTGAGTAGGACCCCTTGAATGTAGGCATGAGATTAAGTTCATGATATTGGAGGTTGCTTCATTCATGAGAACCCCAGGGAAAACCCAATGTTTTGAGGTAGATGTATTGCTATGCTTATGATGTAAGTAGACATATCACATGTGTTTTTCCTACCCATAATGGTGTATATAAAATGATAGCCTATGGACTATATAGGTAGAAACATTGGTAGGATAAGGGATTTTTGTAGGGTGGAGGACATGGAAGAGGAGGCGAGATAGTAGCAAGTGGTGGCTGGCACTTTTATCTGTTGCCACCACCACCACCAAAAAGTTTCATTCTAGGATTAGGGAGTTGGTGGTCAGGGAATTGGGAAGGTATAGACTCAAGAGTCTTATTAACTGGAGGATATGAGGGTTATTTGAGGTATGATCTATATCTTTTCTACTTTGTACAAAATATTGATAGATACAACTGTGATCTACTCTTTTCTTTCTACTTCCCTATTTCGAGATCTAGAGATTCTAGTTGATCCTTTGGATCAAACCTTACATTTGGAGACTATTACTTGAGGGGATTCATAGATCACACACTTATTCCTATAGTTTGACCAAAATCTTAGAGGATATAGCTTCCTTTAGGATCTCTTTATAACATTGATGAGGCCTTATGTCATCATACTATGCACATACTACCGGTACAAAGTTCATGCATAGATTGATTATTTTAGTTGGAGGATGTGGTGTGTCTATAATAATGGGATGAGGTTTTCCTTCATTGATGGAATAAAATACAAGAAGATTAGTATGGGATCATATATAATAGGATACAATTGAATACTCACTAGTTGTTTAGTATTAACCTTGGAGTAGTAGATGCAATGTACTTTCAGTTTTATGTAGTGGTGGTGGAGTATGAGGATGTGTTTCTTGAGGATGTGTATAAGGCCTCGGCCTTAAACCTTACTTAATATTGAATTAAATGAATAATTCACATTGAGGATCTTTTCAGGTTTAGAGTTTTAGAGAATTAGGACATAACTATTACATCTCAAAAGATTACAAAGTAGACACTTCCACTAAGTTTCCATAAAATAAAAAACTCTTAAAAAGAAACATGTCTAGTTCCATGTTTTATATAGCATGACTTTCCCTTGATCCCGTCCTTGACCCTATTCCACATTAAGTCCTGTGAAAAACATTTCAAAAAAACTTGGGGTGAGCATAAAAAGCTCAGTAAGGGATACACAAAGAATGAAAACTGTTAGTTTTTCAAACATCACGTAAACCATGTATACTTTATCAAAGTAATACCTTCACCTTCATGAAGCAGTAAAAACTATTCACTGAATAAAATATCATTACTTACCATTTTGTAACCAAAGGATTACCATAAAACCCATATAAAGAACACATAACATAAAAAGGTAACTTGGGACATAAACATACTTAAGTGGAATAACCATACGATCAACTTCCACACATATCACTTAATGGAATATCCATACGGCCAACTTCCATACATACTTAATGGAATAGCCATACGGCCGACTTCCATACCCAATGCATTGGAGGTTATAACGTAACCACCCGTCCTGGTATTCACGGCACCACCTGTCATATGGTTTATCACGTAACCACCCGTCAAATGTCCAAGTACCAATATAAAATCATAAAACATAAAACCAATATAAAGGAATGATAACATTTCGACATTTCAATCACAATATATCATTTAAATATATTGACATAATAGAATCCTTTATCAAAACCATTTTCAATACCAAAATACATAAACGAGTATATGGTATTTATTTTATTTTAAAAACATTATGACTTGTTGAGGAAGCCAAAGACCAAATAATACTCACGGCGGCGGAAAAGGTCGTTGTCACCGCGTACGTTAAAAAAAACATTCCTTTTTGTCGTTTAGTAAAATGCTTCGTAGAAAAAGATTCCTTTTGTATAAAAGTAAAAGTCAAAGGGGTTTATACACCGTATAAAATATAGTTGTGTATAAAATGAAATATGCCTCAATGAAAGGAGATTGAGACGAAGTCCCTTACCTCGGGTCCGACTTGACTCGATCGTTCTTTAACGTCCTGAATAATAAACTTGAGTTAATTTATATTTTCTTAAGAACCTTTTTCAAGTTCATTATTCCTTTTATATCACTTATTGCCATGTTATAACATTATGTAACCATTTAAGTTAATAATGTTTGTTTTGTCGATATTTGGTTCTTAAGTCGAAAGTGGACTTCTTACAATTACATGTTGTTAGTGTGGTCAAAGGTTCTTTATATCCAGAATGACATTCCTGATTTGGATATCATATATATCGTACATATCCATCATATACATGTATCTATAATATTACATAATCATTAAGAGGTAAGAAATTAAATGCACCGTTCATGGAGACGGTAAGCCGTACGTACGCATGAACGCTACTTTCATTTCTTTGTCATATTAATGAAATTAAAACTAAATGAGAGGTATGTATATTTTAATTCCATAATTATATTCATCATTTAGATGTATCATTCATCATATATATCCATTATATACATATACTTATAATAGTATATTACAATTGGGGATAAGAAATGAAATGCACCGTTCATGGAGACGGTAAGCCGTACGTACGCATGAACGCTACTTTCATTTCTATTTCATATTTTTATGGAATGGAATAATAATGATATAGAGGTATATTATAATTCCAATATAACATAATATATAATAACTTTAAATCCATCCTTTATACGTCCCACATATGGCATTAACGAATCAAATCACTTTGAGGGGGTGGTAATCCACACTTCCTTAAATGAAGATATCGTGTTTACCCATAATGGAAACCATAAAGGTATGCCCAAAATGAAAAATACAGAAGCTTAAGTAAAACATAAACATATTATATTTCATATATAGATATAGTGTCATCTTAATGGCCACCTTTGAAAGCGTTAAAAAAATGTTGAACAATCATCGTTTCGGGAGGCAGAAATTCGCCATCCACGGAAGCAGTATGTTCTTTAACCATTAGATGTAGGTGTGTGTAAGTGTAGCTCGAATACTTCTTATAACAACATCCTAGTATATTTAAGATACTGGAGTTGTTACAAAAGAAAAGAATAAAAAGAGTTTAGGGGGTTGGAGAAGCAAAATAAAACAAAAGGACTCAAAAGAAGACATTACCTCAAAATCGGGTAACTCCCTTTGGTTTGAGATCAAAGGCTTCCTTGGGAAGACTTCTGCCCAAAGTGAGGCTTCAAGGAGTAAGAGAAGGAAGTTTAGAGACAAAATGGGTAGATGGTTTCCGATCCAAAGGCTTTAGGAGTGTGGGTAAGGTGGTAGAGGTGGGGGCCTTTTATAAGAGGAGAGGAGGGGCACTCTTGTAAAGTTACAAAATGTTACTTTATTTTCAAAAGAGTTTCGGATTTTAAATGTCCCACATTGATTTATTTCGAGGATAAGGTGATGAGGGTTCGAAATAAACTCATCCAATAGGTTTTTTACATGTTTAGGTATTATATTTTACATTATATTTCCATTTTATTTAAATTGGTAAATAATGAGGTCATCGCTGCATCATCATGATGTCATAAATAATTTAATTTATTTAATGTCTAAAAATTATAAAACAATTACTATGATGTAGGAAATATTTTTATATTTCCAATTACTATTTATAGTAAAAAATATGACTTGTATAACCCCATGTAAAAATTGTTTTAGTAAAACATTTCATGTTTGTGTCATTTTTTACTTTAACATTAAATAAAAGGTATTTATGTCATTTTCCAACCAAAGTGGCTCCATGGGGTCCCCAAGTTGACCCATGGATTGTCTTGGTCGGACATGACACATCAAATTAGGGTAGGACATGTGTCTAGGTCATTCCATTTTATTAAAACATTATTCTTACTTTAAACTACACTAATTACCTCTAATCGCGATTAAGAACTTAAGAGTTACTATTCATCAGAAAATTATTTTAATCTCATTGAACCACATTTTACTTCTTAATGAAAACCATGTATATCGGATTTTTTAAATTCAAAACACATAAGTGGTAAAATTTCATTTAAACGAAAAATCAATTTTTATAAGTACCACTTAGTGGTTTCACTATTCATCAAAAATTGAAGTTTTTCAGAAAAATACCAAAAATTCACCCTAAGCTATATTTGATATTCCGAATTCAAAAATGAAGTCTATTTTACAAAATTCAAAACATATAAGTCACATTAATTAATTTAATAATTAATTCCCGCTGTCATGACAAATAGCGTGTTTTTATGAAACAATAAGTATCAAAAGATTGACACTAGTTTAAGTCCGATTTCAAAGTGAAATTAATTCCAACAACCACTATTGGATTTAATGGTAAAAATATTTTCTTATTTCACTTTAAAACCAATTCAAATGATAATCTAATCATGTAAATAAATTAGATTAAAAAGAGGTTTTGAAGTAAAATACAACATTTTACACTATTCATTAAAAAATGAACTTTATCGGAAAGATACCAAAAATTTACACAAAGTAAATTTTGATATCCCGATTCTAAAGAAGAGTTATATTTGGTCCAATAGAATTTATAAGATTGATCAAAACTATATTTAATGACGGTTCTCCATCAAAAGGTGATAAGTGAACCTTTAGTGAAAATTAGGGTATAAATGCCTAAAATTGAATTCTTTTCATATTTTAAGCCTTTTCCTTTATTAGATAAATGTAAAAACATTTATCAAACATATATAATCATATTTTAGTTATTTCTATCCATTCCCTCCAGTACAACGGCTACGTTTTAACTAACATTTAAAATAATATTATTTTATTACTAGTGTGCAACGTACGATTTCAAAGAAACTCTTTGTTGTGTATCGGGTACGCTATCGCACATAGCAACCCCTTTAAAGTAAAATTAATATTTAATTCTCAAATATTAATAAATATGAAAATGTATTATTCTTTATTTACCTGGGATGTTACAATGTGGTAGGATTACCTCCCTACTAAGAGATAAAATTATAAAAATACTTGAAACCAGGGAAGACCATGATATCTATTCTAACATATCAGATATCTTATGCAGAGCTTTATGAGATGAAGGTGTAGTTAGAGGAGTTGCAGACGAATGGATTTGTCTGACCCAATGTTTCCCTCTAGGCAGCCTTAATTTTGTTCTCTAAGGAGGACGGAAGTTTGAGGTTGAGTGTGGATTACCTTCACTTTAAATATGATACATTAAATAATAAGTATCCACTATCTAGGATTTATAACCTCTCTTACTTGTCGAGAGGGGTGAGATAGTTCTCGAAGATTGACCTCAAATCAGGCTATCACCAGCTCTGAGTTCATGATCAGGTTATAAAAAAGGTGACATTTTGATGTCACTATGGTCAATAAGATAAATTGGTGATTCCTTTTAGTGTGGATAATTTCATAATAGTGTTAATGGGACTCTTGAACTATATCTTTCATCCCTTCTTAGATTGTATCATGGTAGTCCTCATTGATGTCATCTTGGTGTACTCGGTGTCTAAGGAGGAGAACGTGAGACAATTGAGGATGGTCCTAGACATACTACGAGAGAAACAAACTCATATAAAGCTCTCAAAACATCAGTTATAGATCTAAGAGGTCCACTTTCTAGGAAATGTAATCTTAGAAGAGGGAGTAGCAGTGTACCTAGAGATGTTTGAGGTGGTTCTAGCTTGGGAGCCACCCAAGAACATGACTGAGGTAGAAATAATCCTTGGGTTGGTAGGTTCCCATTAGAGAATCACACACAATTTCTACAGTATTTTGGCACCCTTAACAACTTTAACCCAAAATGGGAAGCCTCTAATATGGATGGATAGGTTTCAACAATATTTTCAGGAGTTGTGGTAGAGGTTGATGAGTGACCCTATCTTGAGAATTCAAGAGGATGGTGTTGAGTTTGTAGTGTTCTGTGATTCATTCGGAACTAGGATTGGATGTGTTAAAAAGTAGAGGTAGGAAGTAATCAAATATGGTTCCTAATAGTTGATACTACATGAGTATAACTCTGTGACCCATGATCTGGATCTGGAGGTTGTGGTATTCACCCAAAAGATGTGGCGACAGTATGTTATGGGTAAGTAGTTTATTGTCTATTATGACCATAAGAGTCTTAAATATATATTTTTGTAGATAGATCTCAAATTTAGACAGAATAGATGGATAGAGTTCCTATAGGATTATGAATTTGAGATATTTTATAATCCCAAGAAGGGAACATGATGGAAGATTCTTTCAAAAAGATATCATGTTTGTAGTTTTTGAGTGAGACATCAGAGTATTTATCCTCATTGTAGTTGTATTGAGTGGATGAGGATGGTGAAAAGTACCTTTATTTGATAATTTTCACCCCTACACTTCTACCATGTGTTATGGAGGATCAATATAAATATAATGACTATGAAACCTTTCATATTCAGACATCCATTGGGTTTGATCTTGATGAGTTTTCTAAAGGTGGGGAGCATGTAATTTTTTATAAGGATAGACCATGGTAACAATGATATTATAAGAGGAGTTTTTTTGGGAGTTTCATACATCCCTATTGGTGGAAAAAACAAGTGTGGTGAATATGTTCATAGACCATAAACCTTAGTTTTGGTGGGGAGGAATGAAGAATTTTGTAGCAGTGTATGTCTCTCAATGACTCACTTGTTAGTAGGGTATGACATAGAACAGGTTCAAATGGGATTGGATCAACCCCATGAGGTGATGGATTGGAAGTGGGGTGGTGTCTCTATGGACATCATGATGGGGATCTAATGATCATCTAGAGGACATAATACCATCTGAGTGATCATATACCGTCTCACCAAGTTAGCCCACATACTTTCTATTTGAGATAAATGTTTGTTGGAGAGCGTGAGATTCCATTATATGCAAGAGATAATATGGATTCATGGGGTTACCATGACTATCATTTTAGACCATAATTCTCACTTCATTTCATGAAAATAGAGAGTATTGTAGGAGGCCTTTGGGACTCAGTTTCTTTTGGGCATGGTGTTTCTCACCTGGAAAGATGGCCAAGCTGAGTGGACTATTCAGGTTCTAGAGGACATACTGAGACCCTACATGTTGGACTTAGGCTATAGTTGGGAGGATCACCTACCCTTAGTGGGGTTTTTATACAGTACTAGATAATATTCCATCATTAGTATGACATCATTTGAGGCTATGTAAGGGAGAACCTGCAGGTCACCACTATGCCAGAATAATCTAGGAAAGTCAGCACCCATGGTCCTAGAGTTGGTACAAGCAGTAATAGAGAAGGCGTAGGTCATCCAGGAGTGGATGAAGATTTACAAGACCCACCTAAAGTCTTAGATACTACATTTGGTTAGCGAGGTGGCATACCAATTGGCCCTACCACCATTTCTGGACCGATTACCTGATGTCTTCCATGTGTCCTAGTTAAGGATATATGTGCATGACTAGTCACATGTTATTGACTGGGGAGTGATGAAAATTAAGGATAGATCTAATTTTATAGAGTACCTAGTATATATCAAGGATTGAAATGATAATATCCTTTAGGGTAGAGATATTCCCTTGGTGTATATCTGGTGGTAGCATGAGAATCTACAGGAGAGCACTCAGGAGCGAGATAACAAAATGAAATCTCAACAACCTCACCTATTTGAGTAGTTTTTTTGGGGATGAAAATACCTAAGGTGGAGAGAATTTAATAACTATATTTTTTCAATGTAATTTTTTGGAATATCTTAACGAATATTTTCAAAGCTAGTGACTGAGTTAAAATGGGATTCCATGGCTTAGGTAGGATATCTATTGATATAATAAAAAAGTTAAATATATTATATCATGCATGCATAGTTTTTTATAAATAATGGAATTACTCCCAAATAGGGTCTCAGATAAAAAATCAAAGACCTCCATGAAATCTAGAACACGAGTTTTACCATAGGAATGAAATTACCTTTTTTCAGCATTGGGTGTTTTATAAAATAGCTGTAATGGGTGGATTTATAAACTGATAATTAATCAATTTATTTATTTTTAATTTAATTCATACGACCAAAAATCCTCTATATAATCATGGTTTTGAAAAATCCCCAGGGTTATCTGTATAACCCTATGGATCAAGAGAGGGTCGTTGGAGGTGGATTCTTAGAAGATCAATAACAGATCATGGATGTAAAACCGATGTTCCAATCAGAGATTGTGGATATCACCAATGAATATTATGTAGAGTCATTCTTCATTAGTGATTGCACTAAACCCAAGGTAGGGAATTTTTTTGGGAGGATTTATCCATTTTTTTACCCACATAGAACACAAATTAATTCTCTAAAAAATTAATTAATGGGTTGATCATTTATTACAGGTATTACATTATCTTTCATGAAATATGATTTAGTTATTTATTTGATATTTGGTTCTTTAATCATCATTATGACATCAATGAATTGTGTCTAACCTAGATAACGTACTAGGTTAGTTCTTCTTGTATTGTTTTATGATTTTATTCCAAATTTATTCACATGTCTATCATTGATATTTTCTTTATCTAGTGGTTAGACAAATACATGATGGATAATAATTGATAAATATTTTGTTGGAACAATAGATAATCACTATTAGTTTGGGTTCATAATCAATGGAGTGATCAAGGTGAAATGACAAAAGTAGGATATCATAGGTGGATCGAGATCAGATAAGTGTTTTTGTTTCATTGTTTTTTATGAGGCAATGACATTGAGGGATGGGAGTAAATTCTTGAGTTGATTGGATGGAAAAAATATAGACCCTAGTGATGGAAAGGTTCATGTAACTCAAATCCATAAATAATGGGTGATATTTGCGGTGGAATCTAAGGGGTTAGTGATGTGACCAGATATGTGAAGAACCAACAGGTTCTAGAAAATTTCCTACTACATGATTTGTAGTCTAAAGAACCCATGTAATGTGGTCCTCTCCTATGGTTCAAGGGTTTATTTGTAGAGAAAAGTATCAAATTTCATGTGACACATGTCACACACCATGTGACCCATTAATGGTACCTCAGCATGTACCCTCGCGTTACATGGGAATAGACCTGACCTGGTACATGGGCATGATCAGAGTACATAGGCACAAATCGATACTCGTACATGACCTGATATATGGACATGTATAGAGTACACAGACATGAAACTATACTCAAACACATCCTGGTGCATGGAAATGACCAAACTACACATGCATGACCAAAGTACATGGTTATGGCCCAAAGTATATGAGCATGGGTTAGAGAACATGAGTAGAACCAGAGCAGAAAAAACACAACATTTACTATAAGTATATGCTGTTTAATTTCTCTTGGATGGTTTGTGGTCCTTGTTCTCGTTAGTGTGGACTAGTTTCCGTAGGGTACATTCCCTTGACCCATCCCCATGAGGGTAGAGTGAGGCATCATATCTAGAGAAAATGATGAGACCCCATCTATGATATTAGTCCTGAATAAAGTTTTAGGAAACCCCAATGAGGCCTAGGGTGGGATCCTCTATCATATCTTCTTCCCCATATGAGTATTTTGGAATTAGTGTGACCAATATAACAAAGAATTGATCCTCTATATAGAGGTTTAATCTAGTTAGGGATTTCAGTGTCACCCATGGCCTTGGGTGTTATCCTTTATCTATGTATAATTATCTTTAGTATTTTAGTTCATACTATGTCATTGATAGGTTCAATGAGAACAACCTCTAGGATGGGAACCATCAATGTTATCAGGATTTTAGAGTGATCTCTCTGAGAAAGTGTTTCCTTAAAACCTCAAATGGGGATCCTAGTCTTGCGGTGTTGTTGTTAACATTGAGTCTACGTGTCTATCTTGAGTATATCTGGGTGTTTTTTGTTGCCTGAATCATATTTTTATTGACATTACCTTTTCATGGACTGACTACTCTATTGATGATTTATATTTTTTGATTTTAGGGTGTCCTACAAGGTATTTGTATGCTCGACCCTAAATGGGATCTTCCTAAATATGTCATGTCTTACATAGAAGAAAATCCTTTATATGGAGTCCTAGGTGGACCAAGATTAGGTGGAGCATAGTTGATTTAGATTGACTGTGGTTCATACCAGGTGTTTCCTTTGATTGTATCCCCTTCTTCTAGCAGTTTTTACTTTTTTAACATCTTGGTGGGATTTATTTGGCCCTTTATACTTTCCTATAATTTTTTCATACTTTGATTGTGGGAGATAAATGTATACAGGAGTCTTCATCAGTTGTATTTTTATATTTCAATAAGGAATGGGTATTTGGAGATGTGTGAGTGTGTATAGGTACCATAGGATAAGGCCTCCAATGTTTGTGATATGCCTACTCGACACTTGTCTCTAGACCGTAGCCTATTGGAGGTGGTATTGGGGTGTCACACTCAGTTTATTGATGGATAGGTGGCCTCTAATGAGTCGGTTCATGAAAGTTTTTGAATGTGTTTTTCATTTATTTATCTAAGGCGATAATGAAATAGGTAGTTGGGATTAGAATCAACCCTGACCTTATTATTATGAATCTTATAAATAATATTATCCATATATTGAATGTGTAAACCATTTATTATGTCCTTGGTTCTATAAAACTTATCATTATTATATATAAAATAACTTTTTTTCTTAATAGATAATGTAAATATATTATTTTTTAAACAATATATAGAAATAAAATTTCTATTTATGGTTGGAACATAATTATAACATCCTGACTTGTCTAACTATGAAACCAGTAGCTATACTAGTTGCCACATGGCCTTAAGAACATGTACCAAAACACTATAAATTTCCAACTAGCAGCGAGGGTCTGATTGTGGAACGGTGGGGAGACTATACACACATTACCAGAGTAGCACAACGGTATATCAGATAAGAGAATCAAAAGTAAAAAGAGGAATCAATAGACATAAATGACAAAGTAGTAGAAGACGAATATAATGACTAAATAAAAGTTCCCAATGCCAGTTATACAAATACGAATTCATTTTCAGGTTATGCTACAAGGTATAAGAAAGAAAATATAACAAGCAGTACTTTAAAATAAATTGAATAAAACCCCAAAGATAATACCACAAGCATCTTGAGTACCAGCTCAGTCATATTCTCCTAATCTTCCATGTCAAATGTACAACACAAGAAATTAGTCCATATACCTGCGAACAAGAACATATTCTTTGGTACCCCAATACAATGGTGGCTTGAGAAGGGTGTGAGATATACTCAGTAGGCCACCGCCAACAGTGTCTAAAACATAATCCATTTCATGTATATAAAATAAGTAGTGTCCATGTATATCAAAATTAAGGCATCAATGTGAAATAATATATAACCAAGTCATGCTTAGGTTCCTCGAGGACACCTAGATGGACTATCACTATTTCATCCTAAGCTAGAAATGTTTGAACCATATGCAACCTATAAAGTGAGATATAGGGGAGGATATAATAAAATTCATAGAATAGGTTTCATGATATTAACAGAACCCAACCATGTGATTTGGATTGGCAGACATGTCCCTATGATAACAGATATGTGTCATCAACATTTACCATATCATTAATTATAAAAATTAAATAAGTAGGATTTTGGGCCTATAATAGGAGAACATTAACAAGGAACCCATGTATTTCACTGGGAGAACCATAAATGATACTGCCATCTAATTTCATCCAGTGTGATCCATGAATGTCCTCACACATATCACTCCGAGCCTAATGTGAGACAACTACCTCTCATCCCATACCTTTTATCAACATACAGGGGACCGATTCTCACTCATGGTCTCGTGTAACCATCTAGACATTGAGCCCAAATAAGGTGCCTCCCCTAGGTAAGTTCTTTCTCTCATGTTGAGGTTATAATAATACACGGTGAGACCATACTGGTATACCAACATTTCCCCTGGTGTATACATAATCCATCAGTGAAGCTGATCACAAGCATGATGAGCCCATCCTTAGAGTTCAGTGTAAGGAACCTGAGTATCATTCGTGGTGTTCATAAATCATTTAATTAGTTATATTGACTAAAAATTATTTTTTTATTTATTTTAAAATAAAACATTTTATTGGTAAGAGGTAACCAAAAGTTGATACGTGAGATACAGATTCAAAGCACAACCAAAATTAAATTAAAAAAAAAAACGCATCATTCAAGGAAACCTCAGGCCATGAGAACCCAATCTACCAAGGTCACGTCCTGTCACCTTCCATCCCCACCATCATCATTCCATCCTTTAAACACCACCGTCGCTATCACAAAACCATCACCGGAGAACATCACCACCATCAAACACCATAACATAACAAAACACCTTCCATCATCCACGCCATCCAAATGACACACCAGACCATAAGAGAGAGTCAGAGACCTACCATTTAATTAGTTATATTAATTAATAATAAATTCAATGGTAGTAAACATGAAATATCATGGTACAAGGATAATTTAAGAGGTCCATAGCCATTTACCATTTCATTTTATAAGAATAAAGGAAATGTACTAGAGCATGTCACATAAGATTTCAAAAAAAATTAATTAAAAAGGCCATAAAATTAAACAATAATGAAAAAGAATACTCAATTAATAAATATTAAAGGACATTGTAAATCACTTGTTCCATAAGGCCAATAAAGGAATTATATATATAATTCAATTTTAAGATAACACATATAAATTGAGGGGTTTTATTAGAGAAAGTGATTCATTAACAATTCCTTTGATTCAACTTAATATATAAAATTCTATCATAAGGGATACATAATTCCACCCCATAAGTGGTTTTAAAATAGAAGAGCATCTCAATTTACTATGTAAATAAATAGAACACCCAATAGGGTGGATTAAACAATGGAAGAAAAAACTTAAGGGAAACTAAATGAACCCACTCTAAAGAGGTGGTTTGGGAAAAGGTCATCACCTCCAAACATACCAAGGAGGGTCTAAAAAAACAAAAGGTGGTCTATGTAATTTAATTTAATAGTATTTATAAATTATAAGTGACACTGTGTAATTTCGTCACAAGAAACATGATTTTTTTTATAAAACTAATGAAACTTAAGGGAAAAGATATATACCACCTACCTCATTCTTTGGAAAACCCATACAACCAATATTGAGGATTGATTTTGTCTGATTTGACAGAAAATTAAGAAACATATGAATATCCTGAAAAAAGGGAAAATCAGATCATTTAAAAATAGCACAAGAGGTGAGATTATAAATAGAGAAGAGAGGGAATAAGAGATTTATACTTACTGAGGGATATCCAACAAACTTTATTACCCTAAAATCAGAGGTGATATGAGGTAGATACCTCTATACCTAGAGTAGTAAGGGAGGAGCTCCATGAGGGAGGTAGTATGCGTGGGTGATAGAAGAAATAAAGGTGGAATAAAGAAATAAGAAGGGCGAGGGAAAACCTGAAATTCACCCCTTTAATGAGGTTCATGGTTTTTCCGCACGGTTGGCCAAACCATGCACCAAACATGGAGGTGACACTGCACAAGGAGGGGGGTTGCATGGTTCATGAACATAGTTTGGGAAACCATGAACAAACCATGCATTACCCCTATGTCCGAAACCTATAGAATGTCTCACGGTCGTGTGACCTAGTGTGCACGGTTTGGAAAAATCATGCGACACCCTCAGACCCACTGAGAAAGCTACATAGTTCCTACTAGATGGACACACAATTTTAGAAAACCCATGAATCCTAGATATCTTCTCTCCTTCTTGAAGTTCCGGAGCCCGATGCTTCCGAAACTCGATAGGACACCTGAGGAACCCCTTTGGAATTTTGAAAAGACTAAAAGAAACACATTTAAACATTCAAAATATCAAAATTTCATTCTAAAAACTAGTTTTTAAACTATACCATTCCCCAAATGATAAAATTTAAAATCCATTTCAAATTTCATCCAGTCCAAAAACATGAGATGCTATGATCTCCCTACCTTAAAACTTCTCATCCCTAAGAATCCTTGGAAAAAATGATTAGAATATCAATTAACATACTCGGTTGAATAAGTCTTGACCAAACAGTTGTGTTACATTTCCACTAACCCAATTAACCTACAATAGTCACCTTAATCATGTGGTACATGAACCATTAAACTTGATCCAACACTCATTTCCCTAACTAAAATGTTGAGAAGGATCTTACTTGTGCCTGTCTAACTGAAACAATTATCACACCATTGTATTTTAACCACCCATACTATGGATATTTCCACTATAGGTTCTACCATTTTATAGAGGCCAATTATATGTTTTGGTATCCCACCATCGAAATTATTGATTTAAGCACACCCTTATAATTCAAAAAACTCCCTATATCAACAACGTTCTAAAAGTGGTTCCTCATGACCATGTATTATAGGAGGAATAAGTATCAAGTTGAAACATATTTGGTCAACTACCCAAAAAAAAACTCATCTTAGAGGGATAGTACATTTGAAAACTAGGCCCGATGCCCTTTAGACAAAGGCACCTATAAAAGTCTCTTCGAGCATGATTACCAAAGCCTGTAACTAGATTCTGGTGGCATCTCTAGCAAAAATGTCCGTTTTTATTGTCATGCCCTAGCATGAACATGGGTGTAGGAAAAATCTACACAATTGGACCAGAACCCTTTAAATATCTCATTTGAGCCCGACTAAGTACATGGGTAACCTCAAAATCATCAACTGGAGTTCAAGGAGCTCATCAAAGATAGCTTGTGTCTGAAATTTACAAGTGAGACATAAGTAAATATCTGAAGGTCCAATCATCAAGAACACAGACTAATCCCAAATAAGAATCCTCCTGGTGATCAAGTGGAAGAAAATAACTACTGTTTATGAGTCTATCCAAGGCGTTCCTACTCAGGAACCTAAGTATCACTCAGTACTAACCATGCCTTATTGCAATATTATTTTTGGTGTGAAACTTTGAATAAGCCTACTTTCCAATCCCAAAAGAGTTTAATTTTTTTAGCACTACATATAACCAATACTATCTCAGTGTACCCAGATGATGTTAGGATAGGGTACATGATCATCATTTATCTGAGAATACATTAAGAGGATTTGAATGATTTCAAAATAGGGTATGAGTCACTCCTACTACACCAAGGATGAAGTTCTTGATATGGTTACCAACATTTCATAAGAAAATATTGGAAGTAAGAGGAGTCAAACCACTACCATTTGACCTCTTTTAAAAGTGGTCGGTTTCACTTGCCAATGTATCATCATTAATAGATCACAAGGTTTTACCAGCTGAGGCATCCTGTGATCGCTCAAGGATAACCACCAAAGTTCATCCCTGAATAATAGTGTTTTCAATGGTTGTTCACATAGCCAACCATATCATCATCATGCTGCCATGTAGGTATTGACACATTATGAAACCACTATCATCATGGGTATTTTGAATGAATGAATCCATTTCCAAATTTCCTATTCAGCTGTGTTCCTTATACTTAGAGGGAAACATATTTAAAAATGTATCACATTATGCTCCCCACCTTAAGAGAATCCTAATTATCTTTTACTAATAAAGGGAACTCATCCCATGACACACACTCTATCAACCCCTGAACATTGTTTCTAGACGTGGTTGGAAAACCTTAGAAGGAATTAAATAAATGGGAGAGATAGACTAGCTACTTACAAGTGTGCTAGGCTAGATTAATTCTATACATAAATGTGACAATCCTCTTGAGTTACATCCATTTATTCGATAAAATTACGTGTAAAAACTAAAATAACATACCTATGTTTGAAACACATAATCCTCTTAGAACATAATCCTAAGAATTGGTTTGGGTTTGATTACCTATAAAGTCCAAATCACCATTCTATAGAGGTGACCCATGATTCAAGTGTAAAATCTCAAGAATAAACGATTAAAACCAAAATCAAATGGTTCATTGAAAAACTAATCAACTCGATGGGTACTACGTGTATCGACACATACCACCCTAATAAAATGTCACATCCTTGATAATACCCATATGATTATGATCCTTATGAATTCAAGAATTGATGGATAGTAAAAAGGTTTACACCTATGTCCATATATTATCATATGACTATTAACCCAGTTGGAGATGTACTGATTCATCCATCACTAAATAAGGGAAGGGGGCCACACAATCCACTAGGCAGTCAACTGTGCCCTAGGCATGTCTAATTTCTGAATCTGAGAATTACATGATTCTATCTCCTACGACGTGGGTCAAAACAATACAGATTCACCTTTCAAGAAAATGAATCATTTTGGAAACCAAGAATCATACATGGGAATATGGAACCCAAAAAACACCACATTCCCTAAAAAGATTTACAAGAATATCACAATGGATTTAATTATTTGAGGGCACTACCTAAAATGGGCCATCCAATTATCAAAACATAAAGTGTCGATCCTAACAAGATATTACACCTATAAAGGTCACTCAGTTTAAGGGACTATCATTTAGGTTTGATCCTTAAAATAAGGGGATATAGGTAACACTCACTCTCCCATTATAAGGTAGCTACTCAAGGAAACATCTAAACTACCCTTTTATAAGGGTTAAATATAAGAATACCTCTACAAGTTTCATTAAGTCGAAACATTTATTAAATTTTATCTTAAAACATTTAAAATGATTAGTTTTAAAACATCAACCACCGGTCATAAGGCAACATGAGTTGAAACCTTATTTAGATAAGGTCAAAAGGAACATAGGCAAGTTATATTAACTTCCTTTTTAAAATGTTAATTATTTAATTGAAATCCCATCATAATTAATAAATTATCACACAAACACCATTTTCAACACCCCTAATATATTTATAATCTTTCACAACTATCTTATTTAAAGAAAATATCAATTAAAATCTAGATGAAAACACCCTTTAGGTTGTAATTGACATTTTAATTAACCAAGTACACATATAAGTAGAGCTCAAGGTTGATTAAAGTTATTTTATTAATTAAATAGTGAAATGGTTAAGTAAGATGCCACCATACTTCTATATGTACATCCATATAGGTAGCCACATACATTTTAAATGAAAATCACTATATAACATAAGCTGCCCCATGGGGTTAAGCACTATAGAATATCAAAAGAAAATATGACATACCAGGGTCTCATTAATCCATTTTAGGTTCAACTAATAGTAACAAAACATTTTAAACATTATGATTTAAAACACCCATAGTAGTTCATTTCTTAAGAAAGATTACATAACTGACCTACTGGGTTCCCATTTTACATTTAGAAATTTAGTGATACGGGTCATAATTCCCAAGTAATAGAGGTATGAGCCTTAATAAAAAAACTATATCATTTAAGGTCAAAATTTATCAAAATTTATATTTTCAATAATTTCTAAGTATATAAGTATCATAATAGATGTTTTTTATGGGTCACCAAATCTCAATTTATAAATTGCACATACACTTTACAAATTCAAGGTGGATCCCATCTAACCACCACCGTTTTATCTAGGATTAAAATAAAATTCAACAAACTTAACATTTATGAAATAGACTTTATGTATATAAAGTGAATCTACAATGGTTCAATTATATGGGTTACCCTTTTTCCCAATCATAAAGTGGCTATAAGCTTTACAAATTGAAAAATGGATCCAATTTAATGGAAACCATAAATGATTCAGCCCATGGAACCAATGTTTCATGGATCAAATATTTCATTATTGGTTATTAAGGTGTCACCATCAATCTATGAAAGAAAAACACCACCTATATTGATTATAGAATTTTTTTGACCCAAATTTTCATTGTATTTACATTAGGGCATGCAATACCAATCATTAAATAAATGTAAACATGTTGAATAATCATGAAATCATGAAAAAATAACATGGGATACTACTATATAAGTAGGGAAAACACCCAATCATGGTATACATGAAAATAATGTTAATTAAATCATATAATAGTTCTATATAGGAAAACAAACTAAATAAATCCCATATCATGTTATCTAAAAAATAAGGATAATAAATACCTAGGCAGGCAGAAACTAAACATGCTACTAAAATAACTAACATGGTACATAAAAGGACTTTTAAAAAAATGTGCAAGGCATGCTAATAAATTCCAAAAAACCTTCAAATGTAATATATATAGAATGGAATATGCATGTCATGTGAATCCCTGTGCACCTCTAATGATGCATATAATGAAAAATACTTTCTATACGAGACCAAGGGTAAATACGGTAATCTTATAAATTAGTTAGCCGTAGGAAGTACTCTAATCACTCATAGTGAAATCACAATCAACTGGAATAGTGAAAAACATAAACAGAAATCCCATACCTAGAAACTTAGACATTTCCCCTTACATTGGTTGATCAATCCCAAGTATAGCTATTTTACAAGTGCCACATATTCCTATTCTTCTATCTACCTGCCCGAAATAGTAAGACAGAGGAAAAAAAACAATCTATGATACCACTTTGTAACATACTGACTAGACTGACTATGAAACCAGTAGTCAGATCGATTCTCATGTGTGACTCCCCAAATTCTAGAGGCTAATAACTTGTATAGAGGGTATTATGGTGGTACAATAGAGAGATTATAAACTCATTACTAGAGTAGAACAATAGTATATTAGATAAGTGAATCATATTAAAAAGTAGAATCAATAACCATAAATGAAAAAGAAATAGAATACAATTATAATTACTGAATCAATGTAGCCAACACTAATTTCAAAACTATGAATGCATTTCAAAATGATGCAACAAGGTATAATCAAGAAGATAAAACAAGAATTAAATTACAATAAAATGAATAAAACACCTAAAAGATAACTACAAGAGAATCCTGAGTACCAGCTCCGTCCTATTCTCAAAATATCCCACGTCAAATTCCTAGAATAAGAAATCAATCTTTAGTCCTATGAAAATAAAGGTCTGGTCAGGTACCCCAATGCAATAGAGTCCCAATCAAGGTGTGAGATATACTCAGTAGGCCACCGATAATGGTGTATAAAAAATAATTCTATTTTTTTATATAAAATAAGTAGTGTGGATATATATAAAAAGTAATAAAACAATGATAAATAATATATTAAAAAGTCAGACTCAGATTCCTCAAGGATACCTGGAATAATCTTACCTACTTCATCCTAAGCCAAAAATATTTGAACCATAGGAAACCTATACAGTGTGATATATGGAATAAGATAAAAAAATTCATAGAATAGGTGTCATGCGATAGAAAAATCTCAAGAATGTGATTTGTCTTAGAGGATGTGTCCCTAGGATAACATATTTTTATCATCATCCTTTATTGTAAAAGTAATTACCAAAATTAAATAAGCACCACCGTGGGCCCATCCAAGGAAAAAATTTAAAAGTAAACCATGTATTTAAATAGGAGTTCCATAGATTCTTACTTTCATTAGAGTCCTTTCAATGAAATCAACAAATGGACTCACAAGTATCTCTCCTACCCTAATGTGAGCCAATTAACTCAGAGCCCATACCTAGTATCAACATGCAGGGGACCAAGTCTCACTCATGTCCTGGTGTAAATATCTAGCCATCGATTCCATATAAGGTGTCTCCCCTAGGGAACTAGTATCGCTCATGTATATTTAAGAAGAACATGGTATGATACCATCCAGGCATACCAGAATTGCCCCTAGTGTAAATAGAATCCATCAATGAAGTTGATCACAATCACGATGAGCCTATCTTTGGAATTCCATAGAGTAAGCCCTATTATAAATCATAGCATTCATTAATCATTTAATCATTTATATTAAATAATAAAAAAGGAAATTATAGTAAGCATGCCATTACATAGGAAAATGATACTTTAAGAGGGACACTCCAATTTACCCTTTTCATTTTATAAGAATAATGACCATGTACTCAAGAATTTCATATCACATCTCAAAATAGTTCATTAAAAAGGCCATCACATTCAACCATAACTAAAAACCATACTCAATTGCTAAATAATAAAGGCCATGGTAAATCAATTGCACCATAAGGCCAATAAATTAATTATATATATATATATATTCCAATTTGTAGACATCGTACCTCAATCGAGGGGTTTTATTAGAAAATGTGGTTCATTAACAGTTAGTTTGATTCACCTTAAAAAATTAAATTATATTATAAGTAATAAATAATTACACCCTATAGGTGGTTTTAAAAGAGGAGAGAATCTCAATTTAGTATATGTATAAATAGAACACCTAAAGGGGGGGATTCAACAATGACATAAATCACTTAATGAAAACTAAACAAACCCACCCTAAATGGGTGGTTCAGGATGAGTTAATCACCTAAAAACATACCAAGGAGGGTCTAAACACACCATAATTTGGTCTATAAAATTTAATTTAAGAGAATTTATAAATTAGAAGTGATACTAGGTAATTCTGGTGTGCGATACACAACATCATTTTATAAAAAACAATGAAACATGGTGGAAAATATATAGACCACATACATAATTATTAGGACATCTGATAAGTCTAATAATGAGGCGTTATTTGGTATAATTATAGAAAAAATTAAGAGAGAAGAATGATCTAATAATAGGGTGAATCATATCGCACAAAGATAGACCAATAGGCTAGAATATAAACATATAAGATAGGGAAGTGGAGTTGTAGACAAACCGAGGGCTATTGAATGCACTTGATGACACTCAAATCAGAGGCTGGATGAGGGAGATACCACCATATCTAGATGAATAAAGGGGGAGATCCATGAGAGAGGTTCTGAATATGGATTAAAGGAGAAATAAAGGAGGATAAAAGAAACAAGGAGTCATGGAAAAACAAAAAATTCACCCCTTTAATGGGGAACATGGTTTGGACACACTGTTAGAGAAACCATGCGCCAAATATGCAAGTGCCACCACCCAAGTAGGGGTGTCTTAAAGTTCATGGGTAAAATTTGAGAAACCATTCAAAATATGTATGTTTAACCTATGTCCAAAACCAATAGAAGGATGCATGGATAGGAGACCTGGTGCAGATAGTTTATCAAAATCGCATGACACCCTATTGACCACTAAAAAGGCCACACAGTTCTTACTAGAGGGCTACACAGTTTTAGAAAAAGCATACACTTTATATAGCCTCTCCCGTTATTAATTTTTAATATCCTAACACTCATGAAACTTGAGGGAACACCCAATGAACTCATTGGGACTTTAGAAAATCCTAAAAACAATACATTTAAGAATTACAACTTTTGGGATTTCATTCTGAATCTTGATTTGTAAAATGGCCCATCCAACAAATGATAAAATTTAATACCTGATTGTAATTTCATCCTATAAAAAAACATAGGACTCTAAAATAATAATATTTATTTAATTCTAATATTAATCAAATTTATAATTTCCAAAAAATAGTTTAAACTTAAAATTTAGTAACTCTTTATCCATTAATGACATAAAGATCTACTTCACCCTTTATTAACTTCCTTACATATCCAAGTCTGTGTTTTTTAATAAAAATGAGTGACGCACACATGGTATCTAACACCCATATGTCAAAGGTGGTGAAATTAATCTTAATAAAATTCTCATTGATATGCTCTGAACACTTCTCCTTGAAATGAATTCTCAACCCTAGATATTAATCAATATTTTTAATAGTTTATTCCTATATTTGATCTAAATAAGATTAATACTAAGTATTACATAATATATAACAAACACATATCAGTGGGTGAGTATATTGTTTTATATATTTACATTAAGTAATTTTAATGAAATTGATCCCACTAAAATTAATGACCCTATAAATCATATCCATTTAGTGAGAAAAGAATACATATTTCACTAAGAAATGAGTCCACTTTAGTGTTTATCTCATCACTTGGTTATTTAGTGTTGAAATTATACCAATCAAAAAAGTTATAACTCTTGGATAATTTAATTGATAACAATTTATACAATTCCCTTTATTTTTATCTAATAAACTATATTCCCTTAGTATCCTAATCATACAAGGGTCTCATGGATCATGTAACCCAAAACAATTCCAATAATAAAATACAAAATGACAATCACTGGGTACCCAACTATGGAATAACCTACGCAGAATGATAATCTAGAGTTACCTATCACTTGATTAACTTACACAAGATAATATGAGGGAACCTTTGTAATGACCCAAACTTTTTAAATGATATTTTTTCCTGAAAAAATGTGTGTTATAATGTATCATACACAAAAAAAACATATATCTATAATAATTTAGTGAGTGTAAATGAAAAAGTGACTATCCAGATTCGAACATTTTTTTCGACTGTTGGAAACAATACTCTTAGTAATAATTTTTATTTTATAATTCATAAGTAGAAATGATAAAGAATAATTACTGAAAAAAGGAGAATCCATGGCCTCAACCAGTAAAGTCCATCCATATGAAGCCCATTTTTTAGAGCTTGGGAGGTAGGTAGAATCACCAGGGTTCTCTCTTGACTAAGCCCAAGCCTTTTATTAACAAGTGAAGCTAGAATGAAATCACCTATAAGAGAAGTTCCGGTTAGTGGAAATTACCACTCGGTCAATGTTAGCAGAGTTTCCCCATGAATCTATCCCCATTGAAAACCATAACCTTAGGTCATATGAATCTATTATAAGGGTTTATGTGTCAATTAATTAGTTACTTTAAGTGTAACTCCTTTGTATAAATAAATTCTTTATTCCATCATTCATGTTTTAAGAATAGTTTTTCATAATAAAATAATATGACGAATTTGATAAATTGACATTTCAGACCCAAATTGTACTTTTTAGAACATACATAATTTTTTTAATAAACTAAGGTATTATGAATAAAAATTATTTTAATTAAATAGTTTGAAAAAATACTCTTATTTAAATATAAATGATAAAATAATTTTATTTTTTTCAAGTGTTAGATATTTTACTATGCATTTTCAATAAGCTATTATTTTTAATAAAAAAGGATTTTTTATTTAAAAGTTTGAATTATAATATTTAGATAATTATTATGATAAAATAAATATCATTTTTAAAATCATAATAGCAAAATTATTTTAGGGTTAATTTATGAGAATTTTCTAGAATACATTATTTTTTCGGGAATAGTAAAAATAGAGTTTGAGTTTTTCAGTATGTTTAATGAATTCATAATCATGTCATAAAGATGTAATAACTAATTAACCCAAATTAATAACCTAAAATATTTTACCCAATTAATATATAGTATTTTAATATATTTTAATCAATTTATAAACCTATAATTTACTTTCCAAAGTTTAAAATGGAAACTTTATCATTAAAAACATTTTTTTTGTGTGGAAACATTAATTTTCCTTTCCAAAAATAAGTAATATAAAATTATTATCAACTCTTTTGGATTAAAATAATATAATATATGAACCAGATTTCCAAAAACATGGTCAAATACCATGTTCAAGACCATGGTTTTTCATTTTCCACAACCTATGTTTCTAAGGCCTGTATTTGGAAATTAATAAACAAATCCTCCACTTTTTCTATAAATACCCACCCATTTCCCCATTTAATTTCACTACCAATATATAATACATGAATATATGGTAGTTTTACATCCCATGGATTCCTATCATGGTTTCTTCAGGGCCCCAAGGTCCAAATTCTCATGTTTTAGGAGTAACTCTTTAAGGTAAGAGAAATATCCACTTCTCTTTTCCATTCAAGTCCCATTTTTTTGTGATATGTCTTAAAATTTCAAAAATAAGTTCTTTTGTATAACATATTTAATCCCATTAAAATAATAAAATTATTTTATTAATGATAGAACTTTGTACCATATCATTTTATTCTTTTCTAAAACCACACTTTATACCTGTTATGCTATCGAATTTACTTCTCAAAATTTCCCTCTTCTCCTCAAGAAATTTTATTTTATATTATTTTTGTGAACACACAACCCTATTTATTTTCTATGGGTATTAAACTAAATTTAAAAATGATTTTTTTATTTTGTTATTAACATACATGAAATCCTCCTTTCCTTTTCATGGGTCAAAAATGTTATAATGGTCATATCATTAAGCACTTTTGAAACAAACTATTTTTTTAAATGAAACCCATTTATTTTATTCTCCAAGGATTATTTATGAATTTTTTATTATGATATATGTGTTTAAAATTAATTAATACATATTAAGAGTGGTCCCTAATAGTTCAAAAATTCATTGGGTACGTAATTTAATCTCTATAGATGACATGTTTTATGATACCTTGGTTAATATCTTTGGTAATTTTCATTTAAAACACCATGGGGATTAACATTTGTGATATGATTATGAATTTATAACTTAAATGTTGTATCCAAATTTACACGTTATTATTCATGTTATTTTTATTATTATATTACTCATGTTCTCTTTCTTATGCCGTAATTATATTATTTATGTTCATATTGATATTTCTCAGGATCAAATCTAAATTATTTACTAAGCCTTATGCTCACCCCTTCCTTTGATGTATGTCCCTAGGTTTTGATATAAAGTAAATATACTTATGATTAACCAATGAAGAAGAATTTCAAGTGGATTAATATAACGTTTTATGTTTTCATGTATTATGTACCTTATTTCCAAGAAAATAAACGTTAATAGATTCTATGTTTATACAATGTAATGAAATGTTATGTAATAAAAAGGTGGGATGCCATAGTTGTTATCAATGGATGATTTAGTTAGTTGTGGAAATTAGTATTTTAAATCATTATTAAAAGCCTTAGGTATAATTTAAAATATAAGAAAATATACTGGTATTTTGGTAAAGTATTAAGTAAGTGGTTTCCAATAAAAGAAATCCTTGTTTGGATATGAACAAGTGTATGTGGATATAGAACAGATGTATCTAGGGGTAACACATAAAAACACCACCTTGATTTAGAATTGAATCAGAACTAGTGCACAAAAATATACCTTGATGTACTTCTAGTTTGACACTCTTGGAGAATATGTTTGGTTAATCACAATATTTTCATATACCATTATAAAGGATTTATAGAAAATGTAATTATTGTTAAAGAATAACATATTTAAGTATGATGTTTTAAGATTTAAAAATTACATTAGAATTAAAATATTATTAAAAGAAACATATTTCTCACTAAGGTTTTCTTATTTTATAAAATGGATGGAAATAGAAGGAACCACATAAATGGTGAGTGCAACAGACCATGCGCCGAGAACCCTCCAATGGAATATGGAATGGAAAACTTCATAAGAATGATGAATAACCTAACTTGAGTTATAGAAAATAACTTAAATCAATCTGTGAGATTATATTCACCTTGAAGGGATAAAATTTCCATTGAATCCTTTATGTGTTAATTACCACCTTATTTTAGTGGATCTACCTACCCATTGATTCCTAAAAAATGGATAATCTATAATAAAAAGATCTTTTCTGTACTTCATTGTTTGGAACAAGAGAAAGTCACCCTATATGTGAACTTATTATAGGGATAAGATGATTAGTGGTGGACACTAATTAAAAAACATGAAACAAAGAAGGTATATTGATTCTATGGAGTTGGAATAATTAAGGGGAACCTTTCTAAAAAAAATCCTCCCATTTGATGTGAATGATAATGGATAAGGAATTACTTGAGATAAAGTAGAAGGAAAATTAATTAGTGGGAAGATATGAGATGAATTTTACAAGACTTTATTATTACACCTCTATGTTTTTCAAGGATCCTAATAGAAAGGCTGATAGATTGTTCGGTTGAATAATACCCCATATATGGGAGAATCTATCCAATCAAGACTATGGAAACTATGAGGAAATATCGAGGAGTGCTATGAAGGCCGAATTAGAGTCTAGAGAGACATAATGGTCCCATAGATCGAATGAAAATAAGATATCAATGGATCCAATCTTAGGGCACAACTTTGATCATGGAAGAGGCATAAATCAAGTGAAACTTCCCACATAAAAAAGGTGTGATGAAGTATTTAGGGAACTAATTAATTGGGAATGTGAAATGTTTCAAGTGAAAAAGAAATGACCATATTTATTGGAACTATCATAGTGAGGTGAAGCCTCAACTTCTCAACACTAACCATAATGGGAAGATGGTGCAGTCCCATCCTGAAGTCTAATGATTCCGATGTGTAAGACTTGGGAACTTTACCAATCACTATCCAAATTAGAATATAAAAGAGGTTAATCACCATAAACCTCATCATAGTACAAGAGAGTAAGGTTGGGATTTTTCTACCATGACAACTAATGTTGAAGATCCAAATGATATAGTGGTAGGTACTCTTATTGTTCTCTCAGAGATAAAAAGTACTTTGTTTGATCCAGGTTCTACACATTCCTTTATTTCCTCCAAGTTTGTAAAGAATATAGAATCAATTATTGAATTTCTATAAGTAGAGTTATCTGTTAATACTCCTGGAGGGATTATCCAAGCATCAATAATGTATAGAAACTCCAGTATTCACTTTGGAAAGAATAATATCATTGCAAATCATGCTATCATTCCCATGATGGAATTTGACACTATAATAGGAAAAAGATAGATATCTAATTATAATTTTAAGATCAAATTCAAATACAATAAAATCATAGAATTCTATAATGGAAAAACTACAATTGTTTTAAAAGGAGAGATATCTCGACCTGAGATCTATCTAGAATCACCTCCCATAGCCTTCTTTATAGAAGTGATCAGTGAAGATAAAGAAGGAAATGAAAGTATATGAATAGAAAATGTCCCCACAATTTAGGAATACATTGACATATTTCCTTAGGAGTACATGGAACTCCTATATAAAGAGTGGTAGAGTTCCCCATTTAAATTATGCTTGGATCCAAGCTGATACCAAAGACTCCATTTAGAATGGAAAATGTGGTGCCAGAGGAATTAAATAAACAAATCCAAGATCTTTTGGAGAAGGAGTTTATCTGACCAAGTGTGTCTCCTTGGGAATCACATATTATATTTGTGAATAATAATGATGGATCAATGATTATAGGAATTAATTATAGAGAAATTCAAGGGGTCACATTGAAGAAAAAGTACCCTATTCCAAAGATTGATTATTCCTTTGACTAGATTTGTGGGGCTCAATTATTCTCCAAGATTGATCTTCTATTTGGTTATCATAAATTGAGGGTGAAGAAAGAAGATATTCCAAATACTACCTTCATATTAAGATATGGGAATTATGAGTTATTTATTACCTCTATTATGACTAATGAACTTGTTATATTTATGCATTTAGTCAATAGAGTCTTTAAGAAATACCTTGATAATTTTTTGGTTATTTTAATTAATGTCATTCTAATATATCTCAAAATTCACAAGTAGAATGAGGACCATATAAGGGTTATATTAAAAACTATGAGGAAGGAGAGGATATTTGTAAAATTATACTAATGTGAATTTTGGTTACAAAAAGTTCCTTTCTTGTGGAAAATTGTAACCATTGAAGGAATCTTAGTTGATCCTACTAAGAAATAGGTTTTGGAGGAGTGGCCTCATCCTGCAACAGTAACATAGATTCATAGTTTCCCTGATTTAGCAGGATATTATAGGTGATTTTTGAAAGAAAATTCACAAATTTCTAATCCACTAACCATGTTAACTCAAAAGGGGCCAAGTTCATTTAGATAAAGGAACATGAATAAAGTTTCCAAGAGATGAAGAAGAGATTTCTTACTGCACCTATTTTAACTCTACCCTTTATCATAGAATAATTAATTATTTTTAATGCTTGATATCTGAATGGGATTGTGTGTGTACTCATGAAAAACTACATGGTGACATATTATGAATATTTATTTTTAGATACTCCTGATAATAATTATCCTACACATGAAATGGAGGTAGTTGCGATTATCTTTTCTCTAAAGATACGGATGAACTATCTTTATGGGGAAAAATGTGATGTATAAAGAGACAAAAAAAGTTTTAATTATATTTTCATGCAAAAATAATTTAAAATGAGATAGAGGAGATGGTTAGATCTTAAAGACTATGTTTTTTCAATTCATTATCACCCTTAAAGATCAAACTATGTTATTGTTGCATTAAGTAAGATAGACCCTGTCGTGCTGGAAATGATGAAGATTGAAGGATATCCTTTGATCAAAGACCTTGTAAAAATGGACATGGGAATATTAAGGGAAAAGACATCATAAACCCTCTCCCAAATAATTTCTAAAAAATCATTACAAGATAATATCAAGAAAAATCAAAGAGAAGATCATTTTTTATAGAAGAATATTGAGGCTATGAAGAATGGGATGTTTCCTAAGTTCAATATTGATTAGGAAGGTGTACTAAAATTCCATTCAAGCATATGTGTCCCATATATTCCAGAAATAAAGAAGGATTTGATGAATGAATCTCATATATCTACATTCTCCATAAATCATAGAATCACTAAAATATATAGGGACCTTAGTGATCATTATTGGTGGTAAAACATGACAAGGGAGATCGCCGACTAAACTATATGGTGCTTGATGTGTCAATAAGTGAAGGAGGATCGAAAAATTCCTAAAGGGGTATTGTAACCACTAACTATACCAACATGGAAGTGAGACAATATCACTATGTACCTTGTCACTAGTCTCCTGAAAATATCCAAAGGAAACAATACGATATGGTTTATAGTGGATCGTCTCACCAAGACCGCCTATTTTATTTCTATTCGGTAAGATTTATCTATTGAAAAACTTTCCAAGATTAATGTAAAGGAAGTGGTGAGGTTGATTGGGGTACCAATTTTTATCATTTATGATCATGATTTAAGGTTTATATAAAAATTCTAGAGATTTCTACAACATGATCTGAATAATGAATTTAATTTTAGTACATCATATCATCCCCAAAGTGATGGCTATTCTGAAAGGACTATTCCAATACTCTATGATGTGACAAGAACATGCTAAATGAAATTTAAAGGTGGATGGGATCAACATATCCCATTATTTGTGTTATCATATAGTAACATATTCCATTAGAGTATTCAAATGGCACCCTATGAAGCTCAATATGGGAAACATTTTAGAAAACCTACATGTTGGGATGAATTTGGTGAGAGAAAGCTTCTTGGGACTAATCTTGTGAAAGAGTTGACATAAAAAGTTCATTCCATCCAACAACTCATAAAGGCTTCTCAAACATGGAAAAAGAGCTATGGTGAAATCCATTTAAGGGACTAGGATTTTGATATTGGTGACAATGTTTTCCTTTGAATATCACTATGGAAGAGAGTCATGTGGTTTGGGAAAAAAGGGAAGCTTATCCCCAAGTAAATTGGCCCTTATGAAATCCTTGATCACATAGGAGAAATGGTCTATCATATTTCACTTCCACAAAATATAGCTCAAGTACACGATGTATTCCATGTATCTCTATTGAAGATGTACATACCTGACCCTTCACATGTACTGAATCTAGAGGTCGTGTAACTATAACATGACCTCACATATAAGGAACAGCCAGTGGAGATCTTGGACCGTAACGACAGGGTTGTAAAAAACAAGACTACCCACCTCGTCAAAGTGTTGTGGAGGAACCATAAATTTGAAGAAGTGACATGGGAACTCTAAGAGAAAATGAGACATAAGTACCCAAAACTTTTCTCAACTGAGAGAACGAGTTGAAATTTCAGGGACAAAATTTCTTAAGGGGGGAAGAAAGTAACAACTCGAACTTTTCAAATAAATTTTTTTTCTTGAGAAAATTTGTGTTATATTGTATTATACACCAAAAAACCACATATATTTAATAATTAAGTGAGTATAAAGTGAAATGTGACCATCGGGAATCTACTATTTGTTTGACTACTGATCAAATATGACTGTTGGAAACTATACTCTTGGTAATAATTTTTACATTATAATTTGTAAGTAGAAATGATAAAGAATAATTAATGTAGAAAAGATAAATGATGGCATAAACCAATAGAGTTGTTCCATATGGATCCAATTTTTCAGATCTTGTGAGGGATTTAGAATCCCCATGATTCACTCTTGAAAAAGCCCAAGCTGATCTTCAACAAGTGAAGCTAGAACAAAATCACATATGGGGGAAGTTCAAGTTAGTGAAAATTAACACTCTGTCAATGTTAGCTGAGTCGCCCCATGAATATATCACCATCACACACCTTACCCTTAGGAAATACATGGGTTTTATAATGGGTTATTTTTTAAGGCTATAACTACTTAATGTGTAATTCATTTGTATAAATAAAACAATTATTTCATCAGTTTTTTTAAGAATAGTTTTTTATAATAAAATAATATAACGAATTTGATAAATTGAATTTCGAAAACAAATTGTACTTTCCATAAGGGATATTTTTTTAATAAAATAAGGTATTATGAATAATACTTATTTTACTAAAATAATATTATAAAAACACTCTTATTTAAATATAAATTATAATTTTTTTTTTCAAGTGTCATAAATTTTACGATGCATTTTCAATCCGCTATTATTTTTAATAAATAATGATTTTTATATTTAAAAGTTTTAATTATTATATTTAGAGAATTATTCTGGTAAAAATAAATATCATTTTTTAAATTATCACATAAAAATTAGTTTAGGGATAATTTATGATAATTTTCTAAAATACTTTATTTTTTTTGAATTGTAAAAATACAATTTGTGTTTTTCAATATGTTTAATGACTTCATAATTATTTCATAATTATGTAATACCTAATTAAACATAATAAATAACCTAAAATATGATATTCTATTAATATAAAGCATTTTAATAGATTTTAATCAATTTCCAAACCTATAATTTACTTTCCAAAGTCTAAAATAGAATTATTAACATTAAAAAAATTATTTTTGTGGAAAATTTACTTTTCCATGAAAAAAGAAGTTATATAAAATGATTATATACTATTTTAGATTAAAATAACTGAAAATATAACCTATTTTTCCAAAACCATGGGAAAATACTATGGGAAATCCCTTGGTTTTTCATTTTCCATAACCTTGGGTTCTAAGGAATATATTTGGAAATTAATAGACAAATCCTCCACTTTTGCTATAAATACCCACCCATTACTTCATTTACTTTCACTCCCAATCCATAAATACATTATTATATTCCACGGATTCCTTCCACGGTGTCCTCAAGCCCCCCCAAGGTTCCAATCCTCATGTTTTAGGAATAACTCTTTAAGGTAAGGAAAATCTCTACTTCTATTTTCCATTCAAGTCACTTTTTTATGTGATATGTATTATAATTTCAAAACTAAGTTCTTTTGTCCATATTATTTTATACCATTAATATAATAAGAGTATTTTATTAATGTTATACCCTTTCCCCCTCTGATTTTACCGTTTTCTAAAACCATGTTTTATACCCATTATGCTACCAAATTTACTTCTTAAAATTTCCCTCTTCTCCTCAAAAAATTCACTTTTATTTTATTTTGGTGAATACACAAACTTCTTTAATTTTCCAAGGATATTAAACTTGATATAAAAAATGATTTATTTTATTATAGTATTAACATACATGATACCTTATTTCCTTTATGTGGGTCAAAAATGACATAATGATCATGTCATTAAGCACTTTTGAAATGCTATGTTTTTATATGAATCCCATTTATTTTAGTCTCTATGGGTTATTTATGAAATTTTTTATTGTGATATATGTGGCTCACATTTATTAATACTTATTAAGGGTATTCCTTGATAGTTCTCCAATGTATTGGGTACAAAATTTAATCTCTAGAGATGACATGTTTTGTGATACCTTAGTGAATAACCTTGATAATTTTAATTTACAACACATTGGTGATTAACCTTGGTGATATGATTATGAATGTCTAAGTTAAATATTATAGCCACATTTCCATGTTATTATTCTTTTTCTTTTTATTATTATAAGATTCATGTTCTCATTCTCATTCCATAATGATATTCCTTATATTCTTATTGATATTCCTCATGATCACATATAAACTATTTCCCTTGACTTACCTTATTAGGCCTTATGTTCATTGTTTCTTTTGATGTATGTCCCTATTTTATGAGATTTAGTAAATGTACATAGTTTGAACTGATTAATAATCCTTTAAAGTGGATTATAATAATGTCTTATGTTTTCATGTATTATGTTCTTTATTTCCAAGAAACAAAATTTTAAAAGATCCTCTATCTGTACAATGTAATGAAATGTTATGTAATAAAAAGGTGGGATTCAATAACCTAGATATGGTGTGATATGGATAGTTTTCTGATCAATGCCTTGAAAAGTATTACTTTATAAGAAATATCACACTTATTATTTTCAGGGTTTTATGTATTTTAAGTCTGACCAATTTAATGTACAACACATGCATATTAAATTCATAATTATTGTATCTTATATAATATTTATCTTATCATGTTTTATTCTATTTCATTTATAATAGTTTAATGATTTATTTTTGGAATACCTATTTCATCCACAAAATTAAACTGTTTACACCACATTAATGTGTAATTCATTACACTACCTATAGGCTTGTGTTACTCACCCAAAAAATAAAAGACAAGTATATTAATATATATTTGAATACATCTTAGGTATAAGTTACATTAAATTATATTTTGAAGTCATAGAGTTATATGATATTTATAATCTCCAAATGATAAATCCTAAAACGATAAATAGATGACCCATCACCTTTCTAGGATAAGGCATAAGCCTCCAGGTTTGGGGCAATTTAACCCTAAGTCCCTCTACCTATGGAGACTTTACTCAAGAGATAATTCAATTAATGATATATTTAAAACCTAATATGCATATAATATATTCATTATCTCTTAAAAATATCATAACACTAAATAAAAAATGAGGTCAAGGTATATCAAAAACTAAATTTTATAGTCTCACATAGAAAAAAATGCAAGGATTTATTTCCTAGAAGCAATTTATCATATAATTTTAAGCAAGTATGATATTCATATTTCTTAAACGAATTTTTAAACATGAATTTAAAATGAATTTAAAAAATATATAAATATTTTATTAATCTTCCCAAACTTGATAAAAAATTATGAATTATTTAGATTTAATTTATGCTTGTAAAAAATAATTTATAAAATCTATCTCATATAATTTTTAAAAAATCCACAAACAATAATAAAAAATAACAGAATAAAAAAATTAGTTTTTAACATATTATTTTTAAATAAATTGACACTCAATATATTCTCGTGGTATATAATACTAATGATGGGTGACACCAAAAAGAGGAATGCATGGTGGTGTAAGAGGGAGTGCCACCCTGTAAGCAGCACAGTGGAAGTGGTCGTGCAATGAGGTGGTTGAATAAGAGTTTATCAAGAGCCTTGTAGTGTAGCCCATGTAATGAAGAAACATTATACCATGTTAAATATTAATTTGATACTTTCTATATAGTGGTACTATACATCAATAAATGTGTGTGCTACATGTCACCCTCGATATTTCATTATCCCATAATATAACATAAAGTCTATACACACATTATATTAACACTCAATATAACACCAGGAAGAGAAAAAACAATGGGTTTTTCTATGTACCATGATAGAAGATACATTAAGTGCATAATGTATATTGTGTGCACACCCCACATTACATTAATAGTTTAACATAATGCCAAATTTAGCTCTTAAAATTATGGTATCATATAACATATTGTTAGGCATGGAAAACCAAGTTACAATTTCAAAAACATGTTATGTGAAAACTAAGGAATTAAAAATAAAGATTTATAAAATAAGAAGTCTTTGGTTCCATTGAAAAGTTTTGTGGGATTCATCTTATGAACTTACCAGTAGAATAAAAACCCTTTTTTTAATTTATTGTTGATATAATAAACATTTATAAAAAGAATATAGTGTATGAGTGCCTCAATAGTCAAAGTGGTATCATTTATACTCATTGGATCGTACTTGATGATGATCATAAATGAGTAGTTGAAAAATTCATACCACCTATAGGGAGGGGGGACAAGAAAATGTTTCCCAATTTATAACTAGAGTATTATTACAATGATATAAGTGGTCCTAGTGCCTTCACTGGAATATAATTAATGAGTCTTGGGTGATGAAAATTTTATCAAAAAAACATACATGAAACTAATGATCACATCACCATCACAAAAACAACCATCAACAGGAGGGATCACATCCTTTTTAAAGGAGTCCTCGATGTGTTTAATGCATGAAGAAGTTTTTTCAATGTTGGGTGTCATCAAAATAACATCGAATATTTGTGCCTCATCAGAGATGGAATTGAACTCATTGAATGATTATTTTCAATGATTTTATCACACTCAAAAATAATTAATATCATATAGAAATTTTGTGGGTGGATTGGCCAAAATTCATGAAATTATCATGTATTACATTGGGTGAAACATAATCTTGAGTTGAATCATATGCAACCTTGTTATATTGGCATAAATGTTACTTCAGAATAATGCCTAAGGATATGTTTTTTTAATGTATCATTAGGATATATGGATCATATTAATATAATTTTAGTACAATTATAATAGTTTTTATGGTTTCGTTGTGTACATATATATTATTCCATGGCCACCCATTGTGATTGTTTTGCTTATTTAGTGCATTAACAAGACAATTTCATATTGGAGGTGGGATTGGGGTGGTACACTTGAACTATCACTGCCCTGTAAGGGTCTCAGTGGCTCAGGAAATTTCAAACTATAATCAAGGATAGGTTTTCACTAAGAATATAGATTATATTTTTGTGTTTATGGAGGATTGGTTTGTGAATTTTGGGAAATTATGTTAAGGAATCTTGAGTTTTTATTTCAAGAGGGGGATCCATTTTTTTCATGAAGGATAAATTATCCATTCACTAGAGATTTAATAAACAATAGTGAATTTAAAAAACTAAGGAAATATTTGTAGGATAGATAATGGTATATACATTATATAGTAATGGATCATTTATTTTTATTCCATTTTTAAGAAAAATTTACAAATATGATTTTTTAACCCGATCAATCTTACAGAATTTTAGGATTCTACCACATAGACATATGGATATGATCATATGGTAGGGATTTTATATTGACCAGTTGAGATTTGAGGCCCCTATTGAAGGGTCAGTTTATGAGGCATTTCCTCTATATGGGAAGTGAGTAGTGACTTATCATATTGAGTGGTGATTAGACCCACATCCTGTAGTATTGGGTGATGCTTACCATGTTGAGCAGGTGATTATCCATTTATTTAAGAATGAGGATACACATAGGTTAAGTTCCATTTATATTTTTCAGTGATAGTGATCACTCAAGTTCTATAGAGAGCCTAAACCCCAAGTAATCAAGGATTTATTAGAGGTTATGGTTTGATTTTTTCATCTCATTTGGGAACCCCAGACCATATGGTGGTTCTTACAGCCATTATTATTCAAGGTGAAATGAGTCATTAATGGTCTATGGTCATCCAGTATCATGGTTAAGAGATACCCACTTATAAAAATTTTTAGTTCCTCTACACTGAGGATAACTACCCAGTGAACCTTGTAATCCATGTATATTCATTATATTTTGGATTTACATCATGGTAGTATGGGAGTTTTTAAGTATACATTAAGATACACTAATATCCTATGATACTATCTGGATATAATATATGATGGATCCTTTCGAACACCAATGTTTGATCATGGAATTTGTAGAGATATATAAGTGGGTGTGGTCCATCTATGTATCCCACATATTCTAGAGTGGTGGAGTAGGTCTTAATGGTAGATAGATTTTTAGCAGAGTAGAATTTAATGGTTTCTAGTAGTGGTCATATTGAAGTATAGTCATCATTATTAGCCAACATGAATCATGTATTGGATTCTTGATACCATAGGAATTCACATATACAGAATTAGAGGTTTCAGTCAACTAGGATATGGGTATTATTATGCCAAAGAGGGGTCAGGTCACCTATCATGTAACTGATTGAACCATTTCTCATTGTAGGGAGGTTAAAACTTCAATAAAACTCCATTTCAAAGGTAGAAACATGACCTGGGACCTCCCATAGGTGGTATGGGTGGACCTCAGGTTGTCAGTTTTTGTAGGGGAGTTATAAGTGCTCAATGATGGAAGGGGTAGGATGAAATTATGACCCACTACCTCTAATACCACACATAGGTGGTCGACACCAGGTTAAGAGGCTTGGAAGTCAGGGACACTACCAATTTCAGGCCATATACATTTATTATAAAGAAACACATGATATTATTTGAGATACAAACTTTGTCTTCTCTAATTTGTAACCATTATACATAGACATATGTTTGATCCTTTATTTCATTACAATACTTCTTGTTCAAGATCTCGAAATTTTGATGGATCCTCTAACCCAACCCATTTAGCCGGAGAATCCTACAGGGAGTGACCCATGATCATTCACATTTACAAATGATTTGATCTCACACTCATTAGAGAGAGGTTCTTGTAGGACCTTATAGTGGATTTGATGAATACGTATGAAATATTACATAGTATGGATTGGATATCTTCAGTCAATGAAAATATATAATACCTCCATCATATAGTGATTTAGATTCAAGAAATTAAATTGATATTATCCTATATGAGAAAGTGGTATTTTTACTTAAGAAAAATAGGGCTCGTTCATGGGAAGAAAAATCCTATCACTCATCAGTTAGTAATCTTGGAACATGGTGTATTGTAATATACAAACATTCCATTTTTAATAGTGGTGGAGGAGTACATAGATGTATTACTTGAGGATATACAAATATTATCCCATCATTGAGAGTTTGAATATAATATCTATTTATACTTAGAGACCACTTTGATATCTTATGTAGCTTATTTGATGACTAAATCTACAAAAGATTGAATAAAAACTAATAGGGGAGATTGAATTAGTTTTTCACTTTTTATAAGTTTCAATACTAACTTAACCCCCAAAGCATGTTAAAGTTTATTTCCTTCTCAACTTTTAGTAATTAATTATGCATGAAAAAGTAGGAAAGCAAGTAAATCACACAATATTTACAAGGTTCATCCTTAGCATGAGAACCTACATTCTTAAAATATCCACTCCCACCCGTCTATGGAAATTCACTATTAAGAAGTGAATTAAACTTATTCCAACTCCTATTAGACACATTCTATCTCCTGATATGAATGATTATATCCAATCCCATCACTTTACAATTTTTTCTTACAAAAAAAATTGAGCTGCAACAAAATTATGACTAATTTTTTCAATTTTATCCACAAAAATTACTGAGTAAGATGACCCTGAGTTTGATGGACTTCAATATGATGAACACAATCTGATTGAATCAGTCTGATCTATCCAATAATATAATTCCTTTATCAATATTCACTTCTCAAAACCTACTCAAAATCTTAGTATGATATTCCTCATTCTTCCTTAGTCTTATTGACTCAATTCGATGTTGCTATGTCTGGTAAATAAACAATTAAATGTATAACCTTCTAATGATAAATCTATATAGAAAGAACTCATACTCAAATTCCTCAGCACTCCGCATTTTTTCCTCTCCTGAAGAAAGTTACGAAGTAAAAATCTATGGATACACTATTTAGAGTCATCCCAAAATGACAAAGGTGAGAAACATGAAAACTATCCCTACTATCTCAAATTTTAAAAATCTGAGATCGATGCATATTTTAATTTCAATTTTTACCACTTAAACTCATCAAAAACCTTATAGAATATTCTTGATTCTTATTCATAATTAGTCTTCTCAAACTTCCTAACATTTATTTAGTATGATTAAACTTCCTCAGCTCATTATAATAAAATTTACTCAGTTATTATGATGAAACTTCCTCAGCAGATGGCTTATCATTGTCACAACTCATACAATTTCAAACTTAAACTCTCCATTTAATTATTCTCAATAAAACTCTTTCAAAATCTTCACAATTTCATAAATAATTTTTTTATAATGGATTTACATCAGAAACTATGATCACTCTAATGTTCCGCATCCAATCTATTATCGGTGGGAGGCATTCACTTCATGAATCAGTTCTTATTCCCAATTCAATGGATATGTGTTTGCTCCTGGTCTGATAGATCCTCTTCAGCTCTGTCTGAACAACTTTATACCTCATATAAATCTAATGGAATATTCATAATGATGGAATTACAATTAAAATTTAATTATTATTACAATTTTCTGCACCCAATGATAACTCTACTCAGTAACTTTGAAAATCCCCAAATTTCATCGACTTTACACATTCAGACTCCTAAAAAAATTCTATTTCCAATACTTCTAGATCTTTTATTCTATGTCTAGGTGTCTTGAATAGATACAAACCATTAAAATACCTTAAAAAAACCTAAATTCTTTAAAATCATTTATCATGATACTTTATCAAGATTTATGATAACTCCATGAACAACAAAGCATCATCTGATTTTAGGCTATAAAGTATGAAAAATTTCTTTCACCTGAATTCAATATCTTATTTCAAAACTCTTTATAAAAATTACAAATTCTTCATGTAGAAAGATAATTATTCCAACCTTATGATATTTTTACAATAATTATTCTCATACCAATGATCTATATCCTTCTATGTCTGGTGTTCCTCATACCAATGAGCAGCATCTAGAATACATTACATTATATTCTCCTCCTTTCCACCAACTCCATCTGGTATCAAAAATTCATTAGGATGTATGAAAACTTCAGGATCAGAAAATCATCATCATATTTAAAACTTAGAAGTTCTATTACTTACCAACCTTTTAGTCTCACTCAGTATCTAATATGACCGATTCTTCCTTAGATCGATTCTCAACAGTATTTAACTTTCCATAAAATTATCATTATGATTTCCTGGTTCTGTTGAATCATGTCGATGCTCTAAGTCCAATTTCCCATACCGATGGACTGGGTCTAATACTAAAGAACAAAAAAATTTCTTTTACAAAAAATTAGTTTTCAAAAAATATTTTTTTTGTTAAAGACATAATAATGTTTCTTTAATATTCCCCTTTTTATTTTTTGGAAACACTTGTTAATAAATTTTTCAAATCTTAGAAAATTATTACAACTAAAATTTCGTAAAAAAATCAAGTTGTTTTAATTTTTCAAAAAGAAATCATTTCTATAAAGAGAGTTTCCTGAAACCATACTACTAGATAAAGTAATGTTTTTGAAGAAATTTTATCCCTGAGTGATAAGAAAATTTTTCATCCATGTTAAGATAAACCCCCTCACTTTTATATTTTACTCTCACTTTTCTTTTTCTCTACTATATTTTATGATAACCACATCTCCATATTCATTTAAGAAAGAGAAGTAAAAAATTCTTACAAGTATAAAGTTGTTAATTTCTTTCCCCCTTTTTCAATATAATCCAAAACATGGTAGGGGAATTACTTATAAGATTTAAGAAGTCACTGGAGGAAGCTGGACATGAAGATACAACCTCAATTACAAAAATATCTCTTTAGACATAGCTTTTGTGAAGATAATAGAAATTTGATACTTTATTGAGATATATTCCATCATAACATCTCCAACATCAACTTTATCTTTTATAAAGTGAAAATTTATATCAATGTGTTTTGATATTGAATGTTGGACTTGATTTTTAGAAAGATAAATTGCATTCTGATTATCACAATGTATCTCTAATGGTTTATAAAATTTCACTTTCAAGTCTTCCAACTAATCTTTTATCCAAAACATGTGATTACATGTTTGATCACCTGAAACATATTATAGTTTTTCTATGGTTAATGTTACTAAAATTTTCTTCTTACTATGCCAAATCACACAACATTTTACTAAGAAAAATGTTCTTCTAGAGGTTTATTCTCTATCATTAAACTCTATATCCCAATGGACATCTGCATAACCATGAAACTTCATTTCACAATTCCTTTTTTCTAATAACTCATAGGAATTTGTTCCTTTGAAATATCTGAGAATTATCTTTTCTGAAAACATATGTTATTTTTTCATATTACTTTGGTAAATAGCACACAAAGTCACAACATAAAAAATATTAGGCCTTGAGGCTATAAGGTAATGTAGACTTCTTATCATATACTAAAAGTCTTTCTGATTCACAATTTTTCTGGACTCATATTTACTGAAATTTGTGCTCACATATATAGGAGTAGAAACTTCTTTTTATTCATCCATCCCAATATTATTTTACAATTCACTAGCATACTTTCTTAAGATAAGAAAAAGTAATTTTCCTTTTGTTGAACTTATAAGTTAAGGAAGAAAGTAAATTCTCCCAATATTTACATTTCAAAATTATTATTCATTTACTCAACAAACTATTTACAAACATTTTCTTACTCCCCAAAAAAATCATATCATCCATATAAACAATTACAATTATAGTTCCAGATTCAACATGTTTCACATATATGTTTCTATCAACTTTTCCTTTAAAAAAATTCAACATTCTCAAACATCTATCAAGTTTTGAATACCAGGAACATGGGGATTGTTTCAACCCATACACAGATTTATTTAATATAAAAACCTTATTTTCATAATTATCATGTTGAAAACCACAAAATTTTCTAATGTAATCTTCTTCCCCAATCTCACTATTTAAGAAATACGACCTTACATCCATCAGATAAACTTTTTAATTTGGATGTGCACCCACTAATAGAAAAAATCTTACAATTTCTAATCTTACAAATGGGGAAGAAGTTTCTTCAAAATCCACACCTTCCACCTGTGAATTGACTTTACAAACAAGTCTCACATTATTTCTTGAAACTTCTCCATGCTCATTAAATTTGTTTATATAAAACAACTTTGTTTTGATATAATTTTTATTTTATGTCCATGGAATATGTTCCCATGTTTTATTTGTCTCAATATGATCCAACTCTTTTTTCATAGAATCCACCCATTATTTTAATTGAATAGCTTATGAAATAGATTCTAGTTAAACTCTTGAGATAAGTGAAGTGTGATATTCTAATATAAAATTTCTTATAGTTTTAACTGGAGCCTTCTGATTTCCAATAATGTTTTCAGACTCAATATGTTTTTGTTAGGTAAGAAATTTCAAAGTTTCTCTTACAGTTAAAACTTCCTTATCAATTAATTCATATGAATCATCATGAACATTTCTTTTCTCACTCTTTTTTTAGAATACTTTCAGCTTTTATTCCTCAATATTCCCATGAAATTTTGATAAGGAAGTTGAATTTTCAATAACTTCCACATCATATGAGTCATCTAATTTTTTTTAAATGTTTTTTCAAAAATTTATAAATTCTTCCATTAGGTGAATAACCCATAAAATTTCTTTCCTCATATTTCCCATAAATCATTTCTTGATCCAGTTTTGTTTTTTATTTTAAGAAAACATGGACTTCCAAAAACATTTAAGTACTTAAATGAAGATTTTTTGTTATAAAACATTTCATAAGAAGTAATATTGGATTCTGGTCTCAAATAACATCAATTATGAGTATTTAAAATAGTTATAACATCTTCTCTCTAGTATAATTTTTGATGTTTTTATTTTGTTAACATATTTCTTTCCATTTCCAAAAAACTTATATTATTTATTTTTGCTACTCCATTTTATTATGGAGTGTATGAAGAACTATAATGATGTTTGATACTATGATTTCTCATATAATTTTCAAATGTATTTATTTTTGAATTCAGAACCATTATCTATTCTCAACTTCTTTATATAATCCCCCATTTCTTTCTCAAATTCTTTTATGAAAAAAATGAACATTTCCACAATATCTAAATTGTGTTTCATAAACATGGTGTTTTTAATATGAGTGAAATCAATAATAAAAGAAATAAAGTATAAATATCATTTTGTTTATTTGTGAATAATTAGTCCATATAAATTAGAATGGATAAGTTCAAGAGGTTTGGTAGATTGAATCTCAAATCTGTTATGACTTTTGTCAGTCATCTTCCATTTCTGATAAGTAACACAAACATCTTCATCTCTTGTTCTCAATTATAGAAAATAATGAAAAAAAATCAATATTATAATGTTTTTTCATGTTTTTAAGACCAAGGTTCCCAAGTATTTGGTGCCACAATTTGTTCTCATCTTCAGCACTCAAGTAACAAGAGTTATTAAAATATCCAAGTTGAAACACATTACCATTAGTTCTTTCACATTTAATGATATATTTTCCATATTTCACACTTCTGATGATATAAGAATATTTTATAAAAATAACTTCTTTTCCATCATAACAAAGTTGACTCACATTAAGTAATTTATGTTTTATCCTATAAAGAAATAAAATATCCTTTGATTTCAACTTTTTTTCATCAATGTAAACCATTCCGATTCCTCTATTTTTTATAGAACTATCATTACCAAAGGTAACTGCTCCTATATCATGACTTTCAACATGTTTCAAGATTTTTATATCACCTATAATATGCGAATAACAACCAATATCAATTATCCATGATTTTTTCCTTTTAATTTATTTCAATATCACCTCAACAATAAAATCTTTTTCCTCAACATTCTGGTTTATAGCTTCCTTTTCCTTTCCACTATAAAAAACTTTTTTTGAAAAGAGTGTTATACATCTTTTGGCATGATTACCAGCCTAATCACATCTTCCTGAAACTTCTTCAAGACATTCAATTTATTTTTTGTTGGAAAGTTATGACATCTTGAGAATTTACCTTTTCAACTTTATGTAGGTTAGGAAAGTTACTCATCCTTCTTATACCATTGCTTTCTCTTTGTTCAAACATTCTTTCGAGAAGTGAAAATTTATTCCAAGAATTATAATATCTATTCCCATAGAATACATAAAACCAAAAATAGCCATAAAATCTTTATTTTTTACTAAAGTGAGATCTTTATCTGTAGAAACTTTTTTTGAGGTTGATAAGTTCTTTATGATCTATGATACTCAGGATGTGGACTGTCTTTTATACTGAGGAAGTTTTTCACTTATGTAGATGTGATATGTTTCTCACATCCCTAATCAATGTAAACTTTCCCAGCAATTTTATTACCAAATGAAATGTTATAAAGATAAGATGAAACATTATTTCTGATGGGTGATAATTTCAACTTATTTTTTATTTTATTTTTCTCAGAATATTTAGAGGTCTCAGGTTTTACTTTCAATGATTTTTTGATGTTTTCATTCATATTACTAAAGGTACTTTCAGACTCAATAAGTTTTGATTGAATTTTTTTAACTTCTTATTACTTATCTTCTAGCTTCTTACTGAGATCTTCAACCATCTTTACCTTTTCAACAATTCTATGTTTGTAACTAAAAATATCATGAATGTATTCATCCTTCTTCTTGATGACCTCTTTTATTCCTTCAACAACTTCTTCACAATATTTTTTCATTGCTCTAATTTCATTCTTGAGAGTTTTTTTTCTCATGAGATGAAAAAATTTCTATTCTAAGTTGATACTCTCTATATGATTCCTCATCAACTTATTCACTATCTATGGAATCTTTTTTTTTCTCAACTTTTTCAATAAAGTTTCTAAATTTTTCTGAACTTTATTCTACCAATGAATTATTTTTAGTTGTGTCTGATTGAACTTTCATACTTAGAACACTTCTTTTTTCTCCCATGATCTTGTTCTTATATTTCATGGATGATTTTTCTTCTTTTGAATTTTTTTCCACTTATTATATCAAGACTTATCATCAAAATCATCTCAATATTCTCCAAATTTATTCTTGGGTAAATTCACAGTAAAGTGTCTAATTCCTCCACACTCAAAACATTTAAGAATAAGTTTACCTCTACACTTTCCTATACCTCTTTGCTAGTTCTTGGATATAAGATACATGATTTTGTCATTCAACTCATAATCCTATTTATATTTATAGTCACAAGGATCAACATTATCAGTATTTTGTATTTTAATTTTTCTCATGGCTTCAAAATCTATTTCATATTTCATATTATTTTTAAACATTGGAGTTTTTTTCATTTCATAAGAAATAAGAATTTTATGCAATTCATCCTGAGATAAATCATACTTATCTTTTAAATAGGAAATTTTTTAATCAAATCTATTTAGAAAGTTTCTCATAATTTTATTCACAATTATAGAATCTTCCAAGACATCTTCGAATCCTATTTTGTTGCAAACAATTTAATTTAATTTGGTGAAGTATTCATCAATAGTTTCTTTATCTCTCATTATGATGTCCTCATACCTAATTTTCCATATTTTCATCTTTTCTTCCTTTAATTTTGTATTCCCTTAGAAAATACTTTCCATCTTTTCCCACATACTCTTGGAAGTTTTGAGACCCATAACCTTCATATAAAAATTTTCTAATAAAAAAATAAGGATATAATTTCTTGTTTTTCCATAAAATTTGATATTTCTATTATTAGAAAACATCATTGGGGCATCCTTATCAATAAGTGGAAAACCAATTATAGTATAATCAACATCATTTAGGATAATATATAGGAGATATAGAATCATCCTATTTTTCCATTGATAATAATATTTTTCATCAAATGTTGTAATACCTATACTATTTACAAAATTGATATTATCCATGATAAGTATTCAATAAGGTAACCTTCCATTTGATTCCAGTTGAAGTTAAAAAGGATTGAATAACAATTGATGGGGGGGGGGGGGTTGAATCAATTGTTCTCTTTTTAAATGTTTCAATACATTTAGAAACATAACCCCTGTAACCTATTAAGGTTACATTCCTTATGATCTTTTAGTAAATTCTCATTTATAAACAATTAGGAAAAAAGTAAATAACACAAGATTTACAATGTTCGATTTCAGTGTGAGAACCTACATCCTTTACATATCCACTCTTGTGGGTCTATGTAAATTCACTATTAAGAATAAGTGAATACAACTTGTAAAAAATCCTGTTAGAAACCTTCTATCTTCTAATATGAATGATTATACTGACTTATACTAGTTATCAAAGTTTTCTCACAAAAAAATTGAGCCACAAAAAAGTATAAATAATTTGTTCAATTTTATCCACAAAAGTTACTAATTATGATAACCCTGAGTTTGATGGACTCTAGTCCAATGAACACTATCCAAATGAATCTATTTGATCTACTCAATATGATTCTTCCTTTCTTAATCTACATTTTTCAAACTCTGCTCAAAATCTTAGTCCGATATTCCTCAATATTCCTTAGTTTTATTAAATCAATACAATTTTCTCATTATGGTAAACAAAACAAAAAATGTTCAACCTTATAATGAGATCTCTATCCAGAGAGAACTCTTTCTCAAATTCATCAGTTCTTTGCCTTTTTTTCTATCATGAGAAAGTATCAAAGTATTAATTATTGAAAGAAAATTTATAGGAATCCCAGAATGACAAAGGTAGGAAACTTGATAATTTTCCGCACTCCCTCAAATTCAAAAACTATAAATCAATGCATATTTTAATTTCAAGTCTGAAAAATTTAACTCTTCCTAAACCTTTTAGAATATTCTTGAGTCTTCTCAATAATAATCCTTCTCAAACTTTCTAACTTTTCTTCAGTATGATGAAACATCCTCATCTCATTATGATAAGACTTCCTCATCCCATTAGGATGCAACTTCATTAATAGAAGACTTATCGGTGTCATGAATAATCTAATTTCAAACATGGCCTCTACCTTTTTTTATTCTTAAGGAAACTTCTTTATAATATTTAAACTTTCATAAATTATGTCTGTATTATAGACCAGAATTAGGAACTCTAATCACTCTGATGTTCTTAATCCGACGTGATATCAGTGTGATGAATTCACTTGATGAATCGATTCTTATTCCTGATTCGATGGACAAGCATCTTCTCCTAGTTTGATAGAACCTATTCAACTCTATATGACTAACTTTTTTCATCAAAACAATCTAATGTAATCATCATAATGATGTAATTTCCATTCTTATGGAAATATTATTGTGATGTTATACATCTGATGATAACCCCACTCAGTAAATTTGAAAATCTTCAAACTTCATCAGCTTTACTCATTCAGAATCCCAATTTTTTTATGTCTTATACTTCTAGATATGATTTTTATGTTTGGGTATGATACCTTCAACATCCTAGATTCATAAAAATATTTTATCATGATACTTTATCATGATTTATAAGAAATCCTTAACTAGAAAAGTATCATCTAATTTTAGGTTATAAAGTATGATAACTTTCTGACTTCTGAATTCACTATCTTCATTCAAAACTATTGAGAGACATTACAACTTATTCACTCAGTGAGATTATTGTTCTAGTATTTTTATATAATCACAATGATGATTCTCATATTTATGAGATGAGTCCTTCTATATTTAGTGTACCTCACACTGATGAGTAGTATCCAAAATACTTTACATCACATTCTCCACTCTTCCACTAACTCCATCTTGTATCATAACTTCCTTACGATATATGATAACTTGATGATAAACAATTCATCATAAAATTTAATAATTTGAAGTTATATTACTTCCCAACCTTTTGGTATCACTCAATATATTCTAAGACTGATTCCTAATAGTCTCTAACTTTCCATCAAAATCTTATTATAATTTCCTAGTTCTATTGACTCATGCTGATGAGTTGAGTCCAATTTCCCATACCAATGGACTGGGTCCAATCTTAAAGAACAAAAACATTCTCTTAATAAAATGTTAGTTGTGAAAAAATAAAAAACATTTCTAAAAATATAAAAGAATTTCTTCAATGACCCAATATAATCATTGGGAGATTAGGGTTTAATTATAGGACCTTCAGTGGAATGTTTGTATCAGAACATGTGTGTCCCCCACAAGAATCTCTTATGTTGTTTTCTAAGAAGGAAGATGGGAGATTGAGGATTTTTTTGAAAATCATCACTCGAATCAGGTGACAGTTAAGAGAAATTACCCTCTATCGATGATCAATAATGTGATTCCCTGAATGATTCATTGGGTCTGGCTGGTGTTCCACATGATCTCAACTGCACCTCTTAATATTCCATATTATACCAAATTGCGGTGAGGGCCTAGAATAATAGTGGGTATAATATTACCTCATATCAAATTAAAAAATATAAATTGAAACAATGAAATATTGGAAATCCAAAATATTCATTAATTTATATAGTAAAACTTTGAAAACAATGCCATATAAAAATGATGTTGTCATAGAAACAAACAATTAGTCACCCACTAGGCCAACCACATGAATATATAAATAGAAAAAATGTATAATTAGGTTATATTAAAAAAATTAGCATCATCCCAATCTTAATATCTATATAACCTACAATATTCACAAGCCTAAACCACTATGGATCTTGTTTTTTGAATTGAATAGAAAACATAAGGTTTTATTGTGAACAATGATTCCCATTATGGTGTGAGCATAAAGTAAGTAGGGTTTCACCAGGAACCCCAAATATAAACCTTCACATATGTGTGTGTATAAACAAGTAAAATAAATAAATAAATAAAAAAACATGCTCATTGATTCATCATGTGATAACCAGACCCCATGACACCTGACAAGATACACATTCCACTCAAGTTATCGAGTTATAACCAGGGTACCCCAACACCCAAAAATACCTACTTCAAATATATTCTAGAAGAAAAGTCTCATACATCATTACATGTCATCTTATTCCACATGGACAATGTCATTACCTATTATATTAGAATGAGAGGAGAACACATGTCTTAGATCAAGGCCCATAGTCAAAAAAAGCCACAGGCCAGACCTAACTATGTCACACCCTTGGATTAGACTTGAGTTAATCTATAAACCATTGTTCTCATTCTTCTAATAGGTTAGGAAACTAGGCCAATTAAGCCCCGGGTTAGGAATCATGGATGTCACACCCCTGGATCAACCTCGAGTAAAACCATAAGGTCATCACTACCCTTTCTCTAGTGGGATAGTCCCTAAGGTTGTCGTACCTCATCCTCAGTATTGGCCCATCCCAAAAGGACTTTGTACCCCTACCCCATATCTATTTCAAATAATCATCATAGTCTCTTGTCACACTAGTATACACTCTCTATCTAAGGGCTAACCAAGCCATGATTATCCACTTTTCAATTTTATGCATTATGAAAACCTTCATATGAAAATAATTCATACACACCGTAGAATAATATATAAGGAAAAAATCATAGCACTTTTATAGGTATCATGGTTCAAACATGCACATAATATCCAATCCCATCAAACATGAGTCTCATGTTCCACCCATTCACGCATAAGCCTACTATATCACAAAATGGTCCTTAAAACTACACACACACACATGCACAAAAATATACAAAAAAACATAAAAATTTACCAAAGTTAAGGACTATCTATAGAGAAACCAAATACTAAAGTCTCATCTCAATCTCATCCTCTGTCGGTGGGGTACCAATCCTACCAAAAATACCCTTGGAATCACAATTTAAAGTCCTTAACCAATTCCCATGAACCCAATTGGTCTCTCTTATCATGTATCTATAGAGAGACCATGTATCACTCATATAAACCTCTCTTATAAATACCCAAAAGGATCTAGGGGAAACACCAAGTATATTTTCATAATCCATCTTACATTCTGAGACCTCTCAAGGTCTTTCTCCATCAAAACTATCACCATAGCCCCTTAGTAAAAAATTAATCAAATAAATCCTAAAAATACAAGTGATTCTAAAAACATATCCCAAGTTTAGGGAATAATACTACCCATGTTTTCTCGATTAAGGTTCTCTTGGCCCTCATACACTCTACGCAATCCTATATAGAAATCCCACACACATGTGCAGCCATTCATAAATATACACATCATTTTTAAGATCAATTCCACCTACCTAAAATAGAGTTACCATACTTGCTAATTATTGCCAAGAATCCATCCAAATCTTACATGCCTCATCTAAGACTATACCACACATCTATATTCTAAATTATATCACACATCATAAGTAATTAATTGTAAATAATTTTTTTTAATTTAATCCTATGCTGCATAATCTACATAAATCTCATAAAGTACCAATATTTCATTAGAACCTAGACCAACCATACCCAGAGGCTCAATGACACACTCTTGGAACAATACCTCATGAAATACCTATAGTTTACATCTATAAAAACATGAAATTCATCCAATTCAAACATAAGCCTTAAATAAATTTAGGTTATAACTTACCTATAATGAAGCGTCTTCCAACAATATACAGAAGGTGCCATGGGATATCCTCTATTAATTACACATGAATCCCCATCATTATTAATATTTTTCTCCATGATTTTGTGGAAACAAAAACATATACCTAAAAACATTGAGTTAACAAAGAGGCTAGTGAAGGGATGTTCAAGAATAGAGAGAAAATATATGATCTTACCATCAATTGTAATTAAAACTCACCTATATTATCCCCTGGTTGAAGGGGATTGAATGAGTTAAATGGGAGGAGAAATTAATATAAGGAATGGACTTTCGGTAGACCCTTTCTCAAATAAATATTGAGATAACTGAAATGGAAAAAGGGAAAAAAATCCTCCACTTAAAATAATCCAAGTGCGATCCCATTGGCTAGCCACTAGGTCTCACTAGCGATTCCAATAGAAACTATCCTATGGCTGAAGTAACCAATGCGATAGCTTGAATGTAATTCTTATTATTCTTAAAAACATGGTTTCTTCCCCAATATTCAAACCAAATTTTAAAACATGGGTGTAGGATGACTAATCCTTCAGTATTCCAACATGAGCTTCTATTCTCAAAACATACCATCCAAAAAATAGAATATAAAAAACTCCCGATGAATTTCAAACTTATAAAGATGTAGTTCATTAAAAACTCCCCAATATAATACTTATCATCCTAAATAAGTCATGTTATTCATCAAACCATTTATATTAACCTTCTAAAGTTATGAAAACATTTTGAAATAACCAAGTTATATCTCTGAATGATAAACACACTACCATAGTGAAAATCAAAATACCAATGCACATTATTCACTAGAAACTAAGAAAGATGATTTTTCCAACATGAAAATTGTAAAAACACTCTTCAAACATATCTATTTTAAAATACATCTACATATTCTACCGACTCATCCTAAAGCATGTAGTTCTCCCCACCATAAGGTTTTACTCGCGATAGAAAATTAAAGACTGTGGTTCTCCCCAATATAAGAATTACATAATGAAAAAACACCTCTAATGGTCTAATGAACAAAAAAACATATGAACCTTTATTCCTATATGTTTTCCATTATAATATATCCAGTTACCATTTAAAAGCACAAACAAACCTATTTTTTCCCCTTCCAAAACACATAGTTTTATCCACCAATAAACCACCAAGATACCTGATCCTAATGCCTAAACACCCAATTACATCCTATAATCACCCAACACATGAAAAAATGACTAAACCGAAAACTATATATAAAGACATGGTTGGAACACCAACCACTCTCTACATCCATCATGCTCTCTCCCTAAGCATTAAAACAGCTTTGATCTTACTCATCCCCAGATAAAAAAAACCACTCCGAACTTGATTCCAATGCACCGAATCACTTGAAAATGAATATAAAATTAAATTTTAGTACTTATCAAGTAACTAGGTCACTTAAAATATTCAATAATTTGACACAGTAGTTTCAAATCAAACATTCACTGAATGGTCTTTCACCACCCCATGATCCTTTTGACATAAAGGTTGTTTACCTGGGATTGATATAATGATCCCCACCATAGGAGTATCATCATCATCACCCACCAAATATAAACATAAATCTCCATGGATTGTGCTCCACCAAACACTGTACCTAGTGACTAGATGTGGTCATCCCACTCATACCCAAGTTCCAACTTCAACATTGTTTAACCCATGTTATTGGCATACATAGTACACCATTCTTGACATCACCAAAATTCATCAAGAATAAAGGTCACACTATCTATCCATCCAATGGTTCTTTCTAAACCATATTGATTCCATTATATTTATCCATGAGAACCAAACCCAAATGTGTCCCAAAACCACACACATGATACTCCACTCAAATACTTATCACCTAACCATTCTAACCATGTAACTCTATCAAGGTTGAACATGGATTGGTCATGATAATTCACCGGATTCACTACCAATGTTACCTATTACCATAGAGAAATTTAAAATTTTAATTGATAAACTTCGAGAAATATTAATCACATGCATCTCATGAATGAATTAGTGACATTACTCATAGAGAGACCCTATAGAAAACCACCACTAAACTAACTCTATAGCATTACTAGAGTTCATAAAAAATAATAATCGATGAACCCATAAAAGGAATACTTGCTAAATTGTAACACACCCAAGATCTACGCACATCTAATCCTCAATCAACTCTATCCAAGGTAGATTGGCTAACTCAGAACCCTATCATCATTCCTCACTTTGGATCCTAATGAGTCCCACACAAACCCAGTAGTTTAATGCTTTCATGAAACCTGATTTCACACCCCAAATCACATTACTATAATTTACATCTCATTGAAAGTAGGATCATGTGACTAACATGATAAACATGATCATTTTCATGTGTGTTCAATCCAACCAGGATCACCCTCAACACTCTTATTCTGGAGAAAAATCTTCTTGATGTCAATATTAACCTCACAAAACTTGATAGTTGATTCAAAACCACCGATAATCCTCCCACACTCTAACCCGCCTAGGTATGACCACACAAGATCATCATTTTCCATCCAACAAGAACTGAATCCTTAAAGAAATGGTCCATGTATCCCATGATCCTGCTCTTGAGTCTTGAACTCAATATCAAAATCTACTCGGTTATCTATATCATGATCCCAAGGAATATCACTTATGTCTTTCTCTACAATCCAGTCTAGGATTCCATACATTAGGGTAACTATCCCCATCATTGAATCATTTCTCATGAATATAATTCATATACCAAACCCATTAGGGTTCCATTACTTGAGAATCAAATTCATAAAATGATCCACTAAGGGTCTCCATTCATCCCAACACAAAGGGGTTGTATTCACCACCAAGTATCATATGGCAGCGGGATTTACATGACATGACATCAGATGTGAATGAGAAAAATCATGCACAATATGATACATGTCATGTGATACATACATTCCTAGTATTATACATGAACACTTACCTCTTGATAATGGTCCAAGAGACAAACCAAAAAAATCACATCTACAATAAAACATCATATTCAATAAACATCTAAATCACAATACCACAAAGTAAGAATAGAAATCTTGTTACCTTAGTAACCAAGACATTCATCCAAAAATGTTTTCATAAATCAAAAATTCAAGCTGCATCATATGTTTTGACAAATTTCTAGAGCACTTGTCCACCGATTCCCCAAATCATAAAACAAAACCACCCTATAATACCTATTTGTGACACACTGACCAAATCACTAGGTCTAAATGGTGTTCCACATGTACTCAAGCATGCCTACACATATGTGATAGGTTATAAACTAGAGAAGAGGGAATAAAATAATAGTGTGGAGATTGTTCCATCATATAAATGTATAAAATATCAACATAAATAGAAAAATAATGAGAATACACAATATTAATCATAGTTCATAGTAAGGTACTGAGCACAATGTGATATCAAAATGACGACATTATAGATAAATACTACTATTCAACCATGGGGATAGCCACATCTATAGATAAATAGAAAAAAACACAAGGAACCAATCTAGAATCATTAATCCTCATCCCAATTTCATTCTCCACACACTCTTTAAGCTTCACAAGACCGATCCACTGCACATCCCATGTTCTGACTTCAAAAACAATCATAAGGTCTACACATGCACTGATATTCCCATACAATGTGTGATCATAAACTTATTAGGGTCTGAAAAATTACCCCTAATATAAATCTTCATATGTATGTATATTTATGAGTAAAATAAATAAAAAATTAAATATTCATGATGAGTCATCATGTTATTACCTAACCACCATGACACTGGATGAGATATACACACTTTTCAAGTCGCCAGGTGCTAACCAGGACACATTGACACCCCAGAAGACCCACATAAACTCCATTATAGAAGGAATGTCTCATAAATCATCACATATTTGATCAGGGTTCAAGTAATACATCATCACCAATTGGATCAAGCCACAAGTCCAACACATGTATGGGATCAGCACCTATAAAAAACCCCCCGAGTCATCCTAAAATTATATCACACCCAAAACTTATTCCTGTGTCATGATATAAGGATTTATTTACCTATTTATACTAGGTTATTCCACATGTAAAATCAATCCCTTGTTCAAGACAAAATATTGTTCCACCTTGACTCTACCTTGGGACATGACACAAGGCCATCATTCCCCTATATCTATGGGGAAAGCCACATGGTCCTCACACCCAATCCTCTCTATTGAGTAAGAAAATAAGTTCTTCATACTCTCACCCTATCTATAGGTTTCATCATCATCATTTTCAAATGTTTCTCAAGAATAGACCCCCTTTAAGCATTAACCCAACCCTAAAAATCCACTTATCACTTTGATTATGGATGAAAACCTTGAGAGGAAACGCATTCATGCATAATGGAAAATAGTATATAATAACACAATCATAAACCTTAAAACATAGGTCACATGTGACACCCACACACACCATATGAAATCCCATAGAACATAGGTATCACATGACATCTATGCATGAAAACGCATAATATATCGTATAATGGTCCTCACGACTACACATGCACAAACATGAACAACATGGAAGAAAAACTTATAAAAACAATCCAATGGTAAGGACTATATATAGTGACACCAAATTCTGATGGATCGCCTCAATACCAGCTTTATCTAGTTGGTTACAGGTCATGCCCAAAATCCACATAACATTATAATGTGAAGTCCTTAACCAATTCCCATGACTCAATCTAGGGTCTTATGTCACGTATCACCAGAGAGACCACATAGTGCTCAACCACACCAATTTTATACCAATCCAAAAGGATCTAGTGGAAACACTGATGCTACTTTTTTTAACCCATATCATGTTTTGAGACCACCCAAGGTCTCTCACAATCACAACTCGCACCATCACCCCTTGAAAATAGAGTTTTCATACAAATTTGAACATCCAAAGTTCTTTTCTGCACTTATCCCAGGTTTGGGGAACAATGCTACCATATTATTATAGATTAAGGGTTTCTCCATCCACATATTATCCAACCAAGCCCATGAATAATGCACACACACATGCACACCCATTGATAAACAAGCATATTTTTTTTATGATAGAGTCCACTTACCCCAAATGGAGTTACCATCCTCACCCTGATTTTTGAGGAATATTTCTGTCCCATTAATGCCTCATCCAATCCTATATCACTTCTAGAGATCCATGTTTATATGAAATGTATTAAATAATTAATTAAAAATAATTATAATTATTTATTTAATATAATACAGTATAGAGTAATCACTAGAGAGATCACAAAGTACCACCATCATGTCAGAACCTTGATCAATCACACTCAGAGGGTCCATGATACACTATTGATGTAACACCCCGAGATTTTATGAAAAATATTATTTTAATTTCATTGATGTCTTATGTTGTACGTTACAACAAAATTATCTTGTGCTATACGCAACACCGTATTAGCTTATATTATACACAAACACTATTCTTGGCTTGCGTTACACCTAATTGTGACCTTCCTCAATAGCGTGTGTAGTATGCAATATCGGGTTTCACTAAAAACGATATATTATTATAAAATTATTATGAACCAGAAGTTATGAATATTAATAACTAATTTTTAAATTTTATGACATTATAATTCATCTTACACATTTCATAGAACATGGTATGAGAACAAAATAAATTTTTCGGGTAAAATAAGTATTTTTCAAAAAATACTGTTTTGTCGCCTTTTGATGGATCACCCACATTAAATTTAGTTTATGATATGTTTATAAGTTCAATTTGACAAAATAAAATTATTATTTTGAATCAGGATATAAAAATTTACTTTGGATAAATTTTTCATACTATTCTGATAACTTTCATATTTATTGAATAGTAAAAACACGCTATATTTTAATTAAAAACAACTTTTTTCATCATAATAATTTATATGGTTAAATTATAATACTGAATGGTTTTAAAGTATAAATAGAATATATTTTTATCATTTAATATAATGTATGTCATTACCATTAATTTTACATTGAATTCATAGGTAAAAACATTTCAATCTTTGGCAATGTTTTAACTTTTAAAACCCGTTTTCTTAACAACGAGATTAATTTTAAATTAATTACTACAACTTCTGTGTTTTGAATTTTGAAAAATGGATTCCATATTTTAATTCAGTGGTTCCAAATTATGTTAATAGGTTACTTTTATTTTTTTTATATTATGAATAGTAACTACGGTACTTTTTATTTACTGCAGTTAAAGGTAAATCAGGTAATTAAGGGTAAACATAAGATTATAAAATTACCCTAACACCTTCCAAAATTATATTGGATGAATAAAAGTCGACCCATATTACCTAAGGTTTGGAATAGATTAATTTTATGTACTTTTGACCATGAAAATAATTTAATTATTATTAAAACCAAAGAAAGTGACAACATGTCACTCTCTTAAATCTTATAAGTATAATAATTTTAATTTATTGATAAACTTCATGAAACTTTAAACATGAATAGTATCAAGAAATCTAATAAAATTATATACATCATGTGAATTTATTTATAATTTTTAGGTATTGAATAATTATCATTAAAGGTGACACAATAGTGATGTTGAAATTATTTTATTGATTGAAATATCAAATAAATGGTTTTAAAAATATTAAAATAAATATTATATGAACTATTTAATGTGATCCAATAATTTTATAGATAAATATGACATTTTATTAATATATTAAATCTTTTTTAGAACATATATTCTGTGAGTATTTTATTTAAATTCAAATAAATGAATAGTTTCAAAATTGACCCTATTGTTATTTTATAAAAATTACATAATATAAAATTGTTTAAAAATCAATTTTTTTTTAAAAAATTATAAATTAAAATTTATATGGTCTAAAATGTCATAAATTATCCAATTATGGAAAATTCACAACACATAAGTAAATATTTATAATAATTTAAAATTTAGAATATTATTACCACAAATAAAGTTAAATAAATTAAATAAGGATAAATCAAGTTGATAATGTTTAAAATAAATTCAAAACATGTCTAAATTTTATTGGTTGATGAGATTAAAACCCTATCTCATCTAATATTCATATTTGAGTCATTTTTGTAGTTTTTATGTGGGGTTTGAATTTATTATAAATTAATATTTCTTATAATTCCAAAGGTGCCCCTCTCCTCCCTTATAAAAGGGAACCTCATCCATCTCCTATTCACAATACTTTGAGCCTTCAATATCAGCCAACCCCTGACCATTTATCTTCTACACTTCCTTAGAAACATTCTGGAGGTTCTGGTCTTCTACAAAGACCAACTCTAGTTCCTTAAGAGGAAGCTTAAAGAGGTGCGTCGAAGAAGAGGTAATCTCTTCTACCGATTCTTTCAAGTTTCTTTCTTCTTCAACTTCCTATTATTTAGTTATTTAATTGTAAAGTAATATAATCAGTATCAATAATATAATGATATTATATTATAAATATGAAACAACCCCATTTCACCTTCTATCCATCCTACGGAAAATGAAATCACCGCGCGTGCGTACATACGGAATACCGTCTCCACGCCGTGGTGTGATCAATTTTTCCACCACCACCTTACTTGGATGGGTATAATGGTGTAAAGAATAACTATATATGGTTATTATAACATCATACTGATTCTGAGATATTATATCATCCAATCTAATTCTATTCAATAATTATGGGAACGATATCATCCCTCGTGCGTACGTACGGACTACCATCTCCACGAAGGCGATGAGATTCATTTTCCATGATTAAACATTCAAGTATGATTATAAATTATATATAATAAATAATAATGAAAGATATTACATAATAATTATACTAGATTTATGTACATATATGTTTCATTTAATTAATTCCATTCAATTCAATAAGGAAACGAAAAAAGCGCTCATGCGTACGTATGACCTTCTGTCTCCATGAACTGTGTATTTCATTCCATTTATCAATCTATCATATATATTTATATGATGAATATATATTATATATAAATCATTTTTTACATTCTAGAATTATGTAAATAAGGATATAAGTAATAATATAAATAACAACAAGTCGAAATACGTACGATAAATGAAACGATTTTACCCAAAACACTGCTTTAACAGGGAATTTACAAAAGAACGGGTAATATAAAGTCATAAGTGAACCATATGTGATATAATAATAATTAATATGATTCTGTAATATATCAATGACATTATTTAAATCATTATACATGAGGTTTGGATACATACGAAGCATATCGGACATAAGGTAAGGGATAACTTTTCCAATCTCGTTTTTATCTGAGATTGTTTATTCGTAAGTATTTACTGGGGTTATATTTATCATCTATGTACCTGTTTTCTAAAAATTGTTTCAAGTATGTTTAAATTCCTTTTTACCCATTTTTTACTTTTACTATATGGTATGTAAGTAATCTTTCTTTTGTTTACCATACGAGGTACTTTTTGACTTTTCCAGCAAAAGTACGAGAAGAATGTTTTTTTAACTTATATGACATGAACAGATTTTTACAGTTTCATAACGCCTTATTTTCATGAAGTTTACTCTACAAGATTTCATGAATATTTTCAAAAAAATCCTTTTCTTTTAAAATTTCATTGCATTTTGTGAAAAGAAAATGATTTTGAAGAAGAAAGGATATTTTCCTCAAGAATTCATTTCAAGTGTTTTGTCAAAAATATTTTCCATCTAAGATGAAATTATTTAGTATTATTATGTTTCAAGTATAATGTCTCTATTATTTACATGGTTTCTCTTTTATCATGATGAAATGATATCCATTTTTTTATATGGATTATGTTATGATGGGATGATGTTTATGAAACCCATTTTATTCTATGGGTTATGATGAATGATTAATGTTTATGTTGTGGCACACGTAAGAATGATTTCATTATGAGATGGGTGGGACCTATATCTCCATAAAATTCATGGGGTAAAGATTTATATCTCATGAGATAGAAATGGATGGAACAACAAGTTAATCCGGTTCAGTGATACAGGACTGGAATGAGGAGTGAACTCGATTCAGAAAGGGACTTTGTCCACTAAGATGGTCTTGGAAACAATGACTTGGCTACTATGGAAATCATAACATGTGATTAATGGTTTCCACAATTACATGTTTTATTCCCATGATATTTTATCACGATTAAGGTTTCTTTATGATCTATGCCTTACATATTTCCATGTTTTATGTCATTGCTCAAGATTTTTATGTTTAAACATTATGTTCATGTTTTTAAGTTCAAATGTATGTGATTTGTTTTATTTTCTCCAAGCTTACCCTTACTGAGCATTTGATATCACCCTTTATATGTTTTCTTTTCCCCAGGATTTAAATAAATTTTTTAGGTAAGAAAAAAAAGGGGAAGATCTTTATGGGAGATGTTGAAGATCTTTCACCACGATTAGAAGATTATGTTCTGAGTTTCCAAAGACACTAAACTATTACGACCCTTGAGTGTTGGTTTTTGTTATGTATTAAGTATTCTGAAAAAGTAATTTAATGTCCATGTATGTCAAGATTGGGTCTCTACAGTTGGTATCAGAGGAAATGTTTATTTAACCTTTGGAAACTAGGATGCGAAAACTTTAGTGAGGTCCCTAGAAGATATTTCTTAGGTATGTCTAGGGATGTCCCTAAGGTTAAGTATAAGTATAGGTTATAGTACTATAATTATAGTAACGATCTTATAATTAATCCTAGGATGTTATATATTGAAGGTAATCCCCCTTTATTATATTGTTTTCCCAAGCATGATTTTTCCTCTCACACTATTCTTTTTGGGTTTTAGACGATGGCTAGAACCCGAAGGAACCATGTTGATCAATGTAATGTACAATGCAATGATTCTACTTCTGAACAAACCAATGTTATGGGATATGGAGTGAAAAATCTTATTGATATACTTACACAAGCTATGAATAATTTTGGACTTCCAAATGAGTAGAGAAGGGAAAAATATTATATTGAGTCCTTCATGAGGCAACATCCACCTTCTTTTAGTGGGTATTCTGATCCACTTGTAACTGAACAATGGATTAGTACCATTGAAAAGATATTTTCAATACTTTGCTATTCAGAGCATGAAAAATTAATTTTGTCTATTTTCCGATTAGAAGGTGAAGCAGACCAGTGGTGGACTCTTGTAAAAAATACAAGGCCCCAAGATGAAATTGAATCCATGGAATGGAACGAGTTCAAGAACTTGTTTTTCAATAATTACTTCCCTCGTATTCTTTGAACAAAGATGGAAAAGGATTTCCTTGAGCTTAAGAAAAAGGATGATGAATCTGTTGGTATATACGAAGCAAATTTTACAAGGCTTGTAAGGTATGCATCTGGATTTATCATCCAACCTGAAAGTAAATTTGATCGATTCTTCAGTGGCTTAAAACCAAGTCTTCGTAGGGAATTAGCTATAAGAGACCTCAGTAGCTATGAATAAATTGTGACTTGTGCTATCAAGGTAGAAATGGAAGTTGGTGTTACATATCCATCTCATGTTTTTGACAAGAAACAAAAGATGGAGTTTAAGGATAAATCTAAGAATAATTGTGAAAAGAAGATGAATGTTTCTTTATGCTCAAAGTGTGGAAAGAATCATGTTGGAGATTGTCTTAAAGGGTCTAGAAAATGTTTTAAGTGTGGAAAATAAGGTCATCGAGTAGCTGAGTGTCGAAGTAATGGAAAAAGGGTTGCTAATGATGTGATTAAAGAAAAGACTACAGAGAACGCACCACCAACACTTCAATGCTTCAAGTGCAAGGAAATGGGGTATTATGCTAATCAATTCTCTAATCCAAGGGTTAATGATGATAAACATGAGAAACATATTATGGAAAAGGATAAAAGGAAGTCATATGTGATCACTATTTGTGATGTTGAGTATGACAATGATGTTGTGTAATGATTAAGTGTTTATGTAATGGGATTTCAAAATACTATCATGGAATCTCATTTATGGTATCGTGGAATTTTGGAATATCTATGTATTGGTTTTTAATAATTATATGGTACCGATAACCATGAAAAGTGATTGAAATATTTTTAGAAGAAGATGATATGCACATAATGAAGGGATAAATAAAAAAATGAAATGAGCTCATGAATGATATAAGGACGAAGTTATATTATTGTTTGAGTATATAGAAATTTTGGGATTTTGGTATGTGGAAAGTGTTAAATTTTAACAGAATTCATGTTTTCACTAAGGTTCAATGGGTATTCATTTTTCAAGAGAATACATGATTAAGGTATTCACATGTTTGGAATGTGACCAACAAGATATATCATATGATATATGTGGGATAAATGATGGTATTCACATGCTCGGTAGATAAAATTTATAATAATTGGTTTATTTATACTATGAGCTTTGATAGAATTATTTTAGATAAGCCTAACGATTAGAATGGATTATGTTGGGAATAAGTTATTATTGTATAAAGATAGAACTTTTTTCGATATTATTTATGGGATGTTATAATAATGTAGTTTTAGAAAAAGGACAACCTGCATGACGGGCGACAACCCATCGCATCGGACAAGGCTATGGGAATCGAACCCACAACCGAAGTGCGACATGCCTTTATCGCCTACCACTGGCCTACATGAAGTCCCTGGTTGTTAGAAACTATTTTTATTATATTAAGCAGTATGCTAGATTAATTATAAGTCCATTTTTGGAATCATATACGATTAACCTCACCATAGATGGACTTATGTATGTTTGATAACTTTTGCTAACCTTTTGTTTAAGACAGTTGGAATGACCCATCATTCAATCGCATGATATGATAAAACTTCATGGAAGGAAAATTAAACTTCATTTCTTTAAGAGATGATGTAGAAATTTTTCAAGGAACAAACAACACTAAGATTGTACCAAAATCAAGTATTTCTTTTAATTATTCTTCAACTTTATGGGAATGATCTTGAAAACAAAAAATGTTGTCCTAATGTCCTCATATCTGATGAATCAGATGGTACCTTAGATCATCACAAATTTATGGCTTTGTGATTGTTGGATTTTTTCAGAGCCATGTTCTCTACCACTCTCCATCAGAACTTGATGGTTAAATTTCTTTTTCATACCCTTATTTTCACCTATGTTCTATGTGGAAACCCAATGATTAGTTAATTTGGGTAACCGTTACGTCTCATAATTTAGTTTTTAAAGTTCAGTTTTGGTATTCCTTTTTATGATGTGGGTTTATATTAAAGAAACTTTCAAGTAGTAAACCATTTATAACCCTGACGAATTTCGAGGTTAAAATTCATTTTAAGGGGGGTAGAATGTAACACCCTGAGATTTTATGAAAAATATTCTTTTATTTTCATTGATGTCTTGTGTTATAGGTTACAAAAAAATTAGCTTGTGCTATACGAAACACCGTATTAGCTTATATTATACTCAAACACTATTCTTGGCTTGCGTTATACGAAATTGCGACCTTCCTCAATAGCGTGTGTAGTACACAATACCGGGTTTCACTAAACAATGATATATTGTTATAAAATTATTATGAACTTTCCATTATGAATATTAATAACTAAATTTTGAATTTTATGACATTATAATTCATCTTACACATTTTATAGAACATGGTATGAGAACAAAATAATTTTTTTGGGTAAAATAAGTATTTTTCAAAAAATAACGTTTTGCCGCCTTTTGATGGCACACCCACATTAAATTTAGTTTTTGAAATTTTTATAAGTTAAATTTGAAAAAATAAAATTCTTCTTTGGAATCAGGATATAAAAATTTACTTTGGATAAAATTTTCATATTATTCTGATAACTTTCATATTTTAATGAATAGTAAAAACATGCTATATTTTAATTAAAAACAACTTTTTTCATCGCAATACTTTATATGGTTAAATTATAATATTGAAGGGTTTTAAAGTATAAATAGAATATATTTTTACAATTTAATATAATTTATATCATTACCATTAATTTTACATTGAATTCATAGGTAAAAACATTTCAATCTTTGGGAATGTTTTAACTTTTAAAACCCATTTTCTTAACAACGGGATTAATTTTAAATTAATTACTACAACTTATGTGTTTTGAATTTTGAAAAATGGATTCCATATTTGAATTAAGTGAGTACAAAAAAGTTAATAGGTTACTTTTATTTTTTTGATATTATGAATAGTAACTATGGTAATTTTTATTTACTATAGTTAAAGGTAAATCTGGTAATTTAGGGTAAAAATAAGATTATAAAATTACCCTAACACCTGCCAAAATTCTATTGGATGACTAAAATTCGACCCATATTACCTAAGGGTAGGAATATATTAATTTAATGGACTTTTGACCATGAAAATAATTTAATTATTATTAAAACCAAAGAAAGTGACAACATGTCACTCTCTTAAATCTTATAAGTATAATAATTTTAATTTAGTGATAAACTTGATGAAACTTAGAACATTAATAGTCTCCAGAAAGATAATAAAATTATCTACATAATGTGAATTTATTTAAAAATTTTAGGGATTAAATAATTATCATTAAAGGTGACACAATAGTGATGTTGAAATTATTTTATTGATTGAAATATCAAATAAATGGTTTTAAAAATATTAAAATAAATATTATATGAACTATTTAACGTGCTCCACTAATTTAATAGATAAATATGACATGTTATTAATCTATAAAGTCTTTTATTTCGAACATATATTCTGTGATTATTTTATTTAAATTCAAATAAATGAATAGTGAAAAATTGACACTATTGTTATTTTATAAAAATAACATAATATAAAACTGTTTAAAAATCAGAAACATATTTAAAAATTATAATTTAAAATTTATATGGTCTATAATGTCATAAATTATACAATTATGGACAATTAAAAACACATAAGTAATTATTTATAATAATTTAAAATTTAGAATCTTATTACCAAAAATAAAATTAAATAGATTAAATAAGGATAAATCAAGTTGATAATGTTTAAATTAAATTCAAAACATGTCCAAATTTTATTTTTTTATGATATTACAACCCTATATCATCTAATATTTGTATTTTGAGTAATTTTTGAAGTTTTTATGTGGGGTTTGAATTTATTATAAATTAATATTTCTTATAATTCCAAAGGTGCCCCTCTCATCCCTTATAAAAGGGCACCTCCTCCCTCTCCTATTCACAAAACTTTGAGCCTTCAAGCTCAGCCAAACCCTGCCCATTTATCTTCTCCACTTCCCTAGAAACATTCTGGAGGTTCTAGTCATCTCAGAAGACCAACTCTAGTTACTTTAGAGGAACCTTAAAAGAGGTGCCTCGAAGAAGAGGTAATCTATTCTACTGATTCTTTCAAGTTTCATTCTTCTTCAACCTCCTCTTATTTATTTGTTTCATTTTAAAGTAATAAAATAAGTATCAATAATATACTTATATGATATTATAAATATGAAACATCCCCATTTCACCTTCTATCCATCCTATGGAAAACGAAATCACCGCGTGTGCGTATGTACGGAATACCGTCTCCACACCGTGGTGTAATCAGGTTTTCCACCACCACCTTACTTGGATGGGTATAATGGTGTAAAGAATAACTATATATAGTTATTATAACATCATATTAATTCTGAGATATTATATCATCCAATCGAATTCTATTCAATAATTATGGGAACGATATCATCCCTCGTGTGTACGTACGGACTACCGTCTCCACGAACGTGATGAGATTCATTTTTCACGATTAACCATTAAAGTATGATTATAAATTATATATAATAAATAATAATGAAATATATTAACTAATAATTATACTAGATTTATGTACATATATGTTTCATTTACTTAATTCCATTCTATTCAATAAGGAAACGAAAATAGCGTTCATGCGTATGTACGACCTACCGTCTCCATGAACAGTGTATTTCATTTCATTTTTCGATCTATAATATATATTTATATGCTGAATATATATTATATATAAATCATGTTTTAAATTTTGGAATTAAGTAAATCAGGATATAAGTAATAATATCAAGAACAACAAGTCGAAACACGTACGATAAATGAAACGATTTTACCCAAAACACTGCTTTAACATGGAATTTATAAAAGAAAGGGTAATATAAAGTCATAAGTGAACCATATGTGATATCATAATAATTAATATGATTTTTTAATAAGTCAATTAAATTATTTAAATCATTATACATGAGGTTTGGATACATATGAAGCATATCAGACGTAAGGTAAGGGATAACTTTTCCAATCTTGTTTTTATCCGAGATTGTTTATCCGTAAGTATTTACTGGGGTTATATTTATCATCCATGTCCCTGTTTTCTAAAAATGGTTTCAAGTATGTTTAAATTACTTTTAACACATTTTTGACTTTTACTACATGGTATGTAAGGAATCTTTCTTTTGTTTACCATACGAGGTACTTTTTGACATTTCCGGTAAAAGTATGAGAAGAATGTTTTTTTAACTTATACGAAATGAACAGATTTTTACGGTTTCATAACCCCTTATTTTCATGAAGTTTACTCTACAAGATTTCATTAATATTTTCAAAAAAATCATTTTCTTTTAAAATTTCATTGCATTTTGTGAAAAGAAAATGATTTTGAAGAAGAAAGGATATTTTCCCCAAGAATTCATTTCAAGTGTTTTGTCAAAACTATTTTCCATCAAAGATGAAATTATTTAGTATGATTATGTTTCAAGTATAATGTCTCTATTTTTTACATGGTTTCATTTTTCTTATGATTAAATGATATCCATTTGTTTTATATGGATTATTTTTTGATGGGATGATGTTTATAAAACCCATTTTATTCTTTGGGTTATGATGAATGATTAGTGTTTATGTTGTGGCACACGTAAGAATGATTTCATTATGATATGGGTGGGACCTATATATCCCTAAAATTCATTAGGTAAAGATTTATATCTCATGATATAGACATGGATGGAACAAAAAGTTAATCCGATTCAGTGATACAGGACTGGAATGAGGAGTGAACTCGATTCAGATAGGGACTTTGTCCACTAAGATGGTCTTGGAAAAAATGACTTGGCTACTATGGAAATCATAACATGTGATTAATGGTTTCCATAATTATATGTTTTATTCCCATTATATTTTATCATGATTAAGGTTTCTTTATGATCTATGCCTTGCATATTGCCATGTTTTATGTCATTTCTCAAGATTTTTATGTTTAAACATTATGTTCATGTTTTTAAGTTCAAATGTATATGATTTGTTTTATTTTCTCTAGTATTACCCTTACTAAGAATTTGAGCTCACCCTTTATATGTTCTCTTTTCCCCAAGATTTAAATAAAATTTTTAGGTAAGAAAACAAAAGGGGAAGATCTTTATGGGAGATGTTGAAGATCTTTCACCACGATTAGAAGATTATGTTCCGAGTTTCCAAAGACACTAAAATATTACGTTCCTTGAGTGTTGGTTTTTGTTATGTATTAAGTATTCCTCAAAAGTAATGTAATGTCCATGTACGTCAAGCTTGGGTCTCTACATTTGGTATCAGAGGAAAGGTTTATTTAACCTTTGGAAACTAGGATGCGAAAACTTTAGTGAGATCCCTAGAAGATATTTCTAAGGTAGGTCTAGGGATGTCCCTAAGGTTAAGTATAATTATAGGTTATAGTCCTATAATTATTGTAACGATCTTATAATTAATCCTAGGATGTTATATATTGAAGGTACTCCCACTTTATTATGTTGTTTTCCCTAGCATGATTTTTTCCTCTCACACTATTCTTTTTGGGTTTTAGACGATGGCTGGAACCCGAAGGAACCATGTTGATCAATGTAATGTACAATGCAATGATTCTCCTTCTGAAGAAACCAATGTTATGGGAGATGGAGTGAAAAATCTTATTTCTATACTTACACAAGCTATGAATCATTCTGGACTTCCAAATGAGTAGAGAAGGGAACAATATTCTATTGAGTCCTTCATGAGGCTACGTCCACCTTCTTTCAGTGGGTCTTCTGATCCACTTGTTTCTGATAAATAGATTAGTACCATTGAAAAGATATTTTCAATACTTTTCTGTTCACAGCATGAAAAAGTCATTTTGGCTATTTACCGGTTAGAAGGTGAAGCAAAATAGTGGTGGACTCTAGTTAAAAATACAAGGCCCCAAGATGAAATTGAATCCATGGAATGAAACGAGTTCAAGAACTTGTTTTTCAATAAGTACTTCCCTCGTATTCTTCGAACAAAGATGGAAAAGGATTTCCTTGATCTTAAACAAAAGGATTATGAATCTGTTGGTATATACGAAGAAAATTTTACAAGGATTGAAAGGTATGCATCTGGATTTATCATCCAGCCTAAAAGTAAAGTTGATCGATTCTTCAGTGTCTTAAAACCAAGTCTTCGAAGGGAATTAGCTATAAGAGACTTCAGTAGCTATGAATAAATTGTGCGTTGTGCTATAAAGGTATAAATTTAAGTTGGTGTTACATATCCATCTCATGGATTTGACAAGAAACAAAAGATGGAGTTCAAGGATAAATCTCAGAATAATGGTGAAAAGAAGATGAATGTTTCTTTATGCTCAAAGTGTGGAAAGAAGCATGGTGAAAATTTTCTTAAAGGGACTAGAAAATGTTTTAAGAGTGGAAAATATGGTCATCGAGTAGATAAGTGTCTAAGTAATGGAAAAAGGATTGCTAATTATGTGAATAAATAAAATACTACAGAGAACGCACCACCAACACTTCAATGCTTCAAGTGAAAGGAAATGGGGCATTATGCTAATCAATTCCCTAATCCAAGGGTTAATGATGATCAACATGAGCAACCTCTTAAGGAAAAGGATAAAGGGAAGTCATATGCTGTCACTATTTGTGATGTTGATTATGAAAATGATGTTGTGTAATGATTAAGTGTTTATGTATTGGGATTTCCAAATAGTATCATGGAATCTCATTTATGGTATCGTGGAATTTTGGAATATCTATGTATTGGTTTTCAATAATTATATGGTACTGGTAACCATGAAAAGGGATTGAAATATTTTTAGAAAGAAGATGATATGAACATAATGAAGGGATAAATAAAAAAATGAAATGAGCTCATGACTGATATAAGGACAAAGTTATATCATGGTTTGAGTATATAGAAATTTTGGGATTTTGGTATGTGGAAAGTGTTAAATTTTAACAGCATTCATGTTTTCACTAAGGTTCAATGGGTATTCATTTTTCAAGAGAATACATGATTAAGGTATTCACATGTTTGGAATGTGACCAACAAGATATATCGTATGATATATGTGGGATAAATGATGGTATTCACTTGCTCAGTAGATGAAATTTATAGTAATTGTTTTCTTTATACTATGAGCTTGGACATAAGTATTTTAGATAAGCCTAAAGATTGGAATGAATTATGTTGGTCATAAGTTAGTATTGTCTAAGGATAGACCTTTTTTCGATATTATTTATGGGATGTCATAATAATGTAGTTTTAGAAAAAGGACAACCTGCAGGACAGGCGACGACCCGTCACGTCGGACAAGGCTTTGGGAATCGAATCCAAAATCGAAGTGAGACAGACCTTTATTGCCTACCACTGGCCTACATGAAGTCCCTGGTTATTAGAAACTATTTTTATTATATTAATTGGTATGATAGATTAAGTATAAGTCCATTTTTGGAATCATATACTATTAACCTCACCATAGATGGACTTAAGTATATTTGATAACTTTTTCTAACCTTTTGTTTGAGATAGATGGAATGACCCATCATTCTATCGCATGATATGCTAACACTTCATGGAAGACAAATTCAACTTTATGTCTTTAAGAGATGATGTGGAAATTGTTCAAGGCACAAACAACAGTGATATTGTACCAAAATCAAGTAAGTATTTCTTTTAATTATTATTCAACTTTAGGGGTATGATCTTGAAAACCAAAAATGTTGTCCTAATGTCCTCATATCCGATGAATCAGATGGTACCTTAGATCATCAAAAATTTATGGCTTTGTGATTTTTGGCTTTTTCATATCCATGTTCTCTACCGCTCTCCATCAGAACTTGATGGTTAGATTTCTCTTCCATATCCATATTTTCACCTATGTTCTCTTATGTGGAAACCCAGTGATTAGTTAATTTGGGTAACCGTTAAATTTCATAATTTAGTTTTTAAAGTTCAGTTTTGGTAATCCTTTTTACGATGTGGGTTTCTATTAAATAAACTTTCAAGTAGTAAACCATTTATAACCCCGACGAATTTTGAGGGAAAAATTCATTTTAAGGGGGGTAGAATGTAACACCCCGAGATTTTATGAAAAATATTATTTTAATTACATTGATTTATTGTGTTGTAAATTACACCAAAATTAGATTGTGCTATACTCAAAAGCATATTAGCTTATATTATACGCAAACACTATTCTTGGTTTGCGTTACACGCAATTGCGACCTTCCTCGATAGCGTGTGTAGTACGCAATATCGGGTTTCACTAAACAACGATATATTGTTATAAAATTATTATTAACTAGCCATTATGAATATTAATAACTAAATTTTGAATTTTATGACATTATAATTCATCTTACACGTTTTATAGAACATGATATGAGAACAAAATAAATTTTTTGCGTATAATAAGTATTTTACAAAAAATACTGTTTTACCGCCTCTTGATGGAGCACCCACATTAAATTTAGTTTTGAAATGTTTATAAGTTAAATTTGACAAAATAAAATTATTCTTTGGAATCAGGATATAAAAATTTTCTTTGGAAAAAATTTTCATATTATTCTGATAACTTTCATATTTTAATAAATAGTAAAAACACGCTATATTTTAATTAAAAACATCTTTTTTCATCGCAATAATTTATATGGTTAAATTATAATATTGAATGGTTTTAAATTATAAATAGAATATATTTTTACCATTTAATATAATTTATGTCATTACCATTAATTTTACATTGAATTTATAGGTAAAAACATTTCAATCTTTGGCAATGTTTTAACTTTTAAAGCCCGTTTTCTTAACAACGGGATTAATTTTAAATTAATTACTGCAACTTATGTGTTTTGAATTTTGAAAAATGGATTCCATATTTGAATTCAGTGGGTCCCAATTAAGTTAATATTTTACTTTTATTTTTTTGATATTATGAATAGTAACTACGGTAATTTTTATTTACTGCAGTTAAAGGTAAATCGGGTAATTAAGGGTAAAAATAAGATTATAAAATTACCATAACACCTGCCAAAATTCTATTGGAAGACTAAAATTAGAACCATATTACCTAAGGGTCATAATAGATTAATTTAATGGACTTTTGATCATGAAAATAATTTAATTATTATTAAAACCAAAGAAAGTGACAACATGCCACTATCTTAAATCTTATAAGTATAATAATTTTAATTTAGTGATAAACTTCATGAAACCTCTAAAATGAATAGTCTAAAAAAATATAATAAAATTATAGACATCATGTAAATTTATTTATAATTTTTTGGGATTAAATAATTATCATTAAAGGTGACACAATAGTTATGTTGAAATTATTTTATTGATTGAAATATCAAATAAATGGTTTTAAAAATATTAAAATAAATATTATATGAACTATTTAATGTGATACACTAATTTTATAGATAAATATGAAATGTTATTAATCTATTAGAGATTTTATTTTGAACTTATCTTCTGTGAATATTTTATTTAAATTCAAATAAATTAATAGTGAAAAATTGACACTATTGTTATTTTATAAAATAACATAATATAAAATTGTTTAAAAATCAAAAAAATATTTAAAAATTATAAATTAAAATTTATATGGTCTACCATGTCATAAATTATCCAATTATGGACAATTCACAACACATATGTAATTATTTATAAAAATTTAAAATTTAGAATCTTATTACCACAAATAAGAATAAATAGATTAAATAAGGATAAATCAAGTTGATAATATTTAAAATAAATTCAAAACATGTCTAAATTTTATTGGTTGATTATATTAAAACACTATATAATCTAATATTCATATTTGAGTCATTTTTGAAGTTTTTATGTGGGTTTTGAATTTATTATAAATTAATATTTCTTATAATTCCAAAGGTGCCCCTCTCCTCCCTTATAAAAGGGAACCTCCTCCCTCTCCTATTCACAACACCTTGAGCCTTCAAGCTCAGAAAAAACCTTCCCATTTCTCTTCTACACTTCCCTAGAAACATTCTGTATGTTCTAGTCTTCTCAAAATACCAACTCTATTTCCTTAAGAGGAAGCTTAAAGGAGGTGCGTCGAAGAAGAGGCAATCTCTTCTACCGATTCTTTCAAGATTATTTATTTTTCAACTTCCTCTTATTTAGTTGTTTCATTTTAAAGTAATACAACCAGTATCAATAATATACTGATATGATAATATAAATATGAAACAACCCCATTTCACCTTCTATCCATCCTACGGAAAATGAAATCACCGCGCGTGCGTACGTACGAAATACCGTCTCCACGCCATGGTGTAATCCGTTTTTCCACCACCACCTTACTTGGATGGGTATAATGGTGTAAATAATAACTATATATGGTTATTATAACATCATACTGATTCTGAGATATTATATCATCCACTCCAATTCTATTCAATAATTATGGGAATGATATCATCCCTCGTGCTTACGTACGGACTACCGTCTCCACGAACGCGATGAGATTCATTTTCCATGATTAACCTTTCAAGTATGATTATAAATTATATATAATAAATAATAATGAAAGATATTACATAAAAATGATACTGGATTTATGTACATATATGTTTCATTTACTTAATTCCATTCAATTCAATAAGGAAACGAAAACAGCATTCATGCGTACGTACGACCTACTGTCTCCATGAATGGTGTATTTCATTTCATTTATCGATCTATAATATATATTTATATGTTGAATATATATTATATATAAATAATGTTTTAAATTATGTAATTAATTAAATCATGATATAAGTAATAATATCAAGAACAACAAGTAGAAACACGTACGATAAATGAAACGATTTTACCCAAAACGCTGCTTTAACATGGAATTTACAAAAGAACGTGTAATATAAAGTCATAATTTAACCATATATGATATCATAATAATGAATATGATTCTTTAATAAGTCAATGAAATTATTTAAATCATTATACAGGAGGTTCGGATACATACGAAGCATATCATAAAAAAGGTAAGGGATAATTTTTCCAATCTCGTTTTTATCTGAGATTGTTTATTCGTAAGTATTTACTGGGGTTATATTTATCATCCATGTACCTGTTTTCTAAAAATGGTTTCAAGTATGTTTAAATTCCTTTTTACCCATTTTTGACTTTTACTATATGGTATGTAAGTAATCTTTCTTTTTTTACCATACGAGGTACTTTTTGACTTTTCCGGCAAAAGTACGAGAAGAATGTTTTTTTAACTTATACGACATGAACAGATTTTTACGGTTTCATAACGCCTTATTTTCAGGAAGTTTAGTCTATAATATTTCATGAATAATTTAAAAAAAATCATTTTATTTTAAAATATCATTGCATTTTGTGAAAATAAAATGATTTTGAAGAAGAAAGGATATTTTCCTCAAGAATTCATTTCAAGTGTTTTGTCAAAACTATTTTCCATATAAGATGAAATTATTTAGTATGATTCTGTTTCAAGTATAATGTCTCTATTATTTACATGGTTTCACTTTTCTTATGATGAAATGATATCCATTTGTTTTATATGGATTATGTTATGATGGGATGATGTTTATGAAACCCATTTTCTTCTTTGGGTTATGATGAATGATTAATGTTTATGTTGTGGAACACCTAAGAATGATTTAATTATGAGATGGGTGGGACCTATATCTCCCTACAATGAATTGGGTAAAGATTTATATCTCATGATATAGACATTTATTGAATAGAAAGTTAATCCGGTTTAGTGATACAGGACTGGATCGAGAAGTGAACTCGATTTAGAAAGGGACTTTGCCCACTAAGATGGTCTTGACAACAATTCCTTGGCTACTATGGAAATCATAACATGTGATTAATGGTTACCAAAATTATATGTTTTATTCCCATGATATTTTATCATGATTAAGGTTTCTTTATGATCTATGCCTTACGTATTGCCATGTTTTATGTCGTTGCTCAAGATTTTGATGTTTAAACATTATGTTCATGTTTTTACGATCAAATGTATATGATTTGTTTTATTTTTTCCAGGATTACCCTTACTGAGAATTTGATCTCACCCTTTATATTTTTTCTTTTCCCTAGGATTTAATGAAAATTTTTATGTAAGAAAACAAAAGGGGAAGATCCTTATGGGAGATGTTGAAGATCTTTCACCACGATTAGAAAATTATGTTCCGAGTTTCCAAAGGCACTAAACTATTACGGTCCTTGAGTGTTGGTTTTTGTTATGTATTAAGTATTCCTCAAAAGTAATGTAATGTACATGTACATAAATATTGGGTCTCTACACTTGACACAATCATTCATGAAATTAATACCATTTGATATATTAAAACCATCAATTATATCTAATTCAAAAAAAATCCATAGAAAAAATTATTACAATGGATTACCTCCACTGAAACAGTTTCCAACTGTGTATAGAAGGTGTCTTTGGAAATCCTCTTTGAAAACCGCATGAAATACCTATTATTCTTAGTTTATTACGCCATTATATAGTGGTATTGGAACCAAATCCCTTAAAAATTATATAAATAAGAGGAGAATGGAGGTATGTTCAATAACATGTAGAAAATGGAAATTCATATGTTGAATTGTTATCCCAATGCACCCTGATTCTCCCCTATTCAAAGAGGATTAAAGGATAGGCATGAGAGGTAAAATTAATTCAAGGAATGTACTTTTCTGAGACCCTTTCTAGGATAAATCATGGTATCCCCAACACTAAAAAGGAAGAAAATGACCTTTCTTAAAATGATCCTATCCTAACCCCACTAGATTTCTAATGGGTCCCATAGGAGATCTGGTGGCCCTCTGGTAGGTCAGTGATCCCAATAGAAATCTCGGGTCACCGAATAACATAATGGGTAGCCGATGGATTCTACTACCACTTGGATATCTTATCCATTATCTAGCTTCTTCTTTAACACTTGAGGTCAACCTCGAGCATCAAACCATGTCAAAAAACATGAGTTTAGAATGTAAAAATGTTCAGTCTTCCAACTAATTACTAGGTTCTCAAAATGAACCATACACTAAATGAAACATTTAAATTTACATGTAAATTTCCAACCCATAATAACAAATTCATTACAAACAACCTCTTCAAATAGATAAAGAGTTTGGAGAGGTTCTTGAATATCAATCTCATATTTAACTATCACCAACTATATGTTTGTTAAGAGGACATTCCAAATATTGAATTATGATTCTATTATGACCATTAATATTTCTTGGTGATTCCCTTTGGCATGATGAACAACCCATATATATTTATGGGACTAGTGAACAATATATTTAAGCACATAATAGATGTGCTCATAGATATTTTAATTAAATAAATCATTTTTATTCAAAATTTTAGGTTTAATATGTATGTAACATGAGGATATTTCTCAAAATACTTCTAGAATATCAATTGTATGGAATTATCTCTAAATTTGGGTTATGTATGAGAGCTTAACCACCCAAGACATGTTATATTAGTAGAAAAAGTAGTTTTATAACATATAGATATTACTGTAGTTATAAATTAATATCCACCCAAGAGAGTATCAAATGTGCATAGATTACTTGGGTTATGTAGGTACTATCATTGATTTATCTAATACGTCTCTCAGAACATTGACCCCTTGAACACCCTGATCCAAAACATAATGCATTTATTTTGTCAATGTGGTGTCAAAGAACATTTATGGAGCTAAGGAAAATATTAACAAGTGATCCTATCTAGAAACAACCTAGGAAGAGAGTTCAGTACACAGTGTTTTGTAGAGTCTTTGGAGCTAGAATCAATTGTGTGATGATATATAGGTAGGTTGTGATTTCTTATGGGTTTAAATAGTTTATACCCATTTAGAATAATTACATAAACCATGAATTTGAGATGGAATAATCTTTGTTAACCCTAATGACTTGGAGGCACAACCTTTTTAGTAGGAGGTTTGTAGTTAAATCGAACCACTAGAGTCCTAAGAATATCTTTATCCAGATAGAAATAAACATGAGGAAGTGGAATTATATATAATTCCTATAGGATTATGAATTTAAGATAATCTATACTAAAGGTAATGGAAATGTACTAGTAGATACACTTAGCAAGAATTTTTATTCTTAGTTGCTAGGGGAGGCGCCAAAGCCTTTGGCCTCATTGTAATTGTATTTATTAGATGAATGAGGAGTGAATTATATTCTATTAAAGTGACCCCTCAACTTATTCATAATGTAAGGGAGTTTCAATTAGGAGGCAACGATTGTGAGGTTTTGAAAGACCATATGTTTTTAAGAAATTCTCCCAAAAGATATTATGAAGTGGGGAGTTTTTCATCCACTTCTAAGGATGGATGGTGGTGAAAGTAGTGCAGCATGAAGAGGTATTGATGGAGTTACATAGATCCCCATTTGTGGTATATCATAGAGTTAAAAAGATGTTCTAGTACCTTCAACAATAGTTTTGGTGGGAAGGAATGAAATTTAGTGTTATAGAGATTGTTTTTCAATTCCTCACCTTTCAGTAGGTGAAGTTTGAGCACCATATCCCATCGAGATTGGATCAACCCTACAAGGTTCTGAATTGAAAGTAGAATAGTATAGTGATGAAATTGATGATAAGGCTTCCATGATTATAAAGTCTACATGACTCTATTTGATTTATCATTGAATGACTGACCAAACCATCCCACTTCATTTCCATCCAAGAGTAGAGTGTAGTGGAGTGATTGGGATGCTTGTATATACAGGAGATCATTAGATTCCCTAAAACCACACTATTGGATCTAGTGATTAAACCACATTCATCATACATAGGCTTTGATACATAATAAAGTTATTTATGAATAATACTCACATAATCCTAGAACCATAATTTTTTTGTGTCTTCAAATACTAGATACATAATCAAGTTATTTATGAATAATAATCAATATTTATCAATGATTTTCTTCTTACATGGTACAATTCTAGACTTATCATACCAAATATCATTCTTCATAACCTGGGGAAATTGAATCACAAGAATGGGTGATATTAAATGTTCATTAAGGGTAAACATGGGAGATGAAAATCAGAGATCATAAGTGGGCATACGATGATAAAAAAGGCATGAATGCATTATCATGTTATGAAATAATGGAACATAAAATCATACACCCAATATCCATAATATTTAAATAATAAGTCATGGAAAAAGGCTTAGGACTAGAATAATACCCAACTTAATTAAGTCAATAATCATGACCCATAAAAGCATAACATAGTCATAAAAGTGTGTCATAAAAGTATGGCAAAAACACAAGGATAGGAAAACATAACATAATGGAGAAATCATCACAACCTATTTCCCATGATATAGTGGAATATGCATCAAAACCTGATTCCTATAACATAATGTATTAGTAATCACTACCTTATTCCTATAATATAGTGGAGTAGGTATCACTAATATATTCCCATAACATAGTAAATCAAAAATCACTACCTGATTCACATAGTGGGGGGTGCATCAACACTAATTACCCCTAATTATTTCATAAGATATCAATTTGTACCCAATTAATTAGAGGGATATATAATTATGGGCCCACCCATAATATAATGTAAACCATATATATGTGGGAAAAAATATCATAAAAAGAATCATCATTTCATCATAGCTTAATTAGCCCATGAAAAAGGATCTGGTTCCATGAAAATTTCCTTAAAACATCATAATTATAATATCGCTTAATTAACCAAGTTAAAGATCATCATAAGGAATCCTGAGAAATAATGTGCATGGTATCATTATAACATATCACTAATGAAACATAAAAATCATCAAAATATGTTGACACAGATAAGAAATACATTTATAAAAAAATTTTAAGGATGAATTGAAAAACAAGAAGAAATATCCTTTTATTTTTATAACAATTGAAAACTAAAAATCCAAATAAAATTGAAATAGAAATGTATTTGAAAAAATATATAAAATTTTAAATGAATCATATAAATGATTAAAATTCATGAATATGAGAAAATACTGGTGACCCATAAATGTTAAAGAAACATTTTTCTTAGTCTTGTAAAAATTCAAAAGTGATAAAATTATTACTTTTAATAATTTTAAAAGAAAGTCAAAGGTTGTATAAACCACTTTAAAAATTTTTTATTTATATGTAGAAACTTTTGTAATTTTTTTTTAATAATATGGATATGAAGGAAAAATAATCCAAGCCAAACAAAAGAGATAAGGTTGGATTTTATTAATAACATTTTTTCGGTATTTTTTAGTAACAAAGAGAGGGAAATGGAAATAAAACATGAAAAACCAATAAATAAAATGAGTGGAAGAAAATATATGAGGTTTAATAAAGAAGGAATATGTAATTTCCAATAATGGAAATAAAAAAACCTAATAAAATTGTGGTTGTAACATAATCCCTTATAAATTTGGTAACCTTATAATTAAATATAATGAAATTAATAACCTTTATTGATTATTAAATCCCCATAATTTTCTTTAAATTAACATAAAAGGAATTCATGGGAATTATATACACCACATAGAAGAATAATGGTACTGAATATAGAACATTTCTTAATGAAACAAAATTGAGATAAGAAAACCGTTAAAATATTGGTATCTCTTTGATTAAAATACCATGAATGATAGAGATTTAGATGTATTTTTAAATCTATTAACTCTTGTCTTCTAAAAAAGTTATTTAACCTCCTCTTCATTGGATAATATCCTCTAAAAAACACCTTATGTCTTCTTTGATGGTCCTTATCCAAATACCAAAACATCTTGGCCATGGATAAGAATTTTGGAAAGTTATTTGGGTATAGTTTGGTTGATCTGAGGTCCTAAAGTGGTATAGATAATTGTTATGACGAGGTTCCCTTTTATAAGTAAGGGGAATTACACTCTTGTAAATACCATAAAATTTAAAATAATATAAAGTCATTTTAATAGTAAAATGGAACAAAAACAACCAATTTTACAATATAAGATATGTTATGGTATAAATACACTCAATAAATTAGATGTATAAAATTTTTAGTCATATTTTAAGCCTTATATCTTAGGTTAACCCCACCTTTTAACCCTTTTTACCCTTTACCATGGTAAAAATATTTTACCATGGTAACTTATTTATTTAAAGAAAAATTAAGTTTAACATATTAGATAATATTTATTGTGTTGATTACATGTATTGAATCTATTTTTCATGATTCAATTTCTATATTTTGTTAAAATAAATTTTAATATAAGAGCACATAACTAACAAAAAATAGTTTTTTTTTAAAAATTACCTTTTAAGAATAAATGAAATTTTACACCAAGATCAAGTATATAATTTATTATCATGACATTTATTGGTTTATGAATAAATAATTTATATTTATTTAACATTAAGACCAATTTTAAATATAATTTAACCTTGTATATACTTAATTTAAGAAAAGGATATAAATATTTCTTTTATTAGTATAAAATACCAATTATGTTCCAAAGTATTAAAAATGCATTTATAAATACAAAATAATATTTTTAAATAATTTATTTAACTACATTTTTTATATGTTCTTTTCAATAAAAATGTTTGATAAACTTTTAATTCATTCTTATTTCATCACGATGTCTTAAAATTGGCGGTATTTATAAAAATGTATTTTTCACTATTCACAAAAAAATCAACATTTTAAACCTGATTTCATATAATTTAATAATTAAATGAATGTTAATATATTATTTTATACATTTAAATATTAAATATTATAATTATAATATTTTTAAGGTGAAAATTTTAATTTTTTATGATAAAAAATACAACACCTAAATAAATAGTTCTTTGAGAAAACAATGTTTTTTAATGTTAAATCATATTAACTATTTATCCTCTAAATGTAATAATTTTTTATTTTTTACTATTTTTTTAGAGGTTTTATTCTTCTTTAAATTTTAGTATTTTATGGATCTTTTACGTATAATTTTTCATGCGGTGAAATATATTAAAGGGTAATATATACTGAAATATCATGGAATTACATTCAACCCACTTTAAAAATTATTTCATCATTATTTTAATTTATATCACTGATGATGGTATTATTAATATATTCATGAATTGAGATATAATTTTTAAAGTAATATCAACCTCAATAAATTTTGTAAGATTAGGAAACTCATCTCTTTATTCAATATTATAACCTATAAAATGGAATTAATTTTGATAACGAGTTCAAAGTTATCCTTTCACTAATATATAATCATAGGTTGATATGAAATGTGACTTACATACTCTATAAATTGATATGGGATCTTTGTATAGAGAACTAATCAGTGTAAAGAAAATTCAAATTCCACTAAATAGAAAATAATATAATTAATAATAACATACAAAATTGTGTTCAAGAATATTATAGAATTAGACTAAAACCATCATACTACATGGAGTATTCTCCAATATTTTAAAACCATTTATGGTCTATAAAAATTTTTAGATATAAATTTGATATTTTAATGAGATTAAAATATAATATATGAAATTCTTTTGTAGATTATGGGTGTAACTTACACTACTTATTATTTATAACCCACTTATGTAGTTGTGATAGAACAAGTTTTTCCTTTTCCCCTTTTCTTAGGAGGTGGATGAAATTTATTTTCTATATCAACCCTTGGATTAGATAATTTATTGGCTTAATTCGATTAATAATTACGATTAAAGCATTGGATTTTTGGTGGAACATTATTTGGTACCCTATTTTCCTCTTTTATTTTAATTAGTCATTTTTTGTTTCATTGGTGGTTGTGTGTAAGTTATCCTACTCTACCACACTTTAAAAATCTTCTCATTCCATTAATACAATTACCTGGGTGATTTTTACCCCAATTTTTCCACGTAGATGATTGTAATTTCTATACCTATGTGATTTATCATTAGAATTTACATGTAAATACATTTTTATTTTATTGTCTCTAAAATAGGAAAGCCTATAATTTATATTTCCACCTCAACTAAACATTAAATAATTTTTTCATGTCTATTATAATATCTTGGAGATAATTCCTTTTGGATACATGGTTTTAGGTTACTAAATATTTGTTTTAACATAATTTTATGATTAGTAATAAAACTGGAGGTGTACTTTTTGAGTCTTGTGATGTTTTCTTCATAGAACCTAATGGATTAATCATACTTTAATTTCCAATCCTGGAATAATATCCCTATTTTTCTGTGATGGTTTTGATAAAAATATTTTGAGGATATTTTTTTGAACTCCTCCAATTCCATAGAGTAAATTTTTTTCCTTTTTTATTATATTCTTAATAAGGGACCACCACTAGATAGCCTCACATTCTTAGTTATGGAAGGCTAAAATAACCTTCTAATAGTTTGAGCACTAGAGAATAGGAAATATTTTCACTATTTCATTAATACATTATTCAGAAATTAGTGGGATGGAAGACCCGCTGACGGGGAGTGTATGTTTCCACATAAAATACTTAATAGGGATTTGTTCATTCATTTGGCCATTTTAAAGTCCAACATGATTCATGTTTCCATTCATAGATTAAGAGAGATGGTTAAGTATAAGCACACAATTTTCAACCCGTAACTCATACAATTTAGTAATACATGAGGAAAATCATTACACTAGTCATCACATTTATTGTTCACATGATTCCTCTTTTTTTCTATTAATGGAAAAAAATACAAAATGTTTAGTGTGAGTATCAAAAAAATTAATTCAAATTTAGAAATCATATGATAATTAAAATCATTCCTAATTTGGCCTCAATTATGAAACCTTATTTCAACCCATGAAATTCTAGGTTTCAATAAATTCTTTATATAGTCATATCTTATTAGGATTTTATACCTAAATATATTATATTCCATCATAACTATTCATAAAAATAAAATGAATTTAAAAAAAATATCCTATGGGAGTTTCAAACTAGGTGTGAAATTAAGAATATTTGTCATGAACCAAATGAAGATCAAGTTAATATGCAACCAACATGTAACTGATTCTACATCCACTTGTTTGTATCTTCACAAGAATTAAACTTCTGGGAAACTAAACACCCAATATATTACCAAATTTTCAGGATGTTTTCCTATATTTAGGAAGACCCTTAGGGTTTTCATAATTGTTCTCTAGTCTTAATTCAAAAATAACTAAAATTTTCTCTGATATCAAATGTGATTCCCTTGACCCACTCTTCCATACCTAGTGCTAAAAACACATTATTTATACATAGTATTTGATACAAAATGATATGACTCAAGAAAAACGTATATATATTCTATAATATAATCATTTCATCTCATATATAATTTCAAAAACCCAGATATGTAATAGTTTAGATTCTTTGGATATTAGATACATAATCAACTTATTTATGAATAATCATCAACATTTCTAATATAAATTCATGTCACATGGTACCCTTATAGATTTATCATTATATCCTTATTCATATCCTAGGGAAATGGAAATAGAATAAGGTTTGAGGTTAAATACTAAGTAATATTAAAAATGGAAGATAATAATAAAAGATCATAAGTGGGCCTAAGATGATCATAAGGGCATGATAACATAATCAAGGTATATAATCCTAACATGTGAGAATCATACCCCCAAATGCCACAATTTTTATATCAAAATTCAGGAAGTATTAGGCATAACATAATACATAAGTTAGGTGAGTTCAAAATCATGAGAAATGAAATAATATAATAGTCATAATAGAGTGACATAAAAGTGTGGCACATACATAATAATATAAAATCATAACATAATAGGGCATGCACCATTTCCGAATTCCCATAACATCGTAGAGCATGCATCACTACATGATTATCATAGTGTAGAGAGCATAAACACTCATTTCCCATAATTATCTCATTATATATCAATAATTACCCAATGAATTGGAGGGATATATAATTCATATCCCATCCATCACATAATAATAACAATAAAATAATTTTATAAAATTATTAGATATATGATTTTAAAAATAAGACATGATATCCTTTTCTTTGTTATAATTTTAAAAAATAAAAAACCCATAAGATGGGAAATATATTTTCTTTGAATAAATATAGAAAATATTTAATTAAGGTTGATAATGATCAATAGTCATGGTGGTAGGAAAAATGGTTAAGCCATAAACATTAATTTTTTTTCTTAATTTTCTAAAAAGGAAAAAATTAGTCATACAGAAAGAATTTTAAAATATTGCTTTTAATTATTTGTAAAATAAGTTATAGGATTTATAATAAGCATTTAATAAAATATTTAAGTATATATAAAAACTTTTATTAAACAATTTTTAATAAAAAAATATGAATAAAAAAATATTCCAGACCAAATAGAAGAGATAAGGTCGACTTTTTTTTAAAACATATTTTGGTATTTTTGTGTACTAAATAGGAAGAAATTAAATTAATACTTGAATAGACTATAAATTAATAGTTTATAATGAAATATACAAGGTCTAAGAAATAGAGAACAAATAATTTTCTATAATAGAAATTAAAAAAAACCTGATAAAAAGTGATATTGTAACATAAACCCTTAGAAATTTGGTAAATTTTGAATTAAATATCATTAATTATAAAGCCTTATATGGATTTATAAATCCCCATAATTTTCATAAAATTCATGATAAAATACATTCGTGATAAGTATATAAACCAAACAAAAGGAAGAATGTGGTGGATATAGAACATATCTCAATAAAGTAAAATTGAGATGCATAAACCCTTACCAAATTAGTATTACTTAAATTAAAATCCCATTGAATATATAACTTGAGATGGACTTTTAAATTCGATAAATCTAAAATTAGATGAATGTTATTTAACCTCGACTTATATGGATAATAACATTGGAAAAACACCTTAAGTCTAACACCCTGATATTTCATAGTAAGTTATTTTCTTTAAAGTAATTCAATAGTTTGCGCTACATGCAACACCGAGTTCGAGCGCACCACGACTTACCAAACTAGCCGTTAAAAAAGTATTTATGAATAGTATTAACTTAATTTTTAATTTTATATACTCCCTATAATTTTAGAATCCATATTATGTGTTTCTAGACATAATATAAGAACAAATTCATTTTTTAAGATAAACGAAGTATTTTTCAAAAAATGCAATTTTACCACCTTTTAATAGAAAACAATTTTTAAAACCAATATTTTACTCTTTTATATATTAAATTTGATGAAATTAAATTCTTTTTTATAATTGGGACATAAATATTTATTTTGGATAAATTTTTGGTACTTTTCTGATAACTTTCATATTTTGATGAATACTAAAAAATACTAAATTTTAATTGAAAACAACTTTTTTAATCGGAATAATTTATAGTGTTAAATTATGAATTTGAATGGTTTTTAAGTATAATTAGATTATAGTTTTATCATTTAATACAATGTAGGTCATTATAAGTAATTTCACATTTAAATTTGACATAAACACATGTCAATCTTTTGATAGTTTTTACTTTTTAAAAAACCCGCCTTTTGGTTTTGACAACAAGAATTAATTTTAAATTAATTAATGAAACTTATATGTTTTTAATTTGGTAAAATAGAATTAATTTTTGAATTTGTAATATCAGAATTATCTTAGGGTGAATTTTTGGTATTTTTCTAAAAATATTCAATTTTTGATGAATAGTGAAAAACACTGCGTTATTGTTTAAACCCAACTTTTTATTTAAATAATTATTTATTTTAAGTAAAAATAGATAAATAATACATATATATGTTCAATTTAATTAATTTTAGTCATTTTATAATAATTTTAGAAATATAAAATTTTATTGAACTTTTTACAGTCTTTTACCCACCTTCTAGGAGCATTGGAAAATTTGCAAAAAATTTAAATTTACCACTTCTGTGAGTTGAATTTCAAAAATACAATAGGAAATGTTAACATCATTAAGTAAAATTTGGTTCAATAATATGAAAATATTTTTTGGTGAATAGTAACTTTTGACTTTTATTTACCATGGTTAAAAGTAAATTGGGTAATTAAGGGTAAAAATGATATTATAGTTAACCTAAAACATGCCCTAATTCTATTGGATAAGTATAATTAGACCAAAAACAACCTTAGGAATAAAATATGATCCTATTTGGTCCACTTGGATTAGATTTGGACATTTATTATTATTTTATTTAAAGAAGATTTAAAAGTGTTAAATTCAAAGTTTAATAACTAAACCATTTTTAATATAGGGTTACACATAAGATAAATTCGACTATAAATATTCATTAGAAAGATAAAAATATTTCCTACAGAATGGTATTTTATTTATATTTTTTATATATTAAATAATTTAATTTATATATGACACAATGATGATGCAGTAATTACCTTATTAATGAAATATTAAAATAATTGATATTATAAATATCCAAATAAATGTAAATTTAGACTTATGATGAATTATACTAATTTTATAGGTTTATATGACATTTTAGGGTTGATTAAATAAATTTTATTGGAAGTGATAAAGTTTTTATGGCTTTCAAAAAAATCAAATACTAAATAGTGTCAAAATTGACATAATTGAGTTTTTTAAAACAATACTTTATTATTAATTGATACAATATTTCTAAAAATCTAAGGTTCAGCCAAAGGACTTAGATAAAGATATATATATTAATACTTAACCTCTTGGGGTTCTCTTGGCTTGTTATAGTAAGTTTATTAACCATATAATATAAAAATACAAAGAGACATGGTAAATTTCAAACTATTCAACTAAGAGTTAAATCTAAAAGATAAGGTTAATATGGTGACCTAAAACCTGTTTAAAACCTATTGGTAGAGAAGTTTTCAATACTTACCCACCTTATAAATAAAATAAATCATTTTGGATCCATTAGAAGCCGAAAATGATTTTATTATAAAATAATATTTCAAGCTTTTCCTAAAGTGCCCTCACCCTCTTATAAAAGGGCACTTCCCCTTCTCTCAAAATCACACCACCAAATCCATTTGGATCGGCCAAAACCTACACAAATATCCTCCCAACTTCCCTCAAATAAACCTAGTGTCCTTAATTTGATCATAAATCTATCCTAATGAGCCCTTTTGGTCAACTCAAAAGGAAACACCCAAAGAAGAGGTAAGAATTTCTCCACCCTCTTTCAAGTTCTTTTCTTCTTCCACTTACTCTTTATTTTTTTCCGTAAAAAAATAATAAATATAGTACCTTATGTAAAGACCCGAAAATTTCAAGGAAATTTTTTTCTTAATTTTCTTTGGAATTTTACAAGAGCGCAGCTTCAGACGACACCTGATTCCGAGGCCCGGTGTGCCCGGAATCAATTTCCGAAGTTTGGCTCGGGTACGTTCAGTGAACGGACGAGTGGGTTTTTCTATCTTTTGAACCGGTGCCCGGAATCGAATTCTGAGGACACCGATGAAATCGCAGCGCCGGTATTTGCTTAGAAACGCCTCTTCCGGAGTTGCGTTTGCTCAGACGTGGTTTTAAAATTTTGGGGCTTAAAGTCAGAAATAAAATAAAATTTGTGCGACAACTTTATTTTATTTCACTTAAGCTGCTTGAAAGCCACTTGAAGCCACTTAAAGGCGGCTTGATCTGAGTTGAACTGGATAGGATGCTATCCAGAAATATCCTACCCCCTTGGTAGGATATTTGTGAGGTGGGGCCCGCACGAGCCCCGCCGTTTCTTTCGCTAAGTAACGCACCCGCGAAAACCCGTCAAAGTAACTGAAAAGTCAACCAACGCGTTTTCTTAAATTCTTAACAGACCATTTAATTGAGCGGTTTATTTCGTGAATTAAATGGGCTGTTTCGCTCGTTGAATTAATTCAACGAACTGATGGGTCGTTACTTACGCTTTTGCGTTTGTTGGCATGTTTATAAAATAAGACCAACCTAAAAATCCTTTGAAAGGATTTGAGAGGATCTTTGTTTCTTCATCTCCCCTCCTCGCGAAGAACGCGAAGAACGCGAAGAACGCAAAGAACGCGAAGAACGCCGACGACCGGAATTCGACGACGCACACCGTGATCTGCGACGTCGACGAGCTCTACCCGCGACGTTCTTCGGCGACGCCTCTTCTTCCGCGGCCGATCCTCGTTCGGCAATTAAGGTGAGAAACGAATCGTTTATTTCTCCTTTTTTTTAATTTCAATAACAACGGATTTAATTAATTAAATCCGTTTGTTCTAGATCCGGAGATCGTCGGCGCGACGTTTTTCCCGCGGTGCGACGAACGTCCCTTCCACGACGAGCGATTCCGCGACGACCTCACGTCCGACGACGACAAGGTAGGGGTTTATTTTCTTGATGATTCTTTCCCGTGTTTATTCTTTTGAAATAAAGAACCCGATCACGGAACAATTTTAATTTGTTTAAAATTGTTGATTGGTTTTTCCTTTTCCCCCGTTGAGTTTATGACTAACACGGAGGGTGCGGGTCTAACGAACAAGACCCGACAACCCTCCGCCGATCTTTTGTTGTGCGGATTTGGTGGACGACGACGAACCGTGCGGCAAGGGAGATCCGTTGATCCCGCAGTAAAGATCGGCCCCCGGGAGGAGCAACGGCGCAGACGGGAGGCAAAACGGGCCACCGGAGCAACTCCGGCGGCGCCGGCGGCCGGAGGCGGCGGCGCCCGGCGCGCCGCCGTGGAGGAGTTCCGCCGTGGCTGAAGCCGCGGCGGCGGCGGCCGGTTCCGCGGCCGCGCGGAACCGGGGAGGGACGCGGCGGCCCGGCCGCGTCCGCGTGACAGGCGGCCCCCCCGCGGGGCCGCGTTTTCCTCCAAGCCGCGGGTCAAACTCGCGGCAGTTGCTTCGGCCGCTCGGCCGAAGCCGAGCCGGCCGGTTCGGTCAGCCGGGTCGGGCCGACCCGGTTCGTCCGACCCAGGGGGGGTTCGGGCCGGGTCGCCCCGGGCCAAGAACCCCCGTTTCGGGCCTTCTTCGGTCTTTTGCCCATATCTTGGGCCTGAGACCTCCGATTGACGAACCGTCAGCGGCTACGCGATCCTTGGATCGATACGGTCGTTTCGGTATATTAAACTCAAGGTTTCGGAAGACTTTGGGTTCGGCCGGGTTGGTTCGTACATGAAACCAACCGGGCCCTCGGAGCGGAAACACTCATAACTTGAGCTACGGACGTCCGATCGACGTACCGTCAGCTGTGGTAGTTTCCTCTAAGTGAGACGGAACTTTTGGCATACTCCGCCCGAGGATCGGACACAGGCGGAGTACGGTCGGGTTGGTTTTGCCCTAAAAACCAACCGGGCCCCTGGGACGAAAATGCCAATAACTCTCAGACCGGGCGTCCGATTGACGCGCCGTCTGTTGCGTTGAGATCCTGTTGTCGATACGGAGCTTTTCGATACATCAACTTCGGACTACGTGTCAGTTGATGTATCAGCCTCTCGGCTCGTGGAGCGGACCCTCCTAAACGAGCTCGCTATGTGCGGGAACCCTAGCGCTGACTGTGACTTCGACGGCAGAGCAGAGATCCTCCGTGGACTGCGGCGACGACAGAGCAGAGATCCTCCGTGGACTGCGGCGACGACAGAGCAGAGATCCTCCGTAGACTGCGACGACGGCAGAGCAGAGATCCTCCGTGGACTGCGGCGACGACAGAGCAGAGATCCTTCGTGGACTGCGGCGACGACTGTGCAGAGATCCTCAGTGGACTGCGTCGACTACCGCACTCAGCGATCCTACGTGGATCAGTGCTGCAGGTTCTGTGTGAGCCCGATCCTATGTGGGTCCTTACTACCGGTTCTGTGTGAGCCACTGCCTACAGGTTCTGTGTGAGCCCGATCCTATGTGGGTCTTTTGCGGGGGTTAGTACCTATCGATCCTTCGTGGGTCCGACGACTTAGATGGATCAGTGATCATCTTTGACGTCATCTGAAAAAGTATACCTGGTTGAGCTGAATCTTATGTTACTCTCCTTTGTGGATTGTGTTGAACTATCCTTTGTGGATTTACTGTTTACTCTCCTTGTGGATTTGAGTCTTGCTTTCCTGTGTGGATTGAGTTGTTCTTGAGATCGTGAGCAGAGCTAGAAGTGGGGACTTAGGTATATGTATGGGCATATACCTAAGTCGAGTCAGATGTTACTTCGTGATTTCATCTTTCTTTTGTGCTATATCCTTTGTGGATTTCGGGAGACCTTCGGGGGTCTCGGGGTCCTTACTGAGTAGCTTATACTCACCCCTGTACGGGCTATGCCCGCACCTTGTTGTGTTGGATGCAGACGACGGACAGCGCTGATCACGGTTGGGGCGTGGAGCAGGACAGTACCTGGAGGTGGACCACTGGGCGGGACGTGCTCGGAGCGGACGTGGGACCCGAGGAGCCTGGAGGATATCTGTACCCACCCTTCAGGTGGGATTTCCAGTGGACGACACGAGGCCGCCGTCTTTTTCTTCAGTTGCTGTTCTTTACTTTTTCAGTTGTACTTTACAGTTGGGCTTGTATTTCCGGCCCCCTTTACTTTTCTGCACTTTGTAGTTACTTTCCGCTTGCTGACTCTGTGGTGGTTGTTACTTTTAAAGGCAATTCCTTCCCTGTTTACCGGGATTTTACGCCTTGGTGCTAGTCGCCAGCCCCTGTCCTATGGAAGGCGGGCTTGGGGTAGTCACGGCACGGGCCCCGAGGTCGGGTCGTGACAAATTGGTATCAGAGGGGTCGGTTCTACCGCAGACTCTGATCGTCTTTTCTTTCTATATGAAGCAATAGTGTTTAGTGTATTGAGTGTGGTTATCAGTTCAGGGAGCCCAGTGTTGGTGCGGCGGCCGACGTATCCGTACACCAGGACCCTGACTCCTGATTTCCGACTTAATGCATGGAAACATTGATTGCGTGTGTGTTTCAAGTTTTCTTGTGATTACTTGTGTCAGCTCACCGGGTATACTGATCTGCTTCATGAAAGTCTCAAGTTTTCCTTGTGATTACATGTGCCAGCTCACCAGGTATACTGTTCTGACTGTGGTGGTCTTGTTCTCCTTTTCAGGATGGACCCGCGACGACAGCCAGCTAGGGTTCCGAGCGTACGGCGTGATGGCAGCCCACCGAGCGACGAGGCCTCGGTGCAGGGCCCTTTGCCAGCAGTGGCACCGGCGATAGCTTTACCCGCCGAGCCACCGATGCTACCAGTACCAGACGCTGACGATGCACGTCGCCTCAGGGCACTGCATGAGTTTCAGAGCCATCGACCGCCCAGGTTTCGCGGTGAGGCGGACCCCCAAGCCGCCGAGGACTGGCTAGAGGCGGTGGTACGGATCTTTAGGCTAGTGAGGACACCAGCGGATCTCATGGTGACTCTCGCGGCGAGCCTCATGCAGGCGGCGGCAGGACGATGGTGGAGCTTGATGCTCCAGGTTCACGATGAGGCATCCTTGCTCTGGACGGACTTCGAGAGCCTCTTCCGCTCTGAGTTCGTCCCGGCCACCCTCCGAGCGGTGCGCATCCAGGAGCTTCTCCAGCTGCGCCAGGGCAGCATGACGGTCACTCAGTACGCGGCGAGGTTCACTGACCTATCTTGCTACTCGACCGACATGGTACGGGACCCCTTCTTCCGGGCCCGGACCTTCGAGCAGGGCTTGCGGCGGGAGATTCGGGCGTCGCTGATCTCCCTCAGCATTCCGACCCAGGCGGGAGTGCTGGAGCGAGCCCTCCTGATCGAGAGCTTCCTGGAAGAGCCTTCTCCAGCGGCGAGACCTAGCGCAGGGCGGCAGGTAGCTGAGTCTTCGGCAGCAGGTAGCCGACGGATGACTCTCGGGTCCAGGCAGACCAGACCCCCACGCAGACGGCCTCAGGACACCGGCTCAGCGGTGCGGGGCACACAGCGGAGTTCCAGCCTTCCGAGAGGCAGGCTGTGCTACTCCTGCGGCGGGCAGGGTCACATGGCTCGTGACTGCCCGACTCGTTGATCAGAGGAGCAGCAGACGGTGGAGGGGCCACCCAGGCAGAGGCAGAGGGTCGACCGTGGCGGTCCTCAGGGAGGAGGCGGACGAGGCAGAGGAGCTGGCCGAGCAGCGGGTGGTGGGCGACGCTTCCAGGCTCTACCCCCACCACCACCAGGAGGGCCACCTCGACCACAGGGAGCTGGCGGGCAGGGACAGGCCCAGCTCCAGGCAGTGGAGGCCTACGACCCCGACATGCCAGAGATGATTCGAGGTACGATCTGTGTCTATTCCACCCTTGCTGCAGTACTTATAGACACAGGAGCGAGTCACTCTTTCATAGCCTCTGCCCTTGTTCGGAGCTCGGAGATTCCGACTGAGCCGTTGGCTCGATCCTTACGGCTAGAGACTCCTACGGGAGCAGACTCGACGATTACGCACTGGTGCCGGCAGTGTGAGCTTACTCTAGGAGGCGAGAGCTTCGGCTGGGATCTCCTTGTAGCGGCGTCGAGGCCTTACGACGTCATCTTGGGCATGGATTGGCTATCCATGGTTCATGCCCAGATCGACTGTTTTAGGCGCAAGGTGCGATGTGTTCGCACCGACGGGAGCAGGTTTACCTTCACCGGCGAGAAGGGAACCTTTGCAGCACAGGATGGACTTCCGCGGAGGAGAGTGCAGCCCATCTCTCATCAGTTGGCTAGCCTCATCCTAGGAGCAGTGGACGTGCGAAGTCCAGTTTTTCCTGCAGTGGTGGACCAGTACGTGGACGTCTTTCCCGACGACGTTCCAGGGCTACCTCCTCGTAGAGAGGTAGACTTTTACATCGACTTGTACCCCGGGACAACCCCGATATCTACTCCAGCATATCGGATGGCCCCCGCCGAGCTTCGAGAGCTGCGGGTACAGTTGGAGGACTTGCAGAGCAAGGGGTTTATCCGACCCAGTGTTTCACCCTGGGCTTCCCCGATTTTGTTCGCCAAGAAGGCGGACGGGAGCTTGCGACTGTGTGTCGACTATCGTCGCCTGAACCAGGTGACAGTGAGGAACAAGTATCCGCTTCCACGGATTGATGACCTCTTCGATCAGCTCAAGGGAGCACGGTGGTTCTCGAAAATAGACCTCCGGTCAGGCTATCATCAGCTCAGAGTTCGAGAAGTGGATGTGCAGAAGACGGCCTTCAGGTGTCGGTATGGACATTATGAGTTCTTGGTTATGCCGTTCGGCGTAACCAATGCTCCAGCAGTGTTCATGAGCCTCATGAACAGGATCTTCCAGCCATACCTCGACCGATTTGTCGTGGTCTTCATTGACGACATTTTGGTATACTCGACGACTGAGGAGGAGCATGCCTACCACCTGCGAGTTGTGCTAGACACACTCCGAGAGCACCAGCTTTATGGAAAGCTCTCAAAATGCCAGTTCTGGTTACGTGAGGTCCATTTCTTGGGGCACGTCATCTCTGAGGCGGGAGTTGCAGTGGATCCCGCGAAGATCGAGGCAGTGCTAGCTTGGGAGCCACCCAAGAGCGTGACGGAGGTGCGGAGCTTCTTGGGCCTAGCCGGATACTATCGGAGATTCATGCCAGACTTCTCCAGAGTTGCGGCACCACTCTCAGCTTTGACAAAGAAGGGGAAACCCTTCGTGTGGTCAGACAGATGTCAGCAGAGCTTCCAGGAGCTGAGACAGAGATTGACCAGCGCACCTATCTTGAGGTTGCCTGAGGAGGGAGTTGGATACGTAGTTTACTGCGATGCATCAGGGACTGGACTCGGGTGCGTCCTGATGCAGGAGCGGGCCGTGATCGCCTACGGATCACGTCAGTTGAGGCCGCATGAGCAGAACTACGCCACTCATGACCTAGAGTTAGCAGCAGTGGTCTTTGCTCTGAAGACTTGGCGACACTATCTGATGGGCGAGCGCTTCACAGTCTTTTCTGACCACCAGAGTCTCAGGTATATCTTCTCTCAGAAGGACCTGAACATGAGACAGCGGAGATGGCTTGTGTTCCTCCAGGACTATGACTTTGAGATAGTCTATACTCCTGGGAAGGGGAACGTGGTAGCCGATGCCCTCAGCAGGAGGACGGGCATTCAGCTACTTGAGGAGGCGACGGAGCAGCTAGCCTCCTTACAGATATCCTTCGTGGATAGAGACGGAGCAGCCTTTCTTCAGTCTCTCACAGTCTCTCCTCCACTTCTACAGCAGGTCAGAGAGGCTCAGCGTGGGGACGCTGACTGTGAGACCCGGCGTGCACTGATATCCTCAGGTCAGGCGCCTGATGGCTTCTCCCTTGGAGCAGAGCACGACATCCTTTTCAGAGGACGTACCTTCGTACCAGTCGCTTTACGAGAGGAGGTGCTGAGAGAGTTTCACACTTCTCCCTTGGCGGTGCATCCCGGAGTGGCGAATATGTACCAGGATCTCAGACGACAGCACTGGTGGCCGGGCATGAAGAAAGCTGTGGCAGAGTTCGTTTCACGATGCCTCACCTGCCAGCAGGTGAAGGCAGAGCATCAGGTACCAGCAGGCTTGGTACATCCCTTGGAGGTCCCGGAGTGGAAGTGGGATGGCATATCTATGGACTTCGTGACTGGACTTCCACGCACTTCCATAGGTCACGACTCCATTTGGGTGATTGTCGACCGACTCACCAAGTCGGCACACTTCTTACCCATCAGAGAGCAGGGCTCAGTGGAGAGCTTGGGACGTCTTTACGTCCAGGAGATCGTACGGCTTCACGGTGTGCCATCGTCTATCGTCTCCGATCGAGATGCTCGTTTCACTTCCCGGCTTTGGAAGGGGTTGTAGGAGGCGTTCGGGACACGGCTCCATCTGAGCACAGCCTTCCACCCTCAGACGGATGGTCAGACTGAGAGGACCATACAGACACTCGAGGACATGCTCCGTGCATGTGTTCTCGACTTTGGTCGTAGCTGGGAGGACCACCTACCCTTGGTGGAGTTCGCGTACAACAACAGCTACCACTCCATCATCGGGATGGCACCATACGAGGCGTTGTACGGCAGACCCTGCAGATCACCGTTGTGCTGGACAGACCCTGGGGAGTCAGCACTCGTGGGACCAGAGATGGTCCGAGCCACGACAGAGAAGGTCCAGATCATCCAGGAGAGGATGAGGACAGCTCAGAGCCGGCAGAAGTCATATGCTGACAGGAGGCGGAGGCCACTGGAGTTCGAGGATGGTGACCACGTCTTTTTGCGTGTCTCACCTCGACGTGGTTTACGGAGATTTGGCCGAGGCGGCAAGTTGTCTCCACGCTTCATCGGGCCTTTCCAGGTCCTCAGCAGGATAGGAGAGGTGGCTTATCGCCTGGCTCTACCACCTCAGTTGCACCGGGTGCACGACGTCTTCCACGTGTCTCAGCTGAGGAGATACGTGCACGACCCGACGCACATCATCGACTTTGGGGAGCTGGACGTGGACGATGGGGCGACTTTTGCGGAGGTCCCAGTGGAGATCGAGGATCGACAGGAGCGGGTCCTACGTGGGCGGTCGATTCCTCTTGTGCGCGTCAGATGGCAGCACGGGAACCTCCAGGAGAGCACTTGGGAGCGGGAGGCTCAGATGCGTGCTCAGTACCCCCATTTGTTCCCCTAGTTTTTGATGTATCTTTACGGGGACGTAAAGCCCTGAGGTGGGAGTAATGTAAAGACCCGAAAATTTCAAGGAAATTTTTTTCTTAATTTTCTTTGGAATTTTACAAGAGCGCAGCTTCAGACGGCACCTGATTCCGAGGCCCGGTGTGCCCGGAATCAATTTCCGAAGTTTGGCTCTGGTACGTTCAGTGAACGGATGAGCGGGTTTTTCTATCTTTTGAACCGGTGCCCGGAATCGAATTCTGAGGGCACCGATGAAATCGCAGCGCCGGTATTTGCTTAGAAACGCCTCTTCCGGAGTTGCGTTTGCTCAGACGTGGTTTTAAAATTTTGGGGCTTAAAGTCAGAAATAAAATAAAATTTGTGCGACAACTTTATTTTATTTCACTTAAGCTGCTTGGAAGCCACTTGAAGCCACTTAAAGGCGGCTTGATCTGAGTTGAACTGGATAGGATGCTATCCAGAAATATCCTACCCCCTTGGTAGGATATTTGTGAGGTGGGGCCCGCACGAGCCCCGCCGTTTCTTTCGCTAAGTAACGCACCCACGAAAACCCGTCAAAGTAACTGAAAAGTCAACCGACGCGTTTTCTTAAATTCTTAACAGACCATTTAATTGAGCGGTTTATTTCGTGAATTAAATGGGCTGTTTCGCTTGTTGAATTAATTCAACGAACTGATGGGTCGTTACTTACGCTTTTGCGTTTGTTGGCATGTTTATAAAATAAGACCAACCTAAAAATCCTTTGAAAGGATTTGAGAGGATCTTTGTTTCTTCATCTCCCCTCCTCGCGAAGAACGCGAAGAATGCGAAGAACGCGAAGAACGCCGGCGACCGGAATTCGACGACGCACACCGTGATCTGCGACGTCGACGAGCTCTACCCGCGACGTTCTTCGGCGACACCTCTTCTTCCGCGGCCGATCCTCGTTCGGCAATTAAGGTGAGAAACGAATCGTTTATTTCTCCTTTTTTTTAATTTCAATAACAACGGATTTAATTAATTAAATCCGTTTATTCTAGATCCGGAGATCATCAGCGCGACGTTTTTCCCGCGGTGCGACGAACGTCCCTTCCGCGACGAGCGATTCCGCGACGACCTCACGTCCGACGACGACAAGGTAGGGGTTTATTTTCTTGATGATTCTTTCCCATGTTTATTCTTTTGAAATAAAGAACCCGATCACGGAACAATTTTAATTTGTTTAAAATTGTTGATTGGTTTTTCCTTTTCCCCCGTTGAGTTTATGACTAACGCGGAGGGTGCGGGTCTAACGAACAAGACCCGGCAACCCTCCGCCGATCTTTTGTTGTGCGGATTTGGCGGACGACGACGAACCGTGCGGCAAGGGCGATCCGTTGATCCCGCAGTGAAGATTGGCCCCCGGGAGGAGCAACGACGCAGACGGGAGGCAAAACGGGCCACCGGAGCAACTCCGGCGGCGCCGGTGGCCGGAGGTGGCGGCGCCCGGCGCGCCGCCGTGGAGGAGTTCCGCTGCGGCTGAAGCCGCGGCGGCGGCGGCCGGTTTCGCGGCCGCGCGGAACCGGGGAGGGACGCGGCGGCCCGGCCGCGTCCGCGTGACAGGCGGCCCCCCCGCGGGGCCGCGTTTTCCTCCAAGCCGCGGGTCAAACCCGCGGCAGTTGCTTCGGCCGCTCGGCCGAAGCCGAGCCGGCCAGTTCGGTCGGACGGGCCGCGCCCAGGCCGGACCGGACCCGGCCTAGCCGGGTCGGGCCGGGTCGGGCCGACCCGGTTCGGGCCGACCCGGTTCGGCCGACCCAGGGGGGGTTCGGGCCGGGTCGCCCCGGGCCCAGAACCCCCGTTTCGGGCCTTCTTTGGTCTTTTGCCCATATCTTGGGCCTGAGACCTCCGATTGACGAACCGTCAGCGGATACGCGATCCTTGGATCGATACGGTCGTTTTGGTATATTAAACTTAAGGTTTCGGAAGACTTTGGGTTCGGCCGGGTTGGTTCGTACACGAAACCAACCGGGCCCTCGGAGCGGAAACGCTCATAACTTGAGCTACGGACGTCCGATCGACGTACCGTCAGCTGTGGTAGTTTCCTCTAAGTGAGACGGAACTTTTGGCATACTCCGCCCGAGGATCGGACACAGGCGGAGTACGGTCGGGTTGGTTTTGCCCTAACAACCAACCGGGCCCCTGGGATGAAAATGCCAATAACTCTCAGACCGGGCGTCCGATTGACGCGCCGTCTGTTGCGTTGAGATCCTGTTGTCGATACGGAGCTTTTGGATACATCAACTTCGGACTACGTGTCAGTTGATGTATCAGCCTCTCGGCTCGTGGAGCGGACCCTCCTAAACGAGCTCGCTATGTGCGGGAACCCTAGCGCTGGCTGTGACTTCGACGGCAGAGCAGAGATCCTCCGTGGACTGCGGCGACGAGAGAGCAGAGATCCTCCGTGGACTGCGACGACGACAGAGCAGAGATCCTCCGTGGACTGCGACGACGGCAGAGCAGAGATCCTCCGTGGACTGCGGCGACGGCAGAGCAGAGATCCTTCGTGGACTGCGGCGACGACTGTGCAGAGATCCTCAGTGGACTGCGTCGACTACCGCACTCAGCGATCCTACGTGGATCAGTGCTGCAGGTTCTGTGTGAGCCCGATCCTATGTGGGTCCTTACTACCGGTTCTGTGTGAGCCACTGCCTACAGGTTCTGTGTGAGCCCGATCCTATGTGGGTCTTTTGCGGGGGTTAGTACCTATCGATCCTTCGTGGGTCCGACGACTTAGATGGATCAGTGATCATCTTTGACGTCATCTGAAAAAGTATACCTGGTTGAGCTGAATCTTATGTTACTCTCCTTTGTGGATTGTGTTGAACTATCCTTTGTGGATTTACTGTTTACTCTCCTTGTGGATTTGAGTCTTGCTTTCCTGTGTGGATTGAGTTGTTCTTGAGCTCGTGAGCAGAGCTAGAAGTGGGGACTTAGGTATATGTATGGGCATATACCTAAGTCGAGTCAGATGTTACTTCGTGATTGCATCTTTCTTTTGTGCTATATCCTTTGTGGATTTCGGGAGACCTTCGGGGGTCTCGGGGTCCTTACTGAGTAGCTTATACTCACCCCTGCACGGGCTATGCCCGCACCTTGTTGTGTTGGATGCAGACGACGGACAGCGCTGATCACGGTTGGGGCGTGGAGCAGGACGGTACCTGGAGGTGGACCACTGGGCGGGACGTGCTCGGAGCGGACGTGGGACCCGAGGAGCCTGGAGGCTATCTGTACCCACCCTTCAGGTGGGATTTCCAGTGGACGACACGAGGCCGCCGTCTTTTTCTTCAGTTGCTGTTCTTTACTTTTTCAGTTGTACTTTACAGTTGGGCTTGTATTTCCGGCCCCCTTTACTTTTCTGCACTTTGTAGTTACTTTCCGCTTGCTGACTCTGTGGTGGTTGTTACTTTTAAAGGCAATTCCTTCCCTGTTTACCGGGATTTTACGCCTTGGTGCTAGTCGCCATCCCCTGGCCTATGGAAGGCGGGCTTGGGGTAGTCACGGCACGGGCCCCGAGGTCGGGTCGTGACACCTTATACATACTTTGACATTATTATAAATATGTTACAACCATATTCATTATTCTATCCATCCTATAAATGAAAAAGTCACCATACGTGCGTACGTACGACTTACCGTCTCCACGTCGTGGCGTAATTTGTTATTCAAACACTTCATTACTTGGATGGGTATAATGATGAGTATAAATGATTTAAATAATAAATATAACATGTTAATGATTATATATATATGATATACCATTCAATTACAAATGATTTCACCATCAATATAATGATATTGTCACTTGTGCATACATAAGAATTACCGTCTCCACGAACGCGATGAGATTCATTCCCCATCATAATAATTCAAGAATAATTTTAATTTTATGATTAAAAATAATGTTTAAATATCATTCTGGATATGAATAAAATATATCCTATATATAACAGACACTACTTATGTAACAAAACATATAAAGGAAAACAAATCAGTTAACAACCAAAACAATGATACTACAAAAATATCATTAACAATGAAATATTAAAAGATCATATATGATATAATATTTATGTATTTGGTTCATGTATAATTTAATAACTTCTATTTCACTATTATAAAAGAGGTTAACCTACCCTATACTAAGGAAAAGTACAAGGTATGGGTTTTCATCTCATTTCTAATTCTCGTGAGATTCATGCTATATTACCACTATTTACTTTTTTGTGGTGAATATACTGCCCATGATTGTATTCTTTGTGTAATATACTTTAATTTATGGGTATTTATATCTTCATTGTATGAAACTTCTTTCATGGGGTGTATGTTTCTTAAGTTACCAAATCGGTAAGGGAATTTCAAATTTCAATTTCCACTTATTGGGATTTACGCATACTTCATTGATTATTTTTCTCCAAGATTATGCATGGAATCACTATTTATTAGTTATATAGTAATTTACACTCCCCTTTCAATGAATATAGCTTCGATACACATAATCACTCCATTGATAAATTCTCACTCCATTGATATGAACTTTTTAAGGGTAATCTTAACTCAATTTCCATTCATTGAGTTAAACACCCAAGTCAATTGTTCTATTTTTACAAGAGTATGTGTGAATTTATCTGATTGATTTATAATGAATATCCAATTATATTGAGTGTATTTATATTTTTCATAAATAATTATTTCATTGATTCATCCATAATTTAAGGATACGGTCTTTATAAGGTATTTCATATCAATTTACATTCCATTGAGACCTCTTTGTAATTATGCACCAATTCAATTTTATATGGTGTATATACTGTCCTTTGAAATATTATGTAGTACCCCCCGGTTTCGGGTACATGACCCCTTTCCACATGTTTTTTTAATTGGTGTGTTTTTAATTGGGTTTCCATACAATAAAGAGTTTCCATAAAATTGAGAGTTTCCTTAATATAGAGAGTTTATATAAAGTTGGTTGTTTATATAATGTGGGTTGTTTCCATAAAGTTGGGTGTTTCCATAAAGTGGGGTGTTTCCATAATGTGGGTTGTTTCCATAATGTGGGGTGTTTCCATAAACTAGGATGTTTCCATAAAAAAATGTGCTTCCATAAAAAGGGTAAAGGTAATGGATGGGAGATTTTGGGGGTTTAATAAGAATTATTGGGACTAAGGTCACACGATCCATACATAGTTGGCCCAAACCGTGTGGTCAAATCTTGCACAGATGTCAAAGCTAGATCCTATTTTCTAAGAGCTTACTCGTTTTTCCCTTTTTATTTCTTTTTGGATTCAAAATGCCCGTAATTCGAGATTACTCCCCCCTAGAAGGATGGAGAACCCTCCCCACATGAGTTGGAGCCTACCTAGAGCCTTCCCTTGGTGATTTTGAGTCCGATTCTTGAGGTATGTCACCATTCTTTCCTGATTTGTCACGTTTTTGTAGATCTTCTTAGATCTACTTCTCCAATATCCATTCTTTCTCATATTTGAACCTATAGTGGGTAGATCTACGTTTTTGGATGCCAAATAATTCAATGTTGAGTCGTGATCTTGCTAGGATAAGAGATCTAAGGCCACTCTTGGAGAATCGACCCGCTTTCATGTGCGTTCTTCGTCTGTCATCAAAGTTTCGTCAAAAACTTCGAGGTAGGTGGATTCACTATCATATACACTTTCTATAATTGATTATATTAGATTCAAATTGGTTTATTGATTTTGAAATTCATGGAAAAATATTCATTTGTGATGATTTATGATTTTTTTGAAATTGTGTGATCTTGGTAAATAGTTGTGTGAAAGGGGGTTTTATTTAAAATGATGATTTTAAATTATGGATTTTCTAGAATTGATAAATGGTTGATGAAAAAGGGGTTTTCAATAGAAATGTTTTTCAATAAAAATGGAGTTTTATTGAAATGGTTTGGAGTTGAAATGTTTTGGCATTGAAATGGTTTTGACAGAAATAGTTTTCAATAAAAAGGTGTTTTTATTGAATGGTTTATTTTGGCTTGATTGTTGGGAATATGTGTTGTGTGTTCATATTACATATATGGGGATTGGTTGAAATATGACCTTATGATCGGTTCCAAAGGTTTAATGGCACATGGGAATTTCATATACGGGGCTTCGTTGAAATACGACCTTGTGCTCGGTGCCAAAAGATTAATGACAAATAGGAAACAATTAACATGTGATGACTTGGTATATCGGTGAGAAACCGCTCATGAGTATAGAACTATCATAGAATAGCATGCATTTTTGGTTGAATGGGTTTGAGGAATGTTTGGGTATGCCGATATAGGGATATTGGGGAATGGTTGTAAAGATTGTTTAGTTATTTTTCTGAAAAAATATATTTTTGGGATAATTTGTTTCAATTGCAGTTGTATGAATTTGGTAATGAATGGTTTTGGAAACTTGTTTATATTTAGTTATAAACTGCTTTTGAGAAATTTATTTATATAAACCATTTTATATAATTGTTTCCAACTATTATATCCTAGTGGCATGAGTAGGGAAGTCATTGGGGAAAACCTACTGAGTTTTATACTCACCCCTACTCTGGCACTTTGGTACTTTTGAAGATGATATCTTCCGGTACAAGGGAAAAGGATATGTTTCACACATGTTTAACAATACCTCGTGATGTTTGGGCTATTCTGAGATTGTGGAGCATAGAGCTTGTGGAGCATGGAGTCTTGAGGTCTTTGGAGAGTCTTGTGTAGTCTATCCGTTGTGTACTTTGATACTTGGTTATTCTTCCGCTGTTGCTTATTTTGATGTGGTTTTGAGATACATGATGTTTTTGAGTTGTATTTCATTTGTTCATGCATCATATAGTGAATGTTTGGTTATGGTTGGTTTGTTATTTGGTTTATTTCTTAAAGGGTAAATTGTCCCCCACTTGTATTTGAAACCATTCGGCATTTATTGCCAGCCTTTTGCATCTTGGGGATGTCGTTTAAGGCCTAGTAATGACCCGTTGTACTCTCAAGACAATGAGAATTGGTGGGTCATTACAAATGGTATCATCTTGTTCGGTTCTTGCCTAACAAGTAGTCATCGATATTCCTAGTTTTGGAGATGAAATCTCTTCTTGTCTATTCCTTGGGTGGGAATATTAGAAAGTAGTAGGATTTTCAGAACATGAAATGTATAGCATAAAAGGACAAAACTAACCCTTTTATACTGAACTCCAAGTTACCAGGGAGTTGGGTAAATAGGTGTTTGGAGACACTTCTAGAATTTTAAAATATCATTGTCATGGATTTATCCAATGAGACGAGCATGACATGCATTTTAGAATAATGAATTCCCACTAGGAGTTCATACATCATTTTGAGGAATGATTTGTGTTGTGAGAAAAAAGTGTTAAATTTTGAAAAAGAATGGAATTGGTTTTCAAATGAAAGATTTTGAAAAAGTGAATTCTTATTGTATTTTGAAAATGGTTTAGTTTTCCAAATTATGTGAAGTGTTTTCAAAAATAGTTGAACATGGGAAAAATGATGTTTTGGAAAATAATGTTGTGACAGTTTATGTGATAGAATTTGAAATGCTAAGCCAATAGTTTATAGAGAGTGATATTAACAGAGTTTGTTGTTTGTTTAGAAAATGGCACCTAGTAGGCATCGTCGAAACCAACCTGAAGAAGTTGCATAGAATGTGGTTGCACCTGAACCACATGTGAACCAAGAGCTAGTTTAGATTATTTTCCATTCTTTTCAAGCTGTGGACATAGGGAACCAGAGGAATGAGCCATGACACGTGGATCATACCATCCAGTTCATGAAGAAAAATCCATATAATTTCCGAGGTGATTCCAAACCTGAGAAGGCGGAGTTGTGGCTATGTAGGATGAATTGTATCTTCGACTTCATCGACACACCAATAGAGATAAAGGTCAAACTGGCGATGTATTTGCTCGAGGATCTTGCACGTCATTGGTGGGATTTAGCGGTGCATGCTAAATTGGATGAAGGACTTACATGGGGGGATTTTGAGGAATTGTTCAAAAAACAATTCTACCCTCACACGTTCAAGATCCAGAAAATGATGGACTTATTCAACCTAAAACAAGAGAGTCTCTCTATCACAGAGTATGAAACTAAGTCCATGAACTTAGTATGCTTTGTAGTAGAAGTTGCTTCAAGAGCCTCTTTGAAGGCACACATATTTGAATCAGGGCTACGACATGATATTCGATCAATGATTGTAGTAATTTTGTATTACAGACTATACAAAGATGGTGAATAGAGAGGCTGTGGCAGAATGTGATATCTCGATATCTATGGGAGGAGGAATGATGATACCTATAGGAAATGGTGGGAACTCAACCACTGGGAACAAGAGGAAAATGGACACCTATTTCCATGGTGCAAGTGGAAATTAGAACAAGACGACTCGATCAGTAAACCTTCCTCCATGAACCCAGAGCAAAGCATGTTGTTTTCAATGTGGTTTGATTGACCTCATAAAGCGAGATTGTATGGAACAACCTAGATCATGTCATAAATTTAACAAGATGGGACATCTTCAGTGCTATTGTCACAGTGCTCCAAGGTCAGGTGTTCAAGACACTTCTCAGCTGTCGCAAGCATCGTATGCTTCGACTGGATGCGGAAAAAAGAATTAGTCTCGTTAGCATAGTAGAGCCAGCCATGGTGATTCTAGAAATACCATGACTCCCCAACCAGGGAAACCTTAGCAAGGAAACAAGCAGAACAATATAGTGAAGAAGCAATTGTATGGAGCTGAGCAGATGATTTTCTATGATCAGGCTAAACCATCTACAGTGAGAGGTACGATACTTTTGAATTATACCTTTGTGAAAGTGTTGTTTGATAATGGTGCATCAAATTCCTTCATTTCTTCTCGTTCTGTTGACTTTCTATGTTTAAAACTGGAAATGATGCCTTATGTTTTGAAACTGCAAACTCATTTTGGTGAAAGAGAATGTCAAGCCTTTGTGTGTAGAGCATGTGATGTAACTGTTGATGGAGTTGGTATAAAATGGGACTTCTCAATTTTGGATATGGATGTCTATGATATAATCATGGGTATGTATTGGCTGACAAAATTCAAGGATCAAATCAACTGTTATAGGAGAACAATTAGTTTCATGACTGAGGACGACATCAAGCATCTCTTTAGAGGAGAGAGGATTGTAAAAAAAAGTGAAAAGAGATTTTTGGCACCAATTGTGGGAACGATATCTTACCAATTGGCAGGGTTGACTTTGGCATCAATGGAAGAGACTGAGGAAAATAGTTTTCCAGTTGTTGTGGATCAATTTCCCAATGTATTTCCCAAGAACTTCTTAGGGTTACCCCCTTTAAGGGAAGTGGAGTTTACGATTGATCTTTTTCTGGGGACTAGTCCTATTTCACTTCCATCTTATAGGATGGCACCAACAGATTTATGGGAATTGAAAGTACAGTTAGAGGAGCTGGAAAGCAAGGGTTTCATTCAACCAAGTACGTCTCCATGGGTAGCACCGATTTTGTTCGTGAAGAAGGAAAATGGAACTCTTCAGCTGCGTGTTGATTATCAAAAGCTTAACCAAGTTACGATAAAGAAAAGATATCCACTTTCATGAATTGATGATATGTTTGATCAATTAAGGAGATCTCAGTGGTTCTCTAAGATTGAATTGCGATCAGGATATCACCAATTGAGAGTTCAAAAAGAAGATATTCCAAAGACAACTTTCAGAAGTAGATATGACCACTATGAATATGTAGTCATGCCTTTCAGTTGAACAAATGCACCATCAGTCTTCATGGAATTGATGAATCATAAATTTAAACAATATCTGGATTCTTTTGTTGTGGTGTTTGTGGATGAAATTTTGTTCTATTCAAAGACAAGGACTGATCATGAGGTGTACTTGGAAACAATGTTACAGATATTGAGAGATCATAATTTGTATGCCAAATTATCAAAGTGTGATTTTTGGATATAGGAACTACATTTCCATGGCCATGTCATTTCTAATAAAGGCATTTCTGTTGATCTTGAAAAGATAGAAGCCATTATCTCTTGGAAACCACTGAAGAATGTGTTCAAGATATGAAGTTCTCTTGGTCTAGCTACTTACAACCGACGCTTTGTGTGTGATTTATCGCGACTAGCTTCACCAATGATAGATTTGAAAAAGAAAAGTGATCTATTCCAATGGACGGAGGAATGTCAAAAGTCTTTCTAGGAACTAAAATTTCAACTTACATCAGCACCTATCTTGATCATTCTAAAATCAGGATAGGGGTATGTGGTGTATTGTGATGCTTCGGGATCAGGGTTGGGTTGTGTTCTCATACAAAGAGATCACATTGTTGCTTATGGTTCAAGACAGTTGAGGGTTCATGAGAAGGATTACACAACACATGATTTAGAGTTAGCTGAAGTCATCCATGCTTTGAAAACATGGAGACATTATCTCTTTGGTGATAAATTTACTGTGTTTACATATCACAAAAGCTAGAAACACATTTTCTCACAGCGAGATGTGAATCTAAGGAAAAGGAGATGGATGGAGTATCTCAAAATGTTTTACTTTGACTTAATGTACACACTAGGGAAAAGAAATTCAGTAGTGGATGCATTGAGTAGAAATTCATATACTCAGTTGGAGAAAGAAGCTTCAGATGAATTGCAGTTGATGTCAGTCTTAGCCGACATTCATGTGGAATGTGAAGACTGAGGTGATGTTGAGGTTTTCTTTTCTGCTATGTTTGTTCCTAATTTAGTAAAAATGATCAAAGAGACACAAACATCTAATGCAGAATGTCTATTTGGAAGTTCAAAACTCAATGTTAGGGAGGCCATTGATGGATGGAAACTTAATGGGGGTTCAATATTTTGTTTCAGAGATCGGATGGTTGTACCTATGGTTTTTCAAAAACAACTCCTTCATGATTACCACCATTAAATATGGGTTGTACATCTAGGTACAAAGAAGATGTATAAGGTGTTGAAGGCGTAGTTTTGGTGGAGAAACATGAAAAGGAAGGTGGCCGAATTCATCTTGCGGTGCCTAACTTGTCAGCTGGTTAAAGAAGATCATCATAGAACAACTTGTATCTTAAAATAATTGCCCATCCTAGTGTGGAAATGAGATCAAATAGGAATGGATTTTGTTATAGGTCTTCCAAGAATGGGTTGTAAACACAATTATATTTGGGTGATAGTGGACCGTCTAACCAAGTCGGCCAATTTCATCCCTATTTGTGAAACTCATATGGTGGAGGATATTTCAAAAATCTATATCTGAGAAGTGGTAAAGAGGCATGGTGTACCAGTGTCAATAGTCTTAGATAGAGATTTTAGGTTCACATCTCATTTCTGGAAATCATTACAACATGCCCTTGGAACTCAGTTGACTATAAGCATGGCATATCATCCTCAGATGGATGGGCAATCTGAGCGAATGATACAAATGTTGAAAGATATGTTACGGGCTTGTGTAATGGATTTTGGTGGCTCATGGGAGGAGAATACACCCTTAGGGGAGTTCTCATACAATAACAGCTATCAAGCCTCGATACGCATGTCACCGTTTGAAGCATTGTATGGGTGTCATTGTCGTTATCCACTATGCTGGGTGGAAATGGGTGAAACATCACTAGTCGGGCCAAGGCTTATCCAAGAAACAATAGAGATTATCCAGTTGATTAGAAAGAGGATGGAGACGGATCAGAATCATCAGGAATCTTAGGCAGATCACCATAGAAGACCATCATCATTCGCTGTGGATGATCATGTCTTCTTGAGAATCTCTCCAAGGCTTGGATATCATCGTTTCGGGAAGCATGTAAAGTTATCTCCTAGATACATTGGACCTTTTGAGATACTAGAATAGCTTACATAGGTGGCATATTGGTTGGAATTACCACCACAGTTTAGTTCAGTGCATAATGTGTTCCATGTAACCCGGTTGAAAAAGTATCACCCTGATCCTGACCATGTGATCAGATGGGTTCATGTTGAGCTAGAACCAGATGAATCATAGGTACATATCCCAATACGGATCATGGATAGATAAGAGAAAGTCTTGCGTGGGGAAATCATCGACTTAGTGTAGGTTTTATGGCAACATGGTCAGATTTAGGAAGAGACTTGTGAACGTGAGAAGGAAATAAAATAGTAGTGGTTGGAACTCTTTTTTTCTATCAAGGGTTTTCTACTTTCTGAGGATAGAAAGACCAATGGTGGGGAGAATTTAATACCCCCGGTTTCGGGTACATAACCCCTTTCCACATGTTTTTAATTGGTGTGTTTTTAATTGGGTTTCCATAAAATAGAGAGTTTCCATAAAATAGTGAGTTTCCATAATATAGAGAGTTTCCATAAAGTTTTTTGTTTCCATAAAGTGGGTTGTTTCCATAAAGTTGTGAGTTTCCATAAAGTGGGGTGTTTCTATAAAGTGGGTTGTTTCCATAATGTGGGGTGTTTCCATAAACTAGGATGTTTCCATAAAAAAATGTGTTTCCATAAAAAGGGTAAAGGTGAAAAACGAGAGATTTTGGGGGTTTAATAAGGATTATTAGGATTGAAAGGAAGGTCGCATGATCCTTATATGTTTTTTCTAACCATGTGGTCAAATCTTTCATAGAGGTCAAATCTAGATATTATTTTCTAGGATCTTACTCATTTTTTCCCTTTATATTTTGTTTTGGCTTCAAAACGTCCCTACATCAAGATTAATCTCCCTAGAAGTCTGTAGAACCCTCCCCACATGAGTTGGATCCAACCTAAAGCCTTCCCTTGTTGATTTCGAGTCCGATTCTTAAGGTATGTCACCATTCTTTCCTGATTTGTCACATTTTTATAGATATTCTTAGATCTACTTATCTGATCTCCATTATTTCTCAGATCTAAACCTATAGTGGGTATATCTACGTTTTTGGATGCCAAATAATTCAATGTTGATTCGTGATCTTTCTATGATAAGAGATCTAAGGCCGCTCTTGGAGAATCGACCTACTTTCTTGTGCGTTCTTCATCTATTGTCAAAGTTTTGTCAAAACCTTCGAGGTGGGTGGCTTCACTCTCATCTCCTCTTGCTAGAATTGATTGTATTAGATTAAAATTTGTTTATTGATTGTTAAATTAATGGAAAAATATTCATTTGTGATGATTTATGATTTTTATGAAATTGCGTGATCTTGGTGAACAGTTGTGAAAAATGGGGTTTTATTCAAAAAGATGATTCTAAATTATAGATTTTATGGAATTGATAAATGGTTTATGAAAAAGGGTTTTTCAATAGAAATGGTTTTCAATAATAATTTTGTTTGATTGAAATGGTTTGGAGTTGAAATGGTTTGGCATTGAAATGGTTTTGACAGAAATAGTTTTTAATAAAAAGGTGTTTTTATTAAAAGGTTTATTTTGGCTTGATCGTTGGGCATGTGTGTTATGTGTTCATATTTCATATATGGGGATTGGTTGAAATATGAAAATTTTCTCGGTGCCAAAAGTTTAATAGAACATAGGAATTGCATATACGAGGCTTGGTTGAAATATGACCTTGTGCTCGGTGCCAAAAGATTAATGGCACATGGGAAACAATTACCTTGTGATGACTTGGTAGATCGACGAGAAACTGCTCATGAGTATGGAACTGTCAAAACGTAGCATGCATGTTTGGTTTCATTGGTTTGAGGAATGGTTGGGTATGCCGATATAGGGATATTGGGGAATGGTTGTAAATATTGTTTAGTTATTTTTCTGGAAAAATATCTTGCTGGGAAAATTGGTTTCAATTTCACTTGTATGATTTTGGTAATGAATGGTTTTGGAAACTTGTTTATATTTAGTTATAAAAAGATTTTGAGAAATTGTTTTATATAAACCAATTTATATAATTGTTTCTAACTCTTCTATACTAGTGGAATGAGTAGGGAAGTCATTGGAGAAAACCTACTAAGTTTTATACTCACCCCTACTTTGGCACTTTGGTGCTTTTGCCGATGATATCTTTTGGGAAAAGGTAAAAGGTAATGTTTCACATGTTTTTAGCACTACCTCATGATTTTTGGGTTGTTCAGAGATTGTGAAGCATGGATCTTGTGGAGCATGGAGTCTTGAGATCTTTGGAGAGTCTTGTGTAGTCTATCCGGTGTGTACTTTGATACTTGGTTATTCTCCCATTGTTGCTTATTATGATGTGGTTTTGAGATACATAAAGTTATTGAGTTGTATTTCATCCATTCATGCATCATATACTGAATGTTTGGTTATGGTTGGTCAGTTATTTAGTTTATTTCTTAAAGGGTAAATCATCCCCCACTTGTATTTGAAACCCTTCTGTATTTATTGCCAGCCTTTGGTATCTTGGGGATGTTGATTAAGGCCTAGTAATGACTCATTGTAATCTCAAGCCAATGAGAATTGGCGGGTCATTACATATTATATCATGAATATCTTTATTCTCATGATATTATAATGTTTTGATTAATGTTATTCCTCAATTACATGTATTCAAGCGTCTGTTATTTTGTTAGGAACTCTTTAACTTAAATATTGTTTTAAATGTTTTAAATATTTATTCTTCTAAATATTTCTCATTAATATCCATGTTTTAAAAATGGTTTTAAGTATTTATTTATATAGACATAAATGTTTTTAAATTAAAATTCCTTTTAAAATTTTCAAAGTGGTATGGGACACTTTGATTCTAAAATCTCTTTTAAATGACTTCTTTGATAAATAGTGTGACATTTAAATGTTTTCAATAAAAAAGGGATATTTCTATCAAATAGTTTTAATGACTATTTTCAAATATTTCAATATCCTTCAATGTATATTATTCTTGATTGAGGTTTATTTATCATAATACAATAATCCATATTGTATTGAATGAGTTATGTTTGACTATGGATGTGCTATTTTTATGACATTCATGGTTTGTGTTTAAAATATTGACATTTCACATGCTAGTTTTAATACGAATCTTTAGGTTATGTTTCACCCTTTCATATGAGGAATGCATTGGACTTAGTAAGTGATTGGTGGAGCCCACTATAGCTCCTCGATGCATCAGTAGATCTCATGAGACAGACTAGTGTCATGACATAAGGCCTTGACAAAATCTTATTTTTAGTATTGGCACAAGGCCTTGACTATGTGGTTATGAAGTCTGGAATTATGCATTCCATCATTAAGAAATTGGATATTGATATTGCATATGATTATTTAACAAGTTGAATATCCATGTGAATAAGTAAATGGCATTATTTTGATTTATATTTTCCATATTATGATAAATTTTATGTTTAAAAGGATTTTTTAGTCTTATACATTACCTTAAATGTTTATTCTTTTTTTATGAATGTTTCCACTATATTTTTATCCTTACTGAGCATCTGATCTCACCCCTTTCTTATGTTTTATTTTTTCCAGGATGCAAAGAAGTATATTAATATTATCCTGCAGAAATAGGCTAAAAAATATAAGAGTGTTCAAAGGGAACACAATGTTGTTTTTTTATTTCATGATGTAATATAAAACTTATGTATGTATCTAGTACTTCCAAGGATACTAAATTGATCGGTCTTTCTGGACATGATTCCTTGTATCATGACAATGTTATGTAATAATGCACCAATTCTGGGTAACTTGGGTCAGGGCGTTATAGTTGGTATCATAGGAAGTTTAGTACAAACCTTGGAAGCTAGATTTAGAAAAAAAACTCTGATTAGGAAACACTGCCCTAAGATAGAAATTGAAGTTTAGTATATATGAACATCCAAAATTTTTGGTAATGTAAATATTATGTGGGTTTTCCAAGTAATACATCATTGTTTGGATACGATCCGGTAGAGGCGGTTCTGGCACAAATGTACCTAAGAGTGAAAACTATGACAAGGAGTTTTGTGCTTAACCCAAGGTATCCTGGTACACGACAATGAGCCTTGCGACACTCTTGGTTATGAAACTCCCAGGGGATATGCTCAGGATAATTCACATTTTCTTTATAAACCGATTTTAAATATTTTAATATAAGATGAGAATAAATAACCTTGGTTAATCCTAAGGTGATTTATATTGAAAATAATGTGTTATGATATTCTCTAAATGATTTTATGGCTCACACTATGATTTCTTTTGTTAGTCGATGTATGGATTCCAAGGAAGTCATTGTAACATTGAACATGATGTACAAGGTGAGAACAATGGTGGAAATGAGCAACGAAATGGAATGTTGATAGGTGTAAAAGATATAGTATTCATGTCGAATCAGTTTTCCAAAAATATGACCAACAACATATATATTAACCAACTCCCAGACTGAACAAAGAAGAGAAAGGTAGTGAATGATAAGAGCTATAGTAGCGGAGACTATGGAGAAAAGAAAGATCAATTTCCATCATACAAGAAATGTGGATGGAGACACCTAGGGAAGTGTCTCAATGTAACAAAGAAATGATTTATGTGTTGGAAATAAGGACATAAAGAAAATAATTGCTGAGAAAAAATGAAGAGTACTATGGAGGAAAATAAAAATGATCCCAAGAATCCATTTACAGTCATTTTCTATAAATATAGTGGACCTGGGAATTACCCGAGTGAATGCCCTATTATATAGGATAATCTCTTGGTCAAGGAAAAAACTATGTGGAAATAAATGGATGGTGAAATGTTTAAAATTATTAGTGCTTTTTGTTGATGAGATTACTTTGGAAGACTTTTCTCTTGTATGTATAACCCTGTTGTTTGTTATGTGAAAATGCCATTTTAGGAAGAATTATCTTTTCTATTGTTGATACAGTTATAAATAACCATTTGGGTTTATATGATCCTTGAATTTGAGGCAATTAAATGTTATTAAATTTTGGGATGAAAATGCGAGGTATGAGATAAAATTTGTTTTGAAATTATGTTATGGTTATTTTGAAGAATTTATCTCATTTTGGGAATGTTATAAAATATATTTTTTGAAAAAGGACAACACACAGACCGTGTGACAACCCGTCGTGTCAGACAATGCGGCGGGAATCAAACACACAACCAAAGTGCGATTGGGATTTATCGCCTACCACTAGACTACATGAAGTCCCTGTAGAGACCCAAATCTTGACGTACATGGACATTAAATTACTTTTTCGGAATACTTAATACATGAAAAAATAGATTCCCAAAGACCGTATTAGTTTAGTGTCTTTGGAGAATCGGAACATAATCTTCTAATCATGGTGAAATATCTTCAACATCTCCCATAAAGATCTTCCCATTTTGGTTTTCTTACCTAAAACCTTTCTTTATATCCTTGGGAAAAGAAAACATAAAAAGGGTGAGCTCAAATGCTCAGTAAGGGTAAACAGAGAGAACATAAAACAATCCATAAACATTTGAATGCAAAAACTTGAACATAAAAACATCAAAATCTTAAGCAAAGAAATAAATCTTGGAAGTAAGTAAGGAATATATCATAAAGGAACATAAATCATGATAAAATATCATGGGAATAAAACATGTGGTTGTGGAAACCATTAAGAACATGATATGATTTCCATAGTAGCCAAGACATTTCTGCCAAGACCATCTTAGTGGACAAAGTCCCTTTCTGAATCGAGTTCACTCCTCATTCTAGTCCTGTATCACTGAACCAGATTAACTTACCGTTACAGCCATGTCTATCTAATGATATATAAATCTTTACCCAATTCATTGGAGGGAGATATAGGTCTCTCCCATCTCATAATGAAATCATTCATTCATGTGCCACAAAATCATAAATCATACATCATAGCATAACCCATGTAATAGAATGAGATTCTTAAACATCATGCCATCATAACATAATCCATATAAAAAAATAGATATCATTTCATCATAAGAAGAATCAAACCATGTAAATAATTTATACATTATACCTGATACATAAACATATTAAATAATGTCATTTTAGATGGAAAATAGTTTTGATAAAACACTTGAAATGAATTTTTGAGGAAAATACCCTTTCTTATTAAAAATCATTTCATTTTCACAAAATGCCATGAAATTTTAAGAGAAAAGGGTTTTTTTGAAAATAATAATGAAATATTGTAGAGGAATCTTCATGAAAATGAGGCGTTATGAAATCGTAAAAATCCGTTCACGCTGTATAAGTTAAAAATAGCATTCTCCTCGTACTTTTGTCAGAAAAGTCAAAAAGTTCCTCATGTGGTAAACAAAAGTAAGATTCCTTTCATAAAATGTGGTAAAATTAAAAAACGGGTAAAAAGGCCATTAAACATACATGAATTTTTTTTATAAAATAGGGACATGGATGATAACAAAAACCCCAGTAAATACTTACGAATAAACAATCTCTGATAAGAGCGAGATTGGAATAGTAATCCCTTACCTTATGTACAATATGATTCATATGTATCCTAACCTCCTGTATAATGATTTAAATAATGTCATTGAATTATTACAGAACCATATTCATTGTTATGATATCATATATGGTTTACTTATGACTTTATATTGCCCGTTCTTTTGTAAATTCGATGTAAAAGCAGCGATTTGGGTAAAATCATTTCATTTATTGTACGTGTTTCGACTTGTTGTTCTCAATATTATTACTTATATCCTGATATACATAATTCTAGAATTTAAAACATGATTTATATATAATATATATTCATCATATACATATATATATGATAGATTATAAATGGAATGAAATACACTGTTCATGGAGACGGTATGCCGTACGTACGCATGAACGCTGTTTTCGTTTCCTTATTGAATTGAATTAAATTGAGTAGATGACATACATATATATATATACATAAATACAGTATCATTATTATGTCATATATTTAAATATTATTCATTATATATACTTTATAATCATTCATGAATGGTTAACATGGAGAATGAATCTCATCGCGTCGTGGAGACGGTAGTCCGTACGTACGCACGAGCGATGATATCATTCCCATGATTGTGGAATTGTATTTAAGTGTATGTATAATATTTCAGAATCAATAAAACTTTACAATAATCATATATAGTTATTTATTTACACCATTATACCCATCCAAGTAAGGTGGTGGTCGAAAACAGATTTCACCACAGCGTGGAGACGGTATTCCGTACATACGCACGCGCGGTGATTTCGTTTTCTGTAGGATGGATAGAAGGTGAAATAGGGTTGTTTAATATTTATAATAACATATAAGTATATAATTAATACTGATGTTATTACTTTATAATGATACAATTAAAGAAGAAGAAGTAGAAGAAGAAAGAAAATCGAGAGAATCAGAAGAAGAGATTACCTCTTCTTCGACGCACCTCCTTTAAGCTTCCTCTTAAAGAAGTAGAGTTGGTATTTTGAGAAGAGAAGAACCTATAGAATATTTCTAGGGAAGTGGAGAAGAGAAATTGGCAGGGTTTTTCTGAGATTCAAGTCTCAAAAAGGTGTGAAGAGATGAGGGAAGGGGTGCCCTTTTTATAAGGGAGGAGAGGAGCACCTTTGGAAAAACGTAAAATATTATTTTATTATAAAGTAATATTCGGTTTTTAATAGCTCCAAATTTATTTATTTCTATTATAAGGTATGTATGGGTCTAAATAATCTCAACTTATAGGTTTTAGACAAGTTTAAGTTACTATTTTAACCTCATCTTTTAGATTTAACTCTAAGTTAAATAATTTAACTTTTACCGTGTCTTTTTGTTTTCTTAAACTATATGGTTAATAAACTTAATATAACAAGAGAAAAGAACCCCAAGTGGTTCATTATTAATATATATATCCTTATCTAAGTTATTTTACCAAACCTTATATTTTTAGGAATAAAATAACAATTAATAATATAATATTTGTTTTAAAAACTATTTTATGTCAATTTTGACACTATTTGGTATTTGATTTTTCTGAAAATCATAACATCATGGTTAGTTCTAAAAAAGTTAATTAAATAAATAATAACATTTCATATTAACCTATAATATTAGTTTAATTCATAAAATGTCTAAAATTACATTTATTTGGGTATTTATAACATCAATTATGTTAATATTTCATTAATAAGGTAATTACTGCATCATCATTGTGTCATAAATAAATTAAATTATTTAATGTATAAAAATTATAAATAAAATACCATTATTTAGGAAATATTTTTTATCTTTCTAATGAATATTTATAGTCGAATTTATCTTATGTATAACCCTATATTAAAAATGTTTTACTTATTAAACTTTGATTTTAACTATTTTAACTCTTTTTAAAATAAAATAATAATAAATGTCCTAATATAATCCAAGTGGACCTAAATGATAATATTATATTACTAAGGTTATTTTTGGTCTAATTATACTTATCCAATAGAATTATGACATGTGTTAGGGTAATAATAATACCATTTTTACCCTTAATTACCCTATTTACTTTTAACCGTGGTAAATAAAAGTAAAAAGATACTATTCAAAAAAAATTATTTTTATCTTATTGAACCACACCTTAATCCTTGATATTAACCGTGTCTCTCAGATTTTTTAAATTCCACTCACATAAGAAGTAAAATTATGTTTTATGTAAATTTGCAAAAAGCTCTTATGAGGTAGGTAAAAGACGGTGGAAAGTTCAATAAAATTTTTATATATCTAAAATTATTATAAAATGACTCCAATGAATCACATTGAACTTATATTGGTATTATGTATCAATTTTTACCTAAAATAAATTTAAATAAAATAAATAATTATTTAAATAAAAAAAGTCGGTTTTTAAATAGTAACCCAGTGTTTTCACTATTTATCAAAAATTGAAAGTTTTTAGAAAAATACCAAAAATTCACCCTAGGCTAATTTCGATACTCCGAAGCCAAAAATGATGTCTATTTTGAAATATAAAATTTATAAAATTTCAAAAATTGGGTATTACTATTCATAATGGCTAGTTTGTGTAATATTTTAATAACATATTGTTGTTTAGTGAAGCTCGGTATTGCGTACAACACACGCTATCGCGAAAGGTCGTGATTTTGTGTAATTTAAGCCATGTTAGGATTGCGTGTAGTGCAAGACTCCTTTGTTGTTGCGTGTAACATAATGCAACAATATTTCATTTATACATTGAATATATATATATACACTCAATTTTGCGCAGAATAACTACTATCAAACGAACATGAAATTGTGTGTAACACGATCCAAGAATATTGTTGCTTATACTGCAAGCTAATACGGTGTTATTTATAATGCAAGATAATCTTGGTGTAGCGTACAACAAAAGACATCAAATAAATTAAAAAGAAAAATTCTCATAAAATCTCGGGTTGTTACATTCTACCCCCCTTAAATGAATTTCACCCTTGAAATTCGTCGGGGTTATAAATGGTTTTCTACTTGAAAGTTTCTTTAATTGAAACCCACATTGTAAAATGGAATACCAAAACTTAACTTTAAAAACAAAAGTATGAAATGTAAAGGTTACCCAAATTAACTAATCACTGGGTTTCCACATAGGAGAACATAGGTGAAAATATGGATATGGAAGAGAAATCTAACCATAAAGTTCTGATAGAGTGGTAGAGAACATGGCTATGAAAAATACAACAATCACAAAGCCATAAATTTGTGACGATCTAAGGTACCATCTGATTCATCGTATATGAGGACAGTAGGACAACATTTTTGGTTTTCAAGATCATTTCCCTAAAGTTAAATAATTAGAAGAAATACTTACTTTATTTCGGTACAATCTCACCGTTGTTCGTGCCTTGTACAATTTCCACTTCATCTCTTAAATAAATGAAGTTGAATTTTTCATTCTTGAAGTGTTAGTAGATCATGTTATAGAATGATGGGTCATTCTATCTATTGCAAACAAAAGGTTAACAAAAGTTATAAGTCCATCTTATGGTGAGATTAATTGTATATGGTTCCAAAAATGGACTTATACTTCATCTATCATAGCGCTTAATAAAATAAAACTAGTTTCTACTAACCGGGGACTTCCTGTAGTCCAGTGGTATGCAATAAAGGCCTATCGCACTTCGGTTGTGGGTTCTATTCCCACAGCCTTGTCCGACGTGACGGGTTGTCACCCGTCCTGCAGATTGTCCTTTTTCTAAAACTACAATATTATAACATTACAAAAATAATTTTGAAAAAAAAGTTCTAGCCTTAAACAATAATATTTGATGGCCGACATAACCCTTTCCAATCTTTAGACTTATCCAAAATAGATCTGTCAAATCTCATAGTATAAAGAAAACGATTACTAGAAAGGTCACATAACAATAACTTGAATACCATAATTTATCATACGATATATCTTGTTGGTCACATTCCAAACATGTGAATTCTTTAATCATGTATTCTCTTGAAAAATGAATACACATTGAACCTTAGTGAAAACATGAATGCAGTTAAAAGTTAACTCTTTCCACATACCAAAATCCCAAAAATTCTATATACTCAAACCATGATATCACTTAGTCCTTATATCAATCATGAGCTCATGAATACTATCAAACATATTATTTTTTCCTTATCCATTCATTATGCGCATATCATCTTCTTTCCAAAAATATCTAAATAATATTTCATGGTTACCGGTACCATTCAACATATACTTTCAAATACTTTAGGAAAAAAATAGTGCAACAATACTTAGATGATTCTTTATTCCATAGTACCATTAACTATACAACATAAATCTTGATAAACATATATCATTCCATTACCTTATTAAACCATTGACCAAGCTTCAACACTTCCTTCATCTCATATATCATTTGTAGTCTCCTCATCATCATCCACATAAATACTACCCATATGACCATGATGACTCTCTTCATGAGATTTTCCCTTAGGGCATTAGTTTGCATAATGTCCATACATTCCACATTTAAAACATCTAATCATTGTTGATGTCGTAGCAATACCATTATCCTTCTCCATGGTGTTAACTGAACCTTTTCCTTTGCACTTATTGCATTTGTTCCCTTCTTTTCTTCACTCAAATCATCTTCCAGTTACTTTGAAACATTCTCCTTGATGCCTCTTCCCACATGATTTACATGAGAGAAATTTAACTTTCTTTCCTCTATGATCATCATGAAACTCCATCTTTCTCTTATTAGCTGAGTCAGGAAACTTACCAAAGTTGAGATTATTGATCATGTTATGAGATTGATTATTAGGCATAATAACGATGTTTGGACTTCCAAATCCCGTTTAATTTGGTTGCTCATGAAGAATATCATTCCATTGTCCATCATATCCTCCATTACCGTGAATCTTCCCATTTCCAGCCATTTTATAAATCCCAAAAAGAATAGTGTGAGAGGAAAAAATCATACTAAGAAAACAACATAATAAAGGGGGAGTACCTTCAATATCTTATATCTTAGGTTAAATTATAAGATCGTTACCATAATTCTAGGACTATAACCTATACGTATACTTATCCTTAGGGTCATCCCTAGACAAACCTTAGAAATATTTCTAGGGATTTTACTAAAGTTTTCACATCCTAGTTACCAATGGTTAACTAAACCTTTGCTCTGATAACAAATTTAGAGACCCAAATCTTGACGTACATAGACATTACATTACTTTTACGGAATACTTAATACATGACAAAAACAGATGCCCAAAGACCGTATTAGTTTAGTGTCTTTGGAAACTTGGAACGTAATCTTCAAATCATGGTGAAAGATCTTCAACATCTCCCATAAAGATCTTCCCCTTTTGATTTTCTTACCTAAAACCTTTCTTTATATCCTGGGGAAAAGAAAACATAAAAAGGGTGAGCTCAAATGCTCAGTAAGGGTAAGCACAGAGAACATAAAACAATCCATAAACATTTGAATGGAAAAACTTGAACATAAAAACATCAAAATCTTGAGCAAAGACATAAATCTTGGAAGTACGTAAGGGATATATCATAAAGGAAGATAAATCATGATAAAATTGCATGGGAATAAAACATGTGATTTTGGAAACCATTAATCACATGATATGATTTCCATAGAAGCCAAGGCATTGCTGCCAAGACCATCTTAGTGGATAGAGCCCCTTTCTGAATTGAGTTCACTCCTCGTTCCAGTCCTGTATCACTGAACCAGATTAACTTACCATTCCAACCATGTCTATCTCATGAGATATAAATATTTACCCAATGCATTGGAGGGAGATATAGGTCCGACCCATCTCATAATTAAATCATTATTTCGTGTTCCACAAAATCATAAATCATACATCATAGAATAACCCATGTAATAGAATGGGATTCTTAAACATCATGCCATCATAACACAATCCATATAAAAAAATGGATATAATTTCAACAAAAGAAGAATCAAACCACATAAATAATGGATACATTATATGTGAAACATAAACATATTAAATAATGTTATTTTAGATGGAAAATAGTTTTGATAAAACACTTGAAATGAATTCTTGAGGAAAATATCCTTTCTTCTTCAAAATCATTTTATTTTCACAAAATGCCATGAAATTTTAAAAGAAAAGGGTTTTGTTGAAAATAATCATGCAATCTTATAGAGTAATATTCATGAAAATGAGGCGTTATGAAACCGTAAAAATCTATTCACGCCGTATAAGTTAAAAATAACATTCTCCTCGTACTTTTATCGGAAAAGTCAAAAAGTTCCTCATGTGGTAAAAAAAAGTAAGATTTCTTTCATAACATGTGGTAAAATTAAAAAAATGGTTAAAAAGGACATTAAACATACATGAATTTTGTTTTATAAAATAAGGACATGGATGATAATAAAAACCCCAATAAGTATTTACGAATAAACAATCTCGGATAAGAGCGAGATTGGAATAGTTATCCCTTACCTTATGTATAATATGATTCGTATGTATCCGAACCTCCTGTATAATGATTTAAATAATGTCATTGACTTCTTACAGAATCATATTCATTGTTATGATATCATATATGGTTTACTTATGACTTTATATTACCCGTTCTTTTGTAAATTTGATGTAAAAGCAGCGATTTGGGTAAAATCGTTTCATTTATTGTACGTTTTTCGACTTGTTGTTCTTAATATTATTACTTATATCATGATTTAATTAATTAAATAATGTAAAAAATGATTTATATATAATATATATTTAGCATATACATATATATATGATAGATCGATAAATGGAATGAAATACACCGTTCAGGGAGACGGTAGGCCGTACGTACGCATGAACGCTGCTTTCGTTTCCTTATTGAATTGAATGGAATTAAGTAGATGACATACACACACAAAAACACACACACATATATATATATACATAAATCCAGTATCATTATTATGTCATATATTTCAATATTATTAATTATATATACATTATAATCATTCATGAATGATTAACATGGAGAATGAATCTCATCACGTCGTGGAGACTGTAGTCCGTACGTACGCACGAGCGATGATATCATTCCCATGATCGTGTAATTGTATTGAAGTGTATGTATAATATTTCAGAATCAATATCACTTTACAATAATCATATATAGTTATTTATTTACACCATTATACCCATCCAATTAAGGTGGTGGTCGAAAATAGATTACACCACGGCGTGGAGACGATATTCCGTACGTATGCATGCGCGGTGATTTCGTTTTCCGTAGGATGGATAGAAGGTGAAATAGGGTTGTTTAATATTTATAATAACATATCAGTATATAATTAATACTTATGTTATTACTTTATAATGATACAACTAAAAAAGAAGAAGTAGAAGAAGAAAGAAACTCAAGAGAATCGGAAGAAGAGATTACATCTTCTTCGACACACCTCCTTTAAGCTTCCTCTTAAGGAAGTAGAGTTGGTCTTTTGAGAAGACCAGAACCTCCAGAATGTTTATAGGGAAGTTTATAAGAGAAATGGGCATAGGTTGTATGATCTTCAAGGCTGAAAAGGGTGTTAAGAGAAGAGGGAATGAGTTCCCTTTTTATAAGGGAGGAGAGGGGCACCTTTGAAAAAAATTAAAATATTATTTTATTATAAAGTCATATTCGGATTTTAATAGCTCCAAATAGATTTATTTCGAAGATGAGGTGGGTATGGGTTGAAATCATCTCAACCAATAGGTTTTAGAAAAGTTTATGTTACTATTTTAACCTTATCTTTTAGATTTAACTCTAAGTTAAATAATTTAACTTTTACCGCGTCTTTTTGTTTTCTTACACTATATGGTTAATAAACTTACTATAACAAGGAAAAAGAACCCCAAGTGGTTCATTATTAATATATATATTTTTATCTAAGTCATTTTACCGATCCTTATATTTTTAGGAATAAAATAACAATTAATAATATAATATGTTTTTAAAAACTATTTTTTGTCAATTTTGACACTATTTTGTATTTTATTTTTGTGAAAATCATAACAGCATTTTTAGTTCGAAAAAAGTTAATTAAATAAATAATAACAGGTCATATTAACCTATAAAATTAGTTTAATTTATAAAAAGTCTAAAATTACATTTATTTGGTTATTTATAACATCAATTATGTTAATATTTTATTAATAATTTAATCACTGCATCATCATTGTGTCATAAATAAATTAAATTATTTAATGTCTAAAAATTATAAATAAAACACCATTATGTAGGAAATATTTTTATATTTATAATGAATATTTATAGTTGAATTTATCTTATGTATAACCCTATATTAAAATTTTTTTACTTATTAAACTTTGATTTTAACTATTTTAACTCTTTTTTAAATAAAATAATAATAAATGTCCTAATCTAATCCAAGTGGACATAAATGATAATATTATATTCCTAAGGTTTTTTTGGGTCTAATTATACTTATCCAATAGAATTAGTACATGTTTTAGGGTAATAATAATATCATTTTTACCCTTAATTACCCTATTTACTTTTAACCGTGGTAAATAAAAGTAAAACGTCACTATTCACCAAAAATTATTTTTATCTTATTGAACCAAATTTTACTCCTTGATATTAACTATGTATCTCTGATTTTTGAAATTACACTCATAGAAGTGGTAAAATTAAGTTTTATGTAAATTTGCAAAAAGATCCTATGAGGTAGGTAAAAGACGGTGGAAAGTTCAATAAATTTTTTATATATCTAAAATTGTTATAAAATGACTCCAATGAATCACATTGAACTTATATAGGTATTATGTATCAATTTTTACCAAAAATAAATTATTATTTAAATAAAAAAGTCAGTTTTTAAATAGTAACCCAGTGTTTTCAGTATTCATCAAAAATTGAAAGTTTTCAGAAAAATACAAAAAATTCACCCTAGGCTAATTTCGATATTCTGAATCCAAAAATGAAGTCCATTTTGAAAGATAAAATTTATAAAATTTCAAAAATTGGGTATTACTATTCAAAACTGCTAGTTTGTATAATATTTTAATAACATATCGTTGTTTAGTGAAACTCGGTATTGCGTACAACACACGCTATCGTGAAAGGTCGCGATTGCGTGTAATGTAAGACAAGTCAGGGTTGCGTGTTGTGCAAGGCTCCTTTGTTGTTGTGTATAACAGAATACAACAATATTTCATTTATACATTGAATATATATATATATACACTCAATGTTGCGTAGAATAACTACTATCAAACGAACTTGAAATAGTGTGTAACAGGATCCAAGAATAGTGTTGTGTATACTGCAAGCTAATACGTGTTGCGTATAGTGCAAGATAATCTTGGTGTAGCATACAAAAAAAGACATCAAAGAAATTAAAAAGAATAATTCTCATAAAATCTCGGGTTGTTACAGTCCCTGATTAGTGTGACTAATTATTTTTAGTTAGATGATTTTTTTGATCAATAATAAGTTGATTTGGGATCTTATGTATTATTAAATGGATATCCTTAGTATAGGAAAACTATTTGGCAATTAAGTTGTAAATTTTATTTTGGAAGATGTTCGCTCTGTTGGGAACACTATATGCCTAAGGAAAGTAGAATACTATGGGATTTCATTTGAGGAGTTATGGTGGATTTTTATCTATGGTTTTATTATGGATTTATGGAAATTTGGGTTATTTATGGAAATGATTAACCTATCATAGAGAATATGTGATTAGGTTAATTACTTTTAAGTATGTGATTTTAAGAGTAGTCGATGTTATTTAGAGATATAATTTAACGTGGAAAACTACATAATCAAATTCTTTTAAGTTTTGGGTTTCAATATTAGTTTGGATTATATTGAAGGATTTTAAGGTCAATTTTTTATTGAATGGTATTTATTGAACTTTCGGTATTATTGGTTTAATTTTAGAAATTAAGATTATTATTTCTTTCTCTAAAGGAGTATCCATTTTTTGGATCATCTGATCTTGTATTAACCATTTTGGTTTTGGTTAATCTCTAAATACAAGGTAAATATATAGTTTATACTTTGTGGATTATGTGATTTTCTTGAAGTTGATTCTAAAACTTTAGGTGTGACCAAGTCATCTTGAATACTCATCATTTAAAAAAAGATGTTTTAGTGGTAGAAATTTATTAAAGGATGAAACTCTACTTAAAAAGTAAGTATATATCTTTAGGTTGTTAGTCAATCTCATAAATAAATTCCTCAACTTTATGAAATGGAACTTAAAACAAAAAAAGTTGTCCATTTACTTTTCCTACTGGGAATCTAATTTCCGTTTATCCCATCACAATTTTTTGTTTTTCTTGTTGTTAAATTTCTCCTGATCATGTTTTCTATCACTCTCCATCAGAACTTGACACTTAGTTTATCTTCCATATCCATGTTTTCTTACATGGGATCCCAGTATGGGTTATCTTGGGTGACCTTTGTACTTCTCTTTCTTTCTTTTAAAGTGATAGTTTTATTGACTATTTTTATGATATGGGACTTTCTATGAAGTTCCTAATACAAATTTTAAAATTTAAAGGATGAAATTTCTAAAAGGGGGAAGAATGTAACACCCCAAGATTTCATAGTAAGTTATTTTCTTTAATGTAATTCAATAGCTTGAGCTACATGCAACACCGAGTTCGAGCGTACCACGACTTACCAAACTAGCCGTTCAAAAAGTGGTTATGAATAGTATTAATTGAATTTTAAATTTTATATACTCCATATAACTTTAAAATCTATATTATTTGTTTCTTAGACATAATATAAGAACAAATTTATTTTTTTCAGATAAAAGAAGTATTTTTCAAAAAATAAAAATTTACCGCCTTTTAATGGAAAACACTTTTTAAATCCAATATTTGACACTTTTATATATAAAATTTAATGAAATTAAATTCTTCTTTAGAATCGGGACTTAAAAATTTCTTTTGAATAAATTTTTGGTACTTTTCTGATAACTTTAATATTTTGATGAATACTGAAAATACTAAATTTTAATTAAAAAAAACTTTTTTAATCGAAATAATTTATATTGTCAAATTATTAATGTGAATAGTTTTTAAGTATAATTAGACTATATTTTTATTATTTAATACAATTTAGTTCATTATAAGTAATTTCACATTTAAATTTGACATAAACACATGTCAATCTTTCGATATTTTTTACTTTTTAAAAAACTCTCTTTTTGGTTTTGACAACGGGAATTAATTTTCAATTAATTAATGCAAATTATATGTTTTTAATTTGGTAAAATAGAATTATTTTTTGAATTCGGAATATCAAAATTATCTTAGGGTGAATTTTTGGTATTTTTCTAAAAACATTCAATTTTTGATGAATAGTGAAAAACAATGCGTTATTGTTTAAAACAAAATTTTTATTTAAATAATTATTTATTTTATTTTTTTAAGTAAAAATAGATACATAATACCTATATATGTTCAATGTAATTCATTGGAGTCATTTTATAATAAGTTTAGATATATAAAATTTTGTTGAAATTTTTACCGTCTTTTAGCCGCCTTCTAGGAGCATTTGAAAATTTGCATAAAACATAATTTTACCGCTTCTGTGAGTTGAATTTCAAAAATACAAGAGACATGGTTAACATCAGTAAGTAAAATGTGGTTCAATAAGATGAAAATAATTTTTGGTGAATAATAACTTTGGACTTTTATTTACCACGGTTAAAATTAAACAGGGTAATTAAGGGTAAAAATGATATTATAGTTCCCTAACACATGTCCTAATTATATTTGATAAGTATAATGTGACCAAAAAAACCTTAGGAATAAAATATGATCCTATTTGGTCCACTTTTATTGGATTAGGACATTTATTATTATTTTATTTAAGGAAGAGTTAAAAGTGTAAAATTAAAAGTTTAATAACTAAACCATTTTTAATATATGGTTACACATAAGATAAATTTGACTATAAATATTCACTATAAATATAAAAAGATTTAATACATAATGGTATTTTATCTATAATTTTTAGATATTAAATAATTTACTTTATATATGACACAATGATGATGCAATAATTATCTTATTAATGTAATATTAAAATAATTAATATTATAAATAAACAAATAAATGTAATTTGAGACTTCTATTGAATTACACTATTTTTTAGGTTAATATGAAATTTTAGGGTTGATTAAATAAATTTTATTTGAAGTGATAAAGTTTTTATGGCTTTCAAAAAAATCAAATACTAAATAGTGTCAAAATTAACATAATTGAGTTTTTAAAACAAATACTATATTATTAATTGATATAATATTCCTAAAAATATATGGTTTGGAAAAAGGACTTAAATGAGGTTATATATATTAATACGGAACCACTTGGGGTTCTCTTGGATTGTTATAGTAAATTTAATAACCATATAATATAAAAATACAAAGAGACATGGTAAATGTCAAACTATTTAACTAAGAGTTAAATCTAAAAGATAAGGTTAATATGATTACCTAAACCTGTATAAAACCTATTGGTTGAGAGGTTTTCGACCCATACCCACCTTATCCTTGAAATAAATTATTTTTGAGCCATTATAATCTGAAAATTATTTTATTATAAAATAATATTTCAAACTTTTCCTAAAGTACCCCTCACCCCTCTTATGAAAGGGAACTTCCCCTTCTCTCAAAATAACACCTCCAAATCCATTTGGCTCCACCATCCCCTGCCAACATATCCTCCAAAAATCCCTCAAATCAACCTAGATTCCTTAATTTGATCATGAATCCAACCTAAGGAGCCCTTTTGATCAACTCAAAAGGAAACACCCAAAGAATAGGTAACAATTTCACCACCCTCTTTCAAGTTCTTTTCTTCTTCCACTTCCTCTATTTTTTTTTGTTTCCATTCCAAAATAATAAATCCAGTACCTTCTAAATACTCTGATGTTATTATAAATATTTTACAACCATATTTATTATTCTATCCATCCTATAAATGACAAAGTCACCATATGTGCGTACGTATGGCTTACCATCTCCACATCGTGGTGTAGTTTGTTATTCAAACACTTCATTACTTGGATGGGTATAATAATGAGTTTAACTGATGTAAATAATAAATATAACTTTTTAATTATTCTGTATATATTATATACCATCCAATTACATTTTATTTCACCATCAATATAATGATATTGTCTCTCATCTGTACGTACGACTTACCGTCTCCACGAACGTGATGAAATTCATTTACCATCGTAATCATTCAAGAATAATTTTCATTTAATGATTAAAACTAATGTTTAAATATAATTCTAGATATGAATCAAATACAGCCTATACATAACAAACATGAATTACATAACAAAACGTATAAAGTAAAATGAATTAGTTAATAACAAAAACAATGATACTACTGAAATATCATTAACAAAGCAATATTAGAAGATCATATATGATATAATATTTATTTATTTGGTTATTTTATAATTTAATAACTATGATTTAAACATTATACAGGAGTTTAAACTACCCTATACTAAGGAAAAGTACAAGGAAAGTGGTTTTCATCTCACTTCTTATTCCCGTGGGATTCATACTATATTTCCACTATTTCCTTTTGTGTGGTGTATGTACTTCCCACGATTTTATTCTTTGTGTAATATAATTTAATTTATGGGTATTTAAATCTTAATTGTATGAAAATTATTTGATGGGGTGTATGTTTCATAAGTTACCAAATCAGTAATGGAATTTCAAATTTCGATTTCCACTCATTGGGTTTTACGCATACTTCATTGATTATTTTTCTCCAAGATTATGTGTTGAATCACTATTCATTATTTATTTAGTAATTTACACTCCCATTTATGTGTATATACATTTTATACACATAATAACTCCGTTGATAAATTCACAATCCATTGATATGAACTTTTCAAGGGTAATCTTAAACTAAATTTCCATTCATTGAGTTAAACATCCAAGTCATTGGTTTTATTTTTACAAGAATATGTGTGAATTTAATATGATTGATTTACAATGAATATCAAATTATATTGAATGTATTTATATTTTTCACACATACTTATTTCATTTATTCACCCTTAATCTAAGGATACATTCTTTAGAAGGTATTTCGTCTCAATTTACAATCCTTTGAGACCTCTTTGTCGTTATGTACCAATTCACTTTTATAAGGTGTATATACTATCTTTTGAAATATTATATCATGAATCTATTTATTCTCATTATATTATAATGTTTTTAATAATGTTATTCCTCAATTACTTGTATTCAAGAATCTCTTATTTGGTTAGGAACTCTTTAACTAAAATATTGTTTTAAATGTTTTGAATATTTATTCTTCTAAATATTTATCATTAATATCCATGTTTTAAAAATGGTTTTAAGTATTTATTTATATGGACTTAAATGTTTTGAAATTAAAATTCCTTTTAAAAGTTTTAAAGTGGTATTAGACACTTTGATTCTAAAATATCTTTTAAAAGACTTCTTTGATAAACAGTGCAACATTTAAATGTTTTCCAGAAAAGGGGGATATTTCTCTCAAATAATTTTGTTGACTATTTTCATCTATGTCATCATAATTTAGTGTATATTATTCTTTATTGAGGTTGATTTATCAAAATAAAATCATCCATATTGTATTGAATGAGTTATGTTTGACTGTAGATGTGCTATTTTTATGACATTCGTGGTTTGTGGTTAAAATATTGACATTTAATATGCTAGTTTTAATATGAAAGTTTAGATTATGTTTCACCATTTAATATGAGGAATACATTGGACTTAGTAAGTGATGGGTGGAGCCCAATATATCTCCTTGATGCATCGGTAGGTCTCATGAGACAAACTAGTGTCTTGGCACAAGGCCTTGACAAAATCTTATTTGTAGTCTGGGAACAAGGCCTTTACTATGTGGTTATGAAGTCTAGAATTATGCATTCCATCATAAGAAATTGTCTATTGATATTTCATGTGATTATTCGACTAGTAAAATATCCATGTGAATAAGTAAATGCATTATTTTAATTTATATTTTCTATATTATGATTAAGTTTAAGTTTAAAAGGCTTTTGTTTTAGTCTTATAAATTGCCTTAAATGTTTATTCTTATTTATAAAAGTTTCCGCTATATTTTTATCCTTATTGAGCATCTGAGCTCACCCCTTTCTTATGTTTTATTTTTCCCATGATTAAAATAAGTATATTACGATTAACCTACAGGAATAATCTAAAAAATATAAGAGTGTTCAAAGGGGGCATAATGCTGTTATTTTATTTCATGATGTAATGTAAAACTTATGTATGTATCTAGTAATTCCAAGGCTACTAAACTGATCGGTCTTTTGGGACATGATTCCTTGTATCATGCCAATGCTATGTAAGAATGCACCGATTCTGGGTAACTGGGGTCGGGTCATTACATTAAGTGTTCTTGATGGATCTTTTGGGAAGAAAAAAACATAAAGGTTGTAGTTAAGGGTATTTGGAAGGAATTTGATTAGATCTTAATTGTGCTAAAGTTATCAAGTTGGGTGGATAAGTGATTAGAGGATTCTCCCTTTTATAATTGATAGGATTGGCACTCTTGTAAGCACCATAAACTTAAAATAATATAATATCATTTTCATGGGAAAGTGGAAACGAAACATAAAAGTTTCAATGATAATATAATATATCTTAAAAATAAACTAAACCAATCATATTTTACATATTTTATTGATATTTAAAGATTTATATCTTAGGTTAAACCCACTTTTTAACACATTTAACCCATTATAATGGTGAAAAACTTTAACCATTATAAATTATTTCTATAAACAAAAATTATGTTAATTTTTTTTACATAATATTGATTATTATGACTCCAAATATGGAATATATTTTATAATATTCCATTCCAAGGGTGGTGAAAATTACTTTTATTATAAGTTCAAAAAATTCAACGTAAAATAGTTTTTTGAAAAATGACTTTTTAATCACAAAAATTATTTTACACCAAAATCAAGAATAGAATTGATTTTCATTAAAATTATTATTTTATGAATAAAAAATGAGAGTTTTGTGACTTTAAAATCCATTAAAAACCGAATATATCATTGTTAATACATAATTAATGAAAAATATCAAAAAATTATTCTTTTATTCGAATAAAATTCAACTTATTCTTTAAAGTGATAAAAATAGATTTGTATATCCAAAGTAAATTTTTTAATAATTAATTTCACTCCTTTGAATATATATATTTCATAATTATTTTTCATATACTTTATGTCATTATTATATCATTATGATGTATTAAAATTAACAAAATTCATAAAATTGTATTTTTTTCTATTTACTTATAAATTGAAATTTTTAGAAAAGTAAAAAAATTCACTATAAGATAATTTTGATATTATTAATTCAAAAATTAATTTTATTTCATCAATTTAAAATTATAAAATTCCTAAATTTATCTTAAAAAAAGTAAAAAATATAAGAAAAACCACTTGTATAGAAAAAAATACCTTTAAGCTTTGAGTGTTTTTACCCATATTTAATATCATATACTAATTAAATAATTGTTAATATATTATTTAATAAATTAAAATATTATATATTATCATAAATTTATTTTAATGGTGCTAAATTTAATTTATTAGGATAAAATATGCAACAATTAAAAACTATTCTTTAAAAAAAATAATTTTTGACATTAAATCCTATTAATTATTTATCCTATAAATAGAAGAAATTTTAATTTATTAATATTTTTATTTAATAGAGTTTTTATTTATATTTTAATTGTACAATATTTTGGGTATTTTTAGTTCAGTTTTTCATGTGGAGAAATCAATTGAACAAAAGTATACACTAAAATATATGGGAATTAAAGAACATATGGCTACATGTGATGCCTTTGATGATTCACTACTGAAAAACAAGTATATACCCATAGTTTAATTAAAAACTATGGATATTGGTCACCCCAATATCCATTGAAAAAAAAAACTCATAGGAAGGACCTAAACCCATGGTTCTCCAAAAAAACCATGGGTATATGGGTATATATACCCTCTGTTTTTGGAGAACCATTTCACAGGAAAAAAAGTTCACGGTAAGGGACTATACCCACAATTCTCAAAAAACTATTGGTATAGTTCACCCATATACCCATGGTTTTTTCAAACCATGATAATAGGTTGCACGAGGAAAGAAATAATTTTGCAGGAAAACCTATACCCACATTTTCACCAAACCGTTGGTTCATGATGGCACACTATTTTTCCATAATAATAATAACAAATAATTAAATATAAATACAATCACACACACACACATGTATATATTAATATAAGAACAAAAATTATGTTTTAGGATAGTGGTAAATTCATTTTATTATATATTAAAGGTGCTAGGATCAATTCCCAGTGGAATATTTTTTATGAGGTACCTATACCCATGGTTTGGCTAAACCATGGGTATAGGTTGTCCCATTATTCTTGAATAATAATAAAAATAAAAATAAATAATTTAATATATATATATATATATATTTGAATATAAGAATAGAATATGTGCTATAGGATAATGGAAAATTTGTTGGAGTGTGGGTGGAAGGTGCTAGGATTTTTTTAATATAGACATATAACCATGGTTTGACCAAACCATGAGTATAAGTATTTCCATTGAAATTTCATACACCAACGGTTTAAGAACCATGGGTATAGGTCTATCCCGATGGCTTAAGCACCCACCATTTTCTAGGCTATACCCACAATTTTAAACCATGGGTGTAAGTAAAGATTCCAGAAGTGATTGTTTTTTATAGTGATTCTTGATTCAAATAATTTTTATGGATATTATTTGATGAGGATTTCAAGACCTAGATACAAATGATCATGCATTCCACCCCAATATTGATGGTATATTTGACAAACTATTTAGGGTCTTGAGTATATGTTATGGAATTATGTGTTAGAGTTTGGCCGAGTTGAGAGGATTAATTAACCTTTATAGGGTTTTCTTATAATAATTGATATCACTCAACCATTATCATGAAACCTTTCAAAGAATTTTATGGTAGAACCTTTAGGTCACCCATGTTCTAGACAGATATGGGGGATTCATTTCTCATGAGCTGGAGTTGGTATGGGTAATAGTAGAGAATGTACAGGTGATTCAGGAGTAGATGAGGAGCACTCAAAAAAAAACTATAATACTACATTGATCATAGAAAAATAATCTTGGAGTACTATAAAGGAGATCATGTGTCTATAAAGGTGTCTCCTAAATATTGTTTGTGGAGATTTAGTCAGGGTGGTAATCTATACTTGAGATTAATTTTTCTATTTAAGATTCTATGTTTGGCGTGTGAGGTTGAATACCACCTGACATTACACCCACATTTGGATTGGGTGTATGAATTCTTCTATACATCATAAAATAAGAGTTATGTTCATAACTAATCAACCATTATTTATTAGGGAAAATTAACATCAATTATGGAGCTACCTTTTAAGAGCACCCAGTGGTGATCAAGGATTGGTATGAGTGGATCTTTCATAGGTGAACTATTCTACTGGTGCATGACATGTGGTAGTATATAAACCTTCAAGAGAGTTCAGATAAGCACATAATATAGATATAATTTTATTTCCCACACCTTTTCTGAGTAACTAATGTTTCTTGGGAAGAAAATACTTGAATTTAGGGAGGGTATAAATAGCATAGTTTTCATGGATAAATTCTTAGAGTATTTTAAATAATATTTATGATTTATTTTTGAAGCTAATGTGATGTTTCCGTCATCTTTGTGACCTGATATTAATATATTGAAAATATTTTTTTTATCTTATATTCACGTTTTGATACTATTTATTTTTATTATAAATAAGTATAGGATGTAAAAACCAATATGAAATTTATGTATGAATCATGGTTATTAACCTAAGAAAAATGAATATTTTTTTTTCTAAATCAAGATCACTCTACGTTTACTTTCAAGGGTGGATTAAAATTAAATTAATACGTTAAATCCTTTGTTAATTCATGAATTAATTACTTAACCTAGTCAAACATCCATAAAAAAGCTTGACCTGTAATCCCTAGAGTTAGACACAAAACCCGTAGAATTGAGAAAGAGCTACCATAAGGAGATGTCTTGGTGAGAGGATATGGGGGGGATTAATAGGCTGATGAACATGTTTGATATGGAATCAATGATGATGCCCAAAATGGATTTTGTCTTCCATAATGATCAAAATATTTGTCAGGTATGGCTTGTTACTATTGATATGATCCATTCTTACTGATTTTACAACATGCCTTTTTAATTCTATTTTCATTATATGATTCAGATGGACCCACTATATTGAACTATATGAAATAGTGTGGAACATAGTATTTTTTTATTGATCTTTCATACCCTAAGTGTTATTCATCAATGATCAGTGGTTGGATCTCAAAACAACTACCATTCATTATAAATTTTAGTTTTCCATGGAATTCCCCCTCAATTATTTATGTTATTATCCCCATACCTTGATTTGGATAGTGTTTAGACTGATTGCATATAGATGTTATGTGTAATTGAACCTTTTACCACCAAAATTTGTTTTATTTTTAATTAAAGAGGTTAATACATTTAGGAATAATTGTGTAGTGATGAAAAAATGGTTGTCATTGATGGTTCAGTGAGGTTCATTATTTGATAAAGGAGGTGGAAAACATGGGCAGGTGGTTTTGAATCCTATTTTCCAACCAAAGTTAGCAAAAAATCATCTATTATATGTCTCAGTATCCTTGGAGTGATGAAAAATGTACAAGAAAAGTAGAATGAGTGAAATGGTTAGATTGAATGTGGATTCTCATGAGAACCCACCATGGCATGGCCTGACGTGGTTCCCTTTATCCATGTGGTAGCATCTCTTTTCCCATATCTCAAGATAAAGCCCAACCTAGTTGTATATCATGGTGTGGTTCTCCCTTTTTATTTTATATTGAAAATTTCTCCATGCACCATCAAATGTTCTATGTTTTGGGAATCCCTATGGTCCTATCAAAATTGCCTCTCTATATAGACCATGGTGTGGAAGATGTCGTTTAAATTTTTTGGAATTCTAGACACTCCTAGATAGTTAACATGATATGGTCCTACTAAACACAATGTGATCTCACTTTTCAGGCTTATATAGGGACTAAAATGTTCATAGAGGCTTCCTGAATTTTCCATAGAGACTCCTCTTATCCTTCCTTAAACACCACAATCATCATAATGCCCATAATATAAAAAAGGATTACACCAAAAGATAGATATCATAAAAATGGGTGTTTAGACCCTAGGATTGATTCTTTATAGTTTGGTTATCCCTTTTAAATATTATGGTAATTTTAAGAATGAAATTTTCATTTCCAAACTCACAAAACACCCCATAACACTAAAACACACCGTGCAATTCTTTCAGTCCTAGTGACTTGTCATATCACATTGCTTAAGACTCAGATTTGACCATGTTAATAGTCCATCTTGAGTGTTTTCTACATAAAAGGTGATATTAATCATTATATTGATATAAAATTGTATATGAAAGTCAATATGATTAGATTACTCCCTTTAGTATGATATGGTCAATAGTGGGATTTGGGCATGATCATCAGAGTGATATTGGGGTTTGTACTCCACTAATGGTCTGGTTGAAAGGGTATAGGTCCATGTCATCCACTATATATACAAGTTAAGTACTATATAATAAACACTAGGGATTAATATTCTTTATTTTTATATTTTTTACTCATGTATCTAATTTCTCAATAAGGGTGTTGGTTCTCCACTAGGGTTGGAACTCCCTCAATTGTTATGTACCCTTTGATGAGGCACAAGTCCCCCATTATAGCTCCAAAGATGTTATATATATTTTTGATTTTGGAAATTCATATTCATGGAGATATTTAAAGTATTATTATATAAATAGATATGAAGAACAATACCTCTTCTAGTGTCACAGTTTCTCTACATTGATTATCACGAACCAACTTGGGTCGACCGTGAACCGGTCACCCGAGCCGGTCCACGACATGGGCCGAAGGGAGTTACCGATCCCCACGAGTGGGAAACTAGTGCCGAGCATCAAAATAAACTGTTTGTGAACAATTAAGACCATAAAAAAGATAGGTAAATAAAATAAAATAAACTGAAAATAGGTAGTGGAAAAAGGAATAAACAGAGAAAAGAGGCATACCTCAAGTGACCTCGTGGGTCACCACAAAACATAAACTACACTTTCTCCAAGAGTGATCAAAAACTCGAGGAACCTGAAACTAAAAAATAATGTTGGATTAAGCACTGAGATTCTCAATAGGAATTCCAAGATATAACAAAGACCTATGCCCTTTCCTTTTGTAAGAAATCCAAAACATGCTATTTTGAAAACATGACATAATAAAATAACATTTTTCATTCTTTTCAAATTCAAGTAACAAGTTTTAATTTTCAACTAAATAGTTTCTCTCCCACTATATATTCAAAATAGGATCCAAACATGCATTAAAATTTTAAAATTAAAGAATACCAATTTATATTAAATTATGGTTTTCAAAAATAAGACATCAATTATGAAACGACTGAAATGGAAATCACATCACAAGTGCCATGGGAAATCCCTAATCACCTGATGTTAGTTGGGGACCTAGTATCCTCGTACCTCAGTGAAATGTGGAATATAAACCAAAATGATAAAAATTATTGTGCAAGATCCACTATTAGGGAACACACCCATAACCTAGTGGTCTCCAATCATCACAAATGTTTAGTTAGTTTTGTAGCTTCAATCTTTCTTGATGAAACTGGGACAAACAACTTATGTATCATCTAGCTTATAGTCCTAGTCCACAAACCTAGATACTCAGGTTTCTCATTGTTCTCTATTTAAAGTGGTGGTGAGTTTTTATCAAGAAAAATTGCATGAACATATCATCCTCTTTATTTAAAAATGCACCCAATCTCTCACCACTGATCTCCCTCTTTGAGCGCACACCCTTTTTACAGCACACAACCACAGACAAGCCTTTACATTGGGCACATGTCAAAAATTACACATTAATACTTGTATCACATTTCTAAAATTAAGGGTAATGCCTCAATTGGGGTTTTCCACTTTCTCAAAACATCTTCAAGTTCCAAACGGGCCTTGTTACTTTGTAAGTAATAATTTTATTTTTTAGAAAATACAATTACCCAACAATTTTAATTTAAAAATTCTTTAAAAGATCAATTAGACCACTAAGGTACCAAAAATTTACAAACAATCATGAAATCATGTATAAACAAAATTAAACCATTTAAGAAAGTAAAACTTCCAATTAGACTCAAATTTACACAAAAAACTCATGTACTTTTCCAAACATACCAAAACAAGAGATTTCCCTCTCTTTTTTTAAACACACAAAAATCCATGTTCACTTAATTCAACTTTCAAATATAATATGTAAAACACAAAAAATCATGGGGTCTACCAAATTAACACCAAAAACCACTTTTGAAAACATCTTTAATCATTTAAAGTGTCATGCTTTGAAGCACATTTAAAAGAAGACCATATTTCTAATCATTAAAGTGAATCATGAAAAATAAAGCAAGTCCAACACCACACAACACTAACACTTTACATAGAACATATATATTCCATTAAATATAGAATTTTTTTAAAACAATCAAGAAATAATTGAATTAAAATTAATGGTATAGGTATATGGGACCTAACTCAAACAAGCCACTATTTTTCGACGACCACTCGAACTAACCCTTGGCATATGCATGAACATGAATTTATACATATATATACACACACCCAAGATGCATTTCACAAATTCACCACAACATGAGGGAATATGTACAAATATGGAACACACACACACACACATATGCCTTACCCTATTCATGTACATGTAGGAATCCTCTACACCGGCATCCCAAAACCATCACAACGAGGTCCAACACACACTCTAGATTTTTTCCAACAACTCAGAAATAGCAGCCAAGACCCACACACCCAAAATAAATTGTCAACATCATAAAAATCATAAAACCCCTAAATTAAAATTAAGTCATAGTAAAGAAATTCAAAAATAATTTCTTGAAAACCATGGAGAACCCACTTCCCTTGATGTCAGTGGCTAGAACTTGCCTCAACGAAACCCAAAAAACCCTAAATCATAATATTCAATCAAAATAAAAAACCCAAACACTTTAGGGTTTGACCAAATTTCAGTAGGGCAAGGGGGAGACCTCAAATTGGCTAGAAATAGGAGGAGAAGAGGGGAGAAACCCATATCTTGAAGGATCAGACCAAAATATGGTGGAAAAAATGGTTGAAATCCAAGCTGAAGAGGGAGCTCGAGAGGTGGTATTATGAGTGGAAAGGGCCCAGCCTAGAAGAGGGGTTGCGTAGAGGTGAGGTCGTGAAGAGGTAGGTTTCCTGAAGGGAGGTTTGTTTGAGGGAACTCACGAGGATGGGAGATGGTGCGCCAGATAGGGAGTGACTACCATTGGGTCATACGAGAGGGAGTGAGTAGGGGGAGGGTGGGAAACATGAAGTGGATAGAGGGAGGAAGAGGGAAATTAGGAAAAAAAGTAATAAAAAAAGAAAATAAAAATATAAAGTAAAATAAAATAAAAACATAATAAATAATAACAAACCTAATAAGATTCATAATAAACTCAAATAATAATAATAATAAAATTAATAATAAAATAATAATAAGAAGAATAAACTTAATAATAATAATAATATTAACCATAATAATAATAATAATATCATTAAATTGTTTTCCATTTATTTTATTTTATTTTATTTTTATTTTTATTTAATAATTTTTTAAACATTAAGAAACCAAAAACACAAATATAAAAAAATAATAATAATCATGACCGCAGGATGCCAGGTCGGGGTGTGAAAATTCTCCCCACCACAAAAAATTTCTTCCCCTATAAAGCCACCCAACCAAATGAGGAATCAAACTCGATTTTGAAACTAAATGAGGCTAATGAAATCACGAACTCGGGGTGACCTTTGACTCTACCAGTCACATCTGACCAACTCTAAGGGAAAACACAATGATAAGAACCATGATGTAGGGGGGGGGGGTGTCTCCCCACCACATTAACCCAACTAGCATGGCCAACATTGAAACTCTCGACATGAGATAACTATAGAACCACTGACACAAACCCAAGAAAAACTCCCTACACAAACCAAAACTCCCACATAGATTAACTCTCTAAGTAACCACCACAAGATCCAAGGTGGATATCCCCACCATCTAGAAACTGACTAGATTAGGCCAACTAGCACAGACCGATATGGGAAAACCAACCCAAACCGACCCATAGACTCTCCGCATAAACCAAACCCCCACCACATGGGGTCCCTGATGAAAGACCCCAAACCGAATGGCTAGCCAAACCCCTATTAATTATTTCCCAAGACACATGTATCTCCAAAACAAGAATTTCCTAAACCAAGAACGGGTCACCAAAGGAGCTATCCACACAAGAGAGACAATCACCTTGATACTCACAACCATAAATAGGCAGCCTTCAAAGCTCACATTTGGGGAGGCACAACTTCTTTAATCACAAGAAAATGAGATCACCACACCTTTTTACAACCAAAGTTGTCTATTAAAATAAGAAATTCCATAATGAGAAAAAGATACATCTACACCTCTTACAATAAAACATAAACTTCAATGATGAGGGAGATACAATAGATAAATTTAAACCTTACCTATTTCAGCACTGGAGACAAAACTTATACCAAGGTACCCCACAACAAATGATTCCTGAATTCGTGAAAAGATTCACTCCGAAACCTGGGGTTAGAGCTCTAATGTCTTGAAGCATCTGTTTCCCCATAATGAGGAGTTGAATCCTCTGGTCGAGACTCATTCTGATGATACTTCTAGAGGAACCTCTCAAAGTTTCCCTAATAGACACAATGAAACCAAGACTTCAGATGATGAAAATAAGGCGGCCTAAAGTACCCAAACCGGCCACACTAGAAGAAAACAAAAGAGTGGCCCAACTAATAGAAGATGGAATTGACAAGAAGACTTGTCTGAGATAGGTTCCTCTAGTTATCTCTCCTCACAGGATGAGGAACCTTCCCGAACAACAAAAAGAATAGGTCCTTTAACCCTGGATAAAAACCCCACATAAATGAAACTTTAACGGATTCCACAATGCTAACTATAGAGAAAAGGGAATAAAACCCTTGAAATGCCCGACATAAGACTTTACTGTTAGTTGGCCATGTTGGAAACTCACGAGATTTTCCTCTTTCCTCACATTCACTTCCTCATGTATAACCCATTATATGAGAGTTGTCTTAAATGTCTTCCAAGACATATCATCATGCAATGACGTTGGGACTATCCCCTCCACCAATCAAAAGTTGAACCCTAAAATGAAATCGAACCAAGACAAGCTCCCATAAGCTTTGGGAGTTCCCAATAACCTGAAACCCCAAAATATTTCACCATGAAAGTCCGCTAGCTTAAATAGATCATGATCACCACAAAATATGGACAATAATAGAAAACAATTCAATTCTAACACTCTTCTAAGAGTTTGGGTAGAACCAAAAACTAGAAGAGACTAACTAGAACCCTCTAAGACTTTTCTAGGTGGAATACTAAAAAACAAGAAGCACAAAGTTGAATCAAAACTCATCATAAATCAAAATTACACACTTCAATCACAAACTAATGGTCAAACTCAAACCACCATTCTGACCACAATTCAATATGTCAAAACCAAGAACCCATGAAAAAGGACAGAAAACACGAAAAGATAACATTAAATAATTTCTCCCTCACTTTTCAAAACATTTAAATTACCTTTTTGAAAACAAATTTTCAGCAAAAAAAGAAAAATAAATATCCAAAATTAGTTTCCCATGAAGTCTCACATAAACATATAGAATTGTGCTAGCTCATGATCCCATCCACAAAACCACCAATTATCCCTATGACACATGTATACCTCTACATATGTTATCCCTCAGAGGAATACCAAGGGTTAATTAAAAAAAATTCTCATTTTCAAAACCGATCATTCAAAGTAAAGAAAAAATTCTCAACAAATTTTTAAATTTCACTTAAAATTAAAGAAATACATTTCGAAATTCCCAAAAATTTTCCAATTCAAATTCCAAATGGTGTTACCAATATTCCTAAAAAACTTTAAAAAAACCTCCCAATTTTCACTTTGAAACCACACAGTCCATTAAAAGAAAACAATTTCCATTTCAAAACTAGTTTTCCACTCAAAAAACCACATTACATTATGAAAACCCCTTTTTCAATGAACCATTTTTATTTTTGAAATCCAATGAAGTCAGTCAAAAACTAATCCCAAAAATTACTCACATCAAAACCTCAAAAAATAAGGGACTAGTGGCTATGCCATACCGATAACATGGATTTGCAGACCATGATCCAAGCAAGCATCCACCACAAGAATTATCTTGAACCATGCGCTCGGGTTGTCCATGGGTCTCTACTCTATGAAAGATCATAGCGTAACACTGAATCACTTCATTTTTATCGTTTATCCACCTAGACTAAGAAAAATAAAAATTCAAATCCCAGAATACCCCTAGAATCTCAAGGCCTGGGACGGTCAATGGTTCATGACATCCTTCCCACACCTACCTCTCGAGTCCTGAAACATCTAATAACCAAGCTACCTAACACCCAAAATAACAAGAAACACCTCTAATAAAATTTTTTCACGAATCAACCAGAGTCGACCTTGAACCAACTATCCAAGATGATCTGTTGAAAGACTCGAGTGCTGTTATTGATCCTCCTATTCCGGTGAACCCCCATCGGCGCATCTCCTTGCACCCATTCCGATGAACCCTATGCAACACACCTCCTTGCACCCGACTGCGTGTCCCCCCTTTCAATGAATCAGTTAGAACCACCTCTTGTAAAATGGTTGCGCCCCTTGCTGACACATGTTCATCCACCACTTATCCTTCCATCCAAGCCATGCCCCTCGCCGGTGCCTGTCCCGGCACCATACCTTCAGCCATCCATTCTCTAGCTGGCGCAACATCCGACCTCCTTCCTCACCTACGCGCATAGCCTCTCCAGCAAGCGCCCTTCGATCGCCTGGTCATCATGGGTATTTTATCCAGTGATATATCTTTTTAGGGTTAAATCCTAAGTTTTTGCATTCAAATTTGATTCTTAAGGTCACAAACCAACTCAGGTCAATCCTACACCAGTCACCCAAGCTGGTTCGCGCCATGGTCTGAAGGGAGTTCTTGATCTCAATGTGTTGACAACATGTGCAGGGCATCAAAATAAACCAGTTTTGAAATTTTTTTCCCATAACAAAGATATATAAATAAAATAAAATAAACTGAACAAACTAGAAGTAGAATATGGAATAAACGAATCAACGAGACATACCTCAAGTGACCTCAGGGGCCACCACAGAACATAACTACACTCACTCCAAGAGAGATCCAAAACTAGAGGAACCTGAAAATGAAAAATAAATTAGGAATGACCACCAAGATGCTCGGTAAAAATGCCAAGATATAACATTTCCCTAGGACCTTGACTTTTATAAGAAATCCAAAACTTGTTAGTTTGAAAATAGGACATAATGAAACAATCTTCTTCATTATTTTCAAATTCAAGTAATAGGTTTTCATTTTCAAGAAAAGAATTTCTCTCCCAATAAATTTTCAAAATAGGTTCCAATCAAGAATTAACATTTTAAAATTAAAGGAAACAAATTTAGATTAAAATATGTTTTTCACAAATAATACATCATGTATGAAATGACTAAAATGGAAATCACATCACAAGCACCACAGGAAATCCCTATGCACCTAGTGTTAGTTGGGGACCTAGGATCCTCATAACTCAGTGAAAGGTGGAAAAGGAACCACAATGATCTACATTCTCGTGAAAGAACCACTAGTAGGGAACACACCCATAACCTAGTGGTCTCCAATCATTTCAAATTTTTAGTTAGTGTTACAGTGTCAATCTTTCTAGATAAAACAAGGATGAACCACTTCCATATCATCTAGTATACTAGTTCCAGTCCATCAACCTAGATACATAGGTTTCCCATTGTGCTCAATTTCAAGTGGTTCTGATTTTTTATCATGAAAACATGCATGAACCTATCATCCTCTTTATTTAAAAACACACCCACTCTCTCACCACTGATGTCCCTCCTTGAGAGAATCCTCTTTTTATGGAACACAACCACACACAATACTTTACATTAGGCACATATCAAAAATTACAGATTAATACTTTCATCACATTTCTAAAGTTAAGGGGAATGCTTCAATTGAGGTTTTTCACTTTCACAAACCATTTTCATGTTCCAAACAGGTCTCATTACTTTTCAAGTAATACTTTAATTTTTTATAAAATACAATTACCCAACACTTTTAATTTCAAAATTCTTTAAAGAATCAATTAGACCACCAAGGTACCACACACTTACAAACAAGAATTAAATCATTTCTAAACCAAATCAAACCATTTGAGAATGTTAAGCTTCCAATTAATCTCAAACACACACCAAAAACTCATGTGTTTTTCCAAACATACCAAAACAAGAGATTTCCCTACCTTTTTTTAAACACACAAAAACTCAGGTTCACTTAATTCATCTTTCACAAACAATATGCAAGACACCAAAAATCATGGGGACTACCAACCGAACACCTAATTTGTTTTTCAAAAACACCTTTAAGCATTTAAAATGTCATGATTGGAAACACATTTAAAAGAAGAACATATTTCTAAACATAAATGTGAATCATGAAAAATAAATGAAGTCCAACACCAAACAACACTTACACTTTACATAGCACATATATATACTATTAAATATTGAAAAAACTTTTTAAAACACTCAATCAATCATAGAATTGAAATTAAAGGTATAAGAATTGTGGAACTACCTCAAACATTCCCCTATTTGTGGAAGAACACTGGAACCAACCCTTGGAGTATACACACACATGCATTTATACATATTTATATACACCCCTAACTGCATTGCACATATTCCTCATGCCATGAGAGAATATGTACAAAGAGGGAATATATATATATACACACCTTACCCTATGAATGTACATGTAAGAATCCTCGACACCTGCATCCCAAAACCATCACAGTGAGGTCCAACACACACTATAAAAATTTTCCTAAAACTCAAAAATTACGGAAAAGACCCACGCAACCAAAACAAATTGTCTACATTGAAAAAAGTCATAAAAAACCTAAATTAAAATTAAGCAACAATGAATAAATTCAAAAATACTTACGCAAAAACCATGATGAACCTACCGCCCTTGATGTTAGTGGCTAGAACCAACCTCGACGGAACCCAAAAAACACTAAATAACAAGATTCAATTGAAAGAAATCCCCCAAACACATTAGGGTTCAACCAAGTTTCAGTAGGGTGATGGGGAGACCTAAAATCGACTAGAAATGGAAGGAGAAGAGGGGAGAAACCCATACCTTAAAGTATCAAAACAAAATATGGTGGAAACTGGTTGAAATCCAATCTGAAGAAGGGGAATGGGAGGTGGCGTCACAAGAATAAAGGGATCGACTTGGGGGGACTTGTGGATGGGAGGTCCTGAGGATGGAGGTCGCCCAAAGGGAGGTCCGTCTGAGGGAACTCGCGAGGTGGGGAGAAGGTGTGCCGAAGATGGGGGGACTGCTGGCGGGTCGTCTGAGAGGGAGTGAGCAGGGGGAGGGGGGAAACATGTGAAGGGGATATGGGTAGGAATAGGGAAATGAGGGAAAAAAAGGAATAAATAAAATAGAAAATAAAAAAAATAAAACTTTAATAAATAATAATAAAACTAATAAGAATCATAATAAACTGAAATAATAATAGTAATAAAATTCATAATTACTTAATAATAATAATAAGAACCTAATAATAAAAATATTATTAACCATATTAATAATATTATTAACCATAATAATAATAATATAAATATTAAATTGTTTTAAATTTGTTTTATTTTATTTTATTTTTATTTTTATTTAATAATTTTTTAAACTTTAAGGATAGTAAAACACAAATATAAATAAAAATATCAATCGTGACTGTAATATTCCAGGTCGGGGTGTTAAAATTCTCTCCACCACAAAAACTTTCTACCCCTAGAAATTCACCCAGCCAAACAAGGAATTATACTCGAGTTTGAAACTGAAAGAGGCCAATGAAATCACAAACTCTGTGCGACCATTGACTATACCAGTCACACCCAACTAGTTCTAAGGGAAAACACAATGAGAATAACCATGATTAAAAGAGGTTGGGGGGTCTCCCCACCAAAAGAACAAAACTAGAATATCCAATATTGAAACTCTCAGCACGATCTAACTATAGAAATACTAACATGAACCAAAGATAAAACCCCATACACGAACCAAAAATCCCACCGAGATTAACTCTCGAAGTAACCATAACAAGATCCATGATGGGTCTCCCCAGTATATATGAACTGACCAGTTTATGCCGACTAGCACATATCAATACAAGAAACCCAACACAAACTGATTGACGACCACTACATATAAACTAAACCACCACCACATGGGGTCCCCGATGAAAGACCCCAAACTGAATAACTGACCAAACCCCTATTCATTATTTCCCAAGATACATGTTTCTCCAAAATGAGCACATCCTAAAAGAAGAATGGGTCACCAAAGGAGCTATCCACATAAGAGATACAATCATCTCGAAACTCACAACCATAGAGATATAACTTTCAAAGATCACATTTAATGAAGCACAACTACTGAAATTACATGAAAACAAGATCACCATGAATTCTTACAACCAAATTGGGGTATTCAAAGAATAGAGACCACAATAAGAAAAAGAGACATCTATTCCTCTTACAGAAAAACAGATCCTTCAAAGATTAGGGAGATACTATAGAGAAATTTAAACCATCCCTATTTCAGTATTGGAGACAAAAGTTTGACCAAGGTTCCCCACAAAGAATAATTCCTGACTATGTGAAAAACATCACTCCAAGACCAGTGGCTGGAACTCTGATGTCTTGAAGCATTTTCTACCCCACAGTCAAGAGATCACATCCTCCGGTCGAGACTCCTTCTAATGATGCTGCTAGAGGAACCTATCCTAGTGTCCCAAATTTCCACACCAACTACGAGACTTCAGAGGATGATGACAAGGTGAATTAAAGTACCCAAACCATCCACACCAAATGAAAATAAGAGAGTGGCCTGACTAATAGAATATGGAATTAACAAGAAGACTTGTTTGAGACATGATCCTCAGATTATCTACCCTCACTAGATGGGGAACCTTCCCAAACCCAAAAAATAATAGGTCCTTAAACCATAGTTAAAGGCCCACACAATAGAAACTTTAATGGATTCCATGACGCTAACTCCAAGGAAAAGGGAATAAACCCCTTGAAATGCCCGATTTAATCCTTTACTATTTGTTGGCCTTGTTGGACAGTCACAAGATCAACCACTTTCCTCTCCTTCACTTACTCAGGTATAACCTATTGGATGAGAGTGGTCTTAAACACCTTCCAAGGCATACCATCATGCAACGACGCTGAGATTATCTCTTCCACCAATCCAAAGTTGAACCCCCAAATGAACTCGAACCTGCATAAGCTCCCATAGCTTTGGGAGTTCCCAATAACCTGAAAATATCAATGATTTCCCAAAGCTAGTCCGCTATCTTCAGTACATCATGATCACCATAGAATATGGACAAAAACAGAAAATAATTCAATTCCACCACCCCGCTAAGAGTCTGGGTAGAACCAAAAACTATAAGATACTAACAAGAACCCTCTGGGACCTTTTTGGGTGGCATAATAAAAAAGAAGAAGTAAAAAGATGAATCAAAACCCATCATAAATCAAAATTCCACACTTAAATCAAAATATAAATCTCAAACACAAACCACCATTCCAAACACAATTCAATATATCAAAACCAAGAACCTACAATAAAGGATACAAATCACGAAAAGAGGACACTAAAAAATTTCTCACTCATGTTTCAAAACATTTAAATTACCATTTTGAAAACCATTTTTCATCAAAAAAAGAAACTTAAATATCCACCATTGGTATCCCATAAAGTCTCACATATACATATACCCTTGTGATAGCTCCTGAACCCATCCACACATACCACCAATTATCCCTGTGCCTCATGCGTACCTCTATATATGTGATTCATCTTATGAATACCAAGTGTTAATTCAAAAAAAATCTCATTTTCAAAATAGATCATTCAATTTAAATCAAAATTTTTCCACTAATTTGAAAATATCACTTATCATTAAATCAATACATTACCAAATTCCCAAAAAAATTCCGATTCCCATTCCAAAAAGTGTTTCCAAGATCCCAAAACAACTTCCAGAACACCTCCCATTTTTTCCTTTGAAACCACACATTCCACTAAAAGAAAATTATTTCCATTTTAAAAAAACTTATCCAATAAAAAACCACATTTCCTTATGAAAAACCCTTTTTCTATGAACCATTATCATTTTTTAAATGCACTTAAGTCAGTAAAAACTAATCCCAAACATAAATCACATCAAAAATTCCAAAATTACGAGACTAGTGGCTTCTCCAACCTGTTAACATGGCTTAGTATACCATGCTTCAAGAGAGAATACACCACAAGAATTATCTTGAATCATGAACTCAGGATGTACATGGGTCTCTACCCCATGAAATCTCATTGCATAACACCAGATCACTTACTTTTTCATCCTTTATCCACACAGACCAAGCAAAAGAAAAATTCAAATCCCAAACTTCCCTTGGAAACTTGAGGCTCAAGACAGGAAAGGGTTCAAAAAGCCCTTCCCACACTTACCTCTAATTTCCCAACACACCTAATCACCAAGCTAAATGACACCCCAAATTACAAAAAACACCTCTTATACCATTTTTTCACGAACCAACCTAGGTCAACCCTGAACCGGTCAAATGAGATGATATGTGGAAAGGACTGGGAGGAATTCTCGATCATCCTATTCTGGAGAAACCCCAGAGATTTCCCTCCTTTCACCCATTCTTGTGAACCCCCAACCACCCCCTCGTTTCACCCAATTTGGTGAACCCCTAGTGGCGCACCTCCTTGCACTCGGCTGCGTGACACCCCTTTCGGCGAATCAGTTGGTTCCACCTATTGTATGAACGATGTTCCACAAGAAGGTGCATGTCCAACCACCATGTGCCCTTCCATCTAGGCCATGCCCTTCACTATTTCCCTTCTTTCCACCGCACATTCGGATAACCCTTCTCAAGTTGACACAACCACCGACCTCCTTCCTCTCCTGCACGCCCAAACTCTCTAGCGATCCCCATTGCATCGGTTTGTTGTGGTGGGTATTGTCTCAAGTGATCTCTCCTTTTTAGGGTTAAATCCTATGTTTTTACGTCCTATTTTGATGTTTAGGGTCACGAAACAACCCGGGTCAACCCTGAACCGGTCACCCGAGTCGGTTTCTGACATGGCCCGAAGGGCGTTACTGATCCCCACGGGCTGAAAACTAGTGCCAGACATCAAAATAAACCAATTGGGAATGATTTTCCCATAAAAAGATATATAAATAAAATAAAATAAACTGAAGAAACTGGTAGTGGAAAAATGAATAAATGAAGCAACGAGACATACCTCAAGTGACCTCGTGGGTCACCACAAAACATAAACTGTACTCTCACCAAGAGAGATCCAAAACTAGGGGAACCTGAAACTAAAAAATGATGTAGGCGTGAGCACAAAAATTATCATAAGGAATGACAAGATAAAATTAGACCCTCTTACCTTTCCTTTTATAAGAAATAAAAAACATGCTAGTTTTAAATAATTCATAACAAAATAAAGTTTTTTCATTTTTTTCAAATTCAAGTAACAAGTTTGTATTTTCAAGTAAAGAATTTCTCTCCCACTACTTCTTCAAAATAGTTTCCAAGCATAAATTAACATTTTAAAATTAAAGGAAACCAATTTAGGTTAAAATATGTTTTTCACTAATAAGACATCATTTATGAAATAATTGAAATGTAAATCACATCACAAGCACCATGGGAAATCCCTAAGAACCTAATGTTAGTTAGGGACCTAGGATCCTCGTACCTTAGTGAAACATGGAATCAGAACCATAATGATCAACGTTATCATGTAAAAGCCACTAGTAGGGAACACAACCATAACCTAGTGGTCTCCAATCATCACAAATGATTAGTTAGTGTTGTAGCATCAATCCTTCTAGAGAAAATCAGAATGAACCACTTATGTATCATCTAGTGTACTAGTCCTAGTCCTCTCACCTAGATACCTGGGTTTCCCATTGTACTCTATTTCAAGTGGTGGTGAGTTTTTATCAAGAAAAAAAATTCCTCAATGAAACATCCAATTTACTTAAAAACACACCAACTCTCTCATCACTGATCTCCCTCCATGAGAACATCCCATTTTTACGGAACCCAACCACACACAAGCCTTTAAATTAGGAACATATCAAAAATTACACATTAATACTTGTATCACATTTCTAAAATTAAGGGGAATGCCTCAAGTGGGGTTTTCCATTTTCGAAAACCATTTTCAAGTGCCAAATGGGCCTTGTTACTTTGAAAGTAATATTTTTCATTATTAATAAAATAAAATTACCCAAAAATTTTAATTTAAAAAATATTTAAAAGATCAATTACACCACCAAGGTACTGCACACTTAGAGACAACTAGGAAATCAAGTCTAAACCAAAGAAAACCATTTGAGAAAGTAAGACTTCTAATTAATCTCAAATTATCACCAAAAACTCATGTTATTTTCCAAACATACCAAAAAAAGATATTTACCTCTCTTTTTTAAACAAAAAAAATTCATGTTCACTTAATTCAACTTTCACAACCAATATGCACAACACCAAAAATCACAGGGACTACCAACTGCACACCCAAAACGATTTTCGAAAACACCTTTAAGAAATTAAAGTTTCATTCTTGGAAGAACATTTAAAATAAGACCATATTTGTAAACATAAAAGTAAATCATGAAAAATAAATCATGTCCAACACCAAAAAATACTAAAATATTATATAACACATATATATACTACTAAATATTGAAAAAACTTTTTAAAACACTCAATAAATCATATTAAAATTAATGGTATAGTCATAGGGTAATTACCTCAAACATGCCGCTATTTGTCGACGACCACTCTAACTAACACTTGGCACATACACGCACACACACATGAATTTATACACACTCACATATATATATATATATATATACCTCAAGATGCATTTCACATATTCCCCACACCATGAGGGAATATGTAAAAAGGGGGAATATATATATATATATATATATATATATATTCCTTCCCCTATTCATGTACATGTAGGAATCCTCAACACTTGTAGCCCAAAGCCATTATAGTGGGGTCCAACACAAACTATAAAATTTTTCCAATAACTTAAAAATAGCAGAAACGACCCACACACCCAAATTAATTTTTCGACGTCACAAAAATCATAAAAAAACCTAAACTAAAATTAAGCCACAATGAATAAATTCAAAAATCTTTACCCAAAAACCCTGGCTAACCAACTTACCTTGACAACAGTGGCTAGAACCAGCCTTGACAGAACCTGATGAACCCTAAATAACAGGATTCAATTTGAAGAAAAACCCCAAACACATTAAGGTTCAGAAAAATTTTAGTATGGAAACGGCGATACCTCAAATTGATCATAAATGGAAGGAGAAGAGGGTAGAAACCATATCTTGAAGGATCATACCAAAATCCAAAGGAAAAATAGGTAAAATCCAAGATGAAGAGGGATATCGGGAGGTAGCTTCACAAGTAGAAAGGGCTTGACCAGGGGGGGTCGCACGGAGGTGAGGTTGTGAGGAGGGAGGTCGTCCGAAGGGAGGTTCATCTAAGGGAACTCATGAGGAGGGGATAAGGTGTTCTTGAGGGGGTGGGGGACCACCGAATGGTCATATGAGAGGGAGTGAGTGGGGGGGGGATGCGTGAAGGGGATAGGGGGAGGAAGAGAGAAACGAGGGATAAAAAGAAAGAAAGAAATAAAATAGAAAATAAAAAAATAAAAAAATAAAATAAAATAAAATAAAAATTTAATAAATAATAATAATCCTAATATGAATAATAGTAAAATCCCATAATAATAATAATAAAATTCATAATAACTTAATAATAATAATAATAAACATAATAATAATAATATTTTTAAATATTTTTAAATTTATTTTATCTTATTTTATTTTGATTTTAATTTAATAAATTTTTAAACATTAAGAAACAAAAACTAAAGTATAAATAAAAATAATAATTACGACCACAAGATTCCAGGTTAGGGTGTGACAATTCTCCCCACCACAAAACATTCTACCCCTAGAAAGTCACCCAACCAAATGAAGAATCAAACTCAATTTTGAAACTGAACGAGGCCAAAAAAATCATGAACTTAGTGTGACCTTTGACTCTACCAGTCACAACCAACCAAATCTAAGGGAAAACACAATGAGAATACCCCTGATGAAAGGGGGGGGGGTCTCCCCACCACAAGAACCCAACTAGGATGGAAAACATTGAAACTCTCAGCACATGCTTACTATAAATGATTTGAAAAAAAATTCTAACATGGTCATGAGTGGGCGTTGGGAACCCTAGGTGTGTCGTAACCACTCGGAGAAGACGGCGGTGGCCGGGCGGATCCCTCCCCCCTCAGCGGGGGAGGGGTCTTCGAAGTTCCGACCCTTCTTCAATCCCGAACTGCTACCTCCTTTCCCGAAGGTAGCGCTATGACCTAAAGTACCAGAGCTCCTAGATGGTTTTTCGAACCTTCAGATCTCAACAACGGAGTTTATGTACACCTCCGTGCTTTTGAAGCTCACACTGGTGGCACGGTTCAAACAGAGAAGACCTTCAGTCGACTACTTCGACCATTTCATCTTCAACGCCTGGGATTTGCAAGATAGGGAGACAGTGGGATTACTTGAAAATCACCAAATTATGATCCGATTCGCATTAGAGGAGAGGGATCCCCGATGCTGCAATGATCTTATATTCTTTCTCTTCTGATGGTCGTTCGATTTCCACATGAAACATGACTCGCCCTCCATTGAAATCTGGGTTAGTTTCCCTAATTTTCCGTTACCTTTCCAGAATCCCTATGTTATCAAAATGCTAGGTAATATGATCATTAGGTATCTATGTTCGGATAGCCGCACAGAATCGGTTTGTCACCCTATGAATCCGTGATTCTGTTTTGAGGTTGATGTGTCTAGAGTTCCATTTGAATTTGTTTGGATCACGGTTGAAGAGGAGTACATATGAAAACAATGTGTGGTTTATGAGAGTTCGATTGATTATTGATGTTCATGTGGTCGGCTGGGTCATTCCATGGAAGTATGTTATCGGGAGAACCCATCAAAGGTGTTCAGGGGACTTAAAAAACAATTGAAGGTTGATCGGGAGGTCCCGGATACTCCAAGGATGGAGACACCCATTCAGATCAAGACATTAGAAACTTGTGAGGAGGTTGGAATGGGATAGAGGGAAATAGGAAGGGATGATAGCGGCGACGAAGATAGGTTACTGCGACTGGGCATGGAGAAACCTACCAGCAAAGAGGCAGTGGATTGCAGCCCGAAGGTTGGCATGGGTTATGGAGCGGGGAAGGAAGTCGTGACGCACCAATGAAATACAAAGGTTATTGATGTGTTCAATAGGCTGTGGCAGGATCTTGCGAGTCCCTCCAACATACTAGGGGGTGTAGGCTCCCCAATTCGGACCCCAGTCATCCTGGGAAATAGGTTTGAAGGACTTGCAGAGGTAGGGTTGGGAGATGATGCACCTATTGCGGTTGAGGGAGAGGAGATTAACAGGAAGAACCTCGATGGTCTTAACATGGAAGTTGGAAAAATTGACCATGTTTATCCAGATTGTTCTACTGGAAGTGGGGTGGAGGAATCCTTTGAAGACAATAAGAGTTTATCTGCACGGGAGTCTAGTCCAAGGAGAAACAGGAGAAATAGGAGGAGGATGGGTAGGAAGGATTACTCATCCTTACCACCTCCCTTGAAGACTCGGTCAGTAAAAAAGAAAATGGATGACAAGTTTGATAGTGAGGTTAGGTGTCAACTGGAACCACCTGGGCAATCTAAACTACACTTGGAGTTGATTTTAAGTTTGAATGATGAGGTGATAGAGCAGGTGTTATTTCTCACTACCTCAGAAGAGGAAGCGGACAAGATGAAGATCCAGAACATTGAAGTGAATCTAAATGAGGAACAATATATTTGGGTTGACAAACAGGACATGATCCTGGTTGGGTGCTTCAATAAGGGGATAATCAGACTTGAGGAGTACATACAGGCCTGGGACAAGCTAACTTCTTCACTTGAAGTCTTGATAAGTGGTGATCTGCATACTCAGTTATCCGCTATATCCTAGAGATTTTTTAGGGATATGGTATCAGGCAGAGTTAAATTGTTTTTCAACTATGCTGCTTTACCATTATTTGACTAATGCTGGGGTGCTCACTTTCTCTTGAGGTGTTTGGATATGAGGAATTTCTTCTTTAGTTTGTGTGTTTCGAGGATATTTTGGGTGTTTCAATTCCAGCAAGTTTTATGGTCTTGCCTTAGATGAGTTTTAGAGCACAAGGTCGTCACTTCTACATGTCACTTGAGCAGAAGACTAAGATGGTATGGCTTGGCCATTGGTTCCATGCCCGTACATCCTTACACGAGACTGTTTTCTGAGTTCCCATTCTTTGGTGGAGGCCTTTTAATGATGAGTTGCTGGGAAGAGGCAGGACTAGTATTTTCTTGGGGTTCTTATTTTCTGTTATTCTGGTTATTTGATGGGCATGGGTTTTCTCACATTCCCTTAAAAGTGGTTTGATAACAAAATAAAGAAAATAATTTTTAGTCATGATTACTATAGAACTACTGACACAAACCAAAGTGAAAACCCCATACACAAACTAAAACTCCCACACATATTAACTAATGAAGTAACCACAACAAGATCCATGGTGGGTCTCCCCAATATCTATGAACTGACCAGCTTAAGCCAAATAGAATGGACCGATATGGAAAACCCAATATAAACGAATGAACAAACTCTCCACATAAACCAAACCCCCACCACATGGGGTCCCTAATGAAAGACCCCAAATCGAATGGCTGACCAAACCCCTATTCATTATTTCCCAAGACACATGTGTCTCCAAAATGAGCACATATAAAACAATAATGGGTCACTAAAGGAGGTAGCCACACAAGATAGATAATCATCCCGAGACTCACATCCAAAAAGAGAAAACCTTAAATGCTCACATTTGAGGAGTCACAACTACTCTAATTACAAGAAAATGAGATCACCATGCCTTCTTACAAAAAAATGGGGTATTTGAAGAACAAAGAAAAAAATGAGAAAAAGAGAAATCTACACCTCTTATAGAAAAACATAACTTTCAAAGATGAGGGAGATATAATAATGAAATTTAAACTATCCCTAAATTATCATTGGAGAAAAAAATTAGACCAAGGTACCCCACAACCAATGATTCTTTACTGCTTGAAAAGCTTTACTCTATGACCTATGGATGGAGCTCTGATTTATTGAAGCATCTGCATTCCTAAAGTCTGTAGATGAAATCCTTTGGTCAAGACTCCTTCTGATGATGCCGCTATCAGAACCTCTCCAAGTGTCCCAAATGGCCTCACCGATGGCAATCCTTCGGAGGATGACGACACAACAACTTAGTGTACCCGAACTAGCCTCAACCGAAGAAAACAAGAGAGTGGGCCAACTAATAGAAGATAGAATTGAAAAGAAGACTTGTCTGAGATAGGTTCCTCCGGTTTTCTCTCCTCACTAGATATGGAACCTTCCCAAATAAAAAAATAATAGTTCCTTAAACCATAGATGAAGACCCCATAAAAGAGAAACTTTAATGGATTGCATGACGCTACATCCAGAGAAATGGGAATCAACACCTTGAAATTCTTGACGTTAGCCTTTACTATTCATTGGACTTGTTGGACACTCATGATCTCTGTCACTTTCCTCACATTCAATTCCTCTAGAATAACTCATAAAATGAGAGTGTACTTAAACACCTTCCAAGGAATCTTGTCATGAAACGATGTTGGGATTATCTCCTCCACCAATCCAAAGTTGAATCCTCAAATGTACTCGAACCTGAACAAGCTCCCATAGCTTTGGGACTTCCCAATAATCTGAAAACACCAAAAATTTCACCATACAAATCCACCACCTTTAATAGATCACGATCACCACAAAAGATGGAAAACAACAAAAAAATTCAATTCCACCACTTCGCTAAGAATCTAGGTAGAACCAAAAACTATAAGAGACTAACTAGAACCCTATAGGACTTTTTTGGAAAATATTGTAAAAAAAGCATGAATCCGAATCAAAACTCATTATAAATAAAAATTCCAAACTTCAATCACAAACTAAATATCAAACTCAAAACACCATTTCGACCACAATTTAGTACGTAAAAACCAAGAACCCACAAAAAAGGATCCTAAACATGAAAAGAGAAAACTAAAAAAATTCAATAACTTTTCAAAAAAATTTAATTACCTTTTTGAAAACAATTTTTAGCAAACACAACAACTTAAATATCCACCATTGGTATCCCATTAAGTTTCTCATATACATACACCCTTGTTCTAGCTCATGCACCCATCCAAACATACCACTAATTATCCCTATTCCAGATGCATACCTCTATATTTGTGATCTATCATAGGAATAAAAAGGGTTAATTCAAAACACATATCATTTTCAAAATAGATCATTCAATGTAAAGTACAAATTCTCAACCAATTTTAAAATTTCACTTATCATTAAAGCAATACATTTTTAACTTTACAAACATTTTCCAATTCACATTCCAAAAAAGTGTTACGAAGATCCCAAAACAACTTCCAAAATACCTCCCATTTTCCCATTGAAACCACACATTCCATCAAAAGAAAAAAATTTTTATTTCAAAACCACTTTTCCACTTCAGAAACCACATTCCCTTTTGAAAAACCCTTTTTCTATAAACCATTTTATTTTTGAAATATACTCATGTAATTAAAAACTAATCCCAAACATAACTCACATTAATACTTCTAAAAATAAGTGACTAGTGGCTATGAAAACCCAGTAACATGGCTTAGAAGGCCATGATATGAATGAGAATCCACCACAAGAAGTATCTTGAACCGTGCACTCAGGCTATACATGGGTTGACACTTCATGAAATCTCGCCATGTAACACCATATCACTTCATTTGTCATCCTTTATCCAAATAGACCTAGAAAAATAAAAATTAAAATCCCAGACTACCATTGGAAACTCGAGGATTAGGATGGGCAAGGGTTTAAGACATCCTTCCCGCACCTACCTCTAGAGTCCCGACACGACTAATCATGAAGATACATAAAACACCAAATAACAATAAATGACTTTGATACAATTTTTCCACGAACCAACCTAGGTAGACCCTGAACCAGTTTCCCAAGCCAATCCATGGAAGGAATCGAGAGGAATTCACAATATTTCTATTTCAGCAAACCCCCAGCATCACACCTACATGCACGCATTCCAAGAAAAACCCCGTGGCGCACCTCCCTGCACTCCTTCTAGAAAAACCCAAACGACACACCTCCTTTCACTTGGCCATGTGACCACCCTTCTAGAGAATCAGTTGGTACCACCTCTTGTCCGACTACTACACCCCTTGGTGATGCTTGTATAGCCGCTGCACTCCCTTCTAGCCAGGCCACGTCCCTCGTCGATGCCTATCTGGCCGCCACACCTTCAGCCGACCCTTCTTCAGTCGGTAAAACCTCCTACCTCCTTCCTCTCTTGCGCATGATGCCTCTCCGGTGAGCCCCCTTCCATTGGTGTGTTGAAGTGGGCATTGTATTCAATGATATCTCCTTTTTAGGGTTAATTACCATGTTTTTACATTCAATTTTGATTCTTAGGGTCACAAACCTACCTGGGATAACCCTGAACCGGACACCCAAGCCAGTCCGTGGCATGGCCCGAAGGGTGTTCCCATTCCCCATGGGCAGGAAACTAGTGCCGGGAATCAAAATAAACCATTTGGGAACACTTTGGCCCATAAAAAAGATAAATAAATAAAATAAAATAAACCAAACAAACTAAAAAAATAAAAAGGAAGAAACGAAGCAACAACACATACCTCAAGTGACCTCATGGGACACCAAACTACACTCACTCCAAGAGTGATCCAAAACTAGAGGAACTTGAAACTGAAAAATAAAGTTTGTGTGAGCACTGAGATGCTAAGTAGGAATTCCAAGATATAACAACAGCATATTCCCTTACCTTTTATAAGAGATCCAAAACATGTTAGTTTGAAAATAGGACATAATAAAATAATGTTTTTCATTATTTTAAAATTCAATTTACATGTTTTCATTTTCATGTAAATCATTTCTCTCCCACTACATTTTCAAAATAGGTTCCAAGCATGAATTAAAATTTTAAAATAAAAGGAAACCAATTAGGATAAAGATATGTTTAAAAAAAATAAGTCATCAAGTATAAAATGACTGAAATGGAAATCACATCACAAGCAACATGGGAAATCCCTAAGTACCTAGTGTTAGTTGGGGTCTTAGAATCATCGTACCTCAGTGAAACGTGGCATAGGAACCACAATGATCTACATTCTCATTCACGATCCACTACTAGGGAACACACCCATAACCTAGTGGTCTCCAATAATCTCAAATGTTTAGTTAGTGTTGTAGTGTTAATCCTGCTAGAAAAAACCACGAATAACCACTTCTGTATCATATAGTGTACTAGTCCAAGTCCACCCACCTAGATACATGGGTTTCCCATTGTACTCCATTTCAAGTGGTGGTGAGTTTTTATCAAGAAAAAATTCATGAACATATCATCATCTTTATTTAAAAACAAATCCACTCTATCACCACCAATCTCCCTCCTTGATCACATCCCCTTTTTACGACACACAACCAAACACATGCCTTTACATTAGGCACATATCAAAAACTACACATTAATACTTGAATCACATTTCTCAAATTAAGGTGAATGCCTCAATTGGGATTTTACACTTTCAAAAACCATTTTCAAGTTCCAAACATGACTCATTACTTTTCAAGTAATACTTTCATTTTTTATAAAATATATATATCCAACACTTTTAATTTCAAAATTATTTAAAAGATCAATTAGATCCCCAAGGTACCAAAAACTTACAAAAAATCATGAAATCTTATCGAAACCAAAGAAATCCATTTGAGAAAGTAAAAATTCCAATTAATCTCAAATTCACACAAAACACTCATGTGATTTTCCAAACATACCAAAATAAGAGTTTTACCTCTCTTTTTTTAAGCACAAAATAACCCATGTTCACTTAATTCAACTTTCACAACCGATATGAAAAACACCAACAATCATTGGGACTTAAAACCGTACAACCAAAACCATTTTAGAAAACACATTTAAGAATTTAAATTGTCATGCATGGAAGCACATTTAAAAGAAGGAAATATTTATAAGCCTAAAATTGAATCATGAAAAATAAATAAATTCCAACACCAGACAACACTAACACATTACATAGAACATATAAATACTACTAAATATTAATTTATTTAAAAAATTCATGAAATCATGGAATTAAAATTAAAGGTATAGGAATTGGGAACCTACCTAAAACATGCCTCTATTTGTCGATGACCACTCAAACTGAGCCTTGGTGCGTAAACACACATACATTTTTACATACACACACACACACCCCTAGCTTCATTTCAAATATTCCCCATGAAATAAGGGAATATGTAAAAAGAGGGAATATATATATATATATATATATATATATATTTATATATATATATATAGATGCCTTACCCTATGCATTTACATATAGGAATCCTCAACACCCGTAGCCCAAAGCCATCACAGCGAGGTCCAACAAACACTATAAAAATTTTCTAATAACACAAACATAGAAACAAAGACCCACACTCCAAAAATAAATTGTTGACATCACAAAAATCATAAAACCCCAAAATTAAAATTATTCCACAATCAATAAATTCAAAAATCCGTACCAAAAAACCATGGTGAACCCACTTCCGTTGACAACAGTGGCTAGAACCGGCCTCAATGGAACCTTAAAAACCCTAAATAACAAGACTAAATCAAAAGAAAACCCCCAAAAATATTAGGGTCTGACTAAATTTCAGTAGGGCGATGAGGAGACCTCAAATCGATTGGAAATGGAAGAAGAACAGGGGATAAACCCATACCTTGAAGGATTAGAAAAAAATCCGGTGGAAAACCAGTTGAAATACATGATAAAGGGGGAGATTAGAAGGTAGAATCATGAGTATAAAGGCCTTAGTTGGGAAGGGGGTGGGGGTCGTGTGGAGGTGAGTTCGTGAGGAGGGAGGTTTCCTGAAGGTAGGTTCATTCCAGGGAAATCACGAGGAGGGGAGAAGGCGCGCCCAAGAGGTGGGGGGGGGGGACTACCGACCGGTCGTTTGAGAGGGAGTGAGAGAGGGGGGGGGGGTGAAAAATGAAGTGGATAGGGGGAGGAAGTGGGAAATGGGGGATAAAAAAAGAAATAAATAAAATAGAAAATAATAAAATGAAATAAAATGAAATATAATAAAAAAAACTTTAATAAATAATAATAAACCTAATAAGAATCATAAAAAAATCCTATAATAATAATAAAATTCATAATCACATAATAACAATAATATTATTATTAAATAGTAATAAATTTATTTTATTTTATTTCATTTTTATTTTAATTTAATAAAATTTTAAACTCTAAGAAACCAAAAAAAAATTAATGATTGCAAGATGTAGGGTCGGGGTGTGACATTGATAATATTAGTGTTTATCATTTCTTGCCCTTTTGATTTGTGTTATGAGATAACTAATCTTTTGATAATACATTGAGGTTTTTAAAGAATCATATTGGGTATTTATATAATAACCCCGACATAGAAGTATATTACCACATGTTTTCGGTATTATACAGACACTAGGTAGTCTAATGGGGATCTCAGTGAGCCAGGTGTTGGCATAACTTAGTGGTATTTACTAGTGGTGACAAACAATGATCAAATTTAGACCATGGGATGATACCTTCTTCATCACAACTATTAATTTGGGTTTCCTTTTTTATATTGGGAATGTATTTTTTTTCCTTTTTTACAAAGGATTAATAATTTTTTTCTCTATTTTTGGATTTTATAGGTTAATGCATGAATTTATTTACATTATAGTTAGTTTAGTTATTAACCTCCATTATAATGGATTGTATAGAGGTATTATTTGTTTATAGGTATATTAATTCAATTCATACCATTATGTGTGTTATTTTTATATAATTCTTTTCAGAAACCCCTAGCTTATTGGTTGAAATTTATGGGTGGTATACTCATCCTATCACCACCCCAAAGGGGTCTCGATGGGTGGGTCCATTTCATCTTCTTTCATGACTCTTTACGGAATTGACTCAGCTTCCTTATCAGGATAACTGACTTTTTATTGGACTTGAACATCTATAATTTTAAAATTCCTCCCACATACCACTTTATCACTTTGTTATTTTTAAATAAATTACCCAATATTATCGATTTTTTTTGTTCAATTGGATTATATAAATAATATCCAATATTTTCCTTGGTATAACAAATAAAAATTAAATTTTATGAAATGTGACCTAGCTTATCAGAATCTAATCATCATATCAGTGCTTAAAAACATAAAATTCTATTAAAAAAATTAATGAGTAGATTACCAGTCCATTTCTCATATGGTTTATTTATGAATACTTTATATGGAACATGATTAAGTATGAATAATAATGTATCTATAGAAAAACCCCATAATGAAATAGTAAGGTCACACTGAATCATCATTGATTGAACCTTGTATAATTGGGTATCAATCCTCATCTTTAAAAAACTATTTCATTATGGTGTTCTAGAAGGATTGATTTTTGGAACTATTCCACAATCTCTTGAAAGATCATTATATTCTTATCTCAAGTACTTACCACCCCAATACAATTAGTGAATCATAATAATATTTTTTTGAAATATTCTATACTTAATTTAAAACTCATTAAACTTTTCAAAACTTCCATACATTTTCTTATAAAAAACATATAACCATACTAAATAAAATCATCAATAAAAGTAAAAATGATCCTAAAACCACCTCTTGTTTGAGTAATCATTGGTCAACACACAATACTATGCATGAGAACCAATATTCTATTATCCCTTTCACCTTTTAAACTAAAATTTTCTTTCGTTATTTTTGAATAATAAATAATTTTTTAAAGAATCAAAAGATTCATAATTGAATTGTTCCAAAAATCCATCTCTATGGAGTATTTTGATGTGTTTCTCATTTATATGTCTAAGGTCAAAATTCCTATTTTAAGTGGGATTATAATAAACCCATACCTTCTTATCTTGAATATTATAGACTATATTATCTATATATTTAATATATAAACCATTTATTGTATTCTCAATTGTATAAATAATTTCATTTTTATATATAGAAAAAATCTTGATCTTAATTTTTAATGAAAATACTATCTTATTCTTACAAGATATAGAAATAAAAATTCTATTTATGGTCGGAAAATGATAAAAATTTTACAATTCTAGAAATAATCCACTTTATACATTTAGATCATAAGTATCAAAATATAATTAAGTAACTTGTTCCAATAAAAATATATACATCACCATTTTTCAATTACCTCATAACATTGAGTTTGTTTTTATCCTCACAAATGTGTGATGCACATCCGGTATCCAATACCCACGAGTCATAGATTGTGAATTAAACTATATTTAATAACATTTAGATGATTAATATTATTCAGTTGAAACATTTCTCATCCTTTGGTACCAATATTTAATTATTTTATCGGTAATACAAGTAAGGGATTTCAATATTATTACCATGATGTGTGCCAAAATCTTTAATAAATACATGACTATGGTGAGAGTCATTTTTTATATATTTGTATCAAAGACTTTTCATGAGATTAATCAGGATAAAAATTATTACCTCATAAATTATATCAATTTATTTATCCAATATCAATATTTCACGAAGATTCGAGCCTACTTTAGTCTTTATATCAAAACACAACTATTTTGGTAGTGAAAAATTCTAAACATAATAATTCTTATTCATGGATAGTTGAGTTCAATAGTCGACATTTAAATCCACCATATAGATATAAAATCAACTACATTCCTTTGGTATCATAAATTTCAAGGTTTCCATGCTAAGTGTAACCCAAAGATCATAGTAAGATTTTTTATCTATCCATTATAACTATCCTTTTATAACATTCCTTATATAAGATATTCTATGGTAACCTTGGTTTAGCATAAACTATCATGTTGATTGATCATGGTCTTGAAAAGTGGTTATTTATAAGGAATATAACACTGTAGTATTTTATGAGTTTTCCTTTAAAATTATCATTTTTTAATATACATCACATTCATATTAAATTATTTTCATCTCAAGAAATTATTATTATCTTTTTTTATTCCTTTGTGTATGCATGATTTTAATGATTTAATTTTTGAATCCTTATTCCATCCACAAAATTAATGTGTTCACCTCATATTAATGTGTAACTATTTAAACAACCAACAAGTCTATGTTACTCACTAGAAAAGAGAAACGAAATATATTCAGACATATCCAAATTCATCTCATGTATAAGGTATATTAAAACATAATTAAAAGTATTAAACTTATATGAGTTTGAAAAACAAAAAATGAGTAATCTTGTAGAAATAGATAACCAACCCACCTTTCTAAAACATGGAATAAGACTCTAATCTAGTGGGATATATGACCCCAAATCCATCTCCCATAGGAGACTTTAACCAAGAGATAATCTAATCCATAATAACACTAGAGCATAATATTCACAATCAATATTCAACAATTATTTTCAAACACATAACTTCAATTACAATCAATGTTCAAGGTAGATGAAAATTTAATGTTGTGACACCGAAACTAGATTGTAATTAATAGGTTTAAAATATATTATAATATATTTTTCAAATAAATTAATCATACAAAATATTCACATATCATAAACACATTATAGAAAATAATATTCTAAAGTAATTAATTAATACATAAACTATTTATTTATTTTTTCAAAACATGATATGAAAATATTAAATTTTCACATTTTATTTAGGAATAATAAAAATATATTTTACATGTATTGAAACTTATAATTTCTAAATATTATACAATCCATAAGTTAAAATATCAAAAAATGATTTTTAACCCTTTTAACTATATCATATCTTATAAATGATAATATGATCACAAATTATAAAACATGATTGATATAAGAGACAAATAATGCATGAATCAATCATGTTCTATGATATATAATTCTATCATATTCTATAATGTATATCACCACTTATGAGAAGACTAGTGATAATGATTCTATCATATATGAAGATATCATGTATATCATCAATATGAACCAATGCTCTATTTTTCAAAAAAATCAAGATTGGGTGTTGTTTTATGGTATCATATATCATGTGAAATAATACAATTAAAATATTTTTACTTATTGTATATAATAAATTATGATTTAGATTAGTATTATTCTATATCTAATTGAAGAAAATGATTTTTTTTTCATATAATATGTTATGATATCGACTGAAATGAAATATGATTTAAATGATATTTAAAAAATTAGATAAATACATTGGTATAATGAAGAGCGATGCTCTATAACCATTTATGGTATTTTGAGGATTATCTAGTGATGATTTTTAATGAAAATAACACATGAAACTACCGAATATATCTATAACAGATCAAAATATTCATTAAAATAAAGAAAAAATGAATAATTGAGGAGAAATAACTAGCATCTTGAATCCTTGATGTAAACAATTATTGATAATTCTTGATATTTTTCATACCCTCCGTATAATTTTCAGGTATTGATTTATTATTTATAGGTTTTTATTAATTTACTTTATTTTTTGAAACATTTTCTTCTCAAATATGACTATTTTGTATGATAGTAGTTGTCACATGGTTTACACACAGTTAAAAAAATAGTGTATCCTAGCCTGAAGATGAGTTGACATTTTTTATAGAGGTATCTGTATGGTGGGAACATGGTTTAACTAATCATACAACCAAACCATGTCGAATCACCAAGGGTGTTCATTACCATCAGTGTGGTTGGTGCATGATTTTGTAAACTGTGAAAACAAACTATGAAACTCACAATTATATATTAAAAATTGAAATGAATCAAGTGACCTTTCTTGATTTATTACATATCAACCTCTCATTTCACCCCATTTGATCCCTTTCCTCCCCTCTCACATGATGAACCCTTTCCCCCATCCCTGATGTTGATTTCAAGTGGGTTTTCTTCAATAATAATTAAGAAATCATCCTAAATTAGTTTAGCCTTCCTCCCATTGTATTATTTTCTATATTTAAATTGTTTTATTTATCCCCTATGTTCATGGAATCCTAGGGTTCTTGTTTACCAACTTTTAAGGATGGAATTTCGGTGTTTAGTGATTGAAACTAGTGAAATATGAGTTTTCCTTTATTCTTGAGTGGATTATTGGCATTAAAAATCATATAAATTGAATTAATATAAGTTATTTTATTATAATACTTTGTTAATTAATTATTTTGTGATTAAAAATATAAATTGGAATTTCATAGTGTTATAATTGTATAAAATGTTCACTTTTAAGGGATTTTTTTACATTCAAAAGTGGTTTTTATTTTTTATATATTAAAGATGACTAGAATGGTTTCTAATAAATATTTATGTGAAAGTTAAAGGATATTTATAAACTATTTTATTAAAACTATGTGAATAATTATTGTTTGAATTAGTTTAATTTCATGGAAAATTGTGTTATTTTTTATGAGATCCTAAAATAGGAAGAGGTACCATTCCTCTTTTTTAGTGTTTTTTCTTGAATAATGAAGTAATTTGTGATTCATCCCCAATATAGTGAATTAATTTGAGATTGATCACACTATTTGAGGGTATTGACATAACTAGTGTTGTTATTTAATTAGTTAATCCTTACCTTAGTGACTATATGGTGTATCCCATGTTTCATATTTTGGTAACATTTCTTGTATTTTATATTTCCATCTTAAATAAATTTAGGGAATGTTTTATGCTTCTTTGTTTCTTTAAAAATATTCAATGTTAATTTTATTTAATTAGTTTCAAACTAGAATGTCCTAGTTTTTATAACAATGTATGTGCATTGAACACTTGGTGGGATCCTACTAGGATTTTTATTCTCAAACCCTACATGCACCCAATGGTTGTTTTATAACATTATTCAATTTGATGAAGGTAAAGTAAATAAATTTCATAGAGGTAGGGGATTTCAATGATAAATTTATCTATGCTGATGGAGGTGATATGATGGTAATGAACCCTTTTGTCACACATAAGTAAATAGATACTATTTTATTTTATTTTTAATAAATTTTTGGTTTAGTATATATTTTATTTATATTAATATTGAATCAAATATTAAGCTTCATATCCCATACCCTTTAATTTTATTACCTTTCGATATACTTATATATATATATTAGATTGAAATTATAATACTATGGTTTCCATTTTCCATTACTTTATTTTAATATTTTACCTTGTGTATGAGACTTTTATTGTTTGATTGTATTTATTTGTAGCACATAAATTGTGAAATACATGGAGTGGTCTTGTTAGGTTCTTTGTTTAAAATTATTTTGGATTATTGGAGAAAACTCATCCCAATGTGTGACCTTGATTCCCAAGAACTATTTACCACCATGTGGAGATCATGAATTCCATTTAGAAACTAATGTGGATTAGTTCAGCTTTGTGGGTCATGGGTATTCTATGTTGTTTCATAAAAAAATGGTTTTAAAGCATAATCATTGTTTTATATTATCCATGAAGAAAAGGTAGATAGGAGATTTGATTATCCTGACTTGAAGTGTAGGTTATGAGTGAGTTTCTAACTAACAATCATTAAAAAAAGAATTTAGTATCCATAATATATCCTGAAATTAGTATTTTGAAAATAAATTTGATTTGAATTTAGATATTGGGGAATTTTGGACTGTTAATAGAAATATGTGAGGAATTTTTAAGGTACAAAGTTTAGGAACCTGGAGTACAGACCTTGTAGTAATAGTGAAAAACATAATTGAAGTTGATTCTAGATAAATCCACATGACTGGTGTAATGTTTGTGATTTAAGTTTATATTATTAACTATTTTAATGGAATTACCTTCTTTTTATCTGATTTCATATAGCACGATGCCCCCTTGAAGACCCCCAGTGAACTCCCTAGAGGGAGATATATATACTTTCTCTTAGTAGAATCCTCTCATTGATCAAAATATCATTGAAAACGAATTTAAGTATGGTTTCATCTATGGAGAAAGGTGTACTAAATGATCAATCTTATCATTTTTAAGTAGGTTTAGGTCCGAGTTGGGACATGGACCAAGCCTAGAAGTTTCTCTCACATAAACCACAAAATTTTCAATGTAGTATTTAGCCACATGAAGGGAGAGACTAACTATAGATGGTAGAAAAATATTTTTGTTTTCTGAGACTTATGAATCTATGAAATTGAAATGATACTATTTTATTATTTAGTTCCCTAGAACAAAGTGGCTGGATTCTATAGTCTTAGTTAAGTTGAATGATAATATTAAATGAAATTATTTCAAAGAAATTTTTACTTAGTAGTTTTATTAGGACACCATGGTGTTGGGAAAATCCAAAGAGTTTTTGAATATCCAATAAATAAACTGAACTATCATAAAAAATAACGATTTTTTAAAATTCATGTTCATTTTTATTTGAATATGTTATCTAATGATAGATTTAAGGCACACTGATTTGAGATGGGTATCTTACCGAACTTATGATCTCATGTCTTTTTTCTAAATATGTATAAGAGGTAGAATGATCTCTAATTGTGTATATTTATTATTTCAGGATGAGAAAAATTCATAAAATTTCTATCATTCCTAGAGGTAGTGAGGGTTCTTATCTTTAAATAAAGATAAATAAGGATGAAAGTAGTAGAGGAAATACTCTCAAATAATTTCTAATTTAGTTACATCAACCCTCATGGGAAACAGAGCTCATGTTTTACATCAATGTGGTAAACCTATATATATAAAACCTTTTCAAAAGGATGGTATTAAGAACTTCCTTACCTGTGGGCATGTAGGTAACCTCTATATGATATGTATAAATAAACCTTTGGTGAGGAGTGGCATTGGTTCTTCATCATCCAAGGGATCTCATGAAAAATATGATACCTTAAAAGTTATAGGGTACTATTTACATAGTCATAGAGGTATAAGTGGTTCATCATAATGGTTTTTTATATAGGGACTAAGAAACATGAACTCATATTAGATATAGGTATTTGTGTACTATTGAGCTAGCACCTATGGAATCTGAGGTTGATCCTGAACTATGAGAGGTTCAATTTTTATTACATTATCTATGGTTATTGATTTATTGGTCCTTGTCACTCATTTATATCTTCTATTGTTTGGGTTTATTGAATCTTACCTTAGATATCATTCTATATATCATGGTTATATCAAATCCTTCTATATAGAAAAGGGAGTATGGGTTTCTATGCTTCTATTAAATCATATCTTTATCCGAAGTAGAGATATCATAGGATTTTCTTATCCTTGAAATTTATTTATTTTAAATCATCTTTAGGATGGATTGAATGATGTATTTTAAATATATGATCATTTTCTATCATAAAAGGGTGTCTTTTACTACCCCTGATAGAAGAGTTCATCTATTCTATAAATAATAATACTTACGATCTAGTTATATAAGAAATATAATTTTCAAATATAGTATTATTTTACATCAGGTATCCTCTCTCATACTAGAAGATGTAAATGTGAGTTATAGATATGAGCTACCTCTAGTTGTTCATGATTTTCTAGAGTTATTTCACAAAAAATTTTAGAATTACCCTCATAATTAAAATTTAATATCAATAAAAATTTGATTCCTTGGATGAAACCTATATCAATTACATTATATCACATGAAAAAAACTGAAATAAAGTAATTAATGATCATTCTAAATGGCTTGGAAGTTATGGGATTCATGTACTCTAGTGTGTCTCCTTGGGATTCCCCAATTCTTTTTTCTATGACGGTGGATGGGGTAATTCAACTTTGTTTAAATTATAGGAAGTTTAATTTGGTCACTATTGATAATAAATATACCTTTACTTGTGTTAATGATTTATTTAATCAGTTAAAGGGGCTAATATGATTTTATAAAATTCTGCTACTATCGTGTTATCAACAGCCCAGGTTATAAGAATAAAATATTCCAAATAATTCTTTCTGAATAAGAATTACCCATTATTAATATCATATTATTCCTTTTGGATTAACTAACACTCCTTCAGTTTTTATAGATTTTATGAATTGAATATTCCATTAGTACATTAATTCATTTATCTTGGTGCATGTGGATGATATTTTTTTCAATTATATGATTGAAGATAACCATGAGTGGAATTTTATAATTGATATGGTAATTATCTTGTATTATCATATCTATACTAAATTATATAAATCTATCTTCTGGATCCTATAATATAAGTTATTAGATCATGTGGTTTATGAATAGGGAATTTTGGTTTATCATGGGAAGGTGAGTGTGGTTATGACATGTGAGGATCCAATGAATATCATTAAGATATGAGGCTTTCAAGGATTGTTAGTATAGTACCTATGATTCGTCATGTAGTTTTCTAATATATTGTTTCAATTAACCACAATCACTCAGAAATGAGTGATGTTTTTATATAGATCTAAATTTCAAACCTCTTTTGAAGAACTAAAGTATTAGGTAAACTCATCCCTGGTCTTGATTTAACCATAGACTGTCTAGGGCTATCTACTCTTTTTTGGTGAATCATGTGTGCATATGGGTAATTTACTCATATAGGGGGATCATGTGGTGGATTATGGCCCTAAAAAACTTCTACCACATTATATAAATTATTAAACCCATGACATGGAGTTACCAGTGGTCATGCATGTTCTTAGTTATCGGATTCAATACATTTTTAGTGAGAAGTTTATGATATAAACTGACCACAAGAGCATGTGTTATATATTCTCTCAAAATGAATTGAATTCCAGGAAGAGTTTATTTGTGGATTACAGTTAAGAATTTTATTTTTTACCTCACCAATAATCTCAATAAGGGAAAAGTTGATGCAAATTTACTCAGTATGAAATTTTCATACTACACATTAAAAGAATATAGTGAAAAATGGAATCACTATTGTAACTTTCACCTATGTCCATGCCCCTATAGCCTTGGTCAAGCTAGGTCATGGATCTAGGTACCCTATATCAATAGTTTAGCCAATGAACATATATATAGGTCTACCATTTTCTAGGTTATAACCTGATTATGGTAATAGGCTTTCATCACCAATGTGGGAATATAATTTCCTAAATGATGGGTGTGGGAAATACCAATGACCATGGACGAGCTCCCTTTGATGGATATAGGGTTCCTATATATCCATGATTTGGACCCTGATCATGGACATATACTATCTAGTAAGGTCTATGACCATTTTAATTTCCCGACTATGGGTATAGTGTTCCTGGGAAGGCCTATTTCCAAAGATTAACCCTTCCATGGCCATAGGCTGGAAAACATTAATATTACAATTAATCATTAATTTAATGATAATATAAATAAATAAATATATATATATAATTCATATATATGTATATATATATATATCAATTTTAAATATATATTTATAATTGAAGTGTCAGAAAAATGGTAGAGTTTTCTAAATAACATGAGGGATGTTCTCAGTTTAAATCATGTTGGCCTTTTTTTTGGAGACACCGTAGACATGGTATTATAAAAATGGTGATAGGGTGACCCCACCCATGAATATGGACATAAGGTTATATAGATGAGATATATCAATGGTCACACCAATGATCATAGCCTGGGTGTCAGGAATATCAAAGGATTCGTTTGTTTTTTTTTGAAAATATGTTTGTTGAAAATAATTTTTTTGATAATAAGAGGTTATTGTTAGAGGATTTTTAATAGTGACATTGATTTCATAATGATTGGATTTTTTTATATAATGAATCATGAATGTTTTTTATGTTTAATGAATTATCCACACAAATTAAGTAAGGAAGGAAGGAAGGCATTAATGGAGATTTATAGGCCTGACCACACCCATAACATAGGTAATATTAAAGAAGAGAATGTTTAATATGGGAAATTGGAAATGTAACATCTCATAGTGTTCCCCATAGTGGAGTTACATAGCACATGGGAAAAATTATCAAGGATAATATGGTCCTAGGTAAGGTCATGGTCAAAGTGAAGTGATGAGTTAAAGACCTAGAGTTTAAGAAGGAACATCATGGGATGATCCATAGTATATTGGTATACATGGTGTCTTAGGAGGTTAGCTGTGAAATGATGGGAAGCCCACTATGGGTGTAGTGGTGTTCTGTGTGGATGTGGTTATTAGGTTGATCTTAAATCCAAAACAGACAACAATAGGAGACCATGTTATAGTCCCCATCTTGTTGGAGACAAAATAGATAGAGGGTTTTCACTATCTCATAGTGAAGGGTGTGTTGATGACTGATGCATAGATTTCAAGAGAAATCATAATGGAGATGATTAGACTAATATTAAGTGGTTCTATAATCATGTTTCTTATTTTAAGACCATGATTACAACCTAATGTTAATGAGTTTTACTAAATTACACAATTGTATTAAATAGCTATTTAATTTACACTTTAAAGGGGAGGGAATATTAAAAACATAGTAGTTAATGATGATTTCAATTATGAAAATCATATAGTAAGATAAATATTGACTATGAGAGGTTTTTATATACCTTAATGATGATGAAATGTGTCCAAATTAACGGTAACATGACCTCCTTTTAAAAATAAGGGGTTTGACTGAAATTAAGAGGGATGAGGCAGACCTGTGAATATTGAATATCTGAATCTCTATGTTAAAGTGGAGTTCCAAGAGAGGGGCTATAATAAGTTGTAAACCATTGAAAATAATTATAAGAAGTATATGTGATCAATACTTTATAGTTAATGAGATATTAAAAAATTACTCTTGATAGAAGAAGGAGTGGAATAAAGAGGAATTCAAGGGTAATCTATGATGGAGCATCCCAATGTGGCTACACCAACACATCTACCTATTCATAAAGATAAAATCCTAGAATGTGAGGGTGAATAAGGTACCTAAAATTCCATAAAATATGTGAAGGTGATATTTACACTGGTAGTGATCATTGGAAGTAGCATTCAGTGGAGTGAACCTTGGGAAGTAGAGAGCTATCCCTGAACTTTTGTAAAGGAAAATGACTCCTATGAAGTTTAGTGAGATTAATAGTGATTTTGTTGATGGAACATTGTCGATGCATTCTGCTTGAATGTATCCCTGTGTGGGTGAACCAATTAAATTCTCATGTCCTAATTTAATTTATTCATAAATAAAAAAACTAATCAAAAAACCTAAAGTATATCCATTAAATGATTATAACAAGTGAAACTCATGGTTCAGAGTTAAGACCCATATAGGTAAAGTGAGACATTAAAATGGAACAAGTGTTTTAATTAGTTAAGTAATCTTCATACCTTTATTCACCCCCTCTTAGGGTAATCTCGCACTAAACTCATATTGAGGGAATAATAATTGGTATCAAAGGATGAAGTTTATATTTATTGTATTTATTTTCTCTCTAACTTGATCTGAAGTTGTTTAAGAGAAATGGAATCCATAGTGAAGGCTATAATGTTTTTTGTAAGTGACTTCAAAGAATGGAAAATGGACTTTATTTCCTACATGGAATATGTTATTGGAGTTCAATAAGAAGTTATAGAGGAAGGAAGATTTCTTATAACCATACAAGGAGTTACCATTGGAACAGATCAAATAAATAATCGGATATATTTCTTAGTGAAAAGCATTAATGTATTCCTTTATATATGAAGTGTACAAAGAGGTTTCACATGGAAAGTTATCTAAATATATGTGGATTAAATTATAAGAACTCCAGGTAAATAATTATTAATATTTTATTATGTCTAAAGGAAATAAGAAAAGGATCAAGAGGAAGTCGTCTCCAATGGTAAATTGTCTTACCAAGGTAACCATTTTAGAATCTCACGTCATATCAGATTCTGATATTAGTTTAGTGAAAATGTTTGAAATTTTAGACACTATTTTATATCTAAAAAGGATATGTGATGAAGTAGTGTAAAAAATATCATGTTTCCAATCAATTAGGTGTTCATGAAATGTTCAAGAGGTGAAAAAAATTCTATAGGATAAGGTTGAACAATGGGATGTTATGAATGAAGTGATTTTTTCTTTGATAATAGATTTTTCCTTGGAAAACAAGAGGAGAATGAGATAATTGGTATAATTTAATTTCATCATAATGGAAATGGTAAAAAGGATGAATGAATAATGATATGTGATTGAATATATTTCCAAATAAATTTTAAATTAAATGGTCCTTAAGAAGTAATTGAAGTCAAGAACCATTTCTCCTAATATTCAACTTTATGGAAGGAGAAAAATGGAATGAATTTTTGTTCAATTTTGATGGAAATATATGTAAAATTAAAGAATAAATATGAGAATATCAGAGAACTTGAGAAGAGGATAAAAACCTCAAACGAGAAGATTGAAATATCTATGAAGGTATCATCACTATAAAGAATAAATCTAGATCTTAAATATGGAAAAAATATATGTTCCATGCTAATTATAGGATAGGTAATCCCCAAATAAAGTATAAAATAAAGTGATACTATTTTGGAAGAATTGTGAACATTATGATTAGGTTCTTTTCAAGACAAAAATCCCAATGATATGAGAATAACTCTAGTTATACCTCTATATCATTTAAGTAGAGACCACATGAGGTATGATTCTTATGTTGAATAATTTATTTGTTCTAACCTTAGTAACGTGGAAATTTATTATAATTAGATGAATGCATGGAATGGTAAAGAAGACATACTAAGAAACTCCACTCCAATGAATTAAACGGATAATTCTTATCTTGGAATAAATTTTTTTAAGATGAGAAAATGTTTAATGTTTTGGAGAATAATGATGATCCTCAAAAAAGCATGTACCACGAACCAAGATCCAAATACTCAAAACAACACTCTTAGAAAAATTAAAGAAAAAATCAAAGAAAAATAAAAAGTTTATTATAGCTATGAAATAGGTGGAAGTAAAGGTGAATATATTAATGAATAAAATGTATTCTAATGTGGACCTCTTGGAAATAAATAAAGATGTTTTCCAAAGTAGTTCCACCCAAATCCCAAAAACAAAAAAGATAAATATTTAGTGGAGATGAAAGTTAGATACATGATCCAATTATGATGATAAAAAATAAATTACTTATTCAAGTGTGATTGATTAAATAATTGTGGAAAACCCCAAGAAATAAATGATAAAAATGATGAAAATCATGGAGATATGTGTATAGTAATTATCGTATAAGAAAAATCATTTTTAAATTGTTTGAGAAGGAGTGATACAAATGATGATTAAGATATTTAAGAGATAATGAAATTATTTTCCCAAAATATGAAAAAGGAAAAATAAAAGATGAATGTTAAAGTGTTGGTCCATCTTGACCAACCCCATTCCTCAACATGAGGAAATGTGAGGTAAAACCCCCCCATATAATTTATTTTTTATATCTATTTCTGAATAGGTGTATAATTAAGGGGGAGATAAAATCCATGGGGTAAATGTTCTATAATATTTCTTATAGAGATAAAAGAATATCTGATTAAATTATAGTAAGTGTTTTACCTAATTTGAAAATCTATAATTGGGGTTAAAGTCTAAAGTCTTAGGGGGATAGAGTTCAAAATTCAAAGACTAGATATCCTTATCTCCAATTTTACATTTCTTGTGAATAATTGGATGAGAAATTTCTTAATGGGTATTAATGAGTTTCCCAATAGGTATCATTTTTATCAAGTTCTGTGACCCTAAAAAAAATTCATTAATGCTTTTACATTAACTATTTTGTGTGGAACTGAAGGAGTTCACTAGTTATGTATAGAGAGTGAAGGGGAAAAAGTTTCTATGAGTTTTCCATTATGTTTCTGGAGTTGAAAGGAAAACCTTGAGGATGTTTTCAAATACCTTTTTCCCTATATAGAGCTAATGATTAGTAGGATTAATTGATTTTTTGATAGCACAAAATCTATATTGGAGTCTCACTCAATGGATATCTTAATGACTAAAGTAATATTGGATTTTAGATTAATGTTGATTCTAGAGTTGGGTATTCCAACTAGAAAATGATTTGATTTTGATTTTAGGGATTTGAATATTATGAAATTGGTCTACACCAAAGGAAAAAGACAAAGGGAGAGATTAGAAGAGATGAGAAATTCCCCCGTATCCTAATAGTGGTAGTAAACCCCATGAGGAACCCCTATTAGGAGTTGAATAATCATGGATAGATGTGACTTCTTATATTTCCTTCCCATACATTAAGGGGGAAAAGGTATGAAAATTAAAGGTGTTGGTACAATTCAATGGGAAGATTGATCTTCAACGAAAAATACCTACATTTTATGGAAGAGTAAGCTCTATTTTTATTTCATTTCTCACAAGGGAAAGTAATATTTATTGGAATGCATTGAATATTAAAAAAAATCTAAAAGGGGACATTTCTATTAATCTCAAAGCATTATATTGACTTTTTTTTACAATATGTTTTTTTGACATTATGTTTGTTGACAACAAGTTTTTTGAAAAGATGAGATAATTCTTAAATGATTGTTAATAACAAGTTTTATTTCATAATGATTGAATCTATTAACAATGCTTCTTGAAGGTTTTTCTATTGGGTACATCATTCACACAAAGTAAAGAAGGATTTACAGAGGCAATCTATAAGTGAATAGAATGAAATAGAGTTTCACAAGAGTAAAACATGACCAACCGAAGAAGATCATGTTATTTTAGTGGATGCTGTGTTGGTTGAAAATGAGTGTTACAATTTTATCCTTTCCCATAACTTATGGTGTATTTAATAGTAGAATTAACAAAAAATTACAACTATAAATAGATAAAACCATACTGGTCCTTGTAATGGAGTTTCCGAGCATCTGTGAAAAATGGTCAAGGACAATATGGTCATGGGTTAAGTCATGGACAAATTAAAGTGCTGCATTGAATACGTACAGATCAAGAGGGTCCCAATAGGATGATCCATAATTTAGAGGTGTACATGCTATATCAGGTGGTTCCTTGTGAATCATGGGTAATAACACTATGGGAATATTGGTGTTCATTGGTGGTTGTGGTCCTAAAGTGGATCATCAGTCCAAAACAACCAATAGTGGGAGACAATGATATGGTCCTAGGATGTTATAGACAATACAAATAGAGGGTTTTCACTACACCATGGTGAAAGAAATGTTAATGAGTGATTCACAGGTTTCAAGAGAAATAATTTTGGTGATACTTAGAAAATATTAAATGGTTCCATAATCATGTTTCACAATTTAATATCACGACTCTAGATTGATGTGAAGGATTTTAGTGTCACATAAATTAGTTAAATAAAGAGTTAATTCATGCTGGAAAAGAGAGATAACGTTGAACATGAAGCAATTATGAAGGACTATGTTTATGTATATCATAAAGAAATTTTATGAGGAGTTATGGGGGGTTTTCAAAGCTCATTATAGTGGTGAATAAATTTTAAATTATCGGGTGCATGACCTCCATATTTGATAAATGGGGGGGGGGGTCGATAGAAATCTAGAGGGACAATGGAAACTCAAAAATTTTATATATCTAAATCTATGTGTGATATAGGAGTTATAGGAGAGAATATGTAATAATTATTCAACCATTTAAGATCATTTTTAGAAGAAAAAGAAGAAATCACTACTATAAAATGAAATAGGTATTCCAGAATTACTCTTGAATGAAGATAGAGTGTTGCAAGGAACAATTCATTGGTAATCTGTGAAGGAGTATCCTAGAAGGAATTACACAACACATCTACCTATTTTTAAAGATGAAAACAAACCATGCGATTCATGATAAGGGAAATTGCCTCCATAGCCACTATGAACATGGTCACAGATTATGGCCATGATTACAAGGGCTCTAGGAATATTATTCAATAGTAGGTATGATATTGTCTTCCTATAGTGAATCTTATATGCCTTTTTTCATAATTTAATCCTGAATTGAATGACGATAAAGGAAATGTTTTCCTTAATAATGTGAAGTTCACACCCTCACCCCATGAGCATATATTTTAAGACCAATCAATAGATAAATAATATAAGTATATCATAGGAACTATATATAGTTGGGAGACCACTAGTGAATGGTCACTATCACTAGAAGGCATCCTTTTTTTTGGAACATGTATATGAATCCCTTATTTTTTTAAATGTTGTGATGGAGGATAAACATTGATCTCAGTGTTTCATTCATCCCAACACAATGAAAATGTATTATGTTATGAGATTTTTATATTGGTGGATGGGTATGAGGTATGATATAACTAATTTCATATCTCATTGTTTCACCAGTCAAATGGTTAAGGTTAAACATTTTAGGGATTCTATTTTTCCCCAACCCCTTATAATCCCTTCTTGAAAATGGGATGTGGTGTCCATAGAAAAATTAATTAGTCTAACCTATACAATATAAAGAAGCGATTATATATAATTCATGATCAACCGGTTGGAAAAATATTCTTATTTAACATCAATCATTGGTAGAAAGAATGTAGAGGGTCTTGTGAAGGTATATATGTAGTAGGTCATGAGACTCCATGGAATTCCCTATACAATTAATTTTTTATAATTTCCTTAGTTCATTTCTCAATTTTGGAAATTCCTCTAGTAGGAAATGAGATCCATGGTAAATTATAGTACAAAATACCATCTAAAAATGGATTTCTAGATATAGAAGGGTATTCAAATTCTAGAAGATATGATTTGGGCTTATATGATATATTTTTGTAGTCTCTGGTACACCCCTTGAACACTAGTTGATTTTTAATATAATAAAAACTATTTATCCTCTATTAAAATGACCATGTTTGAATATTTATTTAGTCAGCCTTTTCACCCCCCCTTTTTACTGAACTAAAGAGGATGAATATTATATTTTGGGATAGTTTATTTTCCATTAGGTGATTAGGAATACTTAAATTATTATATGGAATATAGAAATGGACCAAAGCCATTATAATCCATATGTTGATTATTACATCATCCTACATATTTATCAATGGGTGACTAAGTTTTCTTGAAAGTATCGACTTAATTATGTTAGTGATAGTTGGAGAAGTATGGAATTATTTCCCCAAGTTATGAGAGAACTTTGGATACCATAAAAATAGTTATGAATGTTTCCTATCTGTCAAAATTTCCTCCTAATTTAGTAATTCATGATGTTTTTTATTTTCCTTAATTGATAAATTTACACCTTAATCCTACCCATTTCTTTAATTGATAAGAACATTCATTGGAACCAAATGTTTAAGTGATAGATTAACCAAATTATTTAATCAAATACTAAGTTAATGTTCTTCATGGAAAATTCATTCAACTTATTTGAGTATTACTACAACATGAGAGTGACTCGCCTGAGACATAAGTGTGGAAGTCCTCAAAAAAGGATAAATTGCCTCATTTATTTTTTAATAATGATTTTAATTGACTTTATTGGGGAATTGATTAATATGGTGGGGATAATTTTCACAATCATTATGTATTTTTCAGGTTTGGATTTTTTATTTATCGGTTATTTATTTTTTTCCATTCATTTCATGGATTTTTTCTCTTAAAAATTGAATATTTAGGGAGACAATGGTTGTTTTAGAGTTTTTTCATGGTTAATGAAAACCATGAAGTACAACCATGAAATGGGTCTACATCTTTTGGAGATGATCTAAATTTTTTACCATACTATGTGGACAAATCAAGGAGCACCCCCAGGGATGTCCAGTACAATTTACACAGTTCGTTCATGATTTGGTAAAATATGCATCCCCCCATGTATAATAAAAAATGACATAACTAATGTTCCAATACTCTATTTCTTACACTTTAACCTCTTATTTCTCCCCATTTAGATCTATGGACACCCTCTAATGTGTCAAACATTTCCCACAATCTTTGGTGTAAATTTCAATGTATCTTCTTAAATAATATTCCATAAATCATCAGTAAGTAGTTTCTCTATCATCCTTTGGTTTGATTCTCTATCTTTTCATGGTTTTCTATCTTCCCCTATGACTATGGAATCATGGGGATCCTTTCTCTTGATTTTTAAGGATGATTTTTTAGAGTTTATAACTTGTTATTAATGAGTTTTACTTATTTCTTGAGAAAATTATCAGTAACAACAATAATTTTACTTAGATTAAGGAAGGTGGTTCCATTATCATCAATTCATAGTTGATATTATTTTCTTTTATTTTGAAATAGGAATTCTAATTTTTTATAATTGTATAAAATTTTTACTTAAAGGGATATTTTTACATTCAATGTGGTGATTTATATTTTTTTGTATTATAGAGGGTTGGAGTGGTTTCTAAAGAAAATTTATATAAAATATAAATGATGTTTATAAATTTTTTGATGAATAGGATTTGAATAAAATTTATTTGAATTATTAAAACATCATGGGAACCCAGGTTTATTGTTAGGTGATCATATAATTTGAAAAGGACCCTTTAAAAAGGTTTAGTGTATTGACATGACTAGTTAATTAATTTTTGATTCATCCCTACTAGCTAGGGAAGTCATTAGAGATTCATCCCACTAGTTTAGGGTATATCTAATATTAGATATTACCAATTTACATATTTATGAGATTATGTATCATCTGATTACAAGTAATTACACATATCAGTCAAAATACTATTTGTCCCATCATAGAATGTTATCCGATGATAGGAAACTATTTAATAATTTCTTTACAGGACTTCTAGATTCTCATCATGGCATGGAACTACATTGACCATATCATTGCAATATATATTCTAGTACATTATCATATTAAAGTAATGAAGAAGAGTAATTAATATATGATACAAATTTTGTTATTAAAAACCATGAATATATAGGTAATAACAAGTATAAATAAGTTACAAAATACTAATTTCAATAGTCTCCCACATAGAGTATATCCAACTAATAATGACTTTGATTATTCTATTTGTCACATGATGGTCATGCTTCTCCTGAGAAAGTTATTTAGTAAACAAGTCTTCCAAATTATTTTCAATGGAAATCCTTCCCATTCCAATATAACCTCCCTATGAAAAATAACTCATGTGTTGTGGTCTTTACTAACGAGGGTGCTCTCGGGAGCTCTCTTCTCTCGGGAGCGCCCTAGGGTTTTATTGCTGGGCAGATTGGTGTGGACGATGTGGATGGTGGGATCTCTAGTGGCATGGCGTTAGTCTTGGTGGGTGGGGTCTTTGGGTCGATGGGAGAGGTGACTCGTCCGGGCGTCGTTTCGGATCAAAGCATACAGTGGAGTTGCGAGACATCAGAGGCCTCAGCTACGGCTTCATCCGTGGTTCTCTTATGATGGAGGTGAACTCACTCCGGTGAAACTTCGGTTCGCTTTCGTATAGCGTCGTGCTGTCGTTCCCTCAGTGGTTCCATTCCTCCTCGACAGTGACTTCTCTATAGGTGGGATGGGATCGATCCTCTGCTTAACACGGCCTATGGACTTCGGAAGCTTCAGCGTTCTTCTACAGATGGCGACTGGCATCACGATGACGATGGATATTTCTTCTCCTCCTTCACAACAGTTCCTTTTTTTCATGGTTTTCTCTCTCTCTATTTTGGTGCTCGATGCTGTGGATTTTGTTTTGCATTTTTTTAGTCATATCGTCGAAGGATGCTTCCTGTGGAAGCCCTCGACTACTCAATCCTAACTCTGGGCTCAATTTCCTCTAAGCCTCTCCTAGTCGGAGCAGGATAAGTGGTAAGGATGTGGCTTTGGGTTATGAGGATTAATAGTCGACGAGTTTCCTGGCGCTACCAGATTCTGATTCAATCTACTATTGGTTCTTTGCTTCTTCGTTGATGCTGGTGACTCAGAGTCCACAGTCGCTCAAAGATCTGCTCTGGCCTCACATTCCCCCGCACCTTTCCAAGTCAGACCTAGGGCGGTGGTTCATTAAGGCTTTGAGATGTGAGTATCAGTGGTTGTTGGTGCTCCAGGAATGACTTATATCGGTGTTTGATGCTTGTCTGGTGAAGTTTGTGTTTGTTGTTTTGGTGTTCTGTGTTTCTGGTGCGGTAATGTTTGTCAGACAACGACAAAGGTTTACGGTGGTTCTATGGTCTTTGACGGTCTCCGGTGGTTCCAGTCTCTTCCTCTTCTTGGTTTTACTGCTTTGTTCTCTACTCTGGATCCAAATTCCACCTTTCTCTCTGAGGTGGATATGTGCGGTGGACTTCAAGGGTTTTGGGCTCTGAGTCTAGATGGGCAATGTTGGGAGGAGGGGAGTGACGACATTTCGACCGTCGATGGCATGATTGTGTTCATCTCCGGCGATATGGTGAAGGTGGTTGGCATTGATGCGATCTAAGCCGTTGAGGTGATGATGGAGGCGACGTGCTCGATGGTGGAGAGGTGCTCGATGGCGGAGAGGTGTTCGAGGGCTATTTTCTCAGGAGGAGGGTGATGGTTGACAGGTCGTGGATCTTGAGGGGCGTGCGACTCAAGGGCTGAGGTGATGAATGGAAGTTGTTTTGGTTTTTTGAATTTTTAATTCTAAACAGTGGTCTTTGAAAATGTTTTTTGTGGTCTCTTTGTGGGTGTGGAATATGTTGGATCATTTGGTTGTATTTGGGCTCACACTTTCCCTTAAAAGTTTCATTTGAAAATAAAAAATATGGATTGTGTTGGGGTATTTACTGATAGGTACCACATCAAGCTCATAAATGAAGTTTGGTATCCAAACTACTTATTTATCTATCTCAAAAACTGTAATATACTCTAACTCTACTGTATAATTAGAATCCATGCATCTCTTTGAGAAAATCTATCTCATAACACCTCTATTAAGAGTGAAGATATATCCCAACTATAATTTTAGATCATATTGATCTATCTAGAAACTAGAATCTACATATCCCCTGATGATTATCTTCTCATATCCTTCATAAACATGGAACATATCATTGATATGCCTTAGGTAATCAAAGATATTCTCAACTACCATCCAATAGAGATTTCATAGATTTTCATGATATCTTCCTACTACAGTAAGGGAATATGAATCATAAATACTGGTACATAACATGGAATACTTGACTAACCCGATAAAAATGTATTAAATACTTTTCATTTTTTATAACCCTCTTGTGTCTGGGGCCACATTTTCTTAGAGAGATTAATTACATGGTATATAGGTAATAATACCCTCTTGGATTATTCTTCACTAGATCACTCTAGTATATTTTCATGGTATGTACCTTGACTCGGTCCAAGAAGCCTCTTAGATAAATAAAGATGGATGTTAATCTTAAGAATGGATGTTAATTCACCCAAGTACTTCATGGAGAAACATGTATTCAATTAAGTATTAATAGACTGTAAGATTGACATCACATTTCCAATAAGTAATATGGAATCAACATACAATACAAGGAAACTGAATAAAATGTCACTACACTACTTATAGACACAATTCTCACATTCATTCTTAATAAAACCAAATTAAATTATGGTTTTATCAAAAAAGTGTTTCCCCAACCTAAATTATTTATTTAATCTAAAAATGGATCTATGCAATTTCCATACCTTTTGGACATCCATTGAGTCGTAAACCTTTTTTTTGTGTCAAATGGACATCTTATCGAATGTTCCCAATAATTAAAACTACTTTTACATCCATATTTAAAATATAATTATTATGGTAACGTGATATGGAATTAAGATCAGCTTGATATATACATATCATGATCAAGGAATGGGTAACATAAATCCTAGTATATATTAAATAATTCACGATTGATCATTTCATATAATTTTATATGATCTTCCACATCCTCTCTCTATTTTTTTATGAGGATGAATTTTATTGGAGAGAGGTATACCACATGATACTAGAATAAATTTCCTCTTGGATTGTTATATACCAAATCTCATCAGTATTTGGTTAATGTATAAATCCTAAATTATTCCACAAGTCCTCTTGGATCTATCACAAATGATCATGATTCCAAGAATGTAGGCTTCTTCACCAAATTCCATTATAAAGAAGAATTTTTTAACCATTCCTTAAAAGACTGTGATACTGGTATGTCTTTTTCAATAAGTAATATGTCATAGACATATGATACTAGAAAATTAACTAAACTCCCACAAAACTTCTTGTAAATACATGGCTCCCATTCATTATTTACGAAACAAAATTATCTTATGTCTTTATCGAACCGAATGATCCATTTCCTGGATTCTTGCTAAAATCCTTAAACAGATCTCTATAATGTTTCTACTTTTTAGCATACTTTGGTGTCAAAAACCATTTTGGTTGTGTAATATAGACATATTAATAAAGGTTACCATTATTGAATGTTTTTTACATCCATTTTCCCAATATTATTTTCATGGAAATCTGTTTTGTCATATAGAACTCTAATGAATTTATGTATGCAAACTGGAGAAAAGGTTTCACCATAGTCAATGCCTTGAAATTTTTAAACCTTTTAGTCATATCCATTCCTTATAAGTACACAATTTGACTTCCATATATATATTTATCTTAAATACCCATTCATAACCAACAAGATTTACATTAACCAGTGGATCGACCCGAACCTTATTAGAATTCAATGTTTCTTTCTATCTTTAATCTCATGAGCTCTCTACTTCTTCCTTATAGTAAACATGATCATTCTTGTCAACCAAAAATGAGTTACCATATTGGGGGATAATAAAACCATATCTTTGTGATTATCTAACTTCTTAGGTGATCCTACACAATACTTGTGTCTTATGAATGCCATATTCAATTGGGATTGGTGGAATGTGTTCGTAGACCAACTCTTATTTATATTGAGCATCAACTTCATTGAAGTCAATATTTCTCCCACTATCTCATTTAAAGATATGCTCCCTCTTATAAAATATGGTTTGTGTTATCAAAAAGAATTTCTTATATGAAATATCATATAGAAAGTATCTCTTTGTTTCACCAGGATATCCTATAAAGATACACTACATGAAATAGTGTTATAGATTTTTTTCTAATCTAACCTTGAAAAATACCTTGCAACCATATACATGAGTATTTGAAAATTAAAATTTCATACCATACATCAATTTTTATAGTATTTTTTTTCTATATTAGTTGGTATTCTAGTAATATTGTGTGTTGAAGCCTATAATACATATCCTTAAAAGGATAACTGAATATCATCATGACACATCATTGATTATACTATATCTAGAAAGGGACAATTCCTCCTTTCACAAATATTATTTCAGTGTGGTGTATAAGGAGTGAGTTGAAATAGAATCCCAGACTCCCATAATTAATTGATGAACTCTTGCTAAATATACTAACCACCCTAATCAAATTTAATCTTCTTTATATTATTACGAATTTTATTCTCTAATTTATTATTGAAATCTTTGAATCTCTCAAAGGGTTCATACTTATAACCCAGTGAGTATAAACTTCCTTGTTTACTCAAGATATTAGTAAATGTAATGAAGTAAGAATACCCACCTCTATCCACTACAAGAAAAGGTCTTCAAAAATCGGTGTGAGCCAATTCTAGATGATTTTTTCTCTTTCACCCTTACCACAACAAATTAGTTTAGTCATATTGCCTTTTAAATAATTGATACATCTTTCAAGTGTACATAGACTAAAAGAATCTAAATATAAATCCTCATAGGCATTTTTCAACCACTTCTTTTTTACATGACCAACTTTTTGATTCCATAACTAGGTGTGATATGATTTATGTGAACCTGATTATATTTTAATTTCAAATACTTGGTTTTTTATTTTGATAGAAAAATAATATTTTTTAAATTATCCATACCATAAAATATATTTTCATTTAAAAAAACTATTTTGATTTTAATTTTGAAAATAAATCCATATATATCGTTAGAGTATAGATATATTATGTTTAAAAAACATGGAACATAATAGTAGTTTTAAAAACCAAGATCACCCCTAATGGAAACATGGGCCAATAGTCTTATTTAGCCAATACATTAAGTTTTGGTACATTGACAACTTGAAGATCCACCACTATACTATAAATATTCAGAAATATACATGGTTCCTTCATTATAATAAAAATGTGAGTACATAAAGATGTATCTAACACCTGATAAGTAGATATGTAATGTTTTCACTTGATAAAAAACTCATATAAATATTATTCATGCTTCTTTAATTGGATGAAATTGTTATTCTTGTGGCCCCGCTCACCACACAAAAAACATATTGTAACTTATTCCACAACCTATCTTTGAATATTCCTCTACATGTAATTAAAATGATTAGGATATTTATACTTAGAGTGAATCTTGGTAATATTTTTATTTTTATTCTATGTATTCATCATAAAGACTATAGGGGTTTTCATGACTCATATCCTTATCATCTTAGTGAATCAATGCAATTATTTTAGATAGAGGCTTCCAACTATTGGTTATATTATAATTCATAATTAAACTAGAGAATCTCTAAGGTAGTGAGGATAATATGAGATCTATAAAAAACATGTATAGAAGTTTAAATCCCAATAATTACACACACTAGGTATATCCAATAATCTTGAATACATGTGGCCCAGTTGGAACTGAATCTCTAAGAATAAAAATTTATAGTTCCTTGAAGATATCATATCTCTTCTGTATCACCTTATCTTAATAAAGATTGTGATGGTGAGAAAACATGTTTTATGCATCCACTTATTATCATTACATTAATATCTTAGAAGAAATGAATGATAGAAGTAATTTAAAATCAAAAATATCATACAAGTGTTTCATAAATAGTGATAGTTCCACTTTGTTAGCCTCATTACTATGTGATTTAGAAATAGGGTATTCTATGAAATGTAATTTCATATCATAACACAATACAATGCACAACTCCTGTAACACTCTTAGAAATTAAATCTAGTGATAAGGTTATAATTCACTAATATAAATATCAGTGATAAATTTAAAGTCATGAATGTTTTCACTACTTCAATAAGAGAATATTCTATTATATTATTTTTATTTCAAAATTAGATTATAAATTTTAATTTATTAATATCTCAATATTTTATCAATACCCAATATCCCTTACTATTTGTTTCTTAATGTCATTTTGTGTAGATATTCTAATGGAAATAATTCATATGCCCCATTTCATAACACTAATGTTGGCGTAAAAATCTATTTGAAGGTATTTTGGTAGTAATTAATTTCCATCTGCATTAACTTACATCTCCTTGATCCATTGAGTGGACTCCCTAATCTTGAAGTATTGGAGTTGGATTTACTAAACACATTATTCCTAGTTTCACTAACTCTATTGATGGAAATCAACCCTTAATGTAAAATATGGTAAATCAATGAAAAAAATCAAATTATAAATTCCTTGATAATTTAAAGAACCCCAATAGAGGTTGGTCATGGAATTTAAACTACGGTTCAATTTAAATCCTGAGAAGTAAAAGTATTTCTGGAATAATATTTTATTTGAATAATTTTTATATTTATGCAAAAAATTACTCATTTTATCTTATTTAATGATTGTTAATGTTAATTTGATTTTAATTAAGGGGGAAATCATTACTAGATAGTTTTTTTAGCACAATACAATTTAATTTTAATTACATCATTCATTTATTCATGTTAACTAATTTATTTAATGAAAAACCATATATAAATAATTAACCATGCCACTAATTGAAATAAAATAATTAAGTTGGTATGATCATGAAATTTGGTAATGGTAGGTTTATATAGATTATGATAAACCAACCCTTGATGTTATGGAATAAACTCCAAGAACAATAAATGGTTTGATTTTCAACATTCTGCCTAGGCTTCTGTGTATCTTCAGGTTAGGTTTAACCTTATATTTGAACTTGGACTGCCACCACTCAACTAGGATCTCCATCAATTATAAATACAATTACTCAATTTTAGTTGAGGGGAATCAATGGATCAGTTTATGAGGTTTATAAGAAAGAAACCATGGAAACATGAGTCCTATATATTATTCAAGATGGTATAATAGAGAACCCATCATTTTAATTTAATAAAAATAAATTAAAAGTGACCATTCACATATATAGGTTAGTCTATTCTCATGATTATACACAAAATAAATGAATTTGAAAACATAAAATAGATGGAATTAAATTCAATTCATTATTCATTATTAAGATGAACATGTAATAATTAATTCAAATGATTGATTGATTGATTAATTCTATTATCTTATTGTCTATCTGAATAGTCCTAGTGATTACCATCATATGTGGAAAGATTGAAAGTAACCAGATACATGAATATTTTTATATAATTACATGGAATTATTTTTGAATTAATTAATTATAAAAACCTTGATACATATTAATCACACTGTGGGACTCCTCTTGTGCTAGTCATGTGTTAATAATCACAAATCATAAACATTTTGTAAATCTTGTTAATCCAGTTTAATCTATCTAAAATCATGTGTACAGATGATTAGTTACTTTATCAATTAAATAATTTTTAAAAACTATTTGGTTTCTAATGAAATTATATTATTAATGATTAAGTTTAATTCATTCTATGAATATCACTGTTTAAGTCTATGTATAGAGATTTGACTAAGTCTGAGGAACCGTGAGTCTTCCACTGGTTGTGTTTTTTTGGAAAAGGACCCCAAAACTGTGACCATCCAGACACCATAACCATCTAGACACCATGACCATCCAAACACCATAACCATCTCGACACCGTGACCATCCAGACACCATAACCATACAGACATTGGGACCATCCAGACACCGTAACCATACAGACACCGTGACCATCGAGACACCGTGGTCCTAACACCACATTTGTGCTACCGGTTCCTGATCTCTATATAACTATGCCATCATAGCTATCTCACCGCTTAAAGAAAAAGAAGGAGACACTATTTCAAGGATACACCATTTCATGGAGACACCATTTACAAATAGATTGTGACTCCATTTCTTAATCTGTTTTTTCATTTTAAATTTTATTTATAATGGTCATATTTGAAGCTTTTAAATGCACTGACATAATTAATGTTTCTTTGTAGACATGTCACCTGATATTAAGAGGTACGAGGTGAAGAATTCTTGAATCCTATTAGATCTAACACATTCATTCCAAGAATAAAAAAATAATGTGGCCAAGAGAAATGTGTGTGATCGTGGTGACTGTAGTGACGACAGTGCAACATAAAAACAAGTGTGTGAACAATAATGAAGAAGCACGATATTTCATGAAACCTGACACTACCGAAGAACACACGAAGCATACTAAAATCCCAGAGTCAAGAAAATTTCCACATCATCAACTCCATGAATAATATGAGATAGATCTAGCAGACCTATGATACTCTATTTTCTGTGAGAGGACTCGATTTCTGCATCTGATTCTTCCCAAAAGTTCAGAGTTTCATAGACTAACACTCAGAGCACTTCTAACCTTATCTCATCATCTCTTCTCTATTGTGTATTATTTTTTATTTTTCAAGAAGTGTGTGAGTCTGTATTAAAAATGCACTGTCTCCTACATCAAACTAAAGGATACAGGATATCCTTTCTCTTACATATTTTTACACTTGTTTATTCCCACATATAAGTGTGGAAGAAGTCCATATGGGACTTTTTAGTTCATACCCATGAAGAACTATGGAAGAGGTCACGAGACCTGGATAGTCTTGTGTATTGTTGTTACCCCGATCTAGGGTGTGGAGCATGTTTATTTATATAAACTTCTTGGTGTTAAGTGATCACCAATTGGAGTGGATTAGGTCTCATCTTGAGACCGAACCACTTGTTTTATATCTGCTGTGTTGTTAATTTTAGTGCTCTCTCTTTTTCTGTGTAATTCAGAAATCACTAAATTTACTTTGATAGTTAATCTTGGATAGAAGTTATATTTTTTTCCTTATTAATATATCTTCAAAAGTAATGTTAATAACTAATTTTAATATTACTGAGAATTAATCAATCTTCTATGAAGTTATTCAAACAGTCAAAATTTCATAACCATATAACCTTGATTGAATGGGATGTATTTAAATTTATTTGGGAACCTTTTTAAGAATACTTTTTAAAACGAAATTTTTTAATAGATACTCAATTCACCCCCCCTCTTGAGTACTCTACTCCGACCAACATTTGGTATTAGAGGAAGGTTTCTCAAGACTCTGTTTTTGACCCTATTCAACTGTGATTGTAGTTATAATTTAAATATCAATAAATTTATGTTAATTATAAATTTCTATCTATTTTAATGTATTTATTTATAATGGACAATATATTGGAAGGTACTACCACAAACAAACCACCATTCTTTAATGGAACCAATTATACTCAATGGAAAATTAAAATGAAAATGCATATAGAAAGTATGAGCTTTGAAATATGGTCTTCAATTAGAGATGAATATAATATTACTACTGCTTATAGAATCACTTGGGATGAACCTACCAAAACTTACTATAATAATAATTACAAAGATATGAATGCTTTATACTACTCTTTAGGAGATGAGGAATTTAATAGAATCTCTGCATGTAAAACTGCCGACAAAATTTTGGATACCTTGTCTGTATCACATGAGGAAACTTCTAGTGTGAAAGAAATGAGAATTAATAATTATACTATTAAATATGATAACATTAAAATGAAATGTGATGAGCCTATTTCTGACATGTATATCAGGTTAAATGAAATTGTAAACAAATTGATTTCTCTAGGAAGAGAAGTCACTCTTAAAAAACAGATTATAAAGATTCTCAGATGCCTACTTGACAGATGGAGAAGAAACTTTATCTCTATTAGAGAGTCATGCGACATCTACAAGCTACCTATAAAATAACTCATTGTAAAACTAATAATGCATGAAAAGGAGATGAAAGTCAACAAGGAAGAGTAAGATGAACCCAAAATAAAATCAGTTACGTTCAAGACCACCAACTCTAAACACAAAGAAAAAGGGAAAGTGGATGTTTCTGTTGAAATTTCTAGTAGTGAAAAATCATCACTTGATAGTGATGAGAATATGGATCAAATAGCCAGAAAGTTTAATAGATTTTACAAGAAGAATAAATTTTTTAGAAAGCCCAACTTCAAGAGAAGATATGATCAGAAAGGAAGTTGGAATAAAGATTGGAAATGAAGTAACAAGTCTGATGAGATTGTTAGCTTTGAATGTATATGAAAAGTACATATCAAGGCTGACTATCCCAAGCTTATATAAAAAAAGAAATATTTGGACAAAGATAGAATGTATAAAAAGGAAATAACATCAACATAGAGTGATTCTGAGGATAGTACTGGTGACTCAGAATCTTCACATGATGAATAGGCTAACAAATACTATATGTGTTTTATGAGAAACACATCTCAGGTAACACTTGAATCTCATGTACACAATTATTACTATTTTGGAGATAAAAGTGACTCTGAAAATATGACTAATGAAGAAATGTTTGAGTATTGTTATAAGCTTCAAGAGATAAGCAATAAAGTAAAAGATAAATACAAGTCTTTAAATAAATAAAATGCTCTCACCTCAACTATTAAAACTAAACTCACTATAGAAAGGGAGAAAAATGCTCAATTACTCAAAGAGAACAATGAACTAAAATTATCTAATGAGAAATTGAAAAAAGTCTTGAAAGGTTTACTAATGGTAAAGATACCTTGGTAAAAATTCTAGGTAAACAGATTTCTCCAAAATGTACTACTGGCATGGGCTATAAACCTGGTAAAAGAAATTTTGGAAGAAATAATTTTGTTTCTAAATATAGGACATATAGCTTTACTCCCAATTCAAGAAAACATTCAACTAGTTCAAGCTATGACACACTCTCTACTGTTTCAAGATTTTCTGGACCCGATAGAGTTTATTTTTTAAATACATTACATAATGCTTATAGGAAACCTATAAGGTAGATATGGGCTTATAAGGCACTAGTCACTAATATTACTAGACCCAAAGAAGTATAGGTACCAAAATCTATTTTTATCTAACTATTTTTTAGGAAAGATTCTTAAAGAGTTCCTGTAAAATCTTATGGTACTTGGATAGTGGTTGTTCAAGACATATGACATGAGACTATTCATTCTTCAAGAATTTAATAAAAATTGTTGGAGGACATGTCAACTTTGGTGAAAATTCCAAAGGAAAAATTATTGGCCTTGTCCAAATAGGTAACTCTAACTCAGTTTTTATTTCCAAAGTAATTTTAGTTGATGGATTGAAATATAATTTTCTTAGTAACTCAAAAATATGTGATGATGGATTTCATGTCAAATTTGAGAATGATACTTGCAATGTTTTTAATTTTAAAAATGAATTAGTATTTTCTGTATTAAGAAATGAAAATGTATATTCTGTTAACTTGCATTCTTAAGCTTCTCAAAATGCTTCATGTTTAAGTGTGTTTCAAAAATAATCTTGTCTTTGGAATAGGAGACTAGGACACTGTAACACTCACTCCCTTAGAAAGTAAACTATAAAAAGCTTAGTCAAAGAACTACGCAAACTTGAGTTTCCAAATGATAAATTGTGTAATCCTTATCAAAAAGGAAAGCAACACAAAATTTCCTTTAAACCAAAGAAAGACATGTCAACTTCTCAACCTGTTGAAGTTGTTCGCATGGATTTGTTTGTACCATCAAGAGTTTCTAGTTTAAATGGGAAGCACTATGTTTATATTCTTGTAGACGACTTTTCTAGATACACATAGACTTTCTTTTTGGCTCAAAAAAGTGAAGTCTGCTCTCATTTTACCAAATATGCCAAAACTATAGAAAATATTAGTAGACATAGAATTAAATCCTTAATAATTGATCTTGGATATGAGTTTGGAAATCAAGAGTTTGAAAGCTTTTTCTCAAAAAATGGATATAGACATAATTTCTCTACCTTAAGAACACCTCAACAGAATGAAATTGTGTAAAGAATAAATAGAACCCTGCAGAAGATTGCTAAAACCATTTTTAGTGAATATGAATTACCTTTTTTACTTTTGTATTGAAGCTGTAAATACAACATGTTATATTATCAATAGAGTGTTTATTAGACCTATCTTTAAAAGAAATCTATATGAGTTGTGGAATAATAGAAAACCCAATATTAGCTACTTCAAAGTATTTGGTTGAAAAGTTTATATCCTTAACACTAAGGAAAATTTTGAAAGATTTGAATCCAATTTTGATAAAGGAATAGTCTTAGGGCATTAAATTTCTAGAAAAGCCAATAGAGTGTTTAATAAAAGAGCTAAATGCGTGGAATAATCTTTCCATGTAAAATTTGATAAAACAGATCCACATGAGCCTAAGACCACTCTAGAAAACCTGGAGGATGATGTATCAAATATGAAAATTAATTCAAAATCCCCTAACCATCATTAAAAGGAATCTGTGAAAACTTTCAATTCTAGAAATTCTTTATATTCTGGTCACAATGAATGAGATCCTGTTGAAGAACCTGAAATCTCCAGTCCTTTTTCTAGAGTTGTTAGAACTCTTAAAAACCATCCCTTATATTCTTTTTTAGGAGAAATAGACAAAGGAACCCAAAATAGATCTTCTCTTAGAAATCAAGTTGAAAATCAAGTCTTCTTTTCACAACTTGAACCTAAAAACATTAATGATGCTAACAATGATGAATTTTGGGTGATTTCAATGCAAGAAGAACTTAATCAGTTTTAAAGGAATTTTTTTTGGAAACTTGTTGAAAGACCCAAAGACACATTCACTATAGGCACTAAATGGGTGTTTAGAAATATGGTAGATGAAGCTAGTAATATAGTTAGAAATAATGATAGATTGGTTGCACAAGGATATAGTCATAAATAAGGAATTGAATATGAAGAGACCTTTGCAATGATAGCTAGAATTGAAGAAAAAAAAATTATTCTTGATTATGTTGCACATATAAATTTCAAACTATATCAAATGGATGTCAAAAGTGCATTTATAAATGGGTATATAGCTGAGGAGGTCTTTGTTGAGAAACCCCCTGGTTTTATAAACCCTCATTTTCCAAATCATATTTCTAAGTTATCAAAAGATTTATATGGTTTAAAACATGATCCAAGAGCATGGTATGATAGATTAAGTACTTTTCTTATTTCCAAAGGTTTTACAAAAGGAATAGCTAATCCTACCCTTTTTATAAAACGAATTTCCAATAATGTTTTAGTAGTTCAAATCTTTGTAGATGACATTATCTTTGGATCTTCAATTTTTTTATGTATTGAATTTTCTAAAATGATGAAAAATGAATTCCAAATGAGTTTAATGGGTGAACTAAAATTCTTTCTTGGTTTTAAAATATTTCAATATAATGATGGTATTATTTTAAATCTAATCAAATATACTAGAGATATTTAAAAATGTTTTGGATTTTATAACACTAAAAGTAGTTACACTCCAATGAGTACTTCTTGTATGTTGGATCTTGATGAAGATGGAAAATCTGTTGATCAAATAACTTACAGAGGAATGGTTGGAAGTTTACTCTACTTGACTTCTAGATAACCATACATTATTTTTAGTGTGTGTATGTGTTCTCGTTTTCAAGAAAATCCTAAGGAATCTCATTTAAATGCTGTTAAGAGAATTTTCAAATACCTCAAGAATACACCCAATCTAGGACTGTTCTACCCCAATGGACAATCATTTGAGTTTGTGAGTTATTCTGATGATGACTTCAGTGGTTTTAAGATAGATAAAAAAGAACCTCTGGAACATGTCACCTTTTAGGCAAGTCACTAGTATCATGGTTTAATAAGAAACCAAACTCCGTTGCATTATCTACTGTAGAAGCTAAATACATAGTTGTTGGTAGTTGTTGTGAAAAAATTTTGTGGATGAAACACACATTACTAGATTATGGATATCAATTCAGGAATGTACCTATAAATTGTGACAATACAAGTGCTATTAACATCTCAAAAAATACAGTTTCACACTCTAGGACAAAACACATTGATGCAAGACATCACTTTTTGAGAGATCATTATCAAAAAGGTGATATAACTTTGGAATTCATTGGAACTGAATTTAAGATTGTTGATATATTCACCAAACCACTAAATTATGAAATAATTGATTACATCATACCTGAATTGGGAATGATAAATCTTAAGTAGTAAGTATGCTATTTCATAGTTTATGGTTTCACAAGTCACTGTCTTAAGATTACCATTTAACTCTAATTGTTCTATACTTTTACTGTATTAAGAATTAATGTTTCATGTTTACGGTCTCACAGTTAGTATTTCTTGGTTACTGCTTGGCACTTACTGTCTCAAATAATACGGTCACATAGCTTAGAAATCACATTGTTATGGTCTCACTATGAACATTTGTTATGGTCTCACCATGAATGTTTGTTACGGTTTCACCGTGAAAGTTGATTATAGTCTCACCGTAAAGATGATTTATTGTTTTATTTATACATTATAACCCATATTGTGGTAATTAATTGTTTTATTCTCTTTTTACTTTCCCATGATTTTTATCCCATGACGCTTGATATCCCTAAATGATAAAATTAAATAAGTTTCACTCGTTCATCACTCGCTCTCTCTTTTCTCAAACCGTAACCAATCTTTCAACCCTTATCTCTCTCAAAACTTCGGTGAATTCCCATGATGAAATAGACTTCGTCATCAACTACTAATAAGTATATTTCAAATAAGAAGTTGAAAATCATGCCGAAGTTAGCACTCGAGGGCCCTCTGAATCCGAACCTAGTGAAAAGAGTAGTGGAACCAAAAAAGGATATATGCCCTAAGTGGCTTCTATCAAGTAAGTCTTTGGTGATGAAAGTGCTAACAGAGAAATACAGGATAGATTGGTTTACAAAGGAGGATATTCCTATTTATCCGAAGCTAGTTTCCCAGTTTTACCAGTATGTGCAATTTTCCTTTGATTCAGAAGATGGTATGTTGTATGATGTTGGATCAATGGACAGATATGTACCTTCTCTTTGAGGTTCTGGGATGCATGCCTTAGGATACCTCATGAGGGTATTTTTGAGGACTACCCAAGAGGTCCTCCACCTCCAAGAGAGTTCTTTATTTTTGAAGAAGCTTTGAGAAGTTTAATAGGAAATGAAACCAAGAGGAGAGCCATAGCTGCCGAGCTAGATAGTGAATCTAGTCTCTTGTTTAAGTTTGATCAAAATTTGTTTAGCCCCAAAAAAGGTTATTTTTCTATACTCAAGTATCAGGATCTACTTTTGATACATCTAATGAAAGATGGACATAAGATCAACCTTTGAGTGTACATTATACACCATAAGTGTGAGTTGATCAAAACAAATTCCAAGTCAACCTCCCTATTTTATTCAAGTCTTATCTCATCTATACTTTATGAAAAGGGATTGGTTGGACCAGATGAATAATTCATAAAGGATTAGGAGTTTTTTCTTTTAAAATTTATTGTAATGAGAATGAAAATAAATTGGAATCCATGGAAAAATAATGGTTGGAAGATAATGATAGAGTTTATGAAAAGTTTAACCTTGTGGAACACCCTTCAAGACCTAAGTATGTCTCTGATCCTGGTTTGGAACCAGATGAACTTGTTGAAAATTTTGATGTGGAAGAAGGGGAAGATAGTACACCTTCTCTTCAACTATTATTTGAAAAGGAAGTGTCTATTCCTAAAAAAGTTGTTGCTCTGGAAGAACCACTTACTTCAAAAGAAGAATTTGTTGCTAAGGAAAGTTGAAAGAGTGTTGTAGAAGAGCATATAGGAGAAGATCTTCCTGTTGTGCAAGAAGCTTCCCTTGAGGAACACCTAGAGGAACAAGATGTTCCTGAAGATATTACTTTTGTTGAAGAGAGAATGGAGAAATCCTTTAAGTTTTCTAGAAAGGAAATGGATAAGGAAAGTAGGGATAAATTTGTACAGATAGATCAAGGATCAAAATCTATTAGTCCTGAGAAAGATGCACCTGGTGAGGGGGAGAATCCCCCCAATCTAGAATTTGTTGAATTCCGTAATATGATTGATTAAATATCCGTGGAAACATTGTATAAATTCCCTAGTTATTTTGATGTGAATGATTCCTAGGAAGTTTCAGTTAAAGGAATTGATCTGTCTACTATGTTTCATTTGAATCTGGCATCTGGCCCTGGATCTATCTCTGCCAAGGAACCTAAGACTGTCTTAGCTTCAATTGCTGAACCCTCACAAGAATCTTCAAACTTGGTGAATAAGGATGATCTGAAAGCTTTAGGAGTTACCCTTTTGGATGGAGTTGAGAAACTATTGAATACCCAACCTACTCCTGTAACCAATTTAAGTGAGAAATATTCTTCACTATTGTTGGAAAAAGTCATATGGCAGATTCAACCCAAGTTGTTTCATGAGATTCAAGAAGTCAGAGTTGAGAATAAAATACTCAGTGATGATGTAAAAACACTCATAGGTATGCTTTAAAATATACAGAAAGTAATGAACTCAAGACTAGAACCTGCTTCTCATCCTATTGAGGATATTTCTAGTCAGACCCCACAGGAAGTATCATCAATTATTCAACCTCATCTAACCTATTTATCTGAAAAAGTTGCTGAAAGAAACCAGAATATTGTTCAAGAGATTCATGAGACTGTTATTGATCTTAAAAAGTTTACTGATGAGTATAAGGGCTGTCTCAAAAAAGTTCTAAATCAACTGAAACCCCTTACCTCAGATATCACTTCTTCTTGTACTTCTGGACAACCATCTCATCCTACTTTTGACAGTTATCTACTCAGAACAGTTTTCAAAGAAGAACTTCAAGCTGTTCTCAGTGGATTTGATAAAGAATCTTTATCTGAGGTTATCAAGAATAGTGATAGAGTTATTGATTAGGTGAGAATCCATTCCAAAATTTCCAATGATGATCAGAAATAAATTTCTAAGAAGGTGAAAATACTATTCAATCAGATATTCTCTAAGAATGACATGACCTACCACTTCAAGTGCCTTGTATAGAATCTGAGGATTCCTCCTATAACTCAAGCCTTAAAAACTCAAGTCCAAAAGGTCAAAGATTTTACTCCTCTATTGGATAAGTTTATGGAGAACAAGGATGAATTTGAGAAAGCCATGCAGTATGGTGGTGAAATTATTGCTAACTTCATCAAACCTTTGTGGCCTTATCATCATGTTTAGAGTACTGAAATTGTCAATCCTGCAGCTACACCTCTGAGATCTAGTTTTCCTACCTTCTCATCATCTTCCCTAGCCTCCACATCTATTTCTATCTCCCAGGATCTAAGTCAGATCATGCCTGTAATCCTTGATCAACATTTTCCTTGGTCTTCTACTTCACCGACCTTGGCCCCTTCTGTTTTTGAAGGACTCCCTTTACCGTCTTTGTCCACTGTTTACTCCCTTCCTCCACCTCAACCTCTGCACCTTTGGCTTCATCTTCGGATGCTGCTGCTAAGGGAAAAGAGAAGAAAATCTAGTGCTGAAGAATAGTGAATACTCTCTTTTGATAGGGATGTTTTATGTATTCGTGTTACATAATGTTTGTACTGACACTTTTTATAAATCTACTACATTGTGCCCTTTATTGTCTACATATTATTTACTCATTTTTATAATCCCAAAAGGGGGGGGGGGGAATATGTATTCTATATGAACTAAATGAACATTTAAGAATAGAGACATTACCTAAGAATAAATCTCTCACTCATAAGATTCGTGATCATCAAAAAGGGGGAGTTTGTTGGACTCCTCATGTGTTAATCATGTTTTAATAATCAAAAATCATATACATTCTGTAAATCTTTTTAATCACATTTAATATATCTAAAATCATGTGTACATATTATTAGTTTCTTTATGACATAAATAATTATTTAAAACTATTTCCTTTCTAATGAATTTATATTATAAATAATTATGTTTAATTAATTCTATGAATATCATTGTTTAAGTCTATGTACAGAGATTTGACTAAGTATGAGAAATCATGAGTCTGCCACCGATTGTGTTTTTCTGGAAAAGGACCCAGACAACATGATCATCCAGACACCATAACCATCCATATATCATGACCATCCAGACACCGTAACCATCTAGATACCGTGACCCTCTAGACACTGTAACCATCTAGACACTGTGACCATCCATGTACCATCTAGACACCCTAACCATCCAGACACCATGACCATCCCAAAACTGTAACCATCTAGACACTGTGACCATCGAGACACCGTAACTATCCAGACACCGTGACCATCTAGACACCATAACCATACAGACATCGTGACCATCTAGACACTATGTTCCTAACACCACATCTGTGCTACCAGTTCCTGATCTCTATAAAACTATGCTATCATAGTTGTATCACCGCTCAAAGACAATGAAGGAGACATCGTTTCAAGGAGACACCATTTCATGGAGACACTGTTTATAGACAGACTGTGACTCCATTTTATAATATATTTTTTTCGTTTTTCAATTTAATTTCTAACAGTCATATTTGAAGATTTTAAATGCACTGACATAATTAATGTTTCTTTGTGGACATGTCACCTGACAGTATGAGGTATGAGGTGAAGAATTCATGAATCCTATCAGCTCCAACACATGCATTCCAAGAATAAAAATAACAACATGGACAAGAGAAAAGTGTTTGGTCGTGGTGACTGTAGTGATGATAGTGTGACATAAAAATAAGTGTGTGCGCAATAACGAAGAAGCACGAGATTTCACGCAACCTGACACTGCTAAATAACACAAGAAGCATACTCGAATCCTAGATTCGAGAAAATTTCTACATCCTCAACTCCATGAAGAACACGAGCCAGATCTTGCTGACCTACGATACTCTGTTTTCCATGACAGGGCTCGATTTTTGTGTCTTCTTCATCCAAGAAGTCTAGAGCTGCATAGACTAACACTCAGAGCACTTCTCACCTTATCTCATCATCTCTGTTCTGTTGTGTATTATTTTTTATCTTTTGAGAAGTGTGTGTTTCTGTATTAAACATTCACTATCTTCTGCATCAAACTAAAGAATACAATATATCCTTCCTCTTACATCTTTTTACAATTGTGTATTCCCATGGATAAGTGTGGAAGAAGTCCCTGTGTGACTTGTTAGTTCATACCCAAAAAGAACTATGGAAGAGGTCACAAGACCTAAACAATATTTTGTACTATTGTTACCCTAATCCAGGGTGTGGATCAAGTTTATTTATATAAACTTATTGGTGGTAGGTGATCACCAAGTGGAGTGGATTACATCTCGACATGAGATCGAACCATTTGTTTTATATTCACTGTGTTGTTAATTTTAGTGTTCTCTGTTTTACTATTTAATTCATAAATCACTAAATTTACTTTGATTGTTAATCTTGGAAAGAAGTTATAATTGTTTTTCCTTGTTATAATAGCTTCAAAAGTAATGTTAATAACTGATATTAAGATTACCGAGAATTAATCAATATTTTAAGAAGTTATTCAAACAATCAAAATTTTGTAATCATATATCCTTGATTGACTAGGTTGTATTTAAAATTATTGGGGAACCTTTTTAAGAATACTTTTTAAATAGAATTTTTTTAATATATACTCAATTCACCCCCCTCTTGAGTACTCTACTCCAACCAACACACACCGGTTTTTATCCATTTAATTTTTTTAATGTTGTAATTGATTATTTTTAATGTAATTTAATTATATTAATTACTATTTAACTACATGACATCTAATAATGAGATACACATAAGTTATATCACTAGTCACATATATGATATACATGTAGGGAATTAGTGTGTATCTCAGTCAGAATATATGACGAGTAAAAATGTGCTACATGCTATATATACCACTTGATATTTTTTCCTAGAAACATTCCTAGAGACCATGTGTGTTTTTCAAACATAGATAATTATAATTTAAACGTCACCTATTCCATCTACAAGGAGTATAACCTACACATTTACCATCTATTAGTTCCATGCATTGTATATTTACACATGACACACATTTTTCCACATGGATTCAATGAAATATGATTTTAAAATGTGTAGAAAACATTTCATTTATTCCAAAGACATGTCATGTAGTCCAAAAAATAGTATTATAATATGGTTAGTCAACACATGATGTGTAATTAATCTCGCGTGTTGATCTGTAAGGTGAGATATCTATCATGTATCCCATCTTGATGTGGTGATCCTTGGTACATGGAATTTATGTTATGTTTTCACACCATGTAACCATGTCAACCAACCAAAACCTTTAAAAAATATTTATAGAGTCTCCAATAATTCATCACATATGCTTAAGATGTATAATATTATATAAAATTAAAAAATATTGTTCAAATGTTGAAACATGTTAACTGAATATTTCATTAATGAACAAATAAACAAGAAATAAAAAACTAACAACAAATTCATATAATCGATTACTGAATAAGAAATTTTTATACATTATTATGTGACCACTATGATATCACCGGATGGTTCTAGGGAATAGTTGATGCCATTAGGACAATACCTAATATTGGAATTTAATTAACATCTTCAAATTTCTCCTGAAAAATAGGTGAAATGAAACCCCAAAATACATGACACAAGATCATCATATATAATTTATAATTAGTTATTTTGTGTAAATAAAAACTTACTTCATGTTGAAATTATTTATTCATTGATGAAAGAAATGATGAAATCTTGTTATAATATCATTTTATCAGAGTATTAAATGGTAGAATCCTTTTAGTGGTGATCCACACGTGCACCACAAAGATCTAAAAAATATAGTAGAAATACCCAGTTTATAGTGTGGAAGATTATAACCCCTGAATCATTTATCATTGATTACCACAAGAATCGATTTAAGGTGGAACAATTCTTTGAGATGGAACAAGATGCGAATTTATCATTTTTATTGATAGTGTTCTAGAGGAATATCTATCTATGTAATAAGATAATTCTATCTAAAATTAAATATGCATAATTATTAGAATGGATATGCTAGATTTAGAGAATGACATGACTAGGTATTTCTAGACATAGAGTTAGGGAATAAATAATTTCACATAGGGACATATTTTCCACTTAATCTTTGGTAAACAATATAGCTAGCCAATATTTTTATTATAATTATTTACCTGATAGGTGCTAAATTCAGTGAAAGATAAAAATTATTCTTTGAATAAATAAATTATCATGCATTAAAATAATATTTAATTTGTCATTTCTAATCAGATCATTAAAATCCACTAACCATTCCTCCTAAATGTAAATTATAATGTGAATAATGAATATTTATTTTCATAAAAAAATATAATATAATTATTCACTGATAAAAAAATGAATATTATATTCAATTAAATATAAAATAAATATTTTTTAAAAATCCAAATCATATGTATTCTCATGAAATAATTGGAGGAAAAATGTTTTCAATTATCCAAAAATAAATAATCATTAAAACACATACTAGAATAATATTTATTTAGTATTTTAAATTCAAATAGAATTTAACTATGGTTCTAAATACACTTATTATATGGGCCTATTGACCCCATTCTTAGTGTCATTTAGAAGAAACACCTAAATTATACCACTAGATTCTAGAAACACACTAATTCGCTAATTTATAAAGATCTTAATGTTATCATGAAATAAAACCTCCTATGAATTCTCATTATGTAAAATGATCCATTCTTCATGTTATCTTTATTCAAGAAAGTTTTAGGACGGTGTCATCAACTAAAGTGATTAGTGTCTCCTTCTTTGAAATTTTAAAAAAGGAATTTTTGAAAAATATTATAGATATGGAATTAATTAGGTTGTTCCATTCTTATAAAAGGGATGAAGATATCAACAAATATTAAATAATATAAAGGTAAAAATCCTTCCTTGACTTCTTCATTAATGAAATATCACATGTGACACACCCATTGTATCCCAATTCACTGTAATCATATATTGATAACTCAAAGTATTTGAATATTAACATACATTAATAATAATCATAAATTCTATGTACCATTGTACACATCTATAGATGAGAATATACAATGGAAAATATAAATGTGTTTTTCCAACTAGCGGGTTAAGTTCTCATAACCTCATTCTCTTAGAGAAACCAAAGGATAATTCATGAGAAGAATTATCAAAGTCTCATGAACCTAATACCCCTAATATAATTTATCATCAATTTCCAATTAAATGATATAATGCATCCAAAGAGCATAAATTTAATAACATTTTTCATAAAAATACACGGTTCTCTTCATAATGGTGAACTATTATGACCATTTTGTGTGAAAAGTACCCAAAAACATTACCAAATATAATGTCACATATAAGAATAATTATGATGTGATAAACAATTCATTTAATATTAAAAACCATAAATATATTTAATAATAAATTAAAAATAAGTTTTTTAATGCAAAATCCAACATGTTTTATATAGTTGGGCCTTTGTTTTTTTGTGGTTTTTCCCTTTTATTTCCATTCTCCTCCTTTTAACCCTATTTTTTTATCTTTCGTAATTTTATGGAAGAACATATATGCATTTACTCCCTAAAATGGTTTCCCTAGAACTAGTTCTTAGATCATTATGCTATCTTGTAATTCCACATGCCTTACTCAAATATCCATTAGCTGGATTCATTTCTTAAGGGTTGATTTTGGTATTCCAGGTGTGTTGAGGGAATTGGGTTTGTTGTAATTGATTCATTGAACCTATTAACCCTAGTGGCTTTCTGATATTCAAGAGCTGGTTTATTCCCTTGGTGGTTTAATACATAGTTATAGGGATTTACCTATGTACCTATTCGATCGAGAGGAAAACATATGGGTGTTTTATACTGGTTCAAAGATTCGATGGTTGGTCTAGATGATTTTCATATGTCTTAGAAAATCATATGGATTTATATAAAGAAGGGTAATTGATGGTTCGTGCTATCTCAATCATATAATATTTCAAAATGGATTTAGTTTTTATTGTGGGTTACGAACCTATACGTTGGAGGAAATTGATTTGTTTCACGATCGGCCTTTACTAAGATGAGGTAAGGGACAGAAAACAATCATACCCTTCCATCTTCAAGTTTAAGGAGAGATAATGACCTCCAGAGTCCCACTTTCAATAGGCCCCAAAGTGGTGACTAGCACGAATGGTATAAAATCTCACGTAGTATGGAAGGTATTACACTTTTTGTAAAATAAGATCATGAGATAAGACAGTAAAACCCAAACAACTCCAAAAGATGAAAGTAAAAGTAATGCCAAAAATCTATTCCTATATTCATGTTTAAAATAAACTGATAAAAGTATTAGAAAACTATAAACAAAAGTACCAAAAGAAAAGAAAAGCAGCAACAAGAACTCTTGGCGCTCAAGATAGTAAGGTTTGGCACAGTCTTCAATGTCCTCCTAGAAACCTGAAAGCAGTTTTATATATTTTGGGGGAGTACATAGGTATACTTAATAGGGAAAAACAAAATCTCTATTATTCAAGTGATTTAATTTAATGGCTTTCATCTACTACCAGCCAACTAAAAGGAATAACCACAAGACAAAACAACAACTGAAAGAAACAACCAATTGAAATTTAAGCATTCAAAGCCAGTTCTCTTGTAAAGTCACAACATCAAACGATATCCATGAGATCCCTCGAAGTAATAGAATAAAACCAATCCCTAACATATAGGCTCCACACTCCACATGACCTCAAATTTATGAACCAACAACCTTCCTTTCAGAGGTTCCATTCCTATCCACATCACCCCACAACCATCAAACAGAACAACCATGCATATTACCAAAACAGAGAAAGGGGGTTTTCAGATTTAGCCACACCATTCCTTAGGTTACTTCCTTCCCATTGATTAATTGGGGTGATCACATAGGGGTTCTTATTTTTCGGGAATCCATTTAATCAACCAAGTTTACGTGATTAACTATATTCCATGTTACAGTCATTTAATCACAAGATTATCCAGGAAATATAGCTTCATTAGTGCACAATAAAGGACCCACAATGGCCGAAATTTTCAGTGGATATAATCATATACCATTTAAAACATAAAAAACATTACACAATAACATCAACATCATCAATCCCATCCCTTTATTCCTTAAAAAGGTCCATTCATTATCTTACTTAAAGTTGGTTTCATCTACGTCTCTAAGGATCATCATCATACCCACACCGCATGATGCATATTTAAATATAGGTGAAGGAAAAAACCATAATTGGATGATCAAGGATCCGAGTTTTCTCTTATCACCAAGAACTGGGGATGCGTGACTTGTAGAGGAAGAAATCTGAGGACTCTAAGGCTGAACGAGGAGGGCTCCATCACAGGTGCATGATTCATCTCTGGAAGGAGGACTCCAAGCACACTAAGGCAAATGAAAGCAACAAAGAAGAAGATCTTGGTGTGATAAAAAGGCCCTATCTGAGAGTTAATGGATGTGTGTAGCGCTTAAAAAGTTGATCATGGTTTAACTACATGGTTGGGTGGTTACACACAATCAAACTAATTTAGAACTAATAATTCTCCTTGGAGATGGTGAAGATAGACTAGCGGATGGCTGTGAGTTGATAGATATACTTTAAATGGAGAAAAAATGTAACAAGGGCCAAACAAGAAACACGAAAAAATGTGTAATTCTAGTAAAACAAAAGGGCACACGGTTTGGGTATGTCAAGGGTCACCCCACTCTTGGGGGATTTAAATATCAATTATAGGCTTAAAAACCACCTTAAATCTCTTAAAAAGAGGTGTTAAGACTTAAAAAGGAGGGTTACTAGAAGATTAGGAAAGGAAACCCTGACAACCCTCTGAGGCACCATTTGGCTGAAACATCGATCGGTGAGAACGATCGGTGACACACCAATTGGTGGCACTGATAAGTGAAGCCACAACGACACCCACTGCTAACACCGATGCCCCCGAACTCACCCCTGGAATCCAGGAAACCCCAAGCACCAGAATTTGACAAATTAATAGACCAGGAATGTCCAGGTCATTACATCAGATACATCTTTGACTATTCTCGTCCTTGATAATTTAGAGTAATCCCGAAGGAAAGAGAGGGGTCCGAACAACCACCTCATAAGATACCTATCAATGAAAAACCACACTGAGTTGTTCCAAGGATGACAAAAAACCTCAACATCTAGGAACAAATCTCCCCCATATATCTCTTGAAAAACTATGGATACAGTACTGTAGCAGCGGTGACACTGTAGCGGCGGCGACACTGTAGCGGTGGAGGGACTGTAGTAGGTACTGTAGTGATGGATGTACTGTAGCAGGTACTGTAGTAGTACTGTTCACCGAGGGGTCCTTTGGGCCAAAAAATGGGCTTTCAAGTCTTGTATTCAGGACACTTGGCCTTGGGCCTTCGGGTTATGTAATGGGTCTCCCTCTACCCAGTATAAAGAGGTCATTGCTTTAAATAATAAATTGAGGCTTCGACCCTAACCTTTAAAAAAAATAGTACCTCCCCTCTCCCCCATGTAACCATAAAAACATACAAAGGTCACACTGTCCAGACCCATAGATTAGGGAGTCTCATTTCCCATGTAAAGATACTATCCAATTTGGGTGGCACTAACTCGCCTGCGCGAGTATAATCGTATCCATATTAATGCATATTGATTAGGGATCCGGTCCTCCCCTCCCCCTAGTCGGTACTTTTCACACACATTCAGAGAATAAAGAAAACAACCCATATCATATAGAAAAGGTCAAACATTACACCACAACAAAGCACAAAGCAACACAAGATCAAAACTCAAAACAAATCTGGGTACTAGGCATGCATCTGGGCCTCCTGTTCCCAGGTACACTCCTTGATTCCACCATGCCTCCATAATACATGAACCAAGGAAATGGTCCATGCATGAAGCACCTTCTCCTCACGATCCTCGATTCTCACCACTTGCTCCATGAACGTCGTTTCATCCTCGATATCCAAATATTCCCAGTCGAGGATGTGGGAGTCATCATGTAGATAGTGATGGAGTTGAGATACATGGAAGACGTTGTGGACCCTCCCTAGAAGTAGTGGTAGTGCCAGCTGATATGCCACCTCGCTGACTCATCTCAACACCTCTAAGGGTCTGATGAATTCTGGAGAATGCTTTCTCCCCTACCAAACCTCTATTTCCCATGCCAAGGAGAGACCTCTAAGAAAACATGGTCCCCAACCTCAAACTACAAGTGTCTCCTCCTACGATCAGTATACGACTTCTACCGGTCCTTATCTTCCTTCATCCTCTCACACACAAGCTGAACCTTCTCTATTGTGCTCTGCACCACATTCAGGCCAAGAACACCTGCCTCCCCAACCTCTATTCAACACATGGGTGAATGACAAAATCTCCCATACAAGGATTCAAATGTTTCAATGACAATATTAGAGTGATAAATATTATTTACTAAGGGATAATGTCATAACCATGATCCAAAAAAGTCCAAAACACATGCCCGTAGCATATCATTCAATGTCTAGATGGTTCTCTCTATCTACCCATCTGTTTGGGGGTGGAAAGTAGTGAAAAGGCGTAGCTGGGTGCCAAATTAATGTTACAATCCTCTCCAGAATCATGAGGTAAACCATGCATCCTGATCAAATATAATGGACATCAGAACACCATGAAACCACACCACCTCATCCATGAAACTCTGTGCTAAGGCATCCACCATAGTCGACTCCTTAATCGCTAGGAAGTGAGCTAATTTCGTCATCCGGTCTACCACTACCCAAATACCATCATGGATTCCTAGAGATCTAGGTAGTTTTGTGAAGAAATACATTGATACTTCATCCCACTTCCACTTAGGGATGTCTAAGGGAAGCAACAGACTGCCTGAAACATGGTGCTCAGTCTTCACCTGCTGACACACGAGGAAATTTTCCACAAACTACGCCACTACCTGCTTCACCCCGGGCCACCAAAACTGACCTATAAAGCCTCTATACATCTTGTAAACTCCTGTCTGTACTACCAAGTGTGAGTTATGGAACTCCAGGAGAAATACCTCATGCATCGTCTCTGGGACAAACAACTTCCTATGGAAATGCATCTGATTCTGACCATCCTCCAACCACCCTTACATAGCATCACACTGGATAACACGATCATGCATGAATTCAGCCTCTAAGTCTCCCCACTGAGACTCCTCCACCTATCATACCAAGAAATACTATACTATCACCTAAAACAGGCAGCCTCTACCATCCTCCACTCTCATGGCCAAATGTAAAGCATCCAACTCCTCCGTTTCTTTCCAATCCTTTGATGAATCTCGAACCACATTCTTCTATGACTTCTTACTCAAGGAATCAATCACAAAATTCTCCTTACATTCATTGTAAGATATCTCAAAGTCTTATTACTTAAGAAACTCCACCCACCTTTGCTGTACCATGTTTAGGTCTCTTTGGAAAAAAATATGCCTCAGACTCTTGTGATATGTGAAGAACACAAAGTACTCCCTGATGTGGTAATTCCACCACAACTTCAATGCTGACACTACTGTTACAAGATCTAGGTCATGTGTGGAATAGTTACGCTCATGGGGACATTACTGCCTAGACCTATAAGAGATCAGTTCATACTCTTACATCAGCACAAAACCCAAGCCAAGACCAGAAGCATCACAAAACACCTAAAACAACACCCCTTCCTTTGGAAACCTTAGAATTGGAGCACTGAACAACCCTTACTTTGAATAGATGAAAGATACCAGACATTGATCACTCCACATGAAGGCTTGGTCCTTTACAGTTAAAGTTGTCAAAGGAGATGCAACTCGAGAGAAGTCGGGTACGAACCTCTGATAATATCCTACCATACCCAAGAAACTACGAACCTACATCAAGTTCTTAGGTTTTTTCAAAGAAAAATCTACTTAAACAATTTACAGATCCACCACTACACCTTACTGAGACACCACATGTCCATGAAAGTGATCTTCTCATGTCCAGAACTTTCTCTTAGGAAATTTACCATAGAGCTGGGGGTGTTAAAGGATCTCCAAGACCATCCTGAGGTGCCTAGTATGCTTCTCCTATGATCTTGAGTAGATTATGATATCTCTAATAAATAGAAAAATGAACCTATCTAGAAACTCACAGAAAACAAAGTTCATGAGCCCCATGAACACAACAGGTGTGTTCGTAACAATGAACGACATGAATATGAACTCAAAGTGCCCATACCTGCACCTGAAAGTAGTCTTCAGGATATCACCATCTTTCAACCTTAACTAGTGATACACAGACCGCATATCGATCTTAGAGAACCAACATACTCCCCTCTACTGGTCAAAGTGATTTTCTATCATCAAAAGAGGGTAACAGTTCTTTACCAATACCTGATTCAGTCTTTGGTAGTCTATTCATAGTATGAGACCACCATCATCCTTATTTGTGAATAAGAATGGATCACCCCTTACTGACACACTGGGTCGGAAAAAGCGCTCCTTTATAAGATCTTCAATCTAAATCTTCAAGTCCTTTAACTCTGAAGGAACCATCTGATAAGGATCCATTGAAATCGGACAGGCACCGGGTTGTAAATCTATCCTGGACTCAACATCACATCAAGGAGGTAGAGTCACAACCTCCTCATAAAAAACATCCAGGAACTCTCTGAAAACTCCCAAAACTTCAATCATCTTTTCATCCATTGATTCTGCTGACAGCTCGACCACTTTGGAAAGAAGTGGCTCCACACGCTGGCTCCCCACCAAAAACACCATTCTCTAACAAAATCCACATGCCGACCATCCTCGTCGGAGAACATTAATGTTCTCCAGAATCATTCGATAACGTCACACATAAAGAAAAATCAGTAGATGCCTAAAATGAAATCATATGGGTGCATCTATAGAAAAAGAAGGTCCCCATAGGACTGATGTGGCCCCAAAAACAATCTGCATCCCCAACAAGCACAAGACAAGCTGGTCTAACCACTGACTAGCGTACTCAACAACAGGGGAATAGGAAGTCTCTCTGTGAATAGACCTAGATCATGGTCTAGACTGGGTGTAACTAAGGAGTGAAAATCTCCAAATTCAAAAAATGTAGAAGCAAGTGTGCTAAACAAGAAAATCATACCTCGAATGACCTCTGGCCCTGCTAGAACTGCAGCCTCTGTGGCATGAAACTGCCCATGCCCATCTCCTCTAACCCTCGGCTATCGACCACCTCCCCGAACATGCCCTGGTCGAGGTACCTAGGGAGTGCCCAGAGGTCGGCCTCCTCCTGCAATGTCTACTCTCGGTGAAACGAGAGCTTGCCGTCCCTACTGCTTTTGCTAAAAAGGTCTGGATGGAAACTACTGCTGCTGAGGTGGGAACTGAACATTCCCACCCCCACCATACTACACTCGAGATAGGCACCGAATTTGGATGTGCCCAAAACCTCCAAAATAGAAGAACCTTGGTCCCGGGCCCATAGAGGAAGTGTGAGGACCAGGAGATCAGAACTAGAACTGCTGGGGTCTGCTCCCCGCTAGCAAAAACCTAGAAGGCCCCGATACTGGAGGCCTGCTACTAACAACCTTCCCCTTTGACGAATCCAGCTGGATCCCCTCTCACGGCACACCTCCTATCATGTGAATCCTCTATACTACCTTATCCTTCTTTTGAACCTCCAAGTACATCAGTAGAGTAAAGGGAGTAACAACATACTAAAGGGAAAGTCAGAGTGAATCCTTTAAGCTTCTTTCCCGCAAATCCTCGTCCAGGAAGAGGTCTAGATAGAAATTAAGGAGATCCCTAAATTTGATCCCCAACCACCTAACTGACATAATCCATTACTATAGGCAAATAAAATCTTGCCTCTTTTCATCCTTCATTATAGAAGAAATGAATTCTGCCTAGAATTCCTTCTCAAAGTCAATCTACATAACCTCAGTCTCCATCCTCTCTTCAAGGTAGAGCATCCACCCCATGATGTGATTCTCCCCTCATATAACTAATGGCCAAGAAAACCCATAAGTCCCTCGAAGAACCGATCAAGGTAAAGGTGATCTACAGCTCCTCAAGCCACCCCTTTGACTCTAAGTCAGAAACTCTACACTCATACATTCTGAGGGTCTATCCCTAGAAAGAATGTTGAGTCTTCTTCCACCTGTCATCCTCTTCCTCTTGGTCAATCCACCACTGATCAACCAGATCAACCTGTTGGGCCTTGGTTTCCCACACTACTATTGGATGTCATCCGGGTTCTATAGCTGAAAGGATAAACAATTAATGCCTAATCCTGAGTAATGTAGAATATTCCTCTTTAAACTTTTTTAAACTTTTTATTTATTTTAAATTCCCTAAAACACACAGGGCACGTAAGAAAAAATTTCATTATTATGTATGTACCTTTCTTGGTGTCTCTACCTGGCAATCAATGTAGCCTCACTTGGTCATTCGGAAGGTCTAAAGTCCTTACATTAGATTGTGGGGGGCCCTAAAATCTCATGTCCTAGCTGGTCTTCCTCGACCTATTTCATGCACTAATATTTCCTAAAACTGTTGCCCTACCATCCCATTAAATTCTCACTATACCTAACCCTGAACTCTATCCTGTCTCTCAACTATCACCTCTGATACCATTCTATTATGACTCACCTTAACCAAGATGATAGAATAGACAAATAACTACAAAACCTTTACTTATTCAAGTTGAAGGAGAGATAATGAACCCTGAGTCCCACCTTCAATTGTCTCTAGAGTGGCGACTAGAACCAAAGGTATATAATCTCACTAGAATGGAAGGCATTACCCTTTTTTAAAATAATATTGGGATATAAGATGGTAAAACTCAAACAAATTTAAAAGATGAAAGTAAAATCAAATCCAAAAATCCTTTCCCATATGCATGTTCGAAATAAACTGATTCAAGTACAAGAAAACACTAAAGAAAAGTACAAAAAATAAAAAATAAAAGTATCAACAATGACTCCCGTCGCTCAAGATAGTAAGGTACAACATGGTCCTCAAAGTCCTCCTAGAAACCTGAAAGTAGTTTTATATACATAGGGTGAGTACACACGTATACTCAGTAGGAAAAAGAAATAGCTCTTGTGCACATGTGGGGATACATTCTAATGCCCCATGAGAAATAGAGATACCCAAAACACCTAGCAAGGAAACTATCCCCCCAGCCTCACCAAGACATACTTCCCAAATAACGCAAGTCAGGTAAAGTAATATTATTACCACATCGATATTTGGGTACCTCGGACTACTTTCCCCACTGGTTATTTATGACATCCTATGCATCAGACCTCCCCCACAAACTCCACTACCATCCCACTACCGCCCCCAACTACAACCATATGGGCCATCACAATCACACGTCAATCCCACCCCCAACCACAACCATATGGGACACCACAACCACACATCCCACCCAGAGACATCTGGGACACAACATCCATCACCATTCCAGAAGACACATGATCAAGAACCACCACTTCCATGACCAAAAACACCTAGGCCTCATCCGAAAGACACTTGGGATACAATCCTTCCCACAGACACCTGGGACAACCACCAAAACACACCCTGAAAAATGAGTATTGGGACATAATGAACCCTAGGCCATCACAACCTGACCGAAGAGTCTTGGGATACCTGGGAGAGGGAGAAGAAAAGGAGATAATAACCATCCACTCATAGGAATGTTGGAAAAAACACGCTCCCCCATAAACTGGGGGAATTTGGTACGAAATTCTCTACATGGGTAGGGTGATATAAGAAACAAAAGAAATAAATATTATACATATAGGTAAACAAGCACTCATCCCAACCTAAGGGTTCCAAAATAGAAATCCATCCCATAAATAACCACTCTTGCTGCTATCCCTATATGCACAAGTATACAACAACCACAACCATAACACCACCCTTTTCTGAAAGAAATATATCCCCATGATACCCATTCTCATTATCTTGTTCATGTGATTCCATTTAAAGGAATTCCTCCACTAGAGGGAAAATAACATGCATATCCATAATCCAAAACATCAACTGAAAGAAACAACAAAGTGACATTTAAGCATTCACACCCGATTGTCTTATAAAGCCGTAACATCCAAAGGGATCTGTGAGATTTCTCGAAGTACTAGAACAAAACAAGCCCTAACATATGATCTCCAAACTCATCACAACCTTATATCTACAAGCTAGAAACCTCCCATCCACATCACCCCACAACCATCAAATAGAACAGCCATGCATATTACAAAACAAAAGCAAGGGGTTTTCAAATTTAGCCACACCATTCCTTAAGTTCCTTCCTTACCTTTGATTAACCAGGGTGATCACACATGGGATATTATTTATCAAGCATCCATTTAATCAACCAAGTTTACGTGATTAACCAGTTTCCATGTTGCAGCCATGTAGTCACAAGATTATCCAGGAAACATAGATTCATTAGTGCACATAAAAAGACCACCAACAAGAACGATTTTCAATGGACATAAGCCCAAAAAATTCACAACATTAAAACAAAGGTAACATAGCCACGCCAACATAATTATTCACACCCCTTTATTCTTTAAAAAGGTCCACTCATTATCTTTGTTAATGTTTGTTTCATCTATATCCCTAAGGATCATCATCATACCCACCACACATGATGTAATGTTAAAGAGAGACAAATAAAAAACCCCTTCTTGGAGAATCAAAGATCGATGTTTTCTCCTTGCACCAAGAACTGGGGATGCACGACTTTCAGAGGAAGAAATCCGAGGACTCAATGTATGAGCGGGGATGGATCCAGCACGGGTGCACGATTCACCTTTGGATGGGGGACTCAAATTCAAATAATGGAAAATAAAGAGATGAATAAGAAGATCTCGGTGTGATAAAAAGGATTGATCCCAGAGTTACAGGATGTGTGAGGGACTTAAAAAGCGGATCATGGTTTAACTATGCGGTTGGGTGGTTGCACATGATTAAATTAATATAGATTTAATAATTATCCTCAGAGATGGGGAAGATAGACCAACAGATGGATGTGAGTTGATATATATACTTTAAATGGAGAAAATATATAACAAGGGCGAAATGGGAAACATGGAAAAGGTGTAACGCCGATAAAACAAAAGGGAACACGGTTTGGGTAAGTCAAGGGTCTCCCCACTCTTGGGGGATTTAAATATCATTTATAGGCTTAAAATCTGCCTTAAATATCTTCAAAGGAGGTGCTAAGACATAAAAAGGGGGTTACTGGAAGACTAGGAAAGGAAACCCCAACAACCCTCTGTAGCACTATTTGGGTGCAACACCGATCAGTGGCATCGATAGGTGACTCCACAGTGACACCCGCCGCTGACACCGACACCCTCTTGAATCACACCCAGTGTTTAGGACACCCAAAGCACCAAAAGCTGACAAATTAATGGACCAATAATGTCACGACCATAATAATTTTAGCTACATAAAATCTTTGAGTCTTGTATAGATGTGTATTAGAGTTCTTGGTAATAAATAATCAGAACTATATGCATTTATTTTTACTTTAAATTTTTATCCATATATATATATTGTTTTATTATATTTATTTTCATACCTGGTCTACTATTGTAGGCTTATATATTATTCCATTTATTTATTTCATAATGAATCTTGGTTCCCTTACTAATAGAAATCTTCTTGTTCTAGAAATGTACATAGGGTGAGTCCAAAATTATAATTCTCAAGTTGTATAAATTTTTCTGGTTTCTTTAATAATTATTTTAAGTCTTAAATTATTATATACATTATCATTTTTAGTGTTTTCCTTTACTGGTGGTAATCATTTATTTTTCCCAGATTTATCAAATTTAAATTGAATTTATTTAAGTTAAATAGAATATATTTATAAGACCAAAAATATATACATCATTATTTGATTTTGAATTTTTTGTTTATACAAACCAAAATTATATTCAAAGGATCTAACCATTTGTCTGAAGACTACCTCACAATGGATCCTAAAAAAAACTATGATGAAGAGAGATTGTGTTAAATTGCATGTGTCAAGGGGTAACAATAAATGATGGTAAATTGTACATTTTAAAAGAAAAGCCACAAACTCTTCATCAAATGAAGGCAATCAGATGTATCTGGTGGAATATCATGTACCCAAACTATAAAAAACCTAACCCTAGTAACTTGGATCTAGTGTTTAGTTTGTTATATTGGAACTATATACAACTGATTGTATCCTGAAGGATAAATTGGTTTATTAGTCTTGTAATACTAGATAATTTATTGAATGTAACATTACATTTGGAAACATAAAATACAACATAATATTTTATCTAAGAACTTTATTATCCCCTATAAAATATCCTTGAATATCATTAATAGTATACTTAATAACATCCTAGATAAAGGAAACATAATAAAGGGATGATCTCGGATGCTCAATAAGAGAATGCACACAATGAAATCTATCAAAGAATAAATTAGGAATAAATGATATTCCAAGAATAAATGATTATCAAATATTATATATAAATGATCAAATGTGCTTAAAATTTATCCATGGATATCATAGATAGTTTAATAATCACCTGGATACAAATAAATGATTTCGTAATGATGTAATTCATAATTCCAGGCATTAAAAACATGCCTGTGAGGATTCATGCCACAAAATATTACATAAATGGATCCAAATACCAAACATGTTTTCTATCATGGGACCTATTGATTCATAAAGGGGATATGGAATTTCATTCCACACCAATCACTTAATAATTCCAATTCATTCATCATAGTAATAAATATTATAACTTAATCAAAATTCATTAGTAATCAATAACTATCAATATTTTAAGAATGAGAATAAAATATTACAATGAATTACCCAATCAAAATGATCATAAGCCATCTTGAGAAATATAGTAGAGAAAATAATTAGAGTATATTATTAGTAAATTATAAGATTCATCAAAATATTATGAATTTTTTTGGAAATAACCATGGAAAATTATAAATAAAGATTCAAAGAAAATATTTGTTATGATGATGGGAAAATTTGGTCATGTAGTACATGTTAAAACAAAGATTTTTTTCACACCTTTGGTAAAATTTACCTCATTCAGAAAAAGAAAAGAAGATTACTTTTAAAAAATTTAATAGAATTTATAACATGGGTATAAATGAAACTATTATATATTTTTATAATATTAAAAAAATTCTTTAAAACCTTTTAAAGAAAATATGGACATGGAAGAAAAATATTCTTGGCTGAATAGAAAAATAAAGTTGATTTTCCTTAAAAACACTCTTTTAGAAATTTGAGTACTTTGGAGGGAGTAAAATGAAAGGAGAACTTGAAATCATTAAAAATAACTAGAGGATAATTAATTTTTTTAAGATAAAAATATCACATAAATCCCCCAATGATAAATTAAACATAAACAATCCTGAATAAGAATGATATTGTGAAATGAAAACTTACCTTATGTATGAATTGCTTTTAAGTTATTTTAGAATCCTATAAAATAAATTTATATTTATTATAATTCTATAAAAGAACCATATAAAATATTATAATATCATATATGATCCAATTATAACATTTCAACACCCATTTATTAATAATTATTTTTTAAAATCATCATTTATGAGTGTTAATTGTTTCATTTTTCTTGTATGTTTCCTTGCATCATGATAATGATTTATTCATGTACATAATTTTATAATGATTTAGATATCATATATATTCATTATAAAAATATTTAGAATCATCCTTTTGAGGCAGAAATTCCAAACTATTCAAATCGCTTCATGGAGGTGGTAGTCCACACGTACGCCCGAGCGACATTAACATTTTTAATGAGTTCAAGGGTAAGAAGGTAAATGATATATTAAATTTATAAAATAATAACTATTCAAAAGTATAATATATATATCCATTAGTTTCATTTTTATAACTATCTATGTAAATTGTTGATGAAAAATGAATTACACTATTATGTGGAGACAGTAAGTATGTATAAGATATGGATTTTATTTTATGATAATGTTTTTATGATATTTTATGGAGGTAGAAAATTAAATAAAAAAACAATCGATTAAAAGTTATACCACTTCTAAAAAAAAACTCATTTGGATTAAATCATATTCCTCATACGTTGGTCCATTGATGAGCCTAATTACTATAGGTCATGGTTAGTAATGTTTCTAAGTGACTTTTTTAGGTATTGGTCAATTTATGTGGCTTAATTAGTGTGAATAAGAGTGGATAAGTTCTTCCCTTTTCAAGTGAGTGAAAAGACACACTAGGAATTACTTAAAAGAATTAAATATAATTATATTTTTTCATGAGAAAGTGGCGCAAAGATATTATATTTTTTTATAATGTTTAATTATGATTCTAAATACTCTAATAAAAAAATTCATACAATTTTATATGATTTTTTAACCTTTAACTCTTAGTTTTAACCCCATTTTATCCCTTTTCCGGATTACCGTGATATCAATGTTTTTACTCTTTACGGGTGAAGAAATTCACTATAAAAGGTATGGTAGCCCATAAGTGATTTATAGTTGATATTATATACCATATCAAATTAAATTGAAAAAATAAAAGTTTTTCATAATTTTTAAATCATTTAATGAAATATTATTTAACATAACATACCATTAAAGTAACTCTCATGACTATTCAGATAGTTTGTCTTTAAAGACATAAATATTGAAATGGTGTTCAAATATAAAAATTAAACACATAAATAATAATATATATTTAAATACAAACTCACATAACATAATAATTATTACAAATTTCTTTACTTTTAATATTTTTAAAATCATTTACTCGATTTTTCTATTACATGAACAAGCACTATGTCAATGCTACGTTAGAATTTAAGGATATTACGCCATCACTAAAAACTAAAAATATATTTCCATGATAAAAAATAATTCATATTCAAATTAACCATTTAGAAATTATAATAACCAATTTTTATCCATATGATAAAATATTATAGATATTAAAACAAAGAGAGTAACATTTTCGTATTTATTCTTCAAATAAATTAATAATAGGGTCATTATCAAAATAAAGTTGGAAGAAGATTCCACATTTTCAAATATAATATTATTAATGTAAATTAAATTTTTTTAATGAGATAAATAATTGTTTTTTTGGATATTTATATGCATTATCCTATAGTTTTAGCCCCACTTTACTCATTTTACCATAACCGAGGTGAAAAATATTTACTATGGTTATTATTCATATTGAAATGGGGTCTTGTTTATGAAATTTTAATGTTATGATTCCAAATATTGAATCCATTTTTAAATATTATTTATAAATAATTTGAATAAATCAATTTTAAAACAATTTTGGAAAATGTAATGTAAAATAGGTTTTAGGAAAATGTGTTTTTAAGCTTAAAAATAAACTGGAAAAAAAATAAAGTACAAAAAAGATTCATATATAATTAATTTTATTATATATAATTAAATAATACTCATGTAAATTTAATATCAAATTCATAATATAATTGGACTTTTAAATTACTTGATTTAAAGAAAATAAATGTCAGTTTTTCAAAGATGGGCATTTTCACTGTTCATTGAAAAATAATTTTTTTTAGAAAAATCCCAAGAATCGCCCCTAAGATAATATCAAAATACTAATTTAAAAAATGATATCAATTTTAAAAAATAAAATTTCTAAAAAATATGAAATTTTATTATAATATCCATTCAAAAAATTTAATAAAACCATTTTTTCTGAAAATATATTTTTGAAGCATAAAATGAATTTACTAAAAATCGAGTAATTTTTTTGATACATTAATAAATGAATTTTTATTATATAAAACATTTGTAAAAAATGTTATAATATTATTATTACTTTTCATACCTCCAATTTAAGGGTTAGGTTATAATAGTCACATTTAAATAATAATATTTTATAGAATATCGTAATTCCCTTAAAGCACAATGTTGAATGTTATAGAATATATAGAGCATAATATTATTTTTTAAAAATCAGGGTGTTTCATTCTCTCCACACCGTAATAAATTTCTTCATTTCGGTTTGTTTATCTCATTAATCAAGGATTCAATTTTTGAAAATGCTTTTTCTGAAAAACCACATCGTACAAAGGAAAAATAAAACTTCCTTTAAAAATGGAAACTATGAAACCTAAAGAATACCCAAAATAATATATACTTTAATTCCTAGGTAAGGATAAAATTAAAAAAATTTGAAAATATGTTCAACAAGGAGAAATATAATTTCTAAAGAGTAATGTATAGTGATATATAATAAGATCATGATAAAGTTAATGTCCAAAAACCCATAAATAAGCATGGGATGATGAATACCTTCAACCCCTCAAAAATATAGGAAATAGGATAATTTTATTATTTCTATATCCTTTTATTAGATTTGAGATATTTTTTTACCATTATGATAGAGAACATGAGAAAATATACTCACTTTATTTTATTCTATTTCATAAGCACAATTTCATCATTTGGTTTTGCTTTGTTCAATTTCCACTTATACCACTTCACTTATTCCAAGGAAGGAATATCCAAGATGATTTTTTAATTCCTGAATCACTAAATTTAACATTAAATTAATTATAATATCCATTAAATGATACCAAGGTATTCATCATTTCTCTATAAATAACCAAAATGGTTACCATATGTTGATATAATATCAAAAATGAATAAATATTCATATGAATAAATACCATATTAAACACCAAAGTCTCAAAAATAACACAAAATGTTTAATTTATATCATTACATATATAAATAATATTAATAATATTCAAAATATGCCAAAATAAGTTCAAAACCCAAAAAATATAAATAAATGATAACATATTCTTCTGATATCAATTTATAATTCATCTCCAAACAACATTAGTCAGTCATAAAGTCACATTGAAAAAATATATATACCCCATTATATAATCTCAAACATATTAAAATAGTTTCTATAAATTTCCTAAATCACTGTAAATCCAAAATAAAATCATATATACTTCCAAAACATAATTCACCCTTTATTCCTCAAAGTAACTCCCTTCTTAACCAAAAAATATTTCCAAAATCTTTAATCATGTAACATTCCCCAAAAATGTGGTGAAACTATTTCTAAAATAACTTTAATAACTCAGTCACCAAATTAATTTTCAATCCAATGGATATTTCTATGATAAAAAATATGTCTCTAAATTGTAATAAACCATAATTATATCAATATCAAAGATAGTATTAACCCTTAAGGTTATCCATACCTTTAAACATATTTCTATAAAATATAAAATCACTATTCTTAAAATAAACTTTTTAATAAAAACATACTAAATGAAAGGGTTGTATTAAAATATATTTCTCTGAAAATATCCTTAATCATATTAAGCTCCCATCATAAATAACCTCATAATGCGTAACTATACATTCAAATATATGATAAATCATAGAATTAATAACTGATAATTTTATCTAAAAAACATAAAATATCCTCAGATTAATTATAAATTTATTTTCATTGTGAAATATTTTTAATTCATAATAATATTTTCAAATATATCATAATAGTTCAAAAATAGTGTGTGAATAAACCAAAATATATCTCCTAGGAGTGTCTATCCAAGTGTGTAATCTTAGGCCCACTCATCATAAACCTGTGAAGATCGACTTACTAAAAAATCTTTTTATTTTAGAGTATTTACCCCTATGTATATCTATGCCACAACAGAATCCAATTTCTAGTATCTAGGGATGGATTTCATTTCTTGGAAACCACATAATATATACTTTACTAATACTTTATTATATTATCAAATACCTAAACTAATCCTAAGAGTATGTCATAGGATTATGTTCTCTAATTTATGTTTTACAAAATCTAGTTCCCAAGGTATATTACAAACATACTCCAATAACAACTATAACAACCTTTACCCTAATAACATAGAGCTAGTTGTTATATTATTACACTAGAACTAGATATAAGCAATTGTATCTTGAAGGATTGATTTGTTTAGTTTTATTATAAAACTAGATACATGCTTGAATCTCAGAGTACATTTGAAATAATAAAATGAAACAAAATATTTTCATTGATAATTTTACTACTCCTTGTGGAATATCCTTAAATCTCAGTCATAGTACACTTCCTAACATCCTAGGGAAATTAAACATAAGAAATGGGTGAACTTAGATTCTCAATAAGGTTGTATAGTGGAAACTATCATAGAATAAACTAGCAATGAATAATAAGTATGTCATAAATTATGATCAAATAATTCCATACAAATAATCCCATGATATTGAAATTTATCCTTTGATATCATAACTATTTGATTAAACAAAAGTATATCAATAATTGATTTCATAATGATGCAATGCATAATATTGGACATCTTGAAATTACTATTGAGGCCTCATGCCATGACATATTACATAAATGGGTAAGGCCTATGCCAAATACTCAACTTCTTTTTGTCACATGATACATACAAATTTTTCAATGGGCTATATAATTCTGATCCACAAACATCAAATAATATGTCCAATTCATTAATTATATAAATAAACAATATAGATTAATAAATATACCTTAATAACCAATACCTATTAATATTGGAAGAACGAGCACACATAATTTATTTCCATGGTAAGAATTATCATAATCTAACAAATGAAATACGGTGTATGGTATCATGATATTACATCCCCACTAAACTATACTATTAATCAAAGTATATTGATGTAGATCAAAATAAATTTAAAAGATCACAAGAATATTTCTTGAGAAAAATAATTTTTCATTTTTTAAATATATTATTTAAAAACAAAAAAAATCACAAATATTATTAAAAATATTATTTTTAAATGACCACATAAACATTAAAAATAATATTCAAATAAAATATTATTCATGATAGGGAAAATATCCATCCATGATGTTTATGTTAAAACAAAGAATCTGTTCACAACTCTGGAAAAAAAATAACTCGTTTGAACAATATCAAAATTATTCCCATTAAACATTTTAATATAAAGTAAAAAAAGTAGTTAAATAACATTAATTAATATTATTATAATATTAAAAACTTTATTTAATTTTTTTAAATAAAATATGGATATGGAAGAATAGGATTCCTGACCTCATTGAAAAAAATGTTGATTTTATATAAAAAAATTCTTTCTATCTTTTGAGTAATTAGAGAGTGAAAAATGAAATAAAAATTTTAAGATATATAGATAAATATAGGGTAATAAAATTAATGGGATTTAATATATAATTATCATATAATTTCTCCATCAGGAAATTAAACATACACAATCCCAAATAAGAAAGAAATTGTGAAATAAACCCATACCTAAAGTATGAATTTCTAGGTATGTGATTTTAGTCTCATATATAATTAATTTAAATTTATTATAAATATATAAAATAACCAAATAAATATTTATAATATCCTATATGGTTCACTTATAAAATTTCAACATCTTTTTTTTAAAATCCTTTATTAAAATCATCATTTTTAGTGTTAATTGTTTCCTTTTTCGTGTATGTTTCTGTATGATTGTTTCAATACTTTAATATTTATACTAGGAAAATAATATATATAATTTTATTTAGGATATAAATATCATATATATTCATTATATTCATTTTTTTAATCATCATTTAAAGGATTCCATGAAAAATTAATCACCTCGTTTTGTGGTGTTGGTAGTTCACATGTAAGTACAACCACATATTCATTTTTTAATGAGTGAAGGGTATGAAGTAAAATTGTATATTATATTTTATAAATCATAATTTAGTGATATATATATTATATATTTAATTGTTTTATATTTATAACCATCCAATTAAAGTAGTGATGAAAAACTAATTACACCGATAAGTGGAGACGACAAGCTGTGTGCAGACACGAGTGAATTTTTCATTTTACATAGGATGGAATGGAGATGAGTACGGGATGTTCCACAAGAAGAATAAAATTTTAAGTATAATTATGATACATATTTTATTATAAGATCATGGTTATATAAATTTTAATGTGGTATAAGAGGAAATAAAAAACTTGGTTAAAAGTTTTGCCACTTCATCTGAAAATCATCTTTGGCTTAAACGACCATATGTTACTACATCTTGGTAATTATTAATTAAAATTATTAAAGTATTGTGAACTCCATTTATTAACCATCAAAATTGAATTATTAACAATTCTAAACCATGGTATGAAGTGCCTGAATGCATGCATAAAATATCAAATATTTCATAATGCCTCCATCATACACTATGATAGGAATATATCATATGAAAAAATATATGAATTAATGTAATTACATAGCCAGTTATGATCTAGGGATATCATTAAATATAATATCTTATATTTTTTTTTTAATTTTTAACATATATTACTTACTAGATATGCGTATATATATATATATATATATATATATTTTAATGACCCTTGGTATTTTGAGGGGCTTCACACATCATATTGTAATGGCCATACAGGTCATTTGACCTTTGGGTCATGTAAAGGGTTTCCTCTCAACCATTTTTAAATTAGGTATTTCTTGGTTTAATAGGGGTATCTTTCCCCTACAAATTATATATATTATAAGGACTAGAAATTAAAAATTACAAAATCTAGTTTCATCGGACTAGTACTCATTTTATTTCATTTCCAATGGTCTTTTAGGTTTATAGTATTATAGAATTAGTTCATCAATCATACGTACATATGTATTACATAAAAAATTACATAGTTTCTATTAGCTTCCATGCATCTATTAAAAAAACATTAATATAAAGAATGATTTCTTTTCATGGAAAATCTCCACAATTTTAATCTTGACCACATCCTTTTACTTAATAATCCTTATACCCCTATGATTTTTTTAAAACATGGGACGATAAAAAAATCTTCATAAGGGACATAAAATAAATAAGGAAACAATTATTCCATGAAATAAAAACACAATATAGTATTTTTTCTTGGTTCACCACTAAGGTCTAGTTCAAAGAGCATACGTAGAGAGTGCATCAGTCATACCTAAATCTATAAAGCTTCAATTGGTATTTTGGATTACAATTGTTCTGACATGGTCACTTCATACCTGACACACTTCCTTTATAAGACTTTTTGGGATTCTACACTACCTCCCTTGGATAACATCTATCGACTCCCTCTTTCTCACTATGTTCAGTGAGGTCTTACTCAATTTATCCACTTGAAGGTCCCTTTAATAGATTAGTCATTTTAGTATTTTTCCATGATTGTCATGAAAATATACTTGAACCATTGTTTTAAATTGATGCACTTGGAAGTTTGATTCACTAAAACTTGATGTTCAACACTATTGTTCATGAAGATCCCAACCTTCATGAAAAATCATTATTATTTTAAAGATACTTTAGCCTTCTTAAACCTACTACGTTTCATGAATCACCCTGCCTTTGTAAATATTCTAGTCTTTTGGAACAAAAAACAATCGCAAATCTCATAGTATTTGTGAAACCACCTTTTCTAAGATGCCTTAGTTTCAATTAGTACTTAACCTTACATTTCAGGTATCCTGATTTCATGAAGAGTTACATTTTTTCAAATTAATTACCTTTATGAAGAACCTTCAAAAAATTAGAGTGTTTCACCCTTTTTCCCAATTCCATCGATACAAAAAATGATGTTTGATATCCTATTTATAGGAAACACTTATTTGTTGAAGTTATAAAGATCACCATAGATTTAACATGAACCTCATTTTCATCACAAAACATCATTGAAATTTTTCTATTCCTGAATCTTCTTTTAGTTTCATTAATTACTGTATTCTCATTATGCCTCAATAATTATTCATGAAACCTCATTTTTAAAGCTTCAAAAATTTGTAAAGATATATTCCATATTCTTTCATGAACTCCACTGCTTTTCAAAAAACATATCATAATTAAATCTATTCCTTTTCCATATTTGGAAACAGTCAATTCGAGAAATCCATGTTTTGTGAAGCTTGATCCTTGATACTGATTTCGTGCTCCCAAAATTTGATAAAAATTGGAAAATGAAACCACCTTGAACATTGAATATGTGTGTTCCATAAGACTAATTACCTTCTAAAATACTTTTTCAACCCATTAGGTATTGAAAAAAACAAAAAACAATCTATTTCTAGGTGGGAAAAATCCTTAGTTCCAATAATATCCGCCATTAATTTTTTTGGAAATATACGTATAAATTCCACAAAGAAAAATCCTCAAGTAGAAACCTAATAAGAGTGAAATGAATCAACCATCACTCTAATTATATGAGAGAAAAACATGGTATAGAAAACAAGATTGGAAAAAAGAGAATTTTATGCCTCCATAGACCTCTGACCAATCCAAAAAATCCATAATTTGTTTAATTTAACTAATATCCATCTTTAGAAAAAAACACAAAGAACATGAATTTTTAATTTTAAAGCTAAAAAAAACTCTCCAAATATTTTATCTCCACTTTAAACCTGCATCACACCTACTGACAGATTAAAAACATGTAACACAAAAGGTTAGAGTGGAACAACAAGAACCCCCTCTTACAATGGGAGGTGTCTAAACACTAAAGTTCAAACGATGTTTCTCAAAGATTTGTGCTACTAATGGTTCAGTCTGAATGTCATCCACATGGTCATTATTTCAAACATGATCCATTATAATCACACATTGTTCAAATTTTTATTTTATGAAGTGATATATGATCTCAATATATTTGTTTTGGGAGTATTGAATTGGATTTTTCATAAGATCAATTTCCTTATTATTTTCATAGTGTATCACCATTGACTATTTAACCTCATCACCAATATTAGTAAGTTACTAATTCATCCCCAATAGCTAATTGTGTGGTATTTTCATAGATATATTATATGCTTCATTAATAATAAGAGAAGTGATTTCTAATTTCTTGCTCAACCATCCCACACATTTCTTAACAACGAAGAATGAGCCACCAATTTTTGAATTTTGATCCACCATATATCCATCCCATTAAGTATTATAAAATAAAAAAAAATTAATTACCTATTTTTTATAAAATTTATAATCCAACATTGAGATTTACTTGAATATACATCATGATACTTTTAATTATTTCAGAATGCTCTTCCATAGGATTACTTTGAAGGTGACCCTCTAAAAATATTGCAAAGATGATTTCTAAACATGTTTTAGTCAAATATAATAACCTTTATATGATCCTCAAATAAAATGCGGGATCCACAAATTTCCTATCCTCATGCTTTCCAATTTTTTTCACAACCACAATCAAAGTTTAAATTGGTTTGGAGTAATGCATGTATAATTTCTCTTGAATTCCTCTTGCATACTTTTCCTAGGAAATGAAGGTGTATTACTTATTTTGAATCACCTATTTCCAAAAATTATGATTTTTAACAAATACTTGACATTTAAAATTCTAATTTAATTTGATTAAAAAATTATTCCACTGATCCCTACCCACTTCCACCAAATATAATATCATCCACATACATAAGCACTATAAATTGATCTTCCTGTCAGTTCTTCCTATGGATATTATTGTGAAAAACCCATATTTTATATTCTATATTCTTTAAATAACAATATATTCTAAAATACCATGCTCCCTGTGCCTTATTTAGACCATATAGAGCCTTATATAATCTTAAAACTTTTATTTCATCATTTAGAATAATAAATCTTGCTTCTTGTTCAATGTAGACATCTTCTTCAGGAACACCATTTAAGAATTCTGTTTTGAAATCCATTTGATAAAAAATTTACACTCTTTGAATCATTATGGATTTCAATATCCTAATACACTATTTTTGTGATACTAATAAAATTTTTCTCCAAGATTAATTCTTTAAATTTGTGAATAACCTTTACACACCAGGAGAACCTTGTTTCTAATCACTTTTCCTACCTCATTGAATCTGTTTTTGAAGATCCAATTTTTTCAAATCACATTTTGATTTCCTAGTATATTAACAAGATCCCCAGTTTTTTTCCAATCTAATCTAATTCTTTATTCAAGGCCTTAATACGTGATTCATCATTTGATACTTCTTAAAACAAGGTTGGTTCCACAATTTATAGGAGGAAAAATTTGCTTCATTATTAATTCTCCATGACTGTGTAGGTCCTATCTAGTCCCCAATGATAATGGATTGATCAAATTATTCTCCTATATTTCTTCTATGAGGTTTTGGTAGAGCTTCTTCAGCAATGTTTTCCACTTTTGATTCTACTTCTGAATCAACATCATTTTGAGAACCTTGATTATTTTTCAAGCCTTCCCAAATTTTTATATTTGAATCTATCACCTGTCCACATTCTTATTAATTTTAAATAATATAAAAATATAATGGCATTGAGTTATTTATGGTGTTATACTTAATGATATTGACATAATTTCTCTCCACAATCATTCTAAGATGACTACTGTAGCATTTATAGGCTTTACTCTTCATTAAATATTCAAGGTACATTTTTTTAATCTTCAAAATCACCATAAATTCCTTGATTTAATTATTTATTTTGTATTAAAAATTTACTTACAAAAACATGAAAATAATTCAAAGAAGGATTAATTTCATTCCATATATCATATGTTCTCCTTTACTCTACTATAAATAGACCTATTTGATTTTGAGTGTGCACTACAACTTAAACAACCTCCTTTTAAAAATGATTAGAAAAAAAAATCTCAGACATCATAGTTATGGAATTATTATTCACCTATATATTTATACATTAAATAAACCCATTTAATTGATGTGTTCTCCCTGATTAAACTTCATGTTTTATCGCATTTTGTGTAATTTTCAAATTTAATGGATGCACATTCTGTTCTATTGGAAGATTATAATATCTTGATTTTGTGGTCAGTTTCATTCTCAACTCTTTGAAGATATATTTTTATGAAGTTAAGAAATTTTTGTTTATGATATATAAAAATCACACAATATATTATAATATATTCATAAAAAATAATTAAGTACCTCTCTCCGTATGTTCCAGCCACATTTATTGGACCACACACATCTATGTGAACAAGATCAACCATATTCGATGCCCTTTTGTTCTTTGTATGATATGAATTATAGACCATATTTCTACACATACAAGCCTCACATAAATTTTCTTGGCCACAGATAATTTTAGTAATTTCAACCACATCCTTTAGCTTATATATAATTTCCATGATTTTTTTGTAAATGTGACCAAACCTTCGAGGCCACAAGTTGTTTTCCTCTTAAATTGTTAAGAAACAACTATTTTATTTACTATCTATATGTTATAAATTTATATTTTTCCAGTACTGTTACATTATAGAATTACATGTATTTCCTTTGATGGTTCATCCCTTATGATTAAATGTCACTAACAGTCTCGATTCATAGAGTTGACTCACACTTAAGAGATTTTGACGAAACAAGTCCATGTAGATAAATTTTTTTTCATTAGCTCATCATTTTTTAATTATATATTTCCACTTCCCTTGTTATTTAAGGAACTATCATTTCTAAATATCGCTTTTAAATCAACCTTATTATTCAATTTTTTCAACAAATCTTTATTTCCTATCATGTGGAATGATTATCCACTATCAAGAATCTAGGTGATATTGTTATTTGTTGCTTTGAGAGTGATTTATTCCAAGCTTACTTTCTCAATCTTCTTCTTTTCCATCCATGAGATACCTAATTGAGTGGTGGAAAAATATACCCACTCTAATATCTTTTTAACATGCATGGGTTCATCATACTCATACTATTCTTCTATAGGATAATACCTATTTTTAATGGTTATTATTTTTGGTTGACTCGTATTGACTTGTCTCAAAGTTTTTTAGTTATTGTCACAACCTTTCTTCTCCCTACAATAAATAAAATTTTGAAAATTGATAAAATAGTGAGAAAAACATGCATATAAATAATTTATTCTATATAATTAAGGATATTGTCTCATTATCCTTTCCTAACTTCTAGTGGATTCCCCATTTAGATAGCTTTATTACTATTCATAGTAAGACAAGGTGTGAACCAGAAATCCAAATAATCAACATTTAATAAGAGTAAATATCTTCTCACTTCCCTTCTTACACATATCCCCCTATTTTTTAAAGGGTTTTGACCAAATATTCTCTCTGAATAATTGATTATTCTTTATATCTATATTTTCTATTTGGTTTGAATCTCTCTCTATTAGGGAAACAAGTGATTTTGTGATATATACAATATTTTTATTCCCTTTACTTTATCTCATACCATTTAATAAATTTTATGTTTCTATATCACATATAATTCAACATTTCCTTATAAATGTAAGTATTTTATCATTCAAGTATTTCTATACTCCTTAATAACCATATTTATCTCATTCCAAAAGACATACATATAAAAATATTCCAATCTATAACTTTTTAATCTTTTCCCTTGATTGTGATTCATTTTCCAAATTACTCCTTAATATAACTTCTTATTCTTCAAGGTCCTAGACTATATTATCTTACTCCTCTATTAACAATGTATGGTTATTGATGAATTTTTTCTATTCTTAAATACTATGTTTAAACTCTACTACCTATTTCTTGATTTAAAGAGTTGTTAAGTGTTCTTATACCCATCCTTCCATTTGATCATAATATATTTGAAGTTTATCCATATACTCTGTTTAATATTTTAACAAGGATCTTATCTTTATATTTTTATTTTCTTGAATTCCAAGCTCATAAATATTACCCTCAAGTTCCACCTTGAGATCTAAAACACCATTTTACTGAATATATTCATCTTTAGTAGGTTCTTACTTTTACAAATATATCCAATATGGAATCTTTAACATTATGTTTAAACTCTGGTTCTACATCCTCTAGAAAGTCATTATTATCATGTTATTAATTTAAGATTATTCTCTTTCTCTACAATTCATTTCATGTCTTGAATTCTCCCTTTTGATGGAATATATTATGGGGCTTATATATTATTTCTACTTTACTTTCTACATCATCAAATCTCCTAGGGAATTGAGATACAATGTACCCTACTTTTCCATACTGAAAGAAATCCAATTAAATCTTTCTTTCAAATCCCCATTTTATTTCATGAAATGTATGGAAAAAATAAAAATAAATTAGTTATCCACATCTTCTCCTTCATCACTTACCATGCAGTTGTAAATTCATTCTAGGGATTTGGGTGGCATTTATTTTCTTACTCGAACCATTATATCATCTAGTTTGAATCTCATTTCAGAAGCCACTAGACTACTTAGAAGATAAAATAGAGAAATATTAGACATGCATCATTCTCCAGGGGCCCACACATTTGGATTGTACAAATGTGGGATCATTATCTGGATTTTCATCACAATGTTAATATTCCTAATTTCACCCCCAAATACTTGAATAACTAAAATAACTTCATTAATGAAATTTAATAAACTCTTTGAATTTTCATCTTGATTCATTTTTAGATCATCAAACTGATTATATAAAACATAAAGTTTGGACTCATTTACATTGTTATTTCCTTCATATATATTTTCAATTTTGTCCCACAAGGACATTGATGTAGTGAAACTAATAATCATTCGATAGATTTCATCATATAGTGTTGCAGTAGGATTATTTTGGTCTTTGGAATATGCATCATGAATTTTCTTATCAATTTTTGTCATAGAAAGGCTGTTCGAATCATTTACTATAATCCCTTGAGTTTTTTCAATGAAAAATTAAATAATAATAGACTACAGATGATATCTCATTCTATTATTCCAAATATGGAAGATTATTCCATAAAATAGGGGAACACCTCTAATATTCATTGAATTCAACATGAAAACAACAAAGGATATATTTAACACTTATAAAATGTATTCTCTCATACCACTTGTAAGACCCTATAATACTATAAGAGGGGATGGAAGAATCTATGTGTCCACTTATTTTTCAAATGAGATAGATCTTGTACTAAATTTGGTAGGTACCTAGTAAACCTATCTAATGTAATCATCTAGTTATCAAACACCCAGATGCAGAAATAGAAACACAACATAACTATTATACTTGGTCCACCACTAAGGGCTAGTCCAAGGATCATACATTGAAATTTCATCTATCCTACTTAAATCCACTAATCTCCACTAATTATTGTTGATTACGATTGTTCAGACATGGTCACTCTGTACCCGGTACACTGCCTTTACATTTTTGGGATAGTACACTACCTCCCTTAGATCACTTCCATTGAATCCCCATTGTTTATTATATTGGGTGAAGTCTTAATCAGTTTATCAAATTGAAGGCCACTTCAATAGATTTGGCATTTAATTTTTTTCCTTGAATATAATGAGACTCTTCTTGCACTATTTTCCAAAATTTATGCACCTCTATTCACTAAAACTAGATGTTCAAAACTACTTTTGTAAAGCTTCTATCCTTTTTAAATCCCTTTATTATTTATGAGATACTTCATCCTTCTCAAACCTACTACCTTTATCAAATCACCCAACCCACTTGAAGCTCCCAAAATTCTTGGAACCACAAACTATCATGAATACACCAATATTCAAGAGAACCCCCTTTTATGAAATTAATTATTTTCAATAAGTTCTTATCCTTAGTTTTTTTGAAGTTTTAATAAAATAAGATTTCAAGTTTTTCAAAATAATTACCGTTACTGAGAGCCTTCACGAAATCAGAGATATTCACTCATATTACCAATTATCCCCATACCAAAAAGTATGTGTGGTCACCTATTTATTGGAAACACATTTTTCATGAATCTCACAGGCTCACTATGGATTTTTTTGAACATTATTTTCATTTTAAAACATCAGTGAAATTATTCCTTTCACAAAGATTCTTTTAGAATTACAAATTATCGCCTTCTCATCATGCCTCAGCCATTATTCATGAAACCTTATTCTTGGATCTTCAAAACTTTATGAAACCAGATTCCAGATTCCTTCTAAAATCACTATATATTCATGAAACACCAATCATCATGAAATATATTAATTTCTAATATTTGAAAATAATTGACACTAGAAATATTTCATGAAGCTTTCACATTCCTCCTAAGTTTGAGATCAAAAATTTTGGAAAATACTGGGAAATGACGACACGTTCAACACTTAATCCACCTGCACCTTAAGAACACTTAGCTATAAAACTCCTTGATCAACCTAGTGTGGATTGAAAACATACACAAAACAAACAATTTCTTATTGTGAAAAACTTTGGTTCTAACACATACCCAAGGCATTAGAGGGATATCACAGACCCACTCGTCCTTAGTTTATAATGGAGCTAGCCATCCTTGGTTTATAATGGAACCGCGATTCGTAAACTTATAATAGAACCACCCGAAAGTATAAAAATTACCAAGATACATAACATAATCATAATATATAAAATATTTCCATTTCTAACATTACACTCATAAAAATACACTTTTCACGCATTAGAAAATAGTTTTTAGATACTGAAATATCCATTCCATCTAAAACCCATTTTGAAAAAACCTAAAAAAATGAGAAAAAGTGTTTTCCTGATTAAATAATCAAATATTATAAAGGAATCCAAATTTTAAATGATGTTTTTAGTAGTGGTAAATGTATTTTTCACCATATACATTAAAAAAGAACATTACTTTTATCATCTATAAATAAATTCAAAAACATTTTATATAAAATACATAAAAAGATTAATTTTGATAACCTTTTAAATAAAGTAAAAAATAGATATGAAATTTCATTTAAAATTTATTTATTTCCATAAAAATATATCCATAAAATAATATAAAAAATATGGACATGGAAGAAAAAGAGTTTTAAGAGAAACTTTAAAAGAGGATTTTGAAAAGAATGTCCCTTAACTTGAGTCCAACGAGTCAGATGTGTTATTTATCTTCACAAATAATAAAAATATGTTAATTATTCACATTATTAATAACATATTTCATGTTTATTATTCCTTTTAACCATGTTATAATCAATTACTCAATTAGTTATGTTCATATTAGACAATTTAATGATATTCAGATCATGTTTCCCAGTTGATATGGGTAAGTTGAATATGGTCAATGATGTCATTGTTTATTTATATATAACATAATATACTTGAAATAAGTATTATTTTTAAATAAATTATACATTAGAAAAACATATTGAATTTTTTTTATGAAAAATGGTTATGAAAAATGAACTATATTATAATCATCAAGTTGGCACGATGTGTGTACGCATGAGTAACATTTCCAATTTTCAAAGTTCAATATGGAAAGTGGGAAAGTATAATTTTATATCTCCATAATTATGATTTTATCATAAATCACAAATTATATATTAATATAAACTTATATATTAATATATGTGATTTGGTGTTGAAAAATGAATCAAATCGCTTCGTGGAGGGGGTAGTCGACTAGTACGCACAAACGACACAATGATTTTTAAATGAATGTAATGGTTAAATAATATATGATATTTTATAATTTAAAAATGATAAATAAATCATTAATATCATATATAAAAATTATTTATAACATTATAACCATCCATGAGAAGTGTTGAAGGAAAACAATTTACATTAGCTCTTGAGGTGGTAGTTCACTGTACACAAAAATGAAGGGTTTGTTTCCCATTTTAGGGAAGAGGAGATAGATATATGTAATTCCATTAACATAATAAAATTAAATTATATTTAACACACTAGTTTTATTATTTCACCTTTTTAATAATATTTTAATGTGGTATAAAAAGAAATTAATATAAATTTTTTAGTTAATAATTATACCTCTTATTCGGAAAAACTTTATTGTTTTACACATTAAGACCTATAATATTCGTATTATTCCCAAAAATAAGGCCTAACTAATGTGATAATGGATTTAAGTAAGGTATTATTTTAGGTATTGATAGAACCAAATGGGTTTTTTTGTGTGAATAAAAGAGAACAAGAGATTCCCTTTTATAAGAGAGGGGAGGGGCATTATTGGAATTTTATAAAATACTAAATTAATATAAATTAATTTTGGTATCCAATTGGCTATAAAATGATTTTATTAAAACATATAATGTTTTTAATTCTAAATAATCTCATCTAATAATATCTAGATAAGTTTGGATCACATTTTGACACTTATATTTTTGCTTTAACCCTTCGTGAACCCTTTTGACAATATTGGTGTTTTCAATGCTTTTAAATATTATGGGGTTAATATAGTTACTATAAAAGGAATAAATCCACATAAATTTATCATGGTTGATTTAATAAACTACATACCATTATTTTTTTGATGGTAATGTTATTATTAATTTTAAATCCTTTAATAAAATATTATATATTATAAAGTAACATTATTATCAATTTTGGAACTAATCAATTAATTTTTCATTTGAAACAAAAATACAACAATGGAATTAGAATATAATTCATTAAAAACTATATAATATTTCATTGTTATTGATAAAAAATTTATCACACTGAATCACTCAGATAATATTATTTTTATAGTTTTTCAAATAATTTTATTTATTTTTCTACTACATGCACAAGCACTTTGTTAGTGACGCATAAACATTTAATGTAATTATTTCTTAAATATAAACTATAAATAAATTAACCTGGTGAATACAGGACATTATATTTCAAATGGATATTTATAACTAAATATATCCCTTATTTTACTCAATTTTATAAATTTAAATATATTAAAACAAAGACAATGATATTTTTTACTTTACTTTATACAAAATAATATAAAGGTTAAAGATCATAAAAAAAATGTAAAAATTCCATATATTACACTTTTCGATGATAATATATGATATATACTAATTAAATAAAATTAACTCACATGTTATGGTCTTTTTTTAGTTGTTACTATATTATTTTTAACCATAATTATCTGATTATTCCTTTACGCTGGTAAGAAAAAATTACTGAGGTCAATATTCATAATATTAAAAAAAAGTGAAATATTTACCAAATTTTGAACCACTAATTCCAAATATGGAATATAATTTTAAAAATCTAATTAAAATATGTTTCATAATTTAATTTAAACTTTATCCCGCAAAACCCGGTGAAAATAGTTTTCAATAAAAATGACTTATTTTAAGTAGAAAATGTTTTATACTAAATTAAAGTAAAAAATTCATTAATAAATTATAATTGTATTATTTTAAATAATAATAAACTAAATAAATTTTAAACTAATTCAAAATAAACTTTTATTTTCAAATACATGAAAAGATAATACAATTTTTAATAAAAATCACCATATTTTTTACTATTCATTGAGAAATTATTCTTTTCAGAAAATTATTGAAACATAAATGTAATATAATATTCACATTATGAATTAAAAAATGATATTATTTTTATAAAATAAATATTAATGTCTCCGAATTTAATTATAATTGTTTGTCATGAAAAAAATAAATACCATTTTTGAAGAAAACTTATTTTTGAAGAATAAAATGTATTTAATAAAAATGTATTAGTTATTTAGTAAGAATTAAAAAATACATTTGTATTGATTATTATATTTATATGTGTTTCAGAAATTATTTAATCAAATTCATACCCTCAAAATTTTTGGCTGGGTTATAATGGTTATAAAATAATATTTTGTGGTTCGTTTAAGCTCTGAGTCATGTATCTTGTATGACATTGAAAAAAATATTTATTTTAAAATATCAAGATATTATATTCTCCCCACCTTTTAATAAATTTCTTCCTCGCATGTTGAAAATTTTATCATTAATAAATGGGTTGACATCTGAAAATACCTTTTTAAAAATCTCACATTTTAAAATTTTTTAATAAGCCTTCTTCTATGTAGGAGGGAAAGTGGATTATAAATGTCATCTGGAATAAAATTTATTTATGTTTCCAAATAGGATAAAATTATTGTAAAGTTAAAATATTGATATGGAAGATAAAACTAACAACCAAGGAGTGACAAAGAGTGATAAATAACATGCCCAGGTGAAATTTAATGACCACAAAATCATAAATTTGTGATGGATAAAGAGACCATCAATTAATAAAAAATGAGTTAATAGAATAATTTTTTTGTTTCAAGATCCTTTTCATAGATTTAATGAATTAACTTAGCATATATACTAATAACATAAGGAAATAAACATACTTAACAAGTATAATTTAATCCTTTAATCATTTTCCACCACAATCACATCTTTTACTTCAAATGATGAGTATTCAAGAAGATTTTTTTTATTCATGAATCACTAATATTAACTTCTAAAGGATCATATAATCCACAAAAAAGTTATTCCACATATATTTATACATTAATTAAAACAAAAATGGTTTAAAAAATATTAGATAATCACCCAAAAAAATAATCCATTAATTAATGAAATTCAACATTAATCACTAAATCCTCAATAATGGCACCCACATTTCAACATAGATCAATTGATAAGTAACCTTATTATTCTTCAAAATATTCACAAATAATATTGAAACCATAATATTATAATGATTTGATCACATATTCTTTCGAAAATAAATTTAACATTTATCTTCAAATTAATTCAATCAAACCCAAAGTCACATACCAAAAAAATGTGTATTCCTTAGTAATATAATCCATAAGATATGGTCGAAATTTCCCTAAATGACCTAAAAAAATTAGATACACATTAAAAATCATATATTCTTCCTAATATATAACTCAAAATTTATTTCTTAAATACCATAATATTTTGTTTTAAATTAATCATGAAATGTTCTACAAAAGTTTATTGATAACATTAATAACATAATCACCACATCACTTTTCAATCTCATGGTTTTCAATATGATAAATTATATATTCTCAAAATCAAAATTATATTTATTTGTAATGTCATACCCAAAACAAAATCACATAGGCCAGTGGTAAGTGATACACCGTTATCATCCTTCTATTGTGGGTTCAATCCCCATGACATTTTCAGATGCAATATGTTTTTTCATGGTCTGTGGGGAATCCCTTTTTCTAAAACTATGCTAATAAAATTCTCCTAAAATTCCTAGAAATAAGATGATCATCCTTAATAAAAACCATAATCATAAAAGATCATATAAAACTTGAAGTTTATCAGTACATTTAAACTTATGTAAAGAGTATTCTTACTTAAATAATACTTCATGTTGAACCTAAGGGTTATATATACCTCAACCCAATAAAACATATCCCTAAATTTAATTAATCAAAATAAAACCCAATCACTTAAAATATCAAAATGGTTGTCTGTGACATTGAAAATATGACTAACCTTAGAATCATAAACCCATTACGGTATCCATAACTCCTAAGATAACCTCACTTTAAAACATAATAATATATAAAGTTGTCTAAAACCTAATCTGATACTAAATTTAAGGAACCGACCTTAAACATTATATAATTTATTGACTTTAGACAACAATTAGTTTTATTTAATTCTCGAAGAACTTTTAGGGTTTATGTTTTAGATAATTAGTTCATAAACCTTACATAAATAAGTATTACATCACAAAGTTGACACTTTCACTAATTATACATGTTTCTCACAAAACAAAACCTTTTAGATAAAAAAATTTCTTTCCATGACACATCTTCACAATTTTTATCTTGACCTCATCCCTATCCCATCACATCCTTAAAACTTCTGATTTTTTTAAAACATGTGATAAGAACAAAATATTCAGTAAGGTACATAAAAAATATAAATAAACCATTAGAAAATGAATACTAAATATAATTTCTTTTTTCGATATACAGTTTGGGCTAAAAATAATAATCATACAAAATGAATCACCTTCTCTTATAAAATATTTTAATAAATAATTTGAAAATAAATGTTAATGGAATAAAAAAACTAATAATGTTTTATTTATAATCATGAAAAGTCATAAATTGTTTTCCCAATTTGTTTCAATTTACCCTTAATTAGTATAATATAATTTAGGTTGAACCTAATCCCATCATCTTAACTTTTGAAATCATAATATTTCCATAAAAACCATAAAAATCATACTTAAATCACATAATTAACTTGGGACATCATTTTCATATCACTCTTACAAATGGGATAACTGATACTGTTGAATTTTATACCCAATACATTAGAGGTCTTTCATGGACCCACCTATCCATGGTTTATAATTGAATCACTTGTACATGGTTAAAATAATAACAACACACTGTTATACAAATTAACAAGAACCATAAAATAATCATAAAACATAAAATATTTAAATTTCCTACATTAAAGCCATAAAATATTTTTTTCATCAATGAGAAATCATTTTTTGGATATTGAAATATCCAATCCATTTAATTTTTTTTCCAAAATATCCAGAAAAAAATAAAAATATGGATTTTCATTGATAAGAAAATTAATTATTATAAACGAATCCAAATATCAAATAACTATTATGGAGGTGGGAATTTTTTTCACCCTATACATTAAAAGAGAGAATTCCTTTTTTCTTTTGTAAATAATGTAAAAATATTCCATATAAAAAATAAAAAATATCCCTTTTGAAAACATTTGATATAAATAGAGAATGATAAATAAAATTATATTTATAATTCCTTTATATCCACATAAATACATCAATAAAATAATTTTAGAAAATAGACAAGGAAGAAAAAAATTAGGAAGGTAAACTTTAAAGTAGGTTTTTATAAATAAAGTCCCTTACCAAGAGTCTGACTCATCACGTGTGTTATTTATCTTCCTGAATAATAAGATTATATTAATTATTTAATTTATTAAGAAAATTATTCAATTTTATTATTAATTTTTAATATGTTATAACAAATTACCCAATCAATTAAGTTCATGTTATACGTTTTGATGAAATTTGGTTTATGTGTTCAAAATGATTTTGGTTGGTTGAATATGGTCAAAGAGGTCATTATTTACTCTTATATTGGATAATAATAATTTTTTATAAATAAATTATAATTTAAAAATAAATCATAAATGATGGGTATGAAAAATGAACTACATTAAAATCATAAAAAAGGTAGGTCATACATAAGCATGCGTAACATTTACATTTTTCAAATATCATTATGTAAAGAAGTTAAGTATTATCTAATATTTATAGAATTATAATTTTACTATAAATACCATATTATATTTTTTATAGACTTATATATAACATCCATGTTATGTGGTGATGAATAATGAATCACATCACTTCATGGAGGTGGTATTCCACATGTACACATGAATAACGTTATCATTTTTCAATGAATTGAATGGTTGGAAAACATATGACATATTTTATTTTAATAATGATAAATATGACCAGAATATAATATATAATTATTAAATACATCATTACTGTAATGATCCAACCTAGGTCTCAATCTGAACTGGCACTTGAACTATCCCGTCACATACCCAAGGAGCATTCATGATCCCCCTCGTGCTGATGACAAGCATCAAGGGTATAAAACATAACTTTTGGGGGAAAGTTTTACCCTAATGAATCTAAAAAAACATCCATAAATGGAATAATTATAATGAGATAATGATAAATGCCAATAAATTCACTCAAAATAAACGACAAATTATTAAAATGTTTCAAAGCTAAAATGAAAGCTTAAAGAAAAGAAAATGCAAGAATCAAGAATAAAAAAAAAACTCAATCCAGCTGATTCCCCAAAACTAATGGTCCAATATCCATACCCTTGTGAATATAAGTTGCAACCATGATCCTAATAACCAACCTATTCCTGAGGAATATGGAAATTTATCAAATCGTAAATCCAACATGGGGAAACCCATACATGAAATAAAGACTACATACCCAATGATGTGAGTTTACAGGGTGTGAGATGAAGATATTAGTATACTATAATGTCTCTAATTTATTCCTTTCATAAATGAAACCAAAACTACTAGTTTTAAAATAATATATACAAATAATTTTTCATTCTCTATGACATGATATATAAGTAAAAAAACATCGATCATACACTTTCACAAATCAATCCATTTTTTAAAAAATTCCCTAAAAGCATTTACAAAAACAATGAAATTTTAGAAACCAATCATTTATTATAAAACATGATAATTTTGAAAATAATTCATCACAAGGGTTAAATCATTTCAAAATAATTTCCATCTAGAAAAATTACTTTGAAATGATTTACCACTTTTCCTTTAAAAACATATACACACCCAAATCAAAGGTAATAATAGAAACAAGGGAAACATTTAATGATAAAAAAACCATGGAAGGTCATAATTAATTCCAGTAAATGGATAGAAACAATGTATTCAAAATCAAGAATAAACCATCAGAGGATAAATACATCAAACAAGACCACACAAATAATAATAACCACACATGAAAATAAATAATCAAAGGCATAACATATGATTTATAACATGAGGAAATACCATAAGTAATAATAGGATAATATAGGATATAAACAGGTTTCCCTAATTCTAGCTAGTTAAGTTTCACACATATGTCAATTGAATCACTCTAACTAGTCTCCTTGGTGAGAATCCCACTAGCTAGGTGTTATGGTAAACTAGGGGTGACTAGTCAGTTTGTATATCTTAACTATCTAAACACTATCCCACAACAACCAAATTTATACCGTCATTCTCCCCATAGAATAATAAAGGATATGGGCCACAAAAAAATAATTTCATCACATAAAAATATCAAATCCCCAATGGCTAACAGTATAATCTTGTCCTTCCCACCTCACACACAACACTTAGAGAGATCCGCAATCCATAAGAACATCATGGATCACATTAAAAACATAAATCACATTGATATGCATAAAAATAAACAATAGGAAAAAGTGTATCAATAAGGGAAAAACATCAATTAACACATCCTAAAGTGCTAACCGATCCTTTATATTATCATATATTGCTTAGAAATTTGAAAATTCCTTTTTAAAAAAATTTTAATCATGGAAAAAATTCAAAAATAAATTATAATCCCAAAAAATAACAACCAAACAAACCAATAGAAACTTCATTTCACATTATAAAATATAACCACCCATTTTAAATCATTAAAACCCATTAAAAAAAGGAAAAACCACTTTGAAAACCAAATTTGTCTTCAAACCCAATTAATATATTTTTTTCCAAATGAAACTATCTTTGGAATTTACGAAAACATATTGAATGCATAATGTACCATTTGAAAACTGTGTTACATATTACTAAGTAATTCAACCATTTTTTGTAAGTAAAAAACATAATAAAAAAACATTAAAAAAATACAAACTAGATATCCTATAAAACTTCACATTAATTAAAAAACACTTTTAAACAATGAAACATTAAATTAACTCTTTAATAAGATAAATTTAAATGGAAACACTGATCACATGAGGTAAAATAAAGTCACATATTAAAAAATCCACAAAATTTGGTAAAAAGGAGGGATAACAACCCCCAGAAATTAAAGCCCTTATTTTAGAACAACCCTAGTTATGGAAATTTGACAAAAATGGACAATAGGGTTAGAGGATAAGGAGGAAATGTATGGAAACCCAATAATAAGTGTAAGGGAATCATAAACTTTCAAATGTTTGAGTAATCACTAAGAAACCACATCAAAATCACCTTAATAAAGTATTGGATATGAAAAGAACTCCATGGAAGGTGCCTAGTTCTGGGGAGAATTAGTGGGGAAGTCAAGGGAGGAAGCCCCTATTAAAAAGGACACAAAAAGACAAAAAATAGACCTATTTGAGTGGGTTACATGGTTTACCCACATTATTGAACAAACTATGTGGTAACCTTGCAGATTTCTACATTCAAGAGTAGTAAGCTTTGCACACTTAAGATACATAGTTAGTTTAACAGTGCACCTTATCCATGTTACTGGTAAGGAGTCCCCACATTTCATCTTTTTTTGACCAAAATTCCATGAACTAAACCATCCAAAAAAACCACACACATAAAAGTGACACTTACAGTGTCACAAACTGCCCACCATGTCACTTTGTTTGTAAACAAATTCCTGATTCAAGGAGAACATAATGTGAGAAAGTGACAAACCACCATACATAAAGTGAGGGGAGTTGGGAAATGAACCACTAGATTGGTTCCTTAGAAGAAAATTCTAACCAATGATGATTCTAAAAAACCTAACAATTAAATCCACTGGGATATTGATTGTATTCAACAAAAATATAACCAAACTCACCAGTATAAGACCCAAAAGGAAATGGAGAACAAGCATGGGCCTACCCACTATTTAAAAATATCCAAAATGGTGTAAAAAAAATAACCCCTAAAAAAACCTCCACTATGGGGAAATATCTCCAAAAAATATGAAGAACACTTAAAACTAGTCTCTCACTTACTCAAAGGGAAACCAACCCCAAATAACTCAACACACACATGGTCGAGCCATAAAAAATATTAACACTCACCTCCATGAGGGATAACATTGAATGCATTCCACAATAAGTGATGACATGATCCCTTTACCCATGACACCATACTCTAAGGGTAAAATAAGACCTCAATATGGAATAACATTCTATGAAGAACCCAATAAAAATAGTACCATCAAGAGCTTGTATTCCCTAATTCAATGTATATACTATTTACCCAATTATAAACCAAAGGTCACTTACACCCACATCATCTAGAAACTAAATTTAAAACCAAACACAGTATAAGATAACACTAGAGTCATCAAAATAAGACAACGAAACAACAAGGTATGAACTCAAGCTTAAAACCCATGTAATCTCAAAATCTAAAAGGTATGCACAAAACCACATGAATTCAAAATCTAAATCATACTTAATGATTTTAAAAAATGATCCGATTTGGATTAAATAAAAAACCTTCTAAAAAATAATCTTTTAGATCCCCATTCCCTTTTCTACAACATTGAAATAGGATTGTATCAAAGAAAAAAACCAACCAAAACTCATTTTGGCCTATTTCAAATGTTTTCACAAAACAATTCAAATCACTAAACCATTATTTTCCAAAAACACTTTTTGAATAATTTCTAAAATCCGACTTTATTTTGAATTAAAAAACCAATCACCCATTCAATTTAATAAAACATTAAAATTACCCCCATTTCAATTGTTGAAGTCCCACTTTAAATCATTATTTCAAAATTAGGCTCTTGAAATATATTTTGAAAAACATATTCCAAATTTGTTTTCATAAACTCAAGGAAAATAAATTCCAAAAACCTAATAATTTTCCTTTTAAACCCTCAATAAGATTCAAAAACCCCTTTAATTTTCCACAACATAACCCAATCAGGGAAGAAACATTTTCAAACATCACACACTTTTTTAAACCATTTTCCTACAATTTCCAAATCACTCAAAAAATTAAATAACTTCTTTAATCAATCAATAAAAACCTTTGGAAGTTTAAAAATAGACATCCCATTTCCTTTCACGACCCAAATGAGGTCAGAACACATATAAAGTGCCAAATATAATTTTAATTAAACTTTAAAACATAAAAATACTTATTATTTCAAGTCCCACTTGAAATTCTAATTGAAAACCATATTTCATAAAAAAAATAAATTTACCTTGAACTCATTTTAAAAACCCAAACAAGACAAAAAATAAGGGTTGACATTTAACACTTGGGAATTCTAAAATTAATGACCACTTAAGTCATTAAACAACACCAAACCATGGTTCAACAATAACCAAGGTTGGGGTTAATCTCCTAACAATGAATATTTCCCTAACAAGTCTTAAGGAATTTCCTAAATCCAGTTGAAGATTGGGTGATGCCATGAATTGAAAAGTTAAAATCTCAAAAGGGAAAAAACTATCAAATGAGAACTCCTAGAAACAAAAGTCTCTGTTATATTAATATATCTCTATGTGTCACTTAAAAAAACCCAATACATTATCCTAACCATCCATTATACTCAAATAAAATAAGTGGTCCCAAAAATTAGGGAATAAAAAACAATTTTCAAATATCCTATAAAACAAATTTCAAACAACATTGGAAATATAATTTGAAAGATTAACTATTTAAACCATTATTTTATCAAAAACCCAACCCATTACAGAGACCCACGAGTCATAAAAATTATTTTAACCATGGTTCAATACCCTTATTTTTTATAATACCCCATTACTTTTCATAAAAATAGAAAGATCACACACTATTCTAAAATAATTTCAACACTTCTCTTTGAAATGATCCTTCTCAAGGAAAAAATTCCATAAAAAAATTCTTATAACACCCCCATTAAGAATTTAAATTTTTCAAAAAATTACAATTTTTTAACTAAAACACTTTTCCAGTTAATTTGTTTCCTTATCTTAATTAAAAAAACACACTTGGTTTTAAACCAGCAAAAAATGGTTTAGAAAAAACACATCATTTCCACAAAACATAGCTCATAAGGTAAAGAAACAATCACACATTACAAAATATTTCTAAAGAATTAAATTACATAAAACCTCTGTAAAAAATCCCATATATAATAATATGTCATTGTAATACTCCATTCGAGTCAATCCCAGAGAAATATGAGGGAAAAAATCTAGAGGAGAAATTTCACTATGCATGGGTTGACCGCATGAGCTCATAAAATCTATGCCAAAAATGAAACATGAACTATCATGGTTAAAGATGAATGTTTCCCTGTAACTACATGATTTACTGGATAGTGTGATCTAATTATATAATCCTAGTCAAGTAACCATTTTTTCCTTAGGAACTCAAAATAACCCCCAAAATCCCTGATACACTCAATTGGGGTCAAAATAATCTTCTCAACACATAGAAAATCAATGAAAAAAATCCTAATCAACACTAAATAACTATAATAAAGCATAATACACCCAAGTAAACTTGTGATTCAGTGAAATTAAGAGCTAGTCAAGCCCTTTCCCGCACAATACCGCCTGAGTCCTGATGGTTATTTTGACAACCCTGCTTTTTTTTATTACACAATTAAACATAATTTATTATATAAACTTCACTTTAAAAAATATATATGATCGAGAGGTCTAGTTTATTTGGGGATTAGGATCATTACATAACAACTTAAAACATGAAATACAACATCTTTATTGAAAAATTTCTTTACATGACCACTACATTCCCTCATACTTAGCATTGCATGGGATAACCTGAGGACATGCATAAGAAAATGGTGAGATATAAAGCCCAGTAAGGGAATAATAATGGAATAAATGAGGAATAAAATACATTTTAAATAATAGGAATATCAATAGAGCACATAATAATCATAAACATAAAGGCATGATAAAGAATGATAATCATAACATGGAAATGTGGCAACAACACTTAGCATGGAATTAGCATGAGCCAAGGCTCTTTGCAACGGGAGCATGAGTAAACCCTCATTGCACATGAAGCATGATTAAACCCTCGTTGCACTTGAATTAGAATTACTAAACACCCATTTCACATGACATATCATGGTACTATAATTTACCCAATGTATTGGAGCGCTATGAGGGCACACCCTTCTTAAACATTTCATTTCATGCATAAGTGTACCACATGGATCATATAACATGGAATCATAAAAAATCTTTATTTATTACACGATAAAGGATTGTGGAATTCATAAATGAAACTTTATAATAAATAAGTAAATGTTCATAATGGTGAATACCCTTTATATATAAATGTTCATGGTATTCACTACACAATGACATTGGCTTGGAAAATCGGTGCAATTTCGACAGCGTAACAGCATGACGTAAGAATTCATAAAAGTGGTTGATGAGAGATAAATGGGTGTATCATCATAATTAAATAAATTAGATAGTAAGGGGGTCATATAGATACATGTCCCAACAATTTTAATGGAATTTAGATTCATGATACAAAATAATTGCTTGAATGTAAGTGAGGAGAGATAAATTCCCTTTGGAATTTCAGCATAGTAACGAGTGTACACAGGAGGAATTTATTGAGAGAGAAAGGGGTCTCTCATAATTCAAGAATAAAGAGGGAATTATGGGGGGGGGGGTTGGGGGTTCGAAACCATACACTAACATTTATAATTGAAATTAAAAGGGCCTAACAAAATTAAAAAAATTGGACAAAAATGAGAAAGGAAAAAAACCCTTACTTAGAAGTGTGCTTCCAAAGTCTTGAGAGAGGCTTGAGATAGGCTTATTAGGAGATTGGGGTAGCTTGAAAGGATTATAGAGATTAGATGGAATAGGTTGTATGAACTCCAAATTCTTTGGGTGAGGAGGAAGTGGGAGCTTGGGTGGGTTTATATTGGAAAGGAGAGGGAATTGTTTATTATTTAGGTTTGTGACACCTCACATTAAACTAATCAAAACCACAAACCAGACCACAATTTTTGACCATGGTTTTTACCAAATGGGGCTGGAAAATAATATTTTATAAGGTCAAATTCCAAACTTCTTAAAATAACGGGGTTGCTTATGTGGAGGTGAGTCACACTCCCATGGAAAACAATTTAAAAAGACAAAATGTTTAATAATTCTTGAAGGGTCCACTAAAGCTTTGTAAAATAAATAAATAAATCCCAAAATCATATTATTTTAATGGTAAAACATATATTGGACGAACATAAAGTTTATAGTATTTTATTACATCACTATTGGGTCATTATGATGTCATAAAACACATTATATATTTAAACGGTATTTAATTTTTACCCAAAATTTGACTGTCTCAGAAAATTATGAAAGATTCACCGTTGGAAAATTTTGACATCATGATTCTAGAAAAAATATTCATTTTATCTAAATAATTTTCTAAATGTGTTAATTTTCAATTTTAAAATAAAAACCGACATTTATTGAAAATTCATGGGTTTTGACAAAAAAAGGCTTTCAAACCTTAATAAAAATTACAATTTCATTCACAAAATTATACAATCATTTATATTTAATAAAATTTAATTCAATAATGATAACAATATTTTATTAAAATATTACTTAATTCAAAAATACATTAATTAATCAAAATAGATTTCTTAGTTGAACATTAACTAAAAATACTATTTTTGCTTTAAAAACTATTTACAAGGTAACAATAATAAAATGAAAGTATATTAATTATTATATAAAAAAAATAATGTACATAACCATTATGCTAAGCTGTTGTTGTATAAACCCTTATAAAACCCACATAAGACTGAAGAGTAAGGTGTACGATGGTGACAGAATCTTGGCGTGGCTCGTCTAACATTTCTCGGGTGGTAATCTCTATCAGCTTCCACTTCTCTCATAGGAGTTCCCTCTCAAGATTAGCATATTCAATCTTGTCTTGGGCTTGGTCAATATCGAATCCCAAATATGAAACCTCCTTCATATTGGGCACATCTACTCGATGAGGCCATCACTTCCTTTGTCTGAGTAAATTGGATTTGTTAAAGCTCTATATTTATACTAATCATGTGATCAATGTTCAATGACTATATTAGTAATGGTAGCAATTCTTAATAGTATTTTAAAATCCAAAAGCATAAAACCCAATAAGTTGACATATTATATAAACATTTTACATAAAGATACATTTAATTAGATCGAGAGGTATTTCTATTAATGAAAGTTTGGGTCATTACAATCTTTCCCCCTTAAGAAATTTCACCCTTGAAATTTCTTTTTCCCATACCAAAATATATATGGGTAAATCTTCTTCATCATTTCCTCCAATTCCCACATATCTTCTTCAAACTTGTGGTTTTTCCACAACACCTTGACAAGGGGCATTGTCTAATATCGTAGAACTTTTTCTCTACGATCTAAGATCTTCACTGGTTGATCCTCATAAGAAAGGTCATCCTCTAATTGTACCACCCCTAAAGAGAGTACTTGTGAAGGGTCTAGTATGTACTTCCTTAAAAGGGATACATGAAAGACATCATGTACTTTGGCCATGGTTGGTGGAAGTTCTAGTCGATAGGTCACAACCCCGACACGATCAAGAATCTAGAAGTGGCCGATGTACCTTGGAATTAACTTCCCTTTCTTTCCAAACCTCATGATGTTATTCCACAGAGATATTCATAGAAATACTGTGTCTCCAACATTAAAATTAAGGTCTCGTCGATGGTTATCTGCATAACTCTTTTTTCGACTTTGGGCTGCCTTGATATGCTACTGAATGGTTTTCACCTCCTCCACCATTTCTTCGACCATTTCTGGTCGAAGAAGCTTATGCTCACTGACCTCATCCCAACACACTAGTGTTCTGCACCTTTTCCCATAAGGGGCTTCATGTGGTTCCATTTGGATGCTTTAGTAGAAACTGTTATTATAAGAGAACTCAACCAGAGGAAGATGTTGATCCCATCCTACTTTAAAGTCCATTGAGCATGATCTCAACATATCCTCAAGTGTTTGGATAGTCCACTCGGATTGGCCATCAGTTTGAGGATGTTAGGTCATACTGATGTTCAGTTCAATATTCAGAGCATGTGGAAGACTCTTACAAAACATAGTGGTGAATCTTGGATCTCGATCAGAAATAATAGATAGTGGTACTCCATGAACCCTTACCACTTCCCTGATATATATCCATTCTAGTTGATCCAAGGAGAAATACTCTCGAAGAGAAATGAAGTGTGCAATCTTTGTAAGACAATCCACAACAAACCAGATTGCATTGTTTCCTCTGGATGTCTTTGAAAGTCCATGAAAAATTCCATTGTGATGTTCTCCCATTTCCATTCTGGTATGGGAAATGGTTGCATCATCCCCTTAGACTTCTACCTCTCTACCTTCACTTGCTGACACACCAGACACTTTGATGTATATTCAGTGGTCTCCTTCTTCATATTATCCCACCAATAATGCTCTCGGTGATCTTGATACATCTTTGTGTTCCCTGGGTGAATAGAGAAATTTGAATTATGTGCATCATCCAAAAGTTCCATCTTCAACTCTGGACTTGATGGAACACATATCCTTTTCCAAAATCCCACAATTCTTTCTTCATTAACATTAAACTCCAAGGATTTCCCTTTTTTGATAGCTTCCACTTTTTCCTGAATTCCTACATCATCCTTTTGAGCACCCTTTAACCTTTCCAAAATTTATGGTTGATCAATAATTTGTGAAAGGATTGATGATGTTACCTTATTTATGATTCCCACGTACATCTTCATCAAATCTAAGAAGATTAGATCCTTTTAAATTATCAAAAATGATAGAATCGCTGGGTCCTTTCTACTTAGGGAATCCTCTACCTTGTTCACTTTCCCAGGGCGGTAATGGATTGAGAAGTCATAGTCTTTGATCAGCTCTAACCATCTTCATTAGCGCATGTTCAACTCTTTCTGGGTGAATATATACTTGAGGCTTTTGTTGTCCGTATATATTTCACACTTCTCCCCAAAGAGATAATGCCACCAAATTTTCAAATCAAAGATCACTACAACCAACTTGATGTCATGTGTTGGATAGTTATGTTCATGAAATTTCAATTTCCTTGAAGCATATGCAGTGACTTTTTCATTTTCACTAACACACGTCTGAGGCCCTTCTTCGAAACATCACTGAATACCACAAAAATTTATCCACATGTGGGTAAAGTGAGCATGACTACAGTGATAATCCTCCTTTTCAACTCCTTGAATCGTTCTTCACATTCACAACTCCAATAAAACTTTACTGCCTTCCGAGTTATCTTGGTAAGAGGTTTGGACAATCGTGGGAAATTTATCACAAATCGTCAATAATATCTAGCTAACCCCAAGAAGCTACGAATATCCGTTACCAATGTTGGCCTCAGCCATCCCTCAATTGCATTTGTTTTGGAGGGATCCATAGATATCCCATTGATTGTGACGATATGTCCCAAGAATGAGACCTCCTTCAACTAGAACTCAAACTTACTATACTTTTCATAGATCTTTTACTTCCACAAGGTCTCTAGTACAGGTCTTAGATGCTCCTCATGATCCTACTTGGTTTTGTAGTATATCATAATATTATCTATAATGACTACCACAAATTTGTCGATGTAATATTTAAAGACAATATTCATCAATTCCAGCAATATTTCTGGAGAATTAGTGAGTCTGAAAGGCATTATTATGAATTCATAGTGCCTATATCTTGTATGAAAAGTAGTCATGGGGATATCTTCCTTCTTCAACCTTACTTGATAATATCTCAACCGAAAATCCACCGTGGAGAAGTATTGCGCTCCATGCAGCTAATCGAACAAGTCATCAATTCGTGGGAGAGGATACCTATTCTTTTTCGTGATTTTGTTGAGCTCATGATAATCGATGCAAAGGCGTATTGACCCATACTTCTTCTTAATGAAGAGGAATAGTTCACCCAATGGTGACACACTTGGGCGTATAAACCTATTATTAAGATTCTCCTGTAGTTGTTTCTTCAGCTCCTCAAGCTCCACAATAGGCATTCTATACAGAGCCTTGTATATTGGAAATTCCCCTGGTATAAGATCAATTGAGAATTCAACATCTCTTCTCTACGGAAGACCAGACAATTCCTTAGGAAAAATTTCATCGAATTCCCTCACAATAGGGATGTATTCAAGGACGGTTGATTAATTGGACTCAATCATCCGAGCCAGATACGCGTGCTCATAGGGAAATAATATCCACGCTTGAGATGATGAAGCTAAAGAAGATTCATCTTCCTCCTTTCACTTGTATAGAATCAGGGGGTTGATTATCCACATGGAGAGTGATTTCCCTCTACCGACAATTTATGTTGGATCTATATAAGGAGAGCCAATCCAACCCAAGAGTCACAAAAAATTCAACCAGAGGGAGTATGATGAGGTTCACCAGGAAGTTTTATCCATATATTATGATAGGGTAGGAGTTATATTCATGGGATACAATGATTTACCCCTTTTTCATACTCACTCACATCTTCACTTCCATGATTTGTGGTGGCACTGGGATTATTCTACTAAACTTTAGAGATATAAAAGAATGCGTAGATCCTAAATCAAAAGGTATGTTCACTATTCTTGAGTGAATAACTAGCTTAACTGTCACCACTTCATTGTTGGGGTTCAATTCGGTAGTAGTGATGGAAAAAGATTTCCCTTGGTGCCTTAGAGGTTGTTGGTTGCCTCCAAAAACCCTTGGCTTAGGGCCTTGATTTACAAGATTCCTTGGTTCTTTGTAGTTGTATAAATGAGCCACATGTTAAGGTCTGAACGGAGTGTTCCTATCCTCTATCGCAGTCACAGGTCCTTATTACCGATAGTTAATAGCTAAGTGCCCTTATCTTCCACACCTAAAATATTTCCTCATCCCATTTAGGCAATGTCCAGGGTTCTTCTTTCCGCACCTTTGGAAAGTGGGGTGCTGGATCTTATTTGCACCGTTGGATTTATCCATCGGACCACCAGCATTGAAGTCTACCTTACACTTTTTATCCCCATGATACCCCTGAGATCCTCTAATATCCATTTCAACCTTGAGGTCACATCAGACAATTTCCTCATAGTTGTCGATGTCACGGATCGTCAGCACTTTCTGCATGCTAGGTTTTAGCCCACCAAAGAAGCGGTCAACCTTGCATTCAGGGGTAATGACAAAACCAAAAGCGTATTGTATAGGACCTGTGAAGTTTTACTCGTACACTCCAACAGATTCGTTATCTTTTTTTCTTGAGGTAAAGGAAGTCTCTTTCCATCTTATGCCAGAGGGTGCATAGAAAATATTTATAGAAAAACATCTTTCGAAAATCCTTCCATTCCAACGCCTTGCTCTCCCCATCAGGATTTTTTTTGATCAACGTCCACCATTGATAAGATTCACCCTTTATATAATAAGAATCTAGGAGAACCTTCTCTTGTTCAGAGCATTTAATGATAGAGAATATCTTTTCAATGGAGTTAATCCATTTTTCAGTGATTGAGGGACAAAATGATCCATTAAAAGTATGAGGCCGTTGTCTCATGAATCTCTCAATATCAACTTTTTCTTTGGGGGGGTGGGGTTGAACATTCCTCTTGAACCATGTTTCTAATAAAAGTTTGAGTTATCTGAGAGAGAAGTATGACAATGCTCGTGTTTCTCGCTCCAATTGGATTGGGCATCTCATTAGTACAATCATCACATTGATCTTCACATCAGTTGTTAGCTCGAGTCCTCATATTACCATACACTGGTTGGAATAAATGGAAAGTTAGGGGTAACACATAAAGGGTAATCCAATGACAAAACTGATCACTTATAATGAAATTTTATTTCCTTAACATATGAATCTATTGGCTTCAGTCTATGTTATCCATGATCTAATTTCTAACATATATTCTTAGGGTAATTTTTTTGTCCCTTAACAATGGTTCATACTAAGCTTGTGAATTTACCAAAGTATATCCCCCAGGAGTGTCATAAACAAGAGTGAAGTAAGGCCCGTTGTCATGCACCCGTTCCCATTCAAGTCTATCTCAAAGCGGTGTTTTCAAGTTTTACCCCTACGATACATCTGTGCCAGAGCCGCCTCAACCTGCTTGTATCCTGAAAGACATGTATTTTCTTGATAAACCAATTACTCAATACTCACTAAAACATAGGGATGTTTTTATTATACTTAGTCTTATCTCTAAGGCTTTACTAGGGTTTTCTAATGCAAATCCCAAAAATAACTAAATCGATCCTATGATACCAACTATGACAACCCTACTTTTTTTATTAAACAATGAAACATAATTTATTACACAAACATCACTTGATAAAACATAGAATATTTAGAGGTATAGTTTCATTGGGGACTAGGATCATTACATAACAACTTAAAACATGAAATAAAACATCTTTATTGAAAAATTCCTTTACATGACCACTACATTCCCTTGAACTTAGCGTGGAATCGGATAACCTGAGGACATGCATAAGAAAAGGGTGAGCTATAAAGCCCGGTAAGGGAATAATCATGGAATAACATGAGTAATACAATACAAGTTAGAAAATAGGCATATCAATAGATCAACAAAGATGCATAAAAATAAATGCACGATAAAGCATGATAATCATAACATGGAAATGTAGCAACAACACTTAACAGGGAATTAGCATGAGCCAAGGCTCATTGCACCTGGAGTATGAGTAAACCCTCATTGCACATGAAGTAGGAGTAAACCCTCATTGATCATAAATTATCATGAGTAAACACAAATTGTACATGACGTATCACAATACTATACTTTACCCAATTCATTGGAGCACTATAAGAGTGAACCCTTCTTAAACATTTCATTTCATGCATAAGTGTGCCACATGGATCATATAACATGGATTCATAAAACATAATTATTTATTCCACAATAAAGGAATATGGAATTAATACATGAAACTTTATAATCAATAAGTAAATGTGCATAAAGGTGAATACCCTTGATAAAGAAATGGGGATGGTATTCACCACACAATGTCATTGGCTTGGAAAATTGGTGCAATTTCAGTAGCGTAACAGTGTGACGTATGAATTCATAAAAATGGTTGATGAGAGAGAAAGGGGTTGTAACAACCCAAAATTTTGAATAAATCTAGTTTCCTAATTTTGTGTGTTATTTCTTTTATACTCAACAAAAATTTTTCATTGGATAACATGAGTATAATTAAAATGAGACTGTTGGGTTTTGACTGTTATATGACCATTGGTCTATATGACCGTTGGAAACTAAACATTTCAATATTTTTCTCTAAATACAAGTGATCCTGGTTAATTAATATAGAAAGAAGATTTGATGGCCTCACCCAGTAGTCTTGGACAAATCGAAGCCCATCTAACAGAACATGGGAAGGAGTTAGCACCAATGGGCTTTGCTCTGGACCAAACCCAAGCTGAACTTCATCGTATGAAGCTAGAACAGAATCGACTTCACGGGAAGTTCAAACTGATAGAAATTACTACTCATGCGATGTTGCCCGAGCCTCCCTCGGATTCTCTCACCTTAGCACACCTTACACTTAGGTCCTATGCTGGTGTGATTAGGGGTTATGTAAGGAGATCGTAATTGCTTTGTGTAATCCTTTGTTTTAAATAAAAATTTTGATTTCTTATTATGATGAAGTTTATGAATTTTTAAATTTCTGGATAAATATAGTATGCATATTTTTGGTGAATTTTAGAGAGGATATTTTAAAAAAAATGTTTATGTAAACCATAAATAATTAAAAATGTGTAATGATTTTCAAAAAATGGTCTTCTACAATTATGTTCCGTACAAAATTTAGAGTCTAATAAGATCAACTTAATTTTTGATGAATAGTAAAGTATGAATAGTGATTTTATGCTTAGGATTAGTAATGTGACCAAATGGATTCGTAATCTCATTTAAATAAAGCATTAATATAATCTAGGCACCTTGATTAAGTAATGTGATTCAATAAAATGGTTAAATAACGGTTTCATAAATTATTAGTCAAGTATTAGTTTTTTTGGGTGAATAGTGTTTTTAAATTAAAAATTTAATTAAAAATATTTATAAAAATATTTTTATAAAATGGATTTCATTTTTGAACTCAGAGCATTGATATTATGTTAAGCTAATTTTTGGGGATTTTTCTGAAAATAATGAATTTTTGGTGAATAGTGTATTTATTTAAAAATTAAATTAAAAATATTTAGAAAATTATTTTTATAAAATGGAGTTCATTTTTGAAATCAGAGCATCGATATTTGGTTAAGGTGAAATTTTGGGATTTTTCCGAGAAAGTTGAATTTTCGATGAATAGTGAAAATACAGTTTTTAAGTTACGAGTGTTTAATGACATCATTAAATGATGTATTAAGTATGTAATCAATATGTTCGACTTATGAATAGTAAGATAAGTTATGAGGTGTCCCAAGTGGCCAATACCATGGGCAAATTCCATGGGTATGCCCATGGTTTTGCCAAAACCACTAATGAGGTGTCCCTTGGCCATTAATGCCCTGTCCCCTCACTTTCTCTATAAATACCAAGCCATACTCTCATCCATTCGACTCTAAACTCTCCCCCAACGAAGCTCTGGTCACATTACCTCTCAAGGAGTCCTTTCAAGGTGCCCCAAATCCCTCAAGGTCCCAACCTTTGAGTTTTAAGAGTTACGTTTTAAGGTAAGGGATCCTACCTCCCTCTTTCTTTTCAAGTAATCTTTTTATGTCATTTCTTTTATGCTCCATGATCTTATGTTGGAGGATGTTCTTTTATATTCATCCTACTGTATTTTTTATGTTCATATGATGAGATACCCCTTCTTTCTCTCATCATTTAATTTTAAGAATGTTAAAGTGGCGTTGTTAGGCTGCCGGGTTTTTAAGGGATTCTTTCACCCTTGTCAAGTTCTACTTTCATGTCAAGTATTTCAAGTTCCTTTTTATTTTGTTGGGGTATGATCTCTAAATCTATCATACTGATATTTTATGTTAGTATGATGAGATACCCTATTTTATCTCTTCAATTCAGTATTTTTAAATTTTAAGTGGTGCCGTTAGGCAGCCGAAATTTTTAAGGGATTCGTTCACCTTTCTCATTTTTCAAAGTTCAACTTTCATGTCAAGTCTTTCAAGTTGTTTTTTATTATGTTGGGGTATGATATATATATCTATCATAATGATCATTTATGTTCAAATTATGAGATACCCTATTTGATCTCTTCAATTCAGTATTTTGAAGTTTTAAGTGGCGCCGTTAGGCTGCCGAATTTTTAAGGGATTCGTTCACCTTTCTCATTTTTCAAAGTTCTACTTTCATGTCAAGTATTTCAAGTTCCTTTTTATTTTGTTGTGGTATTATCTCTATATCTATCATACCGATATTTTATGTTCATATGATGAGAGACCCTATTTGATGTCTTCAATTCAGTATTTTGAAGTTTTAAGTGGCGGCGCCGTTAGGCTGCCGATTTTTTATAAGAGAAATATTATTTTTGTCTTCCTTTCATGTTCTTCATTTCATATGGTATATCTTTAAAATTTCATTACCATGTTCATATATCCTTCATATTCTGTCCCTATACTATTTTTTGGGTCATTTATGAATGTTTGACCCATGTACCCTCTCTTTTCAATGTTTTCTAAAACCCTGAAACATAGTCGTTATGCTGCAGAATTTCCGTCTCAAAATGTATATATCTCTTGTTCTAAAGTTCTTTTATTTTATTAACTGAATACTCAAAGATCTATCTTCTATAGGGGTATTCACATATATACCAAAATTTTCTATTTTAAATTCTGTTATTTATAAACATGAGGCCCACCTTCCTTTTCTGTGGGTTTTAAAGTGACACAAGATCATGTCTTTAAAGTAGTTTTTAAAACGTTATGATTATGAAATGAAACCCATTCCTTTTATGATATATGGGTTGTTTATGAAATGATTGATGATGATATATGTGGCTCACATGATAATAAAGACATTTCAATGGTGCGCCCTGATAGCGCTCCAATGCATTGGGTAAAGACTTAATCTCTAGATATGACTATTTATTTATGACACCTTGGTGAATAACCTTGGTAATTTTAATAACACCTTGGGGATGGACCTTGATGAAACAGAAATGATTGTCAATATTAAATGTTGTAGCCACATCTTCAAGTTATGAAAAAAGTTTTTTTATTATGATAGGCCTCATGATTTCTTTCTCATGCCTTAAAGTTCTTTTTCATGACATTGTTGATGTATCTCAAGTTCGCATGTTAAATGTTTCCACTTGTTTCCCTTACTGGGACTTCTGCTCAACCTTTATTTTGATGTATGTCCCCAGGTTATGAGATGATTTAATGAACCTAGGATGAACATAAGGAGAATCCTTTCAAGTTTTTAAGAAGAATGTTTTATGTTTTCATGTTTTAAGTTCCTAGTTTCCAAGACACTAAAACTTAAAGATCCTCGGTTTTGTAAAATGTAATGAAAGTTTATGTGATAAAAAGGAGGGATGCTATAGATGGTATCAAAGGATGGTTTAGTTATTTGTGGAAATTAGGATATGAAAACTTTAGGAAGAACCCTATATAAAAGTTTAAATATAGGAAACCTTCCTGGAATTTTGGTGAGTATTGAGTAAGGGTTGCCAAGCAAATACATCCTTGTCTGGATACGAGAAGGTAGAGGTGGCTCTGGCACAAATGTACATAGAGGTAAAACCCGAAAACACCGATTTGAGCTACACTCAAACGGGAACTGGTACACGACAATAGGCCTTGCAGCACTCTTGGTTATGACACTCCCAGGGGATATGCTTTGGTAAATTCATAACCTTAGTATGAACCATTATTAAAGGAACAAAGATAAAATAAAATAAATATTCACATAATAATATATTATCATGGATACCCTAGATTGGGACCTAGGGGTTCACAAGTTAGGGTATACTTTTCTTCTACAAGTTTATCCTTCTATGCTTTAAGTTTTCTTTTAATGATTATTGGCTAAGTATTTAAGCCCCTAATTGTACTTTCTTTCCCTAGTTAATGGAGAGAAATGGAAGAACATGTCCCAACAACCAATGTGATAGGAAATGTGATGATTTCTGTATTAATTTGAAATAGATGATTATGGGATTAAAATATGATTATTATTTTGGAAGACGTTCACTATTTTGGGAACCCTATTTGATCGAGGTAAATAGATTACTAAGATATTTTCTTTGAGGAGTAAAGGTTGAATTATATTTTGAAGAATCGATGAATTTAAGGTGAACTTATGGTATTATAGGTTACTTATGGAAATTATTGACCTATATTGGGAAAATATGTTTAGGTTAGCTACTTTTTATAAGATGTTAGGTGTGGTTGATGTTGTTTGGAGGTGAATGATAAAGTTTATCTTGGAAGTCTATGTTATCAAGTCCTTATTGTATTTAGGTTTCAATATTAGTTTGGGTTATTTTGAGGAATTTTAGGGAAAATTATTTATGGAATGGCCTATGATGAACTCTGGGTAGTACCGTGGAACTTTGAAGATTTAAAAGTTGTTTCCCTTCCTATGGGATTCTTTCTTTCTGAAGAGTTGTTTTATCTAACCCTTTCTATTTTTGGGATAAATGTTCAAAGATAGATAGTTTTTCTTTTGTGGAATATGTGATTCTTTAGAAGATTATTCTTGTGCTTTTGATGAGACCAAGTGTTTTTGAATGATCATCATTTGGAGAAAAGATTAGTTTTGGTGAAAAACTTATTAAAAGATTAAACTCTACTTGAAGGTAAGTATATTTCCTTATGTTTTTATTCTATGTAGTAAATGAATTCCTCAAAACTATTAAAAGGAACATAAAAAAAAGGTTGTCTGTTAATATTTCCTACTAGGAAATCAAATACCGTTTGACCCATCATAACTTTGTGATTTTATTGTTGTTAACTTTATCCTAATCATGTTTTCTATCACTATCCCTTAGAAAGTGACCCTTTGCTTTTTTCCTCCATGTCCATGTTTTCCAACATGGGATCCTAGTATGGGTTAACTCAGGTGACCTTTTACTTCTCTTTCTTTCTTTTAAAGTAATAGTTATACTGACTCCTTTTCCGGTGTGGGACTTTCAATGAAATTTCAAAACCCAATTTTAAAAATTGCAAGGATGCAATTTCTTAAGGGGGGGGGGTGGGAGATTGTAACGACCCGAAATTTTGAATAAATATTGTTTCCTAATTTTGTGGGTTATTTTTTTATACTCAACAAAACTGTTTCATTGGATAACATGAGTATAATTAAAATGAGACTGTGGGGTTTTGACTGTTATATGACCATTGGTCAATATGACCGCTGGAAACCAAACATTTCGATATTTTTCACTAAATACAAGTGATCCTGGTTAATTAATATAGAAAGAATATTTGATGGCCTCACCAAGTAGTCTTGGACCAATCGAAGCCCATCTAACAGAACTTGGGAAGGAGGTAGCACCAATGGGCTTTTCTCTGGACCAAACCCAAGATGAACTTCATCGTATGAAGCTAGAACGGAATCGCCTTTGTGAGAAGTTCAAACTGATAGAAATTTCTACTCGTGCGATGTTGGCCGAGCCTCCCTCAGGTTATCTCACCTTAGCACACCTTACACTTAGGTCCTATGCTGGTGTGATAAGGGGCTATGTAAGGAGTCCGTAACATCCTTGTGTAATCCTTTGTTTTAAATAAAAATTTTGATTTCTTCTTATGATGAAGTTTATGAATTTTCAAATGTCCGGATAAATATAGTATGCATATTTTTGGTGAATTTTAGAGAAAGGATATTTTAAAAAAATGTTTATGTAAACCTTAAATAATTAAAAATGTGTAATGATTTTCAAAAAATGGTCTTCTAAAATTATGTTCCGTACGAAATTTAGAGTCTAATAAGATCAACTTAATTTTTGATGAATAGTAAATTATGAATAGTGATTTTATGCCTAGGATTAGTAATGTGACCAAATGGATTAGTAATCTCATTTAAATAAAGCATTAATATAATCTAGGCACCTTGATTAAGTAATGTGATTCAATAAAATGGTTAAATAACGGTTTCATAAATTATTAGTCAAGTATTAGTTTTTTCGGGTGAATAGTGTTTTTTAATTAAAAATTTAATTAAAAATATATAGAAAATTATTTTTATAAAATGGATTTCATTTTTGGACTCAGAGCATAGATATTATGTTAAGGTAATTTTTGGGGATTTTTCTGAAAAAAATGAATTTTCGGTGAATAGTGTATTTATTTAAAAATTAAATTAAAAATATTTAGAAAATTATTTTTATAAAATGGAGATCATTTTTGAAATCAGAGCATCGATATTTCGTTAAGGTGAAATTTTGGGATTTTTCCGAGAAAGTTGAATTTTCGATGAATAGTGAAAATACAGTTTTTAAGTTACGGGTGTTTAATGACATCATTAAATGATGTATTAAGTATGTAATCAATATGGTCGACTTATGAATATTAATATAAGGTATGAGGTGTCACATGTGGCCAATACCATGGGAAAATACCATGGGCAAGCCCATGGTTTTTCCAAAACCACTAATGAGGTGTCCCTTGGCCATTAATGCCTTGTCCCCTCACTTTCCCTATAAACACCAAGCCATCCTCTCATCCATTAGACTCTCAACTCTCCCCCAACGAAGCTATGGTCTCATTATCTCTCTCAAGGAGTCCTTAAAAGGTGCCCCCAATCCCTCAAGGTCCCAACCTTTGAGTTTTAAGAGTTACGTTTTAAGGTAAGGGATCCTACCCCCCTCTTTCTTTTCAAGTAATCTCTTTTATGACATTTATTTTATTCTCCATGCTCTTATGTTGGAGGATGTTCTTTTATATTCATCCTACTGTATTTTTTATGTTCATATGATGAGATACCCCCTCTTTCTCTCATCATTTCATTTTAAGAATGTTAAAGTGGCACTGTTAGGCTGCCGAATTTTTAAGGGATTTTTTCACCCTTCTGCAGTTCTACTTTCATGTCAAGTTTTTCAAGTTACTTTTTATTTTGTTGGGGTATGATCTCTAAAACTATCATACTGATATTTTATGTTCATATGATGAGAGAACCTATTTTATCTCTTCAATTCAGTATTTTTATTTTTTAAGTGGCGTCGTTAGGCTGCCGAAATTTTTAAGGGATTCGTTCACCTTTCTCATTTTTCAAAGTTCTACTTTCATGTCAAGTATTTAAAGTTCTATTTTATTATGTTGGGGTATGATCTATATATCTATCATAATGATATTTTATATTCATATGATGAGACACCCTATTATATCTCTTTAATTTAGTATTTTGAAGTTTTATGTGGAGCCGTTAGGCTGCCGAATTTTTAAGGGATTCATTCACCTTTCTCATTTTTCAATGTTCTACTTTCATGTCAAGTATTTAAAGTTCCTTTTTATTTTGTTGGGTTATTATCTCTATATCTATCATTCTGATATTTTATTTTCATATGATGAGAGACCCTATTTTAACTCTTCAATTCAGTATTTTTATGTTTTAAGTGGCGCCGTTAGGCTGCTGAACTTTTATAAGTGAAATATTATTTTTTTCTTCCTTTCAGGTTCTTCATTTCATATGGTATATCTTTAAAATTTCATTACCATTTTCATATATCCTACATATTCCATCTCTCTACTATTTTTTGGGTCATTTATGAATGTTTGACCCATGTGCCCTCTCTTTTCAATGTTTTCTAAAACCCCGAAACATAGTCGTTATGCTGCAGAATTTCCGTCTCAAAATGTCTCTCTCTCTTGTTCTAAAGTTCTTTTATTTTATTAAATGAATACTAAAATCTCTCTCTTCTATAGGGGTATTCACATATATACCAAAATTTTCTATTTTAAATTCTGGGATTTACATACATGAGGCCCACCTTCTTTTTCTGTGGGTTTTAAAGTGACACAAGATCATGTCTTTAAAGAAGTTTTTAAAACATTATGATTATGAAATGAAACCCATTCCTGTTATGATATATGGGTTGTTTATGAAATGATTGATGATGATATATGTGTATCACATGATGATAAAGACATTTCAAGGGTTCTCCCTGATAGCGCTCCAATGCATTGGGTAAAGACTTAATCTCTAGAGATGACTATTTTTTTACGACACCTTTGTGAATAACCTTGGTAATTTTTAATGACACCATGGGGATGGACCTTGGTGAAACAGAAATTATTGTCAATATTAAATGTTGTATCCAAATCTTCAAGTTATGAAAAAAGTTATTTTTATTATGATATGCCTCATTATTTCTTTCTCATGCCTTAAAGTTCTTTTTCATGACATTGTTGATGTATCTCAGGTTCGCATGTTAAATGTTTCCCCTTGTTTCCCTTACTGGGACTTATGCTCACCCTTTCTTTTGATGTATGTCCCCAGGTTATGAGACGAAGTAATGAACCTATTACGAACATAAGGAGAAGCCTTTAAAGTGTTTAAGAATAATGTTTTATGTTTTCATGTTTCATGTTCCTAGTTTCCAAGACACTAAACCTTAAAGATCCTCGGTTTTGTAAAATGTAATGAAAGTTTATGTGATAAAAAGGCGGGATGCTATAGGGGTGTCTCATCATATTTAAATGAAATGGAAAGTAAGGGGGGGGGGGTCATATGGTTACATGTACCAACAATTTTAATGGAATTTAGATTCATGATACAAAATAATTGCTTGAATGTAAGTGAGGAGAGATAAATTTCTTTCGGAATTTCGACATAGTAACAGATGTACATGGGAGGCATTTATTGAGAGATAAAGGGTTCTATCATAATTAAAACATAAATAGGGAAGTATGGGGGAGGTGAGAAACCATTCCCAAACATTTATAAATGAAATTAAAAGGTCATAATAACATTAAGAAAATTGGACAAAAATGAGAAAGGAAGAAAAACCATTACTTAGAAGTGTGCTTCCAAAGGCTTGAGAGAGGCTTTAGAGAATCTTCCTGGGATCTTGGGGAACCTTTGGAGGATTCTAGAGAGAGGAGGGAAGAGGTTTGAAGAACTCCAAATTCTTTTTTTTAGGATGAAGTGGGAGTTTGCGTGGGTTTATATAGGAAAGGAGAGGGAATTGTTTATTATTTAGGTTTGGGGCACCTCGCATTAAACTAATCAAAACCACAAACCAGCCCATGGTTTTTGCCCATGGTTTTGTAAAAGGGGAGTGGAAGACAATATTTTATAAGGCCAATGTCAGAACTTCTTAAAATAATGTGGTTTCTTATGTGGAGGTGAGTCACACTCCCAAGGAAAACAATTTAAAAAGAAAAAATGTTTAATAAGGCTTGAAGGGTCCACTAATGCCTTGTAAAATAAATCCAACAAACAAAAAATTACATTATTTTAGTGTTAAAACATATATTAGAATAACATAATGTTTACAGTATTTTATTACATCACTATTGAGTCATTATTATGTCATAAAACACATTATATATTTAAACAATATTTAATTTTTACCCTAAAATTTAACTATCTCAGAAAATTATGAAAAATTCATCGTTTCATAATTTCGACATTCTGCTTCCAGAAATAATGTTCATTTTATCTAAATAATTTTATAAATATGTTAATTTTCACTTTTAAAATAAAAACCAACATTTATAAAAAATTCACGAATTTTGACAAAAATGGCTTTCAAACCTTAATAAAAATTACAATTGCATTCACAAAATTATACGATCATTTATATTTAATAAAAATTAATTTAATAATAATAATATTTTATTAAAATAATATTTAATTAAAAAATCCATTAATTTATCCAAATATATTTCTTAGTTGAACATTAACTAAAAATAATATTTGTGCCTTAAAAACTATTTTAACGGTAACAATAATAAAATGAAAGTATATTCATTATTATATACAAAAATTGTGTAAAAAACCATCATGGTAAGGTTTTGTTACATAAAACCTTATAACACCCACATAAGACTGAAGAATAAGGTGTGCGATGGTGACAGACTCTTGGGGTGGCTCAGATAACATTGCTCGGGTGGTAATATCTATCAAGTTAGACTTCTCTCGTTGGCGGTCCCGCTCAAGCTTAATATATTCAAGATCATCTTGGGCTTGGTCAAGAGCGAAGCCAAAAGTTGCAACCTCCTTTAAGAGCTCTAACAAATGGTCTTTGTATGGGGAACGTCTACTGGATGAGGCCATCACTTCCTTTGTCTGAGTAAATTGGATTTGTTAAAGCCCTATATTTATACTAATCATGTGATCACTATTCAATGGCTATATTTGCAATGGTCCCAATTATTAACAATATTTTAAAATCCAAAAACATAAAACCAAATAATTTGACACTTTATATAAACATTTTATATAAAGAGACATTTAATTATATCAAGAGGGATTTCCATTAATGAAAGTTTGGGTCATTACAGTTATATCTATTTTATACCACTAAACCCTAAATTAAAAGAATGTGAATCTCAATATTCTAGGAACCTTTTAAATCAATATATATGATCCAAAATCATTTTTTAATGAACCAAACTAGGCCACCATCTAAACCAACTCCTAAACTGGGACACCACTTACCTAAGGAGAATCAATGATCTCCCACAGGCTGATGATAAGTAGCAAGGATTCAATTTGGGGTAGGTTTACCCTCAAGAATATAAAAAAAACATAAAAACATGGAATAATGAAAAGGAGACAATGATAAATTATGAAAAACGAGCTTACAATAAATAAAAAATTAATAAATTTTTAAAAATCTTAAAAAAGATAAAATAAATGAAAATGAATTCCCAAAAGGATAAAAAAACTTAATTTAATCGGCTTCATGAAAACAATGGTCTAATCAACATCTCCATGGGACTCAAAAGTCACCCCCACGATCCCAAAAACCAACTAATTCTTGAGGAATGCAACACCGGATCAAAATTGAAAACCATACCAGGGAAACCTATACACCAAAGTAATATTAAATACCAACCAACATGAGTATCTAGGGTGGGATCCAAAGCAAGTATGATACCACCATGAGTCCAATTCATTCCTTTTATAAAATATAAAAACAGTTAGTTTTAAAATAACGTTGAAAAATAGGTTTTCATTTTCTATTACATGATATATGATTAAAAAAAAATAGATCATGAAAATTACCAAATAAAAATATTTGTAAAAAATATATAAAATGTTTTAATAAAACCATACCATTTTAGAAACAAAACATTTAACTTAAAACTAAAGGTTTTGAGCACAACAGAAGCATGTGATGGGTCATGAAAAACATTCCTTTTAGTCATGAATAATGATCAATATGATATTTACTTGATGATAAACATCATGATCAATAGAATTGAATCAAAGAATACAGACAATGGATAAAAACATCAGAACCAAAATAGGGTATCATCAAGAACTATTTATAATAAATTTAAGAAAATAAATAATTACCATGTGAGAATTACTTCTTTTTTGATGAATATGAAAATGGATCTACATTGTACTATTTTTATTTTCTGGTAATAAAGGGAAGATTCCATCTATTGATGGTTCACACATGTTCCAAAAATCTCCAAACATCACCATAAGAATCTCTGGGTGCTAGCACAATAGATCCTAACGCTTGCATTGTTCTTCTTTGATATCCTTGAGATTCATTTCCAAAGGATTATTTTTTTTATCTATACTCAAGAGTGTAAGGTGGAGGAAGATATATCTTTATTCATGAGAGTGTTCATAGAGAAGAGAGATCTCTAGAGCTTTGAGATAATTCTCTGTATTCTTTGTGGAACAAAAAAACAAATTGGCTATATTGAAAAATAATATAATTGAGTTTATGTACCTCTAAGGTTAGAATTAAATAATTGAAAAACTTCCATTAATTATTTATTTAATCCCTTACATAACTCCATGTTTAAAATAATAATAATATTATTATTTCCAAACATGCACTAAACTCGTGAATTAAATTCCATATTATTTAATAAAATAATATTAAATATATATATTTTCTCACCAGACCATTAAACATGGTCCACCGTTCATCATTAATATATATCATGAAATGAATAATGGATATTTATTTAATAAATAAATATCACTGCATTATTTTCTAATAAATAAATAGATATTGTATTCCCTAAATAAAAAATAAATATTTATTAAATATTTCACTCACATAATATTCTTTATAAAATACTGTGACAGAATATATTCCATCATGAACACATGAATAATTATTAAACCAATTGCTGGAATGATATCTATTCAATTTTAAAAATAATAAATAATATATTATTTATATGAGATTTATACACTTAGTGTGTGACCCTTTAGGCATCTTTCTCAGAGGCACTAGGCTAAGAAGCCTAAATTCCAATGCTAGCACCTAGCAACACGCTAAGGAACCCATAGAGAAAGAAGTTGATTCCATAATTATCTATTACCTCATACGGATTCTCAATATGTAATATAATCCATTTATCATGATATCTCTAATCAATCGGGTTTCATGTCAATGCCATCAACCTATGTGCTTGATGTCTTTTTCTTTGAATTTATGAAAATCAAACTTTCATATGGAACACCAGGTCATTGGATTTATTTAGTCTATGTCATTTATATCCAAGGGACTGAGATATTAACTTCCTTTAATGAATATAAAGGAAAAATCATTTCTTTCATTATTCATTGACGGAATAATATTAATGATACACCCAACATATCCTACCTCACTATGAACATATGTTGTCATTGTTTTCATTAACACATCAAAGTAAACGACTTATAATGACCATTTATAATAATATTAAATTCTAATCATTAATAAACATGTCCATAGATAAGAACATCCAATGACACATATGAATGTATACTTCCTTCTAGCGGGTCTCTTTCTCATGATATCCTACACTAGATATTACCAAGGGTGTACACCCTAATAAGGTACTTCAAAGTCCTATGAGTCTCCACCCCTAATAGGATATATCACTTGTTTCCCTATAATGATTTCATTCAGATATATAAAAAACATTTAAGAATACTATCATTGTAATTCTGGGTTCTCATCCTTCTGGGGAACTTCTATGACCTTTAAATGTGTCATCTACTCTCAGAACATTATCACATAATATATGATGTAGAAGAAAAATCATGATGTGATAAATAAGTTATTAATATTAAAAACTATAAATACAAGTTATTATAAAGTATATAGAAGTGGGTTCTTGGGAACAAACTCTAATAGAATCACACTTCTAATAGAGCCAAATTCTAATAAAATTAAGTATGTAAGCTCTCAAACGATACTCATGATTATACTTAGATAGGAATTTAGTCCTCGGGTCCGCTACATTTTCTTCTATATGAACTCTTCTTACATAAACTTAACCCCTTTTATAAAATTCCCTCAAGAGGTGATAATTTCAGAGTATATGTTTTGTCTTTTCGTGTGACTTTGGATCATTTTCAAGAGCAACCACTATTGTATTATCACAATACAATGCAATAGGGTCATTACTGTAAGGTAACACATCTAGCTCTGAGACAAAGTTTTATATAAAAATGGATTACTTAGATATATTAGAAGATGATATATACTTAGAACCCACTATAAAATATGTGACAACAGGACTATTAGAAGTCTTCCAGCTCACTGTTCCACCATTCATATAGAAAAAATATCTTGTCTATGACTTTAGATCATTGTGATCTATTTGAAAACTAGGATCTATATAAAACTTGATGATAAGATCCTCATCTACTCCATAAACTAGTTACATATTGTTAGTTAATTTCAGATTCTTGAGGATGGAATTAACAATAAACCAATTAGGTTCTTCTATATCTACTTGATATCTTCCTAACTTGATCAATTCATAGGCAACATCAAATCTAGTACAAAACACAACATACATATTGATCCTATCTATAAATCAAAAGGGATCTTACTCATTCTCTCTTACTCATATTGTGTCTTAGGAAAAATTTAATTTGAAATATGTATACCATGTGACACTGGAACTTATCCCCTCTTGGATTGTTCTATACTAAATCTCTTTAGAATCTGGTCAACATACGTACTTTTAATTAGTCCAATAATCCTCTTCCATCTATTACGAATGATCTTGGTCCCTAGAATATGGGTTGAATAACCAAATTACTTCATGGAGAAACAATTTTTTTAACTAGTCCTTAACATACTATAAGAATGGTATGTCATTTATAATAAGTAATATGTAATCAAAATATACTACTAGGATAAAAAATTCATTTAAACTAAACCTATTTTAAACATATAGATCACATTCATTATTAATGAAAGAAAATTATTTTATATCTTCATATAATTAAATGTTCCATAACATGGATACTTTCTTCAAACCGTAAATTGATCTATACAACTTTTAAATCTTTTTGTCATCACCTGGAGTCACAAACCCTTTTTGTTATGTCAAATAGAAATCTCCCAGAATGTTCCCATTAAGGGAAGAAGTTTCATGAGAAAAAATTCATTGTCCTAGTAAGCTGCTAGAGAAAGTAGAATTATAGAGGATTTAAATATGGAAATTGGTGAAATGGTTTCATCATAGTTAATTCCTTGGTTTTTTAAACTCATTATCCACTAGCCTTTATTAAAAGGTATTTACATTACCTTCTATGTATATTTTGCTCTTGAATACTTATTTTCACCATATGATCTTTACATCAAATGGAGTATAAAAAAACCCAAACTTGGTTCTAATACATGGGATCCAATTTATAATTCATGTATTATTACAATTTTGTATATTCTGAGCTCTCTACTACCTCTTTATAGGAGATAGGTTCATCATTGTCTACCAATAATGATTCAATGTCTCTAGTGACTGGAAAACCATATCTCTATAGTTCTCTTACTACTCTAGTGCTCTTATGTAGTACTTGTGTTTCAGGAACTACTTATTCCATGGGGACCTATGTAATCTATTTCCATACCAACTCATGTGTATCTTGGGAATCAAATTCATTAAATTCAATCTCTTATACACTATCATTTTGGAATATTTTCTCCCTCTCAAGGAATACATCTTGTTTGGAGATTGTCACTTTCCTATTTAATGGGTTGTATATGTATTATCCTTATGTTTCCTTAGGATTACCTATAAAGACAGACTTTTTACCCCAGAGTTCTAGTTTTTTACATGATAATTCCTTAAAAATGCATCAAAACCCCATACACATGTATCAAAAAATAGGTTTCTTTCCAATATATAACATCAATGGAATTCCATTTTCCAGTTTAATTGGTACTCAGTTTAATTTATATTCCAAATTTGTAATGTATATCCCCAAAAGGATAATAGAAGACCTGTATGATTCCTCATCGACCATATAATGTCTAATATGGTATGGTTCTTCTTTTCACTAACACTATTAAAATATTGTGTGTAAGGTGGATTGAGTTGATATAAAATCCCAAACTCCCAAAACAAGTTGATAAACTAATATTTATTATATTCACCACCTCGATCCAATAAATATTTCTTTATCTCATTTTCCAAGTTGACTATATGCATCATTATTTAATTCTTTGAATTTTTCAAAGGACTCAGACTTATACTTCATCAAGTAGACATAACCATATCTACTCAAGTCATTAGTAAAAGATATAATGTAAGAATACCCACATTTAGCTTCTACTGTAAATTATCTACCAAAAATAGTGCATACCAATCCAAGAATCCCTATTACCCTTTCACACTATCCAATAAATGGAAGTTTGGTAATTTTACCATATAAATAAGAATGCCATAATTTAAGTGGTTTTAGCTTAGAAGAGTTTAAATAACCATCTTGAAAGAGCACTGTCAAACACTTCTCATTTACAAGAAAAAGATGGTGATTACATATTTGGGTGTTATATGATTCATATGAACATTATTAATTATCTATTTACAATAAATGGTTTTCATAATTTAATACATAAAGTTTTTTATTTAAATGTGGCATACCATAAAATATATTTTCTTTGTTAAAGAAACATCATTTATTCCCAGACATGAAAATAAAACCATCCTCATATAGGAATGACATAAAAATTATGTTCTTGTTAATAGTTGGTACATAATAATAATCCATTAATACCAATATGATTATTATTGTAAATGAAAGGTGGTAGTCAGTAATGGCTATATCAGCCATCCTCCCACCATTGGAATCTTGCAAATACACATATCTTCTAGTAATATTTCCGAATTTACTTGGTTCATACATTTTTATATATATGTGAGCCCCATAAGATATATATAATACCTAATGTGTAGATATTTAAATATTACACTCAATAAAGAATGAACTTTTAGTTTTCCCTAGCATTTTGGTGCAGTTATTCTTCCAGTGGCCTTTATTGCCACATGAAAAACATATTGAATCCTTCTCCTTTCTATACCTATAGATCTTCATATTATTATAAGGATGGTTCTCATGGGATTTATAATTTCTATTAGTCTTGGGACCCTTCTCCTTGTTCTTCATTTTTCATATTATTCATATGGACCGTGATTTTGTCATGCCCTATGTCCTTGTACACTTGGTAAATTAAAGTACAATGTTCTAAAATAATCTTCTCTTTATTTCTCATGTTATAATTAATAATAAAAATAGATAATGTACCGTGTAGTAAGGAAAGAATGGGATCTATCCACAAATCATCTGGGAATTTAATCCCTAATATATCTAAGAATTTAATGTAGCCAATAAGATTAACTACATGAGGCCTATCTTGCAATAAATCTCCAATCTTATTTTTAATCAAGGAATCAGTGATCTCATGTCTCTCTTGTCTCACCTTCTCTTGATATAGATCCCAAATGTGAGAAACCTTTTCATACACATCCATGTCATCATGCTAATTCAAAATCTCATTGGTCATGGATGATAGCATAAAACACAATTTTTTTAGAACTGTTCAAAGAAATTTCATAGAGATAAAACTCATACTCACTAGCCTCATCACCAACCACATTAAGAATATGTTATTTCAACATATATAATTTCCTTTCATGGTGTATGATAATATGCATTAAACTTTTACACTGATGGAAATTTGTGCCAGTGAGAATGTTATCTTTCTCAACTATGGATTATGGTGATATGTTTGAAGTAATTTTTTTTATTGTTTCTAAAAATAATATGGTCATATATTTATTATTTTTTCAGATAAATGTTTGACAAATAAATCAATATTATATTTATTAATATCCCACTATTTTATTGAAACCCAATTTCCTACACCATTGGATTCGAAATAGCATGTTTCTTGGAAATTATAGTTAAAAGGATCAATATTCCCCTTCTCATCACCCCAACCTGGATTGTAATTTTTTAAGAGTTTTTTTAGGAATTATAAATTCCAACTACCTTAACACACTGTTCCTTGATCTATTGAGTGGAATCCCCAATCATGAAATCCTTAAATATATTTTCACCAACCCTTGCCTCTTAGTTACACCAATTCCTACTTTGGTAGTAAACCCTTAATGTGAACTAATTTAGCTCAACAAAAAACTTCATGTTATAATTCCCCAGTAATTATAATCACCACAACTTTTTCTGGTGAAGCACATTGAACTATGGTTCGATTTTAACTGAAGTGGTGGAAGGCCATACTGACTCAATATTTATAATTGAGGGATTTTATATTTTATGAATAAATTTCCAATTTTTATATTTATTCCATGACTGTAAATATTAAGTGGATTTAGTTAAGTGATTAACCATATATTAGATAATATTTACAAAGAAACCAATTTATTTTAGTTATATCTATTATGTTTATTAATTATTTAATTCATATGATCGTAAAAAAACATCCATAATGAAATAAACATGAGACTTGAAAAAAATAAAATGATAAATTGGTGTCATCATGGTATTTTAATAATGGTTATATTATATAAGGAATTATTAACTTATTATCAACCTAGTGGAAAACACCATGAACCATTCATGTTTCATGTTGTAGTTTCACACCTTTAAACCTATGTATCTCCCTCAAATTGAATTATCCTTGGATCCAAACTTTAACGACCTCCACTATCTTGGGATATAAATCTATTACATATGTTTTTACTCACATACAAGTAAGGAGAAGGGGTTTACATAAAAGAAACCATTGGCATGAAATCCCATACATAATAAGAGGGGAGATGACACACATTACAATAATTTAATTTAATAATAAATTTTAAAAAATAAATCACATACAATGGTCTATTCTAGTCTCATGATCATAGATATATATGGAAAAAATTAAATATTTAATAAAACTAGAATTAAATTCCTGATAGTTCTTATTTATGATAAATCCCACTTGCATCAATTAATTATCTCCTTTAACTAATCAATTATTTTTTCTTAATTCTCATCTGAATTTCATTGATATTAATTCCTATAATAATTATAAAAAAATTATATAATATTATTTAAAATGAATTGTGTGAAATAAAAAATGTTCCTTGGAGGCAACATGGTGAGTACGCATCCAAATTACCCAACATGTATTATTCTCGTACACTATTTACTAGTGTGACATGTGGAAGACATTAATTATAACATAGTTTCATTATGTGTCCTATAAATATAATTATTAAATGTATTATATGATTTTTCTATCATGTGTTATGCTTCAATGCACATAGAGTAATAAATGTAATGTAAATCATACATGATATGAATATCTAAACATTAGACATAAATTAATAAAACATTTATGTATATTTAAACCCATGAAATGGAATGTCCTATAAAATTATTGACCACAAAAAGTACATTTTGTTAATGTTATCACAATACAATTAATTAATTTTAATGCTATGTAATTTAGAAAAATTACATTACATGTACATTGGAGCTACATGACCTATATGTTTTATCACCATCCATCTACGTCACATGCCTTTGGACTCGACATGTAATCGTACCATGGAAAATTTGGAGTACATGAAATGTAAATGGGATAAACATCATGTGGTCTTTGAATTAAAAGGTCACTAGTCAGGTAGGTTGTATAAGAAGATAGCTGGCATGTATATGACTAAAGAACTATGAACCATGTATAAAAGTTACATGATGTGTACTCTGGATGACCATGTGCCAGGCTATCCCGGTCACTATGCTGTGTATAATTAAATGCACCATGTGTAATAAATTAACATGACTTGAATTAATTAAATATTTATTTTTGGTTCATTAAACACTATTACATGGTGTGTACCTCCGTGTTACACGATGTTTACTCCAGTTTTATCTTCCAAGATTCCTTAGAACCTCTGGATGAGATCATTGAAATTATTTAGTTCATAAAATTAATCGATTCAATTATATTTATGAGAACTGATGATGAAGATTAAGATCTCACGATTTTTATTAAAAATTATTAAAATGGAATTGAAAGAAAATTACTTATGTTTAAATCAATCAACGATCTTAAAATAATTATAAATAATTATTACCCCCTTTGATACCACATGAAGGTTTTGGACATAGTGAAAGCATATAATGGGTTATTCCAAACATTTATTTTTTTCATGATCGATGATAAATATGATATTTACATGATGATACATGTTGTGATCAATGTAATTGAATCAAAGAATAAAAAAAACAGGATAAAAGTAGAAAAATAAAAACATAGGATCATCAAAAATTATTTATAATTTATTTTATAAAACAAAAAATTACCTCATAAGAAATTATTTCTTTGTTCATGGATCTGAAAATGGATATATATTGTAATGAAATTTGGTTATAGGAATAAAGGAAATATTCCATATGGAGATGATCCATACGTGTTACAAAAATCTCTAAACATCTCTGTAAGAATCTCTGCGTGAAACCATAGCAGATCTTGAAGCTTGCATCTTTCATCATTGATTTCCCCAAGAATCACTTCCAAGGGATTCTTCTTGATCTCTCCATACTTGAGAGTGAAAGGTGGAGGAAGATCATTCTCTATTCTTGAGATCATTCTTGGATAAGGAGGCCCTCTAGGTATTTGAGAGGTTTCCCTAGATTCATTATGCCTAAAAAGTGAATTGGCTCTACTGAAAAATTATATAATTTTTGTTTATATTCCCCAAGGGTTAGAAATGAAAATTTTCATAAGTTACCTTTATTATTTATTTAATATTTATGGAATCCCATGTCTATAATAATAATAATAATATTTATTGGCACACTCTAAACTAATGAATTAAATTAAATATTATTTAATAAAATAATATTCAATATATATTATTTCTCACTGGACCATTAAAATCAGTCGGTCATTCCTATATAATATTTATTGGGCCTTAAGTAATGAATATTTATTTAATAAATAAATAACACTTCATTATTTTCCAATAAATAAATAGATATTATGTTCAATAAATAGAAAATTAATATATATTAAATATCATTCACATATAATATTATCTTGAATAATTTGTGATAGAATATATATGTGATCAAGAGAACATGAATAATTATTAATCCAAATGAATTAAAAGTATTTATTTAACCTACTAATTAGCATATTATATTTTATTTAACTTAGAATCTATCTCTCTAGGCCAGTTTATCGGTGTAATTTGAAAAAAAATCCTATACTATAAGGTTAGCATCTAGAAACATTCCAAGAAACCCATAAAGAAAAAAGTTAATGTTGTAATGAAATAATACCTCATGTAGATGCTGACTATGTAATATAACCCCTTTATGGTGATATCTCTCATTAAGTAGGTCGAATGTTGGTGCCATAAAAAAGTTTTATTGATGTCTGTTTATTTGAATTTATATTTATCAAAATTTCCTATACAACACCATTCAATGGATTTATTTATTCTATATCATTTCCATCAAAGGTCATGAGATATCAAATTTCATTAATGAATATATGGCACAATTCCTTTCTCCCATTATTCATTAATGTAGTATTACTTGTGATGCACCCAATATTTCCTACATTTCCATGAAGATATGTCATTAGGGTTTTCGTCAATAAATAAAATTTCATGAATTATAATACACATTAATAATAATATTAAACTCTGAGGAGAAATAAATACATCTGTAGATAGGAACATCCAATTACACATATAAATAAAGATTTCCAACTAACATGTCTCATTCTCATAATATCTTACACTTGATATTACTAAGGTCATACACCATGAGAAGGAGACTCAATGTCCTATGAGTCTCCACCCCTGAGAGCCTATATCATTTTTGTACCTCAAATAATTTCATCCAGATGTAAAAAAATTTTCAATAATACTTTCATGGAAATTACGGGTTCTCAACATAGTTGTGGAACTGATATGACCTTTTAGTGTGACGGCTAGTGTTAGGAAATTATTTAATACAATATTACATATAATAAAAGTCATTATGTGATAAGGACTTTATTAATATTAAAAAAATTAATATTTGTTGTAATAAAGTACTCATAAGTTGGTTCTAGCGAACCAGTTCCAACAAAAACATGAAACTTTTAAAGAAATACCTCACATGAATTAAAACTTTTCAAAAGGATTTCCAACCAAAACTAACAGTTTGAAATCATTTTCCCATTTTACATAAAAAGAATTATACACACCTAATACAATGGTATATAAGGAAATAAGGGAAATAATAATGATAACATAACCATTCTAACAATCAGATAGTACCAAATTAGTCAACATTAATATTAAACCAAGATATGATCGATACATCAATCAATCCCATATAAAAAATAATCAACTCACATGAAAATAAATAATAAATTGAATAAAATATGACATGTATCATGAAATAACATTTTATGGACTAATATGACATTATAAGATACATATTTTTCGACCTACTGTTAGTAGATTAACAATCAGACATCTTCCAACTGAATCACTCTAACTAGTCTCATTAGTGACAATACCATAGGCCAAGTGTTATATACATCTAGGGGTGACTAGATAGTATTTTAATCTCAATTATCCTTTCACTATCAAAACACTTTCCACTTAGTAGTACCAGTCTCCCTATGGAATAATAAAGAAGGTGGTCCATGAAAAAATAATTCTATCACATGGCAGTAATAATGATCAAAGGTTTAACACGATAATAAAATCCTTCCAACCTCACATGCTAACCTTATAAAGATCCCCAATCTATAAGCATATCATGAATAACATTGAAAACATTCATCACATAGATAAGTATAAATATCATTAACAAGATAGAGGGTACTTAAGAAGGTCACAACATCAATCAAGACATAATAATGTTCCACCCGAGCCTTTACATTTTGAAATATAACTTATACATTTGGAAATAATTTTTTTTTAAAATTAATCCAAAAAAAATTTAAAATTAAATAATAATTACCAAAAATATCAACCAAAAAATATGGGAGCCTCTATTTCACTTTATAAAATAGTAGTACCCTTTTAAATATAGAAAACCACATAATGTTAAAGGTAAGCCCACCTTAAAAATCCCATTAGGATTAAATCCTAATGAAAATGTGTTTATTTCCAAATAAAATTATATTTTTTATTTTATTAAATAGGTATAATTCATAAATTAACTTTTGAAAAAAATTTCCATATAACTAAGTAATTCAAGAATTTTTTTCCAAAGGAAAAAACCAACCCAAGCATGGAAAACCATTGAAAAATGAAAACTAGATATCATATACATATTAAAATTTATTATAAAACACATTTAATGAATCAGTAATTAAAGTAACTCTTTAATAAAAGGAAATTAAATGGAAACTTCAAGCTTATGTGGTGGAATCATGCCACTTTTAATGGATTCCACCATATTTTGTTTCAAAGGAGGGATCTCAACCCCAACTAAGGAAGACCCAAATTTTATAACAACCCTATAAATATAAATCAACCAAAAATTTAAAATAGGGTTAGAGGATAAGGGAGAAATGAATGGAAACTCGAGAATAATTGGAAGGGAAACCTAACCATTCAAACCATGTGAAGAATCACCTAGAACACACTTTAAGATACACATGGTGGAGCTTTGGAGAGGGAGAGAACTTCATAGACGGTTCCTAGGTAGAGGGGAAATGAGTGTGGGAGACAAGGAAGGAAAAACCTATTTAAAATGACCTAAAATGGAAAAATAACCTTCTTAAAGTGGATGGAATGTTTTATATACACAATTATGATAACCATGTGGTAACTATATGGATCACCACTTTTAAGAATTTCATAAGCTGGAAAACTAGGTTGCAAGGTGAGTTTAACCTAGTGAATTTACCATGATACCTAGAAAAAGTCCACAAATTTCACCCTTTTCATTCTAAAATTAGTTTAACTCGATGGTATAAATCATCCAATAAATACACACACATAAAAATGACACTTGGACATCATAATAATGACCATTCACGAGACATGGTTATGTGAATCAAATTACATCAGTTCATGAGGTGATAGTCTTCAATGCACATGAAAGACTATTTTTTCCATTTATGGAAGATTATATAGATATAGGTTATCCAATTAACATAATAACATCATATTATATGGAATATACTAGTGTTATTTACAATAGTTATGGGGTGGGGGTAGAGGGGAAATTAAGATGTAGACATAGAGGTTCAAAACCAGGACCTCCTCAACTCACCACCATGGGTACGTAATGCACATAAACACTAAACGATACCCCATGGGGTATATTGGTGTTATTATTTCATCATGTCTCAATAATATTATAATGATTTTTAAGAATAAATAAAAATAAATTCTTTTTTAATATTTATACCTATTCTTTAGAAAACATTTGTTTCATTACACCTTAATGCCTCTAAGGTTGGTATTATTCGCAAAATAAGGCCTATAGAATGTGAGAAAGTATTTAGGGATGGGGTTTGGGAGAGTATTTTCTAAACAAAAAGGTTTTTTATGTGTGAATAAAAGAGTATAGGAGGTACCCTTTTATAAGAGAGGGGGGGTCCACTCTTGAAATTTCATAAAATATTCAATTAATATATATAAATTTGGATATAAAAAAGATATAAATTTATATCATTTGAAGATAATATGATAATTAGTCAAAATCATCTAATTAAATAATATTTGGTAATGTTTGGATTAAATTTTTACTATTTCCTTGTTGTTTTAATCCTTCGTTAACCCTTTTGGAAATTATTGTGATATGAATGTTTTTTACTCTAAAGGGCTTAAAATAGTTGCTATAAAAAGAAAAAAAAAACAACCCACAAATGGACCATGGTTTATGTAATAAACCATATATCATTAAATTTTATAATTATAATATTTTAGGAATTTTAAATCATTTAGTCAAATATAATTTATTACAACATAACATTAATGTCAATTTTTGAAGAATTAATTTATTTTGACTTTTAAACGTAAAAGAAAATAATGGAATTGGAAAAAAATTCATCCAAACCCCTAAAATATATAATTTGTATATAAATATATGTAACAAAACAAATTACTCAAATAATATTATTTTTAGTGTTTTGAAATCATTTTATTTATTTTTTCTACTCCTTGCACAAGCATTGTGTCAGCGTTTCAAAAAAAAAATTTAGATAATCACTTCACCACTAAAACATAGAAATAAATTACTATGATGAAAATATTATATTTAAAATGAATATTAATAACCTAAAATATCCTCTATTTTTTCCTATTTAAAAAATTTAAGGATAATAAAACAAAGAGAATGACATGTTTGACTTTTCATTATATAAAATAATATAAAGGGTATGAATCATGGAAAAATTGCAGAAAAAGGAAAAATATAAAACTTTTTTATTACTATGGATGAGATATAATAATAACATTAAATTAATGCAAGTTTTATTGTTAATTATTAGTCAGTGGCATATTATTTTTATCTTTAATTATCTAATTTTCTATTTACCCTGGTAACAAAAATTACTAAGGTTACTCTTCATAATGTGAAGAAATAAAAGGAAAATATTTAATAAATTTGGACCCATTAATTACAAATATAGATTATATTTTTCAAAATTTAATTCACATAATTTGTAGAATTCAATTTAAAATTAAACCCAAAAAAGTGATGAAAAGTAGTTTTTTAGAAAAATAACTTTTTTAAGTACAATTTTTTTAATACTGAATTAACAAATAAAATAAATTTTTAGAATAATAATTGGATTACTTTAAACAAAAACTAAAAAAATAATTTTTTACAAATAATCTACAATGTAGTTTTAATTTCAAAGTAATTGAAAATAAATTTCAATTTTCAATAACAATTAGTTTTTTTCACTATTCATTAAAAATTAATTTTTTTATAAAATTATAAAAACTTATATAAAGATAATTTTAAAATGATAAATTAAAAAATTATTTTTTTATATAAAAATAAAATTTCTAAAAGTTTTAGAAATTAATTATAATATTCAATCACAAAAAAAAATCAATATCATTTTTATAGAAAACATATTTTCGAATAATAAATTTTATTTTCTAAAAATTGAGTTATTATTTCCTAATAATTATTAAATACATTATTATTGTCTAGGATATTCATATGTATTTCATAAATTATTTAATCTTATTAAAGCCCTCAAAAATAATAGATTTGTTATAATAGTTATATAATAACATTCTATGGTTTGTTTAAGCTCGGTGTTGTGTATCTTGTACAAAAATAAGCATAGTCATTCTTTTAAAAAATTGGGATATTACACACACAAAACCTATATATATATATATCCATATGTTTTAATATATTACAAGTAAAATCATCTATGATAGTGGAAATATTTCTTATTGAAAATGTATTGGGTGGGGTTCGAATCCCACCCCCTTCAAATTTATTATGGATTTAAGGGGTGGTTTCTTGCATGAATGGGATATTAGGGCCTTTTTTAGTAGGCCCAAGTGTTTTTTTCTTGTGTTTTGTGGTTTATAGGTAGTTTTTATCTCAATTTTTTTTTAAAATATCCCAGTTTCTTTTATTAGTGATAAAAAAGTTTCTGATAAAGACATTCTTTTATCACAACTGTAATTATCAATTCTTTTTTTATAACAGATGAAGATCATTTTTAGTGCTGACAAAAACAAATTTTTGTTTTAGTTATTGTAAACTTATTATATGAACTTACCCTTTGCTCTAACTCTTCTTTCATTTAGATTATATCAATTATTCTATAACTAGTTGATATAAAAATAATTTTTTGAGTTAAAACTATAATAATAATTATACTAAATGGTAAATAATTATAAATTAATGATTTAATTTTAAATGAATATAGACTTAAATTTAAAATATAAAAAAGAAAATAAAATTTATTCAATAAAATATGGATTGATGGTAGTTTAAGCTATAAAGGATTCCATTAAGATTCTAGTCTCCACCATCATCGATAAAGGCAGTTTCAATGAGTTGTTCCCTCTCCCATGGCCCCAGTTCCTTCATCCACTTCACCTAACACAATTTATCGAATCCCTATCCTTGTATTCCTCCATAAAAAATGTCACATGTTCTCTGTAATGAAATATTTTTACCTATATAATCATGTTTACGATGATGAAACAGTAATGACGGTAGTAGAGGACATTATCCTTATAGGATGAAAACAAAGTATCAACCCAAAGGGACCATGATAGGGGAAATGGTACTATTTTAAAAGATTACAATAGAAAACTTCTGCCATGGTTGGACCAAGAAATAAAGCCTTCTGTAATTATACAATCCACACATTAAAATTATTTATTTGCGATCTTTTGGGCCACTCCTTGGGTGGTTATGTACCCCGTAAGGTCCTTCCCCCACTCCACTCCAATAACCACCGACATACATACATACACTACAAAAAATAAATACATAGGTAGAAAAAATGCATTTAAGGTAGGATAGGTGAATTGGTGACACTATTCACCTCATAAAAGGATTTCCCATTCCAAAAAAATAAGTTGATGATATTGATAATGATGAATTTCTTAATGAAATCTCACCACTCGAAATCCCATAACTTATATTTCACCCCATATAACCCAAATCGATATAATAAATCTCTCTCTTTTGAATATATGGACACTACCGTAGGATTTATGGTTTCCTATTCATTAAACATAATATGTTTACATCAGTTATATTAAATTCACAACTCACATGAAAATTATGGGAAGAAGGAAGGATTTATGTGATTATAAATCCCCAAGAAGAGAAATAATTAGACATGATGGAGAAAAGGAGGTGCTATATCAAGGAATGGTCTACATACAATATTTCTGTCCATTTTCCCTAGACTATCAAGTGTATAAACTATTTTTCCTTTAGAATGATTATATTTTTTTGATCCCAGAAACAATGTACTAGAAATTTAATTATAATTTATAATTTTATATAGGTTTTAATTTTCTTTAATGAGTATATGTTTTTATTGAAATGGGTTATGAGAGTTCAAAATTAATTTTCTCCCACATAAATCATTATGAGAGTGATAGTTCATTGGGTTTTCTCCATTTCATGTGAAGAGGGATAAATGAATTGTATGTCTCTTCCACTATCCATATATAAGGGAAACCCCCTATTTTTCTCATCAGAGTCCTCATTTCAAAAGTAGTCATAAGTATTCCCAATTTTATTCTATAGTTCTTTTAATTTTTCACTTTTCAACATGTTTCATTATTCCATTTTTATTTATGTTTCATTTTTTTATTAGTATAATGTTTTATTTAATTATTTTGTCACATGTTTAATGTGATGTTTCAGGTTAAATTATTGGTAAAATTTCTCATTTAAATTTTTTAGATTTTTTATTAGGAATGTTATTAATTTTCATATTTAATTATTTAATATTAATTATTTTTATTTTAAATTTTTATAATTATTAATGATTTTCATGTTTACTATTAGTTTTGTTGTATTATAATGTGGTATGTATGAATAAATTATGTGTTAAATATTTAATAAGATATTTAATTTTAATAATATTAATGGAAAATTAATTTTTTTAATAATAATATATTAATAATAAACTTATTTTTTCATAAATTGTCAAGTTCATATATTATTATAATGTTCCAATTAGTATTCTCTCAAGTGAAAAAGTGGTGATAATGGGTCTGATTTATGTCAGGGTTCATGACACGAGGTGGTACATAGACTGAGGTCATGAGGATTATCAATTTAAACTTTGAGATTTTAATTTTTTTATTATGTGGTAAGATAACAAAAAATGACACTTCAAATGTTTTGGTATGGTTCCCCAAATCCAAAAGTTGTTTTTTTTAAATAATGGATTGAGAGGTGGATTATAGATTTTATTATTATAATTTTTTTATTTATCATGAAAATTATTAAATAATCATGTATGAAAAATATTGATCATTATAATTAGTATCATAGAAAGGTTTAATTACTTATTGAAATTAGGACAAGAAAACATTAATGATAACCCTAGGTATAAACCTAAAAAATGAAAACATATTAAAATTTTGGTAAAATAAAGAGTGTGTGTTATCCTAGAAATTCCATCCATATTTGAATGTAAACAAGTGGATACATGATATGGCACAAAAGAACCTTGGGGTAATACTCCTTGAAAAATGTTCGTTCATTATTAACTCAATATTCACTTGATGCACAATTAGTGGGATTAGATATGTACCTGGTTTGACACTATCAAGGGATTTTATTTGGATGATTAACATCCATATAACCAACTGTAATATAGAATCAATTATTATATAGAAATTAATACTAAAAAACATTCATTATGCCCTAGGGATAATTATAAAAATAGGAAATCATCCTAAAATGTCAATAATATAAAGTTGAATGGTTTTATAAAAATTACATCCCTATTTGGATATAAAAAAGTGGATGAAAGCTCTAGAGCATATATACCCAAAGATAATAATACCTGTTAAATGTTGTATGGATATTAAATCGATCTTCACTCGGTGCATAATAAGTGGGCCTAACTAAACACATATGTTAACATTCCCATGTGATATTATTTGAATGTTTCACATAAACTATACAAACCATAATGTGGATATATGGGTGTATTTTTTGGGTTTTATAGTGTTTACTCCACTAGCATAACACTAAGTGAAATATTTATATACTATTAGTTATAAAAACCATAATTAAAATAAAAATGTTTAAATATTTTAAAATCATAATATGTTTCTTTGATCATATATAATTAATAAATAACAATTATTATAGATAAAATATTTCTATATATAATTATTATATTGGTAAATTAATTAACATTAAAAATTGAGCTTGTAATAGTAGATAATGATAATAAGTTGTAATTATTAAGTAATATACAAATTTGGAAGCCTTTTAGAGAAAAAATCATTGACAGTTAGAACTCATGGTTCACCAGGTGATTGAGTCCATCATATTCATACATCTAAAGTATAAATATAGGTTTTATCTTGTTTTATTTACATTTATTGATTATATGGACTGGTAACACATATTTTCACTTTTTAAGAACCAATCATAATATAAAATGAAATATTTTTGTTTCACCATATCTATTGTTTAATAAGTTCTATTAGCATTGGATGGTGGTCCATCATACCTTTATGATACAAGGACTTATCATCATATTGTAACATATCAATTAGTTTTTTTAAAGATGTATGTTGGTCCATCATAGCCTTAGTATAAAATGTAAATTCATAAAATTGAAACATCACATTGATAATGTGAAATTTTTATTGATACTCCTTTACATAATATAAATTTTATTGTAGAAAATGTTGTGGATAATAAAAATCTAATTCACTAAGAAGATGAAGAGGATGTGGAAAAGAAAAAATGTAAAAGAACATTTTTATTTCATCCCTATTAAAACACATCAAACATTTAATAATCCTACACCATTGAAAACATGCTTTAAGGAACACATGATACGATTACTACAATCTGGTTGGACAATTATTACTCCCAGTGTAGAATTTTCAAGAATTATTAGTGTAAAAAAATTTATTTTTTAATAATGGTGTTATGTATATTGAAGATTTTTTTATAGAAAATAAGTAATGGATACTATTATAAAACAATATCATAATGAGTGATATCTTAGTTATGACATAGATGTTTCAAAGAAAGCTCTTTATTAAATTCAGTGTGGAAAATTTGATTTAGAATGTTTGATGAATTTTTGATATATAATTGATAAAAATTTCCTCTATTAGTGCATCACTATATTTAATCTATAAAAATGTGTAAATCCAATCTTATCACTTGATCACTCATCAATATATTTTGAATCCATTTTAACAATTAATATTGAAATGATAAGAGAATTTCAATATTTTTATGTAGTTCTAGTGGTAGAGAAAATCAAAGAGATTTTTTAGTTCATGGTTTCTTACATAATGGAATGGTACAGAAGATAAAATGATATTGTGAAAGTTTATAGTGACTGAGATGACTCTTATCAATTTTACCAAAACATATAGTTCTTTTTCACCACAAAAATCGGGTTATCTTTCAATTTCATGATGTTATATATGTCAAACAACACAATTTTTTTGAGTAGTTAAAGGTGATGTTTTATATGTTATTTTGGAAATTCTTACCATGTGTATATGATTTTAGAAATTTTAGGAAGTCTATATAGATATGCGGAACATATTTATAGAGAAATTATATTAGAAAATTATTGATTTCTACCACACATGATGGTAATCATGCCCCTGTACCTTTGGAAGTTTTTATTATTTAGAAGGAGTAATTCTCATCTTAGATTTGGGTCTTGTATTCCCTTCAATAGTTTATGAAATATGTGAAAAGATTTTTTCTGATTTTTTGTTGAAATAGAGTAATCAAGGAGCATATGAATGGGGAGGAAGATAGATCAGATTGAGGGAATCACCAAATCGAGCATAGCTGTCATCTTCAAAACTAAGAGGCTACTGATCAATATTTTTCATATTTCCAAGAATGGGGTCATTGATTCACCCTTTATACTTCAAAATGAAACTAGGAAACATCTCTCTATATCAAATAACCCTCCTCCTAGTCATTGGATATTTTGGAATCTTCATAGGTCTATCATCAATCATAACAGTGATGGTTCATTAAGTATGGGAGTAATGTGGGGTTGTGGTTTAGTGTGGGGCATAAGAGGATTCTTCCTTTCAGCTTTTACATCCACCTTTGGGTGTGGAGTTTAAATTAAATAAAATGCCTACATCATATTAATAGGGCTAGAGTTGTGTAGAAATAAGAACATTAGGATATCATTACTTGAAATGGATTTTGTTATTTTCCATACCTCCAGGAATGGGAATAACATTAAACCTTTGATAATATCTTAAAAAATTATAAAGTGTAGGTGCCTAATCAAAAATAGCACATATATCACCCACATTTGGCATGATGGGATTCCCTCAGGATTTATCACTTTAGACCACCTTAATTTCTGTATCTCATTCATGGTGTTTTTTACCAATTAATAAAATTTTATTATTATTGTGGAGGATAAATGTAGGTATTTATTCTTGAAGGGGTGATGAGAATGGAAAATAGGTGGACTGATTTATTAATATTAAGGACATAATTAAATTTAAAATGTTCATGTATAATTTTGTGGATTAAAATATAAAAAAAATTCAACCACAAATATTTATGTTCATAAAGTGTGAAAAGTGAAGGAATAAAATTAATGATTGAGAAGTCACAATGAATTTTATAGTAGTTTGGATAAACATAATACTATGTATAATCATTAAACTATCAATTTTAGAGTATGGTGCCCAATATATATGGAAAATTACTTTTGAATAGGAATCAATACCATTTAAGGAATTGTAAAGACCCGAAGCTTGACTTACATGGACATTACATCACTTTTGAGGAATACTTAGTACATAACAAAAACACACACACAAGGACCGTAATAGTTTAGTGTCTTTGGAAACTCAGAACGTAATCTTCTAATCGTGGTGAAAGATCTTCAATATCTCCCATAAAGATCTTCTTTTTTTTACCTACAACCTTTCTTTATATCCCGGGGAAAATAAAACATAAAAGGGTGAGCTCAAATGATCAGTAAGGGTAAGCAAAAGAAAAATAAATCACATCATATTCATAAGAACATAACTTTTGGAAATCTTAACCTGCAAAATAGGGCATAATTTCATAACATGGGATAAATCATAGTAGTGAAATGAAATCTCAATAATCATAACTTAAAACTTGAAACATTGTGGCATTCACACATAATCATAGAGAATCATTTCTTGTTAGTCAAGACTCATTGCCAAGACTATCTTAGTGGACAAAGTCCCTTTCTGAACCGAGTCACCCTCGTTTCAGTCCTGTTTCACTGAACCGGTATAACCTACCGTTCCAGCCATGTCTATCTCATGAGATATAAAATCTTTACCCAATGCATTGGAGGGAGATATAGGTCCCACCCAACTTATAATGAATCCTTTCTTATGTGTGCCACATAATCATAAAACATACATCATCGCATAACACATGTAACAAAAATGGGATTCTTGAAACATAATGACATCATAAATCAATTATTATAAGATAAAGGAATTCATAAAAATAATTCCATCACAACATGATCAAATCAATGTAATAATAGGGATAAAAACAGAACCCTTTATTATCTTAGATGGAAAATAATTTTGATAAAACACTTGAACTCCATTCTTGAGGAAAATATCCTTTCTTCTTCAAAAACATTTTTCCTTTCATAACATGTCATACAACTTTAAAATAAAAGAAGTTGATTAAAAATAAACTTGAAAACTTGTAAAGGAAGTTTCTTGGAAATAATGTTTTAAAAATACATTTATGCCGTATAAGTTAAAAAAACATTCTTCGTACTTTTTTCGGAAAAGTCAAAAAGTACCTCGTATGAAAAAGCGACAAAAGATTCCTTTCATATTCTTTACTAAAAACTCACCGAAGGGTAAAATTGGATTTAAAATATTTTAAGTGTATGGAAACAATATTACATATTTAGGGAACATGGATGTGGATGATAAAATACACCCCAGTAAATACCAAAGTATGAACAATCTCGGATAAAAATGAGATTGTGATATTTCCCCTTACCTTAGGTCCGATTTGCTTCGTAAGTGTCCGAACCTCCTGTATAATGATTTAAATCATGTTATTGACTTATTCCAGAATCATATTCATTGTTATTATATCATATATGGTCCACTTATGACTTTATATTACCCGTTCTTTTGTAAATTCATGTTAAAGTAGCGTTTTGGGTAAAATCATCTCATTTGTCGTTCGTGTTTTTAACTTGTAATTATTCATGTGATTACTTAAATCATGATTACTTAATTACAGAATATAAAACATGATATATATATATATATATATATTCAGAATATACATATATAATAAATCAGTAAATGGAAAGAAATACACCGTTCATGGAGACGGTAGTCCGTACGTACGCATGAACGCAGTTTTCGTTTTCTTATTGAATTGAATGGAATTAAGTAGATGACATACATATAAATATAAATAATTCCAGTATCATTATTAGGTCATATATTTCATTAGTACTTATTATATATACTTTATAATCATTTATGAATGGTTAATCATTGAGAATGAATCTCATCGCGTCGTGGAGACGGTAGTCCGTACGTACGCACGAGCGATGATATCGTTCCCATGGTCGTGGAATTGTGTTGAAGTGTATGTATACTATTTCAGTATCAATATCACTCTATAATAATCATATATAGTTACTCATTACACCATTATACCCATCCAATTAAGGTGGTGGCAGAAAATAGATTTCACCACGGCGTGGAGACGGTATTCCGTACGTACGCACGCGCGGTGATTTCGTTTTCCGTAGGATGGATAGAAGGTGAATTAGGGTTGTTTCCTATTTATAATAACATATCAGTATGTAAGTAATACTGATGTTATTACTTTATCATGAAACAACTAAAGAAGAAGAAGTTGAAGAAGAAAGAAATTGAAAAGATCGGTAATGGATATTACCTCTTCTTTGGAACGCCTCTTTGAATCCTCCACTTAGGGAACTAAGATTGGACTTTGAAGAAGACCATGACCTCTAGGATTATTCTAGGGAAGTGGAGAGGAGAAAATGGCAGGGTTTGGCCGAGCTTGAGTGCTCAAATTGGTGTGAGTAGGAGGGGGAGGAGGTGCCCTTTTATAAGGGAGGAGAGGGGCACCTTAGGAATATCTCAAAATATTATTTTATATTAAGGTCAAATTCGGTTTATAATGGTTCCAAATGGTCTTATTTCGAAGCTAAAGTGGGGATGGGTCGAAATACTATCATCAAAAAAGATTTAGACAAGTTTAGGTTATTATTTTAACCTTATCAATTAGATTTAACTCTAAGTTAAATAATTTAACTTTTACCTTGTCTTTTTGTTTTCTTTCACTATATGGTTAATACACTTACTATAACATGCCAAACGAACCCCAAATTGTTTATTATTAATATATATATCCTTATCTAAGTCATTTGGCCGAACCTTAGATTTTTAGGAATAAAATAACAATTATTAATATAATATTTTATTTAAAAACTATTTTGTATCAATTTTGACACTATTTGATATATGATTTTTGTGAAAGTCATAACAGAATTATATGTTCGAACCAAGTTGATTAAATCAACACTAATATATCATAGTAACCTATAAAATTAGTGGAATTCATAAAAAGTCTCAAATTACATTTATTTTGGTGTTTATAACATCAATTATGTCAATATTTCATTAATAAGATAATTACTGCATCATCATTGTGTCATAAATAAATTAAATTATTTAATGTCTAAAAAATTATAAATAAAATACCATTATGTAGGAAATCTTTTTAGCTTTCTAATGAATATTTATAGTCGAATTTATCTTATGTATAAACCCATATTAAAAATTATTTACTTATTAAACTTTGATTTTAACTATCTTAACCCTTCTTTAAATAAATTAATAATAAATGTCCTAATCTAATCCAAGTGGGCCTAAATGATAATATTTTACACTTAAGGTTGTTTTTGGTCGAGATAAACTTGTCCAATATGATTATGACATGTGTTAAGGTAATATTAATATCATTTTTACCCTTAATTACCCTATTTACTTTTAACCGTGGTAAATAAAAGTAAAAAGTTACTATTCACCAAAAATTATTTTCATCTCATTGAACCACATTTTACTTACTGATATCAACCGTGTCTCTCAGATTTTTAAAATTCCATTCACAGAAGCGGTAAAATTAAGTTTTATGAAAAATTCAGTTTTTTAACTACCACTTAGTAGTTTCACTATTCATCAAAAATTGATGTTTTTCAGAACAATGCCAAAATTTCATCCTAAGCTATATTTCATATTCCGAATTAAAAAATGAAGTCTATTTTACCAAATTCATAACATAGAAGTTGCATTAATTAATTTTATAATTAAATCCCACTGTTAAAACAAATAGCGTGTTTTTAAGAAACAATATCTATCAAAAGATTGACACTTGATTATGTCTGGTTTAAATGTGAAATTACAACCAATGACCAACATTGTATTAAATTGTAAAAATATATTCTAAATGTACTTTAAAACCACTCAAATTAATAATTTATCACTAGTAATTATTTCGATTAAAAAAGTTGTTTTTAATTATAATTTAGTAATTTTCACTATTCATCAGAATATGAAAGTTATCCGAAAAGTACCAAAATTTCACCTTAGGCTAAATTAGATACTCCGAATCCAAAAATGAAGTTCATTTTGAAAAATAAGATTTACAGAATTTTAAAAAGTTGTTATTACTATTCATAATGGCTAGTTTTAATAATATTTTAATAGCATATCGTTGTTTAGTGAAACTCGGTATTGCGTATTACACACGCTATCGAGGAAGGTCATGATTGCGTGTGTGTTGTGCAAGCTCCTTTTGGTGTAGCGTACAACACAAGACATTAAAAAAAATTAAAAAGAATATTTTTCATAAAATCTCAGGCTGTTACATTCTACCCCCCTTAAAATGAATTTCTCCCTCGAAATTATTCGGGGTTATAAATGGTTTACTATTCGAAAGTTTATTTAATAGAAACCCACATCGTAAAAAAAGAATACCAAAACTTGGCTTTAAAAACTAAAGTATGAAATGTAACGATTACCCAAATAAACTAATCACTGGGTTTCCACATAGGTGAAAATATGGATATGGAAGAGAAATCTAACCATCATGTTCTGATGGAGAGTGGTAGAGAACATGGCTATGGAAAATCCAGTAATCACAAATCCATAGATTTGTGATGATATAAGGTACCATCTGATTTATCAGGTATAAGATCACTATGACAACATTTTTGGTTTTCAAGATCATTTCCCTAAAGTTGAAAATTTGAATTAGAATGAATACTTACTTTATTTTGGTACAATCTCACTATTGTTCGTGCCTTGAACAATTTCCACTTCATCTCTTAAATAAATGAAGTTGAATTTGTTATTCGTGAAGTGTTAGCAGATCATGTGATAGAATGACAGGTCATTCCATCTGTCTCAAACAAAAGGTTAGCAAAAATTATATACATAAGTTGATCTATAGTGAGATTAATCATATATGGTTCCTAAAATGGACTTATACTTCATATATCATACTGTTTAATATAATAAAACTAGTTTCTACTAAACAGGGACTTCCTGTAGGCCACTGAGAGGCGATAAAGGCCAGTCGAACTTCGGTTGTGGGTTCGATTCCCACAGCCTTGTCCGAAGCGATGGGCTGTCGCCCGTCCTGCAGGTTGTCCTTTTTCTAAAACTATATTACAATAAAATCCCATCAGTAATATCGAAAAAAGTTCTATCCTTAAACGATACTAACTTATGTCCAACATAATCCATTCCAATCTTTAGGCTTATCCATAATACTGCAGTCCACTCTTATAACATAGGGAAAACGATTACCAGATATTTAACACCATCGTTGATCCCCATATAACATAAGATATGTTTTGTTGGTCACATTCCAAACATTCAAAGTCCTTAATCATGTATTCTCTTGAATACCTTAGTGAAAACATGAATGCAGTTAAAATTTAACACTTTCCACATATCAAAGTCCTCAAAATTCTATATACTCAAACCATTATATCACTTAGTCCTTATATCAATCATGAGCTCATGAATACTATCAAATATTTAATTTTCTCGTTTTCCCTTCATTATGCGCATATCATTCTTTTTCCAAAAATATCTCAATCACTTTCCATGGTTAATGATACCATAAAATTATTGAAAACCACAATAAACCAATACATAAATATTCCAATATTCCACGATACTATATACAACACTATTTTGGAATCCCATTACATAAACACTTAATCATTCCACCACATCATTGTCATATTCAACATCGCCAATAGTGATCGCATGTGACTTCCCTTTGTCCTTTGCCTCAAGTGGTTGCTCATGTTGATCATCACTAACCCTTGGATTAGGGCATTTATTGGCATAATGTCCCATCTCCTTGCACTTGAAACATTGAAGTGTTGGTGGTGCGTTCTCTGCAGTGTTTGCTTTGTTCACATCATTAGAAACCTTTTTTCCATTACTTCGACACTCAGCTACTCGATGACCTTCTTTTCCACACTTAAAACATTTTCTAGTCCCTTTAAGACAATCTCCTCCATGCTTCTTTCCACAGTTTGAGCATAAGGAAACATTCATTTTCTTTTCACCATTATTCTGAGATTTCTCCTTGAACTCCATCTTTCGTTTCTTTTCAAAACCATGAGATGGATATGTAACACCAACTTCCATTTCTACCTTCATAGCACAACGCACAATTTCTTCATAGCTACTGAAGTCTCGTATAGCTAATTCCCTTTGAAGACTTGGTTTTAAGCCACTGAAAAATCGATCAACTTTACTTTCAGGTTGGATGATAATACCAGAAGCGTACCTTGCAAGTCTTGTAAAATTTTCTTCGTATATACCAAAAGATTCATCATCCTTCTGTTTCAGCTCAAGAAACTCCTTTTCCATCTTCGTTCGAAGAATACGAGGGAAGTACTTACTGAAAAACAAGTTCTTGAACTCGTCCCATTCCATGTAATCAATTTCATCTCTTTGCCTCGTATTCTTGATAAGATTCCACCATTGATCAGCTTCACCTTCCAAACGATATACTGCTAAGATGACTTTATCATGCTCAGAACATTGAAGAACTGAAAATATCTTTTCAGTGGTACTGATCCATTGTTCAGCAACAAGTGGATCGGAAGTCCCACTGAAAGAAGGTGGACGTTGCCTCATGAAGGACTCAATAGAATATTGTTCCCTTCTCTGCTCATTTGGAAGTCCATAATGATTCATAGCTTGTGTAAGTATAGAAATAAGATTTTTCACTCCATCTCCCATAACATTTGTTTGTTCAGGAGGACAATCATTGCATTGTCCATTGCATTGATCAACACGGTTCCTTCGGGTTCCAGCCATCATCTAAAACCCAAAAAGAATAGTGTGAGAGGCAAAAATCGTGCTAGGGAAAAAAACATTATAAAGGGGGAGTATCCTCAATATCTAACTTCTTAGGTTAAATTCTATGATCGTTAAAATAGTTCTAGGACTGTATCTTATACGTATACTTATCCTTACGGACATCCCTAGACATACCTTAGAAATATCTCTAGGGATCTCACAAACGTTCTCACATCCAAGTTTCCAAAGGTTGACTAAACCTTTCCTCTGATACCAACTGTAGAGACCCGAAGCTTGACTTACATGGACATTACATTACTTTTGCGAAATACTTAGTACATAACAAAAACACACACACAAGGACCGTAATAGTTTAGTGTCTTTGGAAACTCGGAACGTAATCTTCTAATCGTGGTGAAAGATCTTCAATATCTCCCATAAAGATCTTTTTTTTTTACCTACAACCTTTCTTTATATCCTGGGGAAAAGAAAACATAAAAGTGTGAGCTCAAATGCTCAGTAAGGGTAAGCAAAAGAAAAATCAATCACATCATATTCATAAGAACATAACTTTTGGAAATCTTAACCTGCAAAATAGGGCATAATTTCATAACATGGGATAAATCATAGTAGTGAAATGAAATCCCAATAATCATAACTTAAAACTTGAAACATTGTGGCATTCACACATAATCATAGAGAATCATTTCTTGTTAGTCAAGACTCATTGCCAAGACTATCTTAGTGGACAAAGTCCCTTTCTGAACCAAGTCACCCTCGTTTCAGTCCTGTTTCACTGAACCGGTATAACCTATGGTTCCAGCCATGTCTATCTCATGAGATATAAAATCTTTACCCAATTCATTGGAGGGAGATATAGGTCCCACCCATCTTATAATGAATCCTTTCTTATGTGTGCCACATAATCATAAAACATACACCATCACATAACACATGTAACAAAAATGGGATTCTTGAAACATCATGACATCATAAATCAATTCATATAAGATAAAGGAATTCATAAAAATAACTCCATCACAACATGATAAAATCAATGTAATAATAGGGATAAAAACAGAACCCTTTATTATCTTAGATGGAAAATAATTTTGATAAAACACTTGAACTCCATTCTTGAGGAAAATATCCTTTCTTCTTCAAAAACATTTTTCCTTTCATAACATCTCATACAAATTTAAAATAAAAGAAGTTGATTAAAAATAAACTTCAAAACTTGTAAATGAAGCTTCTTGGAAATAATGTCTTAAAAATCCATTCATGCCGTATAAGTTAAAAAAAACATTCTTCGTACTTTTGTCGGAAAAGTCAAAAAGTACCTCGTATGAAAAAGCGACAAAATATTCCTTTCATATTCTTTACTAAAAACTCACCGAAGGGTAAAATTGGATTTAAACTATTGTAAGTGGATGGAAACAATATTACATATTTAGGGAACATGGATGTGGATGATAAAATACACCCCAGTAAATACCAAAGTATGAACAATCTCGGATAAAAATGAGATTGTGATATTTCCCCTTACCTTAGGTCCGATTTGCTTCGTAAGTGTCCGAACCTCCTGTATAATGATTTAAATCATGTTATTGACTTATTCCAGAATCATATTCATTGTTATTATATCATATATGGTCCACTTATGACTTTATATTACCCGTTCTTTTGTAAATTCATGTAAAAGTAGCGTTTTGGGTAAAATCGTCTCATTTGTCGTTCGTGTTTTTAACTTGTAATTATTCATGTGATTACTTAGATCATGATTACTTAATTACAGAATATAAAACATGATATATATATATATATATATTCAGAATATACATATATAATAAATCAGTAAATGGAAAGAAATACACCGTTCATGGAGACGGTAGTCCGTACGTACGCATGAACGCTGTTTTCATTTTCTTATTGAATTGAATGGAATTAAGTAGATGACATACATATAAATATAAATAATTACAGTATCATTATTAGGTCATATATTTCATTAGTACTTATTATATATACTTTATAATCATTCATGAATGGTTAATCATTGAGAATGAATCTCATCGCGTCGTGGAGACGGTAGTCCGTACGTACGCACGAGCGATGATATCGTTCCCATGGTCGTGGAATTGTGTTGAAGTGTATGTATACTATTTCAGTATAAATATCACTCTATAATAATCATATATAGTTACTCCTTACACCATTATACCCATCCAATTAAGGTGGTGGCGGAAAATAGATTTCACCACGGCGTGGAGACGGTATTCCGTACGTACGCACGCGCGGTGATTTCATTTTCCGTAGGATGGATAGAAGGTGAATTAGGGTTGTTTCATATTTATAATAACATATCAGTATGTAAGTAATACTTATGTTATTACTTTATCATTAAACAACTAAAGAAGAAGAAGTTGAAGAAGAAAGAAATTGAAAAGATCGGTAATGGATATTACCTCTTCTTTGGAACACCTCTTTGAATCCTCCACTTAGGGAACTAAGATTGGTCTTTGAAGAAGACCAGGACCTCAAGGATTATTCTAGGGAATTGGAGAGGAGAAAATGGCAGGTTTTGGACGAGCTTGAGTGCTCAAATTGGTGTGAGGAGGCGGGGGAGGAGGTGCCCTTTTATAAGGGAGGAGAGGGGCACCTTAGGAATATCTCAAAATATTATTTTATATTAAGGTCAAATTCGGTTTATAATGGTTCCAAATGGTCTTATTTAGAAGATAAAGTGGGGATGGGTCGAAATCCTATCATCCAATTGGATTTAGACAAGTTTAGGTTATTATTTTAACCTTATCAATTAGATTTAACTCTAAGTTAAATAATTTAACTTTTACCGGGTCTTTTTGTTTTCTTTCACTATATGGTTAATACACATACTATAACATGCCAAACGAACCCCAAATTGTTTATTATTAATATATATATTCTTATCTAAGTCATTTGGCCGAACCTTAGATTTTTAGGAATAAAATAACAATTAGTAATATAATATTTGATTTAAAAACTATTTTGTGTCAATTTTGACACTATTTGATATATGATTTTTGTGAAAGTCATAACAGAATTATATGTTCGAACCAAGTTGATTAAATCAACAATAATATATCATAGTAACCTATAAAATTAGTGGAATTCATAAAAAGTCTCAAATTACATTTATTTTGGTGTTTATAACATCAATTATGTCAATATTTCATTAATAAGATAATTACTGCATCATCATTATGTCATAAATAAATTAATTTATTTAATGTCTAAAAAATTATAAATAAAATACCATTATGTAGGAAATATTTTTATATTTCTAATGAATATTTATAGTCGAATTTATCTTATGTATAACCCCATATTAAAAATGATTTACTTATTAAACTTTGATTTTAACTATTTTAACCCTTCTTTAAATAAATTAATAATAAATGTCCTAATCTAATTCAAGTGGTCCTAAATGATAATATTTTACACTTAAGGTTGTTTTTGGTCGAGATACACTTGTCCAATAGGATTATGACATGTGTTAGGGTAATATTAATATCATTTTTACCCTTAATTACCCTATTTACTTTTTAACCGTGGTAAATAAAAGTAAAAAGTTACTATTCACCAAAAATTATTTTCATCTCATTGAACTACATTTTACTTACTTACATCAACCGTGTCTCTCAGATTTTTAAAATTCCATTCACAGAAGCGGTAAAATTAAGTTTTATGAAAAATTCAGTTTTTTTAACTACCACTTAGTAGTTTCACTATTCATCAAAAATTGATGTTTTTCAAAACAATGCCAAAATTTCATCCTAAGCTATATTTCATATTCCGAATTAAAAAATGAAGTCTATTTTACCAAATTCATAACATAGAAGTTGCATTAATTAATTTTATAATTAAATCCCGCTGTTAAAACAAATAGCGTGTTTTTAAGAAACAATATCTATCAAAAGATTGACACTTGATTATGTCTGGTTTAAATGTGAAATTACAACCAATGACCAACATTGTATTAAATTGTAAAAATATATTCTAAATATACTTTAAAACCACTCAAATTAATAATTTATCACTATTAATTATTTCGATTAAAAAAGTTGTTTTTAATTATAATTTAGTAATTTTCACTATTCATCAGAATATGAAAGTTATCCGAAAAGTACCAAAATTTCACGTTAGGCTAAATTAGATACTCCGAATCCAAAAATGAAGTTAATTTTGAAAAATAAGATTTATATAATTTCAAAAAGTGGTTATTACTATTCATAACGGCTAGTTTTAATAATATTTTAATAGCATATCGTTGTTTAGTGAAACTCGGTATTGCGTATTACACACGCTATCGAGGAAGGTCATGATTGCGTGTGTGTTGTGCAAGCTCCTTTTGGTGTAGCGTACAACACAAGACATTAAAAAAAATTAAAAAGAATATTTTTCATAAAATCTCGGGCTGTTACAGGAATGACTTTTCCACACCAAGATACCCAACCCAAAACCCCTTTTTTGGGTTCAAATAAAACCTCAGGATTTAATAAGAGAATACTCAACCTAACCATTCTAAGGATAAGTCCTATGACATCTACTATTTTATAAGTTAATCACAACTAAAGACTCTGAATGTATATCCCTAAAACATCTTTCCTTTTGGCTAGGTAACACAACCAAATTTACCTTTTGAATTGGTAACATACTCTCATACAACAAACCAAAATGTGAAACATTAAAGTGAAAATGGTTTAAGTATAATGAAAAAATATAATGAAAAAATATATAAAATACTATCAATGTAGATTCCAACAACAAACCTAGCCTCTTACACACATTATTACACTATTTTTAACATACATATTTAATAAACACAACCTAAGGATCTAAAGGCCTAGTGTTTTGGGGAATTTTTCTTCTAAAAAATCAACATGAATCTAAAATATAATATAATTATTATCAATATAATAAATCTATATAGGATAACCTATGGAATATAAAATCAAATTGGGTTTATTATAAAGTCTATAAATCGAATAAGAATGATAACAAATCATAACATATGAGTAAAATGGAATAATGTGACATCATAAAAGGAATGGATCATGAGTAATGAAAGTGAATAATGAAAACAAGATTATGGAATCATATTATAATTGAATCACAGGGATCTAGAAACATCATATTACATGTCATCATAAGCATAAGTCATGGATCATATCTAATAAACCATGATAGGTGGATAGAGTCCCGTAATATATTATATTTACTCATTAATCCCATTTATATCATCTTCAGAGATATAAAAAATACCAAATAAATTGTATCTACATCTGGGAGAATGCATCAAAAAAGGTATATGTATATGTCTCTCACATAAGGGAGTAAAAAATGTGGAATATGCATAATAAATACATATAGAAGGTAATGGGTTACATAGTCATGTCTCAAATAATATTCAAAGGATATTTAAAAATATTTAAATGTGAAGAAGGAATTAAATATAGTTTATTTTCATATTTTAATCAATAACCATAGTTGAAAAAAAGTAATTTATTTTAAAAAATCATCATAAAGGGTAGAGAATTGGGTATTTAAATAAACCAAAAAATGATGTTTTCAGGAATTAGAATTTTTTTTATAAAATGATAGAATAAATAATCTTTATTAAATTAAGAGGTAATAAAAAATGGTTAAATCTAAAATATTTCTCATTTCATGAAATAAATAATAGGTAAAATATATTAAAATATTGTTACATGAATGTATTAAGGGATTGAAAAGTTACCCTTAACTGGGTTTGATTTTAAAGAAGGCATTGATAAATGAACAAAATTCATATATAAGCACAAAAAATAAAGGGAAAATAAGCTAAGTAAAAAATTTATAGAAATATCTATATATAATTTATTACTTAATGAAAAATAGAGGGAGAAAGTGAGTTCATTTGAAAAATTTATATGCCATAGAAACTAGGTTGGTTCAAAGAGTTCCGTTCCCTCAAGTCCTGATTCATTCTACACTTTCACTTAACATCCTAAGAGAGACAATTATATTTATTATAAAATTTATTAATAGAATAATTCTCATATATTTTATTTATGAATAATATTTTATGTTATTTTAGAGTCATTTAATTGAGATATCAAGATAGTATTCAATATCCCAATGTTGTTCACATCATGTGTCCAAGTTCGTATTAGTTTTAGGAAATTATGAGAGTTAATATGGTTTGGTTACATAACACCACAAATGTGATAACTTGGATTTAATAAGTTTTTAGAAGATGATTATATTATTATTATCCAAAAAAATCATAAATAAACATGATTTTGAGAGTATATGTTTTATTGTTTTAAGGTTAGTTCATTTAGGTGAGTTTTCCAACTAGGTTGGACTTATGGTTAGACTTATTTGGTTTTATTTAACTTAAATGGTATTTAATAAATCCATAGTAATAAAAAATAAAATATACTTATTAAGCTAAGTTTTAACCATAATAATTTAATTAATACCATCAATGAAAACGTTTTTGGGAAATGAAATTTATCATTCATGGGGGGAGTGAAACGACAATAATATGAACAATGTATTAAATATTGAATCGATTTAGGGGAGGGTAAACAATGGAAATTACATAAAAATAATAGGATATCTACATATTTAGGATACTATTGTTACAATTTCATGGTGCATGGACTTTATATACAGTATGTAAAAGAAGAAAATAATTTAAAGTGACTCGGTTGAGAATTTTACCTCTTATGTTGGGAGTCTCCTAATGGTTTCCCCTTAAAGAACATTGGTGTGGTCTTATTGTAAGTTTATAACTCTTTTAACATGTAAATAAGGGTTAAATATAAAAATGGGTAGATTTTAGGATAACTTCAAGACTTATAAGGTGTTATGGGAAGGGGTAATATTTACAAGGGGAGGAGAGGGATTTTTTTAATATAATATTAATTAGTTTATTATTTTTTCTCAATAATATCAATAGATATGAATATTGAGATTATGTATATTAATGGGTGTATGTGAAGATGATAAAATGGTTTATTACATCACCCCTTATGAAATTAATTTTGTTTTTAAATTATAATGTAAAATAAATTATTTTGTTTTGTATTACTATTCAAAACTACTTTACCCTAATATAATTTTGATGCATTGTTTAAAAAATGAAATCCATTTTATTAAAATAATTTTATAAACATGAGAAATTAAATGTTTAAATTAAATCATTATTTATTAAAAAATTTATGAAACTATAAAAATTTTAAAACATGAAAAATTTACTTATGGTTTCCTAAAACTATATAATCATATTTATAAAAATTCATATTATTTTATAAAAACCATTTCATTAAATTTAATTGTTATTTAAACCTATTAATTTTATAAAAAATATTTTAATGAACTTGAATCATATATATTTTCTCGAAAATATAATTATGATTTCATTGTGTCAAAATATATTTAATCATATTTAAAACTTTTATATAATTATATTATAATAAAAACTCATTATATTATTCCATAAATTTTATTTTACAAGTCCAATAGCTATTTTATTATTTATAATGGACATATTACTATTTTTATGTTCATATAATGCTCGTATTACACCAGTTATGTATGGGTCAGGTAATGGTCAGAAAATAATGGTCATATTTCCCTTTAAACCATTTATATACTCCCCCATTCTCATAGATCATCATTGACTACTTTTCCTGGATGTTTATATACTTACCTTAATAAGGTTAATCATAGTCTTCATGTTTATCTTTATTTTTTACATTCATTAGGGAATGAGTGATCATCATATGATAATTACATCCACCACCACTAAATATAATTTTTTATTAAAAATCAACTTTAAGGACAAGTGGGAAACCATTGTTTGGATAATTATAGCCTATAGAGTTTATATTAGAGTTAGAATTATTCATTTTCAATACTATACATATATTATTCATAGCTATTATAGTCAACATTATTTCACGATGTTTAATGTTCCTATTAAATTTAAAATATACTTCTATATTAATTTATTGTAATACATAACAAAAAATTTAGAGTTAATCATGAATTCTTTTACTAATAGAGGGGATTTTTGAGTAATTTTATTCTCCCTTAATAAATTTCACCCACAAATTTTTATTTCATAAATTATGGTGAAATAAATGAGGTTTTTGGGCTTCATGGCTTCTTTAGGTTCCTCATTCAACTCTATATATTAGTTTGTAGTGTCTCAAACTGATTTTATACTTAAACTGTGCTTCTATACAGTTTCTCACTAGGCCTTAGGCACACCACCCCATACTCGAAAGGCTACTGACTAATAGTGAGGGTATGATTAATTGAAGGTGGGTAGATTATAACCACTTATTATGATAATAATAGTGATATATATGTATATAATAGAGTATAAGAAATACCATAATAGGAAAATCATCAATAAACATAGTGGAAGATAACTAAAAAGTGGCGGTAATAATCAAAAATCCCTAAGGAATAATACAATGATTAGAAAAAACATTCCGTAATAGTTCAAACAAAACAATAGAAAAGAAGGTTCACCCACGGACGAATATATCAGTACATATATTATAAACTCCAAATAAGGTATATCCAGATGTCGAGGAGCAACCCAGTCCACTCTATCCATCCCATGCTAAAGCGGTATATCTATGATCACTAAGGTCCATCTTCTAAGCCCGATCCCTTACCTGATGTCAAAGACATAAAGTCTAAACATGTCCCGAGGGGCCCAGGTAGGGTGTGTGTATGAACTTAGTAGTCCACCACCAATTTGTGCCTATCGTACATCCCTAATTTTGTAGGTGTATGGATAATATAAATAGAAAAATCAACTCAGACTCATTTAATAATTGACCCACTCCACTTATTCTCAACAGCTAAAAGTGATCATTTACCTACTTCGGCCTATTCTAGAAAATCTCTATATACGTGCCCCAATAATATATATGGAATATAATAGATGTCTATATCTAAATAATTGTAGTGGAGAGGACTGATGGCTTAATTACCAACGTCCCCTAATGTATAGAATATCAAGGGAACCCTCGAGTTTCACCCAAAAATATATATCACCGAACACCTCATGTCATCTGACACCTCTTGTGTCCCCAAACAAGTATCTACAATCCTAAGGACATTCCCAAGTAAAAATTCATAGGTCCCTCAAACCTCTCCTCAAGAAGTCCCTATCACCTAAGTAGCCTGATGTCCTAAAGATCAGTTATATCCATCCTCTAATAAATAATAATCACTTTCATATCAATAGTCAATGTCCTGAGGAACAATGATATTTATCATCCAAAAATCTAAGACCATCAACCTCAAGTATAATGGTAAGCCTCATCCCCCAACCGATGGTCTCAAAACTATCTCTCGATGGTCCATAACTGTCCACTATGGATTTATTCAGTGTGAAACTCCAACATAACTAATTTTCAATACCATACCCTATGATACAATATCAATGGAGGCCTCCAACTATAATGAGTGGTCAACACCACCTCAAATGAGTCCTATCTATGTGCACACAAATATAATGACACATTGGACAACAATAATGAGTGGAAATCACCAACATATACCTACACCGCATCATCTGGAACCTTGTTCCCTTATGACCATGACCCCAAATTCTTATGGTTAATACCACCTCAAGTCACACATGCCATTCCCTCATCCAAACGAACTCATCACCTCAATCTTGACAACTATGTTTCCTCAACCAGGTGATCCACATCACCCTATATACCTCAATATATGCCCTCAACCTAATTACCATGTTTCCTAAGTCTTGGTGATCACAATCACCTAAAGAAACCTAGGCTATTCCCAATAAGATTCAATGGAACCACATTTATCATAATATAATTTAATTAATTAAATTACACAACTGGACTAATCTGCCAAGTTGGTCCAAGTCCACTTACCCAACCTAGAAATAATAAATAGGTTAGGTCATGCTCAACAACATCCCATGATATCAATTAATTAATTTAAATACAATAATTAAATTTCCTAGGGTCTCACATGGTCAACCGAACATGTGTAGTTAAGAACGCACCACCAAACACCTATAAAATTAATGAGAAAGTTATGAACCACCTAACTTATACTCATAGGCACTCTCTCATATTATATAGGAACATAACCCAAGACAAAATGAGATAAATCATGGTTTTAGAAAAATTACTTATGTGGTTATAATGAGACTTATGGATCTCAAATCGGATCTAAGATGATAGAGTTAGGGCAAAACCTAAGTGGGGAGAAAGAATGGACACCCCCATACTGTGTGTGGTGGAAACAGAGGACATGGAGAATGAAAACCCTAAATATAATGGAGGGTAAATTTAATACTTTTCTACATTTTATTGAACCATACTATTGGGGAACATGGGTTGTCTAATGGTTCACCAAACATACAGTGCTCACAGCACAAGTACCGTAGCTTGCACGACTAGGTGAACAGTTATACAAACTATTTGTTTCCCATTCAGATCCCCTCTTCTAAAACCAGTAGAGATCCCTCATTAAAGTGGTCCCCCATCCACATGTTTTGAAAAAATATGTCCAGTGTAATAGATTATCCTCAAGGTCACCCCTTGTAGGCCATTCAGTTTTATCGGACTGTTCACCTATATCTGTGCTTTCTTGAAACTGATTTTTTGGGCATAGATGCACTTGAAAATCATCTAAAACCCCAAGGTTCTTGTCCGGATTTATACCCCATATAAAATTATTAAATTTTTCTATAAAATATCTAAATTAGGTTTTTATTACCAATAATAATGTTTTCTCATCCACTGAAGTCAAAAATTCTCAAAGGTTGAAGAATTTGACCCAATCCAAAAACAGAGAAGTTATCGTGTCCCCAACTTAAAATAGATCATCCCTGAGATATCTGGATCTAGAAAGCTATGGTACCAAAAATAACCATAAAATTTACATCAACCTAGTCTGCCTCATATATTAAACATTTTTCAAATCCCCTATAGGTATCCCCACCATAGGAGTTACCTTCTTGGTCACTTCCCAACCCAAAATAAGATTTCCAATATTTCCACTAACCATCCCCATACATATGAGTCCTCCCATGATATAACTTCATTCCTGCACCACCTCAGGTGATCAAATCTTTCTCATGTCAAATGTGACACCCATAAAATCTCTCATCTCATCAGATTCCCATCTCATACCTTTTCCACACATGATAGTCATCAATAACCTACATCTCATTAGATTCCCAGAAGTCCAACATCTCAATAGATTCCAAAAATAATCTCACAACATATATATATATATATATATATATTCATTCCCAAAATATTCTTGATTCCTATTCACCTCTTACATATCACACATCACACTAGTGAACATAATAAATCATAGTGCCTATGAACCTCATATATATATCACACATCCTAACAAATTCTAACATACTAGAAAACATCTGGTTAGTCCAAAAAATACTTGTTCACCTTTTGAACCAATACTAGACCTACAAAAAAGAACCGAAGGCCACACCAAAATCAAGGAATAAATATAATTTTCATCAACTAACCATCATGCTCTAACCTTTAAAAAATAGCTTTCACTTGGCCTAAAGAGAGAATACTTGAGGCCTGACCTCCCTATAGAGTTGGACCAACTACCAGTAACTTATCCCACTATTGGGTCACTATATCTCTACAAATAACTGTTCATATTTATAAATTGTATCTTTCATATCCTAGTAACACTCTTGGTCCTTCCTCAGATCCATGAGTCTTACTTGGACCTTAGCTCCCATCATTCTAAAAAGGTTTCCTGTAATACCTTTCGAGATTCCCCATCTGAACAGATGGCCAGAACACCTTTAGAACCCAATCATGCTAGGTACAAACCATCCCTAGCTACCCACAATAGAATAAAACCATCGATGAACCAATCCTTGGAAGTTTTCCCATATATTTAGATTGATTTACCAGCTTAGACTCCTTATAGACCTACATATTTATACTTGATGCATCACTACAAAGATCACCTAAAATTATCACACAAGTTGAATAATACTAGTCCAACAAGTTTCCCACTTCTATCAGTGCTTGATTCATTTCCTCTAAGAATAAGGTCAGCATGAAGATGTTTAACTACACTCAGAGAGAATTCCATATTCCATCCTTGAATCACCGCATTATGGCAATGTTTTCACCCACCATTGTACGTTCATAATGGGATAGGTCTAGAAAATTGTCCATATAATATATGACATATGTATCCCACTACTGGAGATTCAAAAAATCATGATCTTTATTCACCATTAATGTCTCTGGGAAGAAGTGATCGAAGAAACTAGAATCTAAATCATTCCAAGCTAGTCCTTCATGTTTTCCTTCTTGAACCTATACTTCTCACCAATGCTTTATGGGTCCTCAGAGAATATAAGTCTCCACAATCACCCTTTTACCCTCTCAATCTAATAAAAAAATGGTTGGATTGATTTGATCTAGTTATCCTCTTCATGAATTCCACCATAAACCTAAAATAATAGTGGGTTCTATGACTGGAACTCAAAAAATAAGAAACTCCATAGATGGATCTAATCCTTGATCTCCTATATTGATACCCTGTATGACTCAAACCAATCTATCCCTAAGCATCTCATCAAGCCATGGCCCAAAATATACCATTTTTTTGTGGATGAACCACTTGTACCAGAGCCTGTACCAGTATCTATGATCATCCCGACCCTCAAGGGCCTCATACCGACCCTCAATGGGACTCATATCATGCATGCTAATGAGACACCATATAACCACCCCCTGCCACTCCATCAGAAGCTGTCTCGGTGGAATATCTCTAAGACCAAATATGATCGTCAAATATCCAAAAAAAGATATATGAATATCAGATATATGGAAAGATTTAATAGGAAGTTCATCTCACCACCCATAAACACCCCTACTACACCCATGTTACATGACATATGAACTCATGTACGATTTTACACCAATGTGAAAGTTAGTTATCACATATCGTCGGGCCTCATGGCCCCCTACCTACCCATAATAGATTCTGACGTCAAGTATAATCCGGTCTCTTTCCCCCTTTCCAACCCATATCAAAGTAAATAATAACATATCACATATCATAAATCAAGGATATCTAAGTAGATTTCCATAAAAAATGCTATACAAGAAAACCCTATTTAGATTCCTTGAATAAATTTTAAACAACTCACCCCCTTTTTATCATACCAACCCACACTTATCAGAGTCAGGCCCAAATATAAAATATCAGCCTCACTGAGAATAACAAACCTAGGCTAGTTTAGTAGAATTTCACCAAAAAGTCTAAATAGGGATACACTATTGAGCTTCATTATTTACACCTAAAATAACCCAAACCCTCTTATCATAATATAAGATCCAATAATTTATTTATAAGAACATTCATATATAATGTCTCCCTATCTTCCTACCATAAAGCACAAACAACCCCCTTTCCATACCGAGCCAAGGTTCAAACTACATAATATATTACTATCCCACCCAAGTGCACAACATGCGGTGGAAGTCAGATAAGCTTTAAAAAACAAAACAAAACATAAATATCCCACCTCTGGTAACATGGTATTTCCCCCATACATGGGGATATGAACACCCAAACATGATTTATCTACCCATTCCCAACTACATCTTAGTCTCTGGTCCACCATTTTCCAAATATTAATACCAAAAATTATAATAAACTCCTCTGAAACAATTTCTAGCATCCCTACCTAATTTTCTACTTAAAAATACTTATATCCAGTTTTCCACTGGGCCGTAGGTGTACCTCCCTATATTCCAAAGGCTTTCAACAAGTAGTGAGGGTCAAATCAGTTGATATTGGGGAGACTTTACCCTATGGGTATGATAATAATAGTTTTCTATATGTACATAACACAATTGAATAAAGAACAGAATAGAAAAATCATCAATAAACACAGTGGAAGAAAAATAAATAGAAATTGTAATAAACAACTAGACCTAAGTAATAATACCATTTGCAGAAAAAACATGCCATAAATGGTCATAAAAACAATAGACAAGTAGGTTCCCCCTGGTTGACCATAACAATACATATATAGTAAACTCAAAAATAATGTTAGACCTCATGTAGAGGAAGCATGTATCCTACTGCCATACATCCCATGATAAAGAAGTATATATATGATCACAAAGGTGCAACACCCGATCCTAATTCCTTAACTTGTTTAAATGAAACAATGTCTACACACATCTCTAGGGGACCATATAGGGTTTGAGTCTGGACTCTATAGACCACCAACTATGTGTTCCTCTCCTCTATTCAAAAATATATAGGTGTATATAACATATAAATAAAAAAGGAAACACAAACATTTAATAATTAACCAACTCTATTTGTTCTCAACACCCACAAGTGAATGTTTATATTCTTTGACCAACAAAGAAACATCTGTAAATATGTTCCACCCAATTATATATATGGAATATAGTACATGTATGAAAATATATAATTTTAGTAGTGAGGACCCATGGTTTACTGCTCAGGAATCCCTTGATGAATAGTATGTCAAGCGAACCCTCAGGTTCAACCCTGTGATATATATCTCCTAGAACCTCATTCAATCCAACACCCCATGTTTTACCAAATAAGTATCCTACATTCTAACAGCATTCCCAAACAATAAGTCTTTTATCCCTTGGACCTCTACTTAGAAATTACTCATCAAATCTATAACCCAACATCCCAATGCATGATGATATACGTCCCCTAATAAATAAAAATCAATGTTGGGTTAACAACTGACATCCCAAGGCATGATGATGTCCATCCTCCATAAATACTATACCATCTACCATGACTATAATAGTGAGCCTCATACCCAAAATGGTGGTCTCATCACCATATACCGATGTTCTATCTCCATCCACCTTGTATTTTTATGATGATCACCTCCAACATAACTTATTGTTAATCCCATCCCCTAAGCCACAATATCTACATAGGACTCCACAACCAATTAGTGGTCTACACCACCACAACTAATTCCTACCCGTGTGAACATGACTCCAATGGTGCATCATCAAATAATGATAATAATCAATCTCCAATATATATCTAAGACCCATCATACGACATCTAGTCCCCCTACGACCACATCTCTAAATACCTATGTTCAATTCCACCTCATGTCACATAGGCCATGCGCCCATCCATACGACCTCATCACCTCAATCCCGATGACCATGTCCCCTCAAACTGGTGATCAACATTAAACCATACACCTCAGGCCACACCATAATATTTACAACCATTTCACCTCAATCCTAGTGATCATGGTCACCTCAGGAAACCCGAGACACACCCAACACATTCCCATGGAACCATATAAATCATAATTCAATTTAATTAATTAAATTACAGAATTGGCTTGACCTATCCACTTGGTCAAAGGCCCCTTACTTGAATTATAAAGGATAAATAGGATAGGTAATTTTCAACAACATCCCGATATATCAATTAATTAATATAAGGACAATAATTAAATTATTTAAGGTCTCACTTGGTCAACCCAACATGAATAATTAGGAACTCACCCCTAAAACCTGTAAATTAAAGGGAAACCAAGGAACCACCTTACTTATACTCATAGGTTCTCTCTAATTTAATATTAGACTCTAACTCAAGATGAAAATATATAAAGTTTTCTTTTATACTAACTCACAATACACTTCCAATAAGGTAGAAAAATATAAAATTGGTGCTCAAATGACGGAGTTTTTTCAAATCCTAAGTGAGTAAGAATAATAGAGACCCCCTTATTGTGAGTACGGTGGAAATAGAGGGGAAGTATAAGTAAATACCTAAATATAATGGAGGTTAAATTTCATAATTTATAACTTTTTATTGACCTACACAGTTTGGCCATATGGTTTGGAAAACCTTCCACTAACCGCGTGATTCTCACTACTAGAGTTAGGGGATGGCATTAACCATAAATATCTCATCATATATTCATGTTCCTAGACTGTATACTTATGTTTTACTTCAGTATGAGAGTGATAGGTCATACCTAAGTTCAAATTTGTGTTCTGATCATTTTGGAACATTTCTTGAATTTTGAGTTGAATATTTGAACTTGATCATATAAAATTGATATAATTGTTCAATATATCCTAGCCACTTCATTAATGTATATCTTTTAATGGAAATCATGTGATAATTATTCCCAAATGTAAATTAAATTGGAAATATTTGTATGTATTCAAACTACAACCCATATGGAACTGTTCTACGCTCCCTAGGTGGATGGAGAATATCAAAAATTATATAGTATTTAATAGCTCCTTATCTATTTCTTGATATGATGGTACAAATAGTCATGACCCAAATCTTACAATTCCTTCTTCTAAAATTTTTAATTCCTAGTATTTACCTTTTCATATAGATTTTTTCTCCTTCTATATCTCAAAACTATCCCTTCAAAAATACATTACCTTCCCTAGAGGGGATGGTTGATCAATTATTTGATCTACGAAGGATGTTATCCCATAATTAATTATTTCCATGTATTTACTTTAAAATTATAAAAATATTAGATCATTCTTTATTTACATGATTGATAAATTTTCAAGATCATCTCTATTTAGAGTATCTAACACTTTATTTTCTGTACTAGGATATTAATGGATTGATCAATCATAGTCCTTGGTCATCTATAACCATCTTCACTGGTTTATGTTAAGATATTTATATATGAATATATATTTTCTGCTCTTTTGATCCATTTATATTTCATAATTCCCCCATATAGATAATACCGCCAAATATTTAATGTGAAAATAACTTATACCAAATCTATATCATGTGTTTGATATTTCTGGTCATGGAATTTCAACTTCCTAGATGTATATTCTATAACATTATCATTTATCATCTATATATAGATCAATACCTTATTTTAATTATAATTGTATACTATGAAATGTTCTCCACTTGAGGGTATTGTGAGTACTAGTGCATGAGTAACCCCTTTTTCATTTCCTTAAATCTCTCTTCACATTCATTAGTCCAGATCAACATCACTCCCTTATAAGTTATATTTGTTACTATGTTCTAAAATCTATATATGTTCCTAAAAAATCATTGATAGTTACCTGCTAGTCCAATGAATCTATGGATCTCTTTTATAGATGTCAATGAGGGTTACTCCTCAATAGTTAATATATATAAAGAAACTATATATATCCTTTTTCTGGTGATAACATACCCTAAGAATGATACTTCCTCCATCAAAATGTCACATTTATTTTAATTTATTTATGTATTCTACTTTCATAATGTCTTTAGCATAGTACTAAAATTATATTCATATTACTTTTTTTTTTCTTTTGGATTATTTTTGAATATATTCTATAAAGACTAAAATAAATTTATAATGGTAATCTATAATGACTCTATTCATTAGGTAAATGATGATTGTTGGGGTGTTATTGAGTTTTAAGGGAACCAATATAATGTCATAGTTTATATTCCTTGTGGAAAAGGAATACCAAGGAATAAATTTATTGTTCACCTTTAAGGGGTGATATCCCAATAGATGGCCATCCATAGAGAAGTACTAGACCGATATAGAACATTAAATAGGTAATAACTTCATGGAAGTGGATATTTTTTTCATCATTATTTTATTGATTTCATGATAATTAATTCCGAGTTACAGTCACCCATCCTTCTTATTGATGAGGAGGACCAACACACCCCATAGTGAATCACTCAGGCATATAAAACTGTGGTCCAGATTCTCTTATAAATGATTCTTCATTTCTTACAATTCAAAGGCGTCTATTCTACAGGGATCCTATTATATAGTTGGAGATATAAGTATAAATTGAATTGAAAACTCATCATCTCAATCAGTAGGAAGGCCATACATCTATTCATGGAATAAATCTGTATAGTCCCTCACAATAGGAATGTATTGAATCCTGATTCTATCTTTATTCTTGTTCATTTGAGATAGATATTACTACCTATATAGAAATAATATCCACTATGGAGAAAAATATTCTAAAAGATATTACACTTGTATAGAATAAAAGGATGATTCATGATATATATTGAAAATTATTTCTCTCTCCCAAAAATTGATTCAGATATATATAGGGATAACCCATCTATTCCCAATATAACATCAAACTCCACTTAAAGAAGTTGAAAATATTTTTTGGGAGCTCAAATTTACATTAATTCATTGGAGAGGAGTTATATACTTAGTATTAAATATTTTCCATATTTTTTATTCTAAAAAATTACTCAACCTCTAGGTTTTTAATGGTGTTTGAATAGTTCTAATAAAATTTAATGATACGAATGTATGTGTAGAACAAGAATCAAATAATAAATTTTCTATTATTTAATAAATTACTATCATACCTATCACCACTTCATTATTATGGTCCACCTATGCCATTTTTATTACATAAGACCTTCCCTAATATCATGGAATTTGAGGTTGTTAACATTTATTATCTATATAATCCCATGGATTAGTGAATTTTCATTCATATTTTCCTTATTCATTGTAATTGAATTATTGTACTACAATAAGAGGGTTAATCGAATCCTTGTTTTCTTTTTCACATTAGTGGGAATATTAACATCCCACCGATATGGATTAACAAGATGCACATATTTTTCAAACATGAAGCATCTGTCCATTCCATTGAGATAGTTTCTGGGATACTCCTTACCATATATTGGACTTATGGGAAGTTGGTTTTTCTTTTCCCCATGAGATTTATCATCGATCCTCCGAAATTAAACTCTATTTTATAATTTTTATCCCTAGTCCCTTGAGACCACTGAGAATCACCAATATCTCCCTAAAATATAAGATCACAAGAGAAAAATCCATTTATAGATTTCAATGTTTGGAATCAATAAACAATATTTTATACCAATCCAATAAATAAGTAGTCCACAATACTTTTTGTGTCGATGACAAATCCATAGGAATATGATTCCAGCCTTCTGATGTTTTCATCATAATAAATAACAACCTCATCTTCATTTTATTATAATCCAAGTAAATACCACTCTATATTAAGATAGAGAGCATGGTGAAAATATTTATTGAAATATATTTTCATTAATCCTTCTAATTACATGGATTTAATTTTCTCTTTGGGATTTGTGTTCTTAATTAGTGTCCACCACTAATCAGCTTATCCCTTAAGGTGATAGATTGGTAGAACAATTTTATCTTCTTCAAATTATTAAATTATAGAGAATATATTATAAATAGAGTTAATCCATTGTTATATTATGAAGGAATCAAAATATACACTAAAATTACGATGATTTTCCTATAAAGGACTCAACAACCACTTGCCGTTTCTTAGGACAAAGAAGGCATTCAACACAATTCAAGTTATTATTTATAACTTGAGTATACTAATATAGTACTAAAATGTAGTTCCCAAGCCTTTATCCCATTATTTTATTCATCTCATTAGGATAATTTTTACATTTATCATCACATTGTTTGTTAGAACAATTTCTCATATTTTCCGCCATTAACAAAAATAAATGAATCTCATGGGGTGAGAATACTTAAAATCATAAGAATATAAAATAGGATACAACAATCAAAAAATTAATAAATTATAAATGAAATTTGAAACCTAAATTAATAGTCTTTATATTTCAATCTAGGTTATCTACTGTAATTTTATTAGTATGTTTTTACCTAACAATCTATCAAATTCCTTTATTATGGTTCATAAAGATCTTCAGAATTTAACAAATCACATCCCTCAGGAGTGTCAAATATGTTACACTATAAGACCTCTTTTCCATTCACTAGGTATAGGAGGATTTAACACCCAAAAATTCCTTTCGAGGTTATTAACCCAAGTTACATATGTTCCAAATCGATATCTACTTGTATTATCGAAACAAAGATGTTCTTTTAAAAACCAATAACTCCATACTTTACAAAAAATGATGTTTTTTATTCTTAGACTTATTCTTAAGGCTCTAACTAATGTATTTTTATATTAATCCCCAAAGATAAATAAAAAATATTCTCATTCCAACTATAAGGACCCAATCCTCTTATACATATTTTTACATGTTTTTAACCTAAATATCCAATAATCATGACCCAAGGATCCATGAGACTATTTTATTTGGGATATTTGGTTCATAATACAAAAAAATTGATCTAAAATTAAAAATACTGATTTTGAGCATCATAATGTGATACTATATCACTTTTAAATTCTAAAACATTATAGTATAACCTTGCAAATAAATAAACAATAAGGGTGATCTATAAAACCCAATAAGGGAATAAGAATGATAATGAAGCATAGAATATGAGTCAAATGGAGTAACATGATATTATAAAAGTCAAGGATCATTACTAATCATATCAAATTATGTCATAAATAGGATGAAATCATAAGATTAAGGAATCATATTAATTTATTAAAATAACAATACATGACATCATAGTCGTATGTCAGGGCTCATAGTTGAGACATCAAACCACAGTGGATAGAGTCCCACAATAGATTAGGTTTACCCTCTAATCCCGTTAATATTATCTCAATATATATAAATATTACCCAATTAATTGGAGTGTTATTTGGGTACACTCATCATAACATGTACAAGCATATATGTGTCGTATAAGAGAGTCAAATTTAAGGCATAAGCTTTAGAAATACCCATCAAACGTAATGGGTATCATAGAGTTATCTAAAATAATAATAGAAGGATATTTAATAAATAATACAAATATAAAAAGGAATTAAATATTTTTGATGTTCATTTTGACTCAATAAGAATACATATCGGATTTGGAGATCATTTTAAAAATTCAGGACAAATTGTAGAAAATTGTTTATAGAAATGAAACTTTAAAACCATGTTTTAAGGAATTGGTAAAATACATTTAAAGTGGGAAAGAATATGAAACTTTATTTGAAACAATAGGTAAAAAAAAATATTTACCCTAAAATAGTTTTCATTTAAAAAAATAATTTAAGTAAAATTATTTAAAAGAAAGTTACATAAGAGGTTTAAGGGATAGAAAGGTTCCCCATAATCTAGTTTGATTTTAAAGAATATATTGATAAATGAATGCAAGGAATGTATAACCACAGTAAATAAAGGGAGAATAAGATATGTACATATGTAAGAGAAACATATATATATATATATATATATAGAATTTAAAATACTTTTTAAATAGATAGATAATGTGAATTTGCGATAAAAAAGGCATGACACAAAGAAAAGAGGGTGGTACAGAGGGGGCTCTTACCTCAGGTTTATATTAATTTTTCACTTTCACTTAACATCGTGAATGATAACATTATATATATTAAACAATTAATTGAGAGAGTAATTAAAATATATTTTATTAATTATTAATATTTTATGTTATTTTATAGTCGTTTAATCGAGACATCGAGTCTATTTTCACTATCTCAAGGTCGTTCATGTCATGTGTCCAATGTCATATTAGTTTTAGGTAATTATGATAGTTCATATGGTTTGGTTTTATATCACTAAAGATGTGATGAAAATAAATTAATGGGTTTAAAAAAGTTAATATTGTTATTATTATCAAATATTATTTATAAATAAGCACATTTTTAGAGTAGGTTTTATTGTTTTACAGTTAGTTCATTTAGGTGCATTTTCTAATCATGATATACATACCTAGTGTTATTTAACTTTAAGTCTATTTTACCATTATAGAATATATATATATATATATATAATTATTAATATTTTAATTAACCAAATTAATTTAATTTAAACCAACCATGAATGTGGTGGTGGAAAATTAAAATTTTCATTCACGGGGGAAGTGAACCGACCATAATATAAACAAATTTTTCATTTTTGAATTGATTTATTGGATTGTATAAAATGTATATTACACTATAATATTAAAATATATTTATATTTATTATACTGATGTTACTATTTTATGGTTGATGGAACTCATATGTGGGAGGTACAAGAAGAAAATAATCAAAAAAGATGTTGTTGAGAGTTTTACCTCCTACTTTGGGAGTCCCCTCTTGGGTACCCCTTAAGGATCCTTAGGATTGTCTTTTGGTAAGACTATAAAAATTTTTATATAGGGAGGATATTTATAGTGGTATATTAAAATATTTTGGGCTGGCACCAAGTTTTAGAATGTGTGTGGGGAATGGGTAGTGAGGGGTGTTATTTATAAGGGCAAGGGATGGGTGTTTTTAAATATAATATTCATTAATTTATTTTTTTCTAAAGAATATAAATAGTGATGAGTATTGTGTATAAACATAGTAATTGGTGTATGTGAGCCTGATCTAATAGTTTCTTACATTACCCCTTATGTAGTTAATCATTTAGTTAACTTATAATGTAAAATATTGTATTTTTTTCATATATTACAATACAATATTAATTAAACATTTTTACAAAAAATACCCAAAATCCACCGTAAGATAATTTCAATGTTTTCATTCCAAAATTTATATCCATTTTATCAAAATAATTTTCAAAATATACAAAATTTAGTATTTTAATATAATCCATATTTATTAAAAAATATTTTTTATGAAATGATAAAATATATAATACTTAGCATAATTACATATGGTTTTCAAAAATTATATTATCATATTTATATCAATTTATATTATTTAATTAAACTATTTTATTAATGTAAAATTTAATTTAATCCTTCTAAATTTATCATGAAAATTTATTTTAATGAAAATAAATCCAATATAAGTTGTTAAAAATATAATTATGATTTAATTATGTCAAAAATCTATTTTATTATATTTTACACTTTTATTTAATTATATTATGATAAAAACTACTTATATTATTTATTATATTTTATTTTACCATTACACTAGATGATTTACTATTAATAACTATCATATTATTATTCTAATGATGAGAATACTATTCTAATGATCATAAAATGGTTGTATTTCAATTCTTAGGTAATAGTTAGGCAATAGTCATATCATAGTGGCCATATTTCCCTTTACACCCTATATATACTCCAAAAATCTCTTATCTCATAATTCACTACTTCCTATACAAGGTTTTATAATTCCCTTAATAATTTATATCATATTATTAATACTTCCCTTTTTTTACAGTCTCAATGACTAGAGTAATCTCCCATAGAGAATTCAGGTCTGTGGAGTACATATTAGTGTGTGAATTATTATTTTTTGTTTACCTATGTGTACTAATACTAGTTTCCATTATTAACATTACTTCATGATGTGCGATGTTCTAATGAAATTTAAAAGTCTTTCTATGTGAATATATTATTAAACATAATAAAATAGTCCAAGAAAATCTTGAATTATTTAACTAATAGTGGGAATTTTCAAGTCATTATAATATAGAAATATAAAATTAGTAGTGAATTGGACATTTATGATATAGATGATGAATCTTAGTCTGAACCAGTAATGGTAGTATTAAAAATGTATCTTTTTTAAGATAAAACCAATAATTATAGTTTATAATACATCAATATATCAAAACCATATATCTCATGTAGTCTGTTCAACTTTTTCAATGTTATTTTAAGCTGTTTTAACCTATTAATATAGAATCATTAATAATGACCATATTTCTCTACTTTTAAATCCATGTAACAATATAATAAATGAAATAATAATTTTCACATGTATTTCTTCTTAAATTCCTTGATACCCTATAAAAAATAATCTTGAGGGCAGTAATATTAGGTAATAAATATAATAGTAAATATTCAATGTAAATATCATGATAATAATAATTTAATAAGAAATATCTTCATGAAAAAATTTAAACATCACCTCTTAATCCATGAAAGTCATACAGTTAAAATTCTAAGAAATTCAAGTCTTCAATCCCATATAGAGTAAATATCAAACAATATATGAACCCACATGTTCTTTATTTAATTATTCATAAATCACTCCAAAACATATTCTTATACTATCTTGGTAATTAACAAGAAATTATATTACAAACAAACCAATAATAACATTTAACATGGATATATAGTAAACATAAACACAAAACAATAAGAAAAAAATGTTTTGAAATTATGAAATTAAATATAATCAGTAATAAATGATCCCTTAAAATCAAACTCAATTAAAATTATTGTGGTAGATCACCAAAATAAGTAAACTATAAAAAGGGGTGGATTTTAGTTGAAAAGCATGACTTAAATTTTATTTATTTTTTATATATTAACAAAATTAAACTAGAAAATTTAAATGAAACCTTAATATATTAGATTAAAATAAGTATGCATAGTGGAAATGAATTATGTCACAATTTTATGAAATTTAAAGGAAAAAAGAACATAATAAAAATAAATAAAACTATACAAAGTAGTAATAATAGTAAAATTTAGAAAAAACTCATAGTACTAATCCACAATTCAAGTAACCTTTAAAAGATTTCATAAATAACTCTTTCAACACAATGAATAAGAGGAATCATAAAATTATATCATGGTAATCTCAACTTTTACCCATCAAAAGGCTCTCCTTAATATCCCTCAAAATACATTAACTTGACCCATTATAAGGTACCAGTATAATTCTATAAACTAAAAGCTCATATCTTTCTCAAACAATGGAATATATCAATAATAATTATTGGGAGTAGTCTCTTTTTATAAAATCTAGAAGCATAGTTTTTTCTTCCAACTAGGAAGGCCTTGATCACGATGGATTAAAAAACAAAAAAATTTCAAAAGAGACACTAAATTATTTTATAAGTTAAACCTCATTGTTTGATGCTCTTAGAAAAAAACACTCAAAAAGAAAATATAATTACAAGTGCAGTCATGAAATTAATCCATTAAAGGATTTAAGTTAGTATTAGCTAATGAAGTTATATATTAATTTGTATTATAATTAATATGGAGTTTGAAGATATGTTTCAACTTAAAGGAAAGACTTCAATGGTTAAATTCTCTAATCATTGGGATCCACTGTAACTATATAAAATATATTTGTACTCTTCTGATGAACTAAGAATCACCTCACACCTATTAATTAATTCATACTGTATAGCTAAAAACCTCTCTAAATTTAGTGAAAATAATTTCAACTAAAAACACAATTCTATGTATTTTTATGCGAAAAATTCATAATTATAGTTACCGTAAATTTGGTTAGGCACAAAAAAAATACATACAACAGAAAATATATTTTATGATGAATTATATCATTATTACTATAAAATTATAAAAGGAAAATCAAATTTTATTCCTTAATAAAAAATATCCCCCTATTTGAAATTAATAAATAATAATGAGAAAATTAAAAACAAACTCCCATTTTATCGAAATTTCCTCCTAAATTAGACACCTATATAAATTTTAAAAATATTAAAAATTTCTCACACTTTAAAATTCCTCCCTTACTATAATTTTTAAAAAGTAAGTATTTTAGTAATGATAAAAAACTTCTTGTAAATATTTAATATTCAATGTACATTCTCTATAATATTTCATTATAAAATCCTTTAAGTAGAAAAAATAGCCTATGTATGATTTTTTGTTATTCCTAGTGGGAAAATAAGAATATTAATACGATAGAAAATAAAATATATCTATGAAATAAATTTTCAAATATTAAAGTAACATCTGAAAAATATATCCAATCAATGGAAATTGCAAACATAAATATAATGGAAATTATAAAAATAAATAAACAATATCATATGTCAAAAAACAGAAATAAATAATAAAAATTAAAAATAGAAGAAATAATCACTTATTAAAAAATGATCAAAGAATTTAAATAGTTACAAACATATTAATTTTATATAATTATGGTCATTGGATGTTTACATAATCATGTTTAAAAGAATTTAAAAATTATCCTTTTTGTGAGTTTTACCTATCATAAGCTTTATCTTACTTATCTAACATTGTTGACTGTTCAACTTAACCTATTTGTCTACCAACTTTTTTAGTAGTTCCTCAAAAATCTTTTGGTGATATTATGTCTTCTGATTTTTCTCCTCCATCTAGTTATTTAGGAAAACAACTAACTTCTTCAGCTCTACAATATATTTATCATACTAATCTCACTTTTCTAATTTATCTTTAATATTTCATTGAAATTCTTAATTAAACTTATAATAATATTCAATATGTTAATAAAGAGTAAAATTATAATAATTAATTATCTATATCTATTTTTCAATATAATTCAAATTATATGAAAATTTTATTTGCTTCCTTGTATGAAATTCATCTTCTTTGGTTATATTTCTTAAACTTCCTTTCATTTCTACTATAGAATCATTAATTTTATATTTATATTTTTCATCCTAAAAATTATATAGTTAATATTGAATCATATTTACCATAAAATTATTTTATGGGAGATTTTACATTATATTTTCATATTTTATCAGTATAATATTCTAAGAATATTTTTATTGTTCAATTTTACATGTTTTTTAACTTATAGTCGAATATGATAGATGATAATATTTTTCAACTTTGGTATTATGATATTCTAAGTGAACCTCTATTAATTATATTTAATTGTATTTTTGTCTTAAAAATTGATTTGATCATAGTATTTGTTTTTTTATACTCGATTTTTTCTATTGGAAATATATGATGGACTTAAATTTTAAGTATTACATAAACTCAATGAAGATGATCTTGAAATAATTTAAGCTTCCAATGAAATGACTTCTTGTGATGTGATAATGAAGAGAATTGAATTCATTTCATTATATGAATGATCTAATGACTCTTACAATGATACACTTCTTTTAAATTCCTTTCCAATATATTATTCATCTTGTTTTTCAACATATTTTTATATTATTTTTTTCCATTCATTTGTTTTTTTTCTAATAGACCAGTTTCAAGGGAATGATAATCATCTTGTAGTGTTATATATTTATCAATAGCAATAGAACTAATTTCTAAAACATCTGAAGTAGATTTTGTATCTTGTTATTCCCTTTATTTTAAGGAGTATTTATTTTTATTTTTTTCAACTTCCAAATTTTTTTGTTCATAAACTATATTCTAAAGTAATTTTTTTAGAATAAAATTTCAAATAATGAAATTTCACATAAGGAAATTCACCTTGTCTAATTTTTATCTCCTTCAATAGAGGTGATTTTATAGTATATACAAATTCCAATAATTATCTTTTTAATCTTTTTTAGAGGATTTATTAATATCTAATGAAGAAATTCCAAATGATTTTTATTGAAAAACATTTTCATTATGATCATACATAAATATCATTTGTAAATTTTTATTGAAATTAACGAAACATTCCTTCCCTCATTTAGTATGACCATCATTATTTACACATTTAATTTCTAATAGCTTCACGTGAACCATGATCAACATCCCGCTATATAACATAATTTTCAGATTTACCATTCTAGTGTGTATATCCTTGATATAAATCCAAATAAATAAAACATGGTTAAAATTATATAAAATAACAGGGAAATATAGAATAAAATTATCCAGGATTTTAATTATATCATTATCTCATTTTATTGGAAACAAAAATGATTTTACCCAAATAAATATTATTCCAGTTTTTAGAGGAAGGTGATTCTTTTTGTGAAGTTTTTCCTTAAAAAAACAAACATTCATCAGTATAAGACTTCAAAAAATAATAAAAAACTTACTGAAACATGTAATTGATAAGACTTTATTCCCCATAAAGGGGAAGTTTTATTAGTTCAATAAATATTATAGTGGTTAAAGAAAACATTTTCTTGTAAAGGAAAAATGTTTCCTTATTCTCACAAAATGATTCTGAAAACTCATTTGAATAGTAAAAAATATGGATTTAAAAAATCTAAAAATCTCATGGCCTTATCCTAGAAGAGATAAAGCCTAATATCCTTATAACATAATTACATATTTTAACTTAAAGATATACTTTATAAACAATATTGGGTCTATCAACCCTTCAAAAAAGTTATCCCTTAAGGAAATTTATTCAGATAATATCTTATCACAATTAGATGACGAGTAATAATTAAGAAAATATATATCTATTAGTAAATTGGTGTTGAATAAATCTAGAAAACTCGTTTTCTACATTATTTATATAGGATTTATATGTATTTAAGATAAATTGTTGATTATTTCTGATGAAGTGGTTTATATTTTCTCCTATAAAATCACATCGGATAATAACTCTGAAAACAAAATAATTTTCAAAATTTAATTAATATTAGGTTTTAAACATGCGTTTAAACATAAAATGAAATTATATTCAATTTAAAAAAAATATATCTTCCAAAATTTCATATGTATGAAAAATAAAAAACAAAATATAGTGGAAGATATCTTCTGGAAAACTAGCATTATCTTATTCTTTCAAAGATACTTCTATGCAGGTTTATTAATGTATAAAACTCCATATAAATTCAAATTTAATTATTTAAAATTTTGATAAAAACATAAAAAACAAAATCACAATAAAATAAAATAAAATAAATAAATATATTAAGAAAAAATTTAAAATATTTAAAGCATACAAAGAAATCAACTCATAAATAATGAAATTTATGTTAAAAAATATAGTTACTAGTTATTGGAGATATTTATTCACTTTTTGGTATGTAAAATATTTATTTCATAAAAACTTTTATATTTAAATGATATTCCTTGTTTGGACTTGAAGTATTCTTGAAAATAAATTTTGGAAGTTATACATTTTTTCAGTTTTTGATGCTTTTATGTAGCAATTTATATTGATATTTTTAGAAAAGAGTTATATTTACAATAAACACCTATATGAAATATGGTGATAAAAGGAAAATTATTAATCACTATGTAATTTGATCGATATACTGAGTGTTTTGTGGATTTAATTCCAAGTATAGATTTAGTCCTTTTAGATAACTCCATATACCATACATTTTATGAAAATACTTTATATCAGTTTTAAAGCTAGGTAGTAACTTCATTAAATTTTGAATTTTATATTTTAAATTTATATTTGTTATTATATTCTATGAAGGAATCATTCTTTAATTTTTTTTACTTTCATCAAAAACTAAAATAGTGTAAACTTTATTCTATATATCCTTAGAAAAATTGACTAATCCTTTTCCTTTCTAATTTTAATTAAGACTCATAACTTGACCATTCATATTATTCATATGTGATATCGGATTAACATTATCCTTCCTTAACTTGGTTGAATTATTTTTATACTTGGTAAAAATTTCCTTCCTCAAAATAAAATCAAATTTGGTAATCGAATGTTTTTTTAAATTTTTTCCTAATTTATATATATATATATATATATATATATATATATTCATGCTAAAAAATACACCCTTTTATCTCGTCATAAATCTTAGTTATTCTCTGTTAATTATAAAAATAAGATGAACTTTTATCATCATTATCCTAAATCGATAAATCCCTTAAGTTGTTATTCAAAGTTCATTACAATATATTTTTCTCACTACTAATTTTTTTAGTAAAACACTTCACATTATTCATAATTTTTATATTTTAATAGAATATGATAATTTTATTACTATCACTACATTCATATAATAAACTATAAGAGGGGATATCACCTCCTCTTATACTCCAAATTTCCATTAAATTCAAAATTTTCTTCTCTATCTTCTGAAAATATTTCTTATAATATATTTTCTATTTTTTATTTAACTCTAGATAATCAGATTTAATGTACCTTGGTTTTCCACATTCATAAAACGATTTTTTAGAAGAATAAAACTTATATATATTTTTAATTGATTATTTCCAATAACATATTTATAATTTATGATTTTCAAACATTCTACTTACTATGTTAGACGCATCACCATATATAAGTTCATGATCAGTTTAATCATAAATCATTCTCAAACTTCTGTTTGATGAGTTCAGCTATGATTTATATGATCCTTGATTTAAAACATTGAAAGTTGATTTATATGAAATATATTTTTTATTCCTTTTTCCACTGCATCTCTATTCAATTGAATTTAATATTTCTTTCAGGTTCTAATAAATTAATCCAAATATAACTTGGAAATACATTTTTTGTTATCTATATCTATCTCCTTACACTCCCACCCCGTAGGTAATATATATATATATATATATATATATATATATATATTAATTTCTCTATAAAATGATCATTTGTAGAATCATTATCATTGAGAAATTCTAGAATACTAATGATTTTCATTAAATGTTGGGGCATTTGAGAAACACCATCACCAAGTATAAAATCAATGGATGAACAATCCTCCTTAAGAATATCCCTCTTTGTTTCGTAAACATTGTATGTTTTGAAATGTGTGACTTCACAATTCTTCCAAATTACACATTTCATTGTATAAAACGATACTTGGTTGTTTATATTAAATCTTATATAACACATAAGAGTATTTAAAATTCCAAAGTTTAATTAAAATTCATATTTATCCTCTGATGAAAAAGGTGAAACTTCTTTCTCCATAATTTTGTAACTTCATTTAAATATAATTTTTTACAATCCAGTATTTATAAAGAAATTTTCCATTTTATGCAATATTAATAATCACCACCATAAAAATGTGATTATTCTCATAACCTATTATATTTTTTCTCTCATACCAAGTATTTTCCAAGATTACCCTAATAGGTAAACTATAATAGGGGTTAATTATAGTTTAAAAAAATAATTTTAATTTTTTTCCTCCACATCTATTAAAACTAATTTATGTTACAATATTATGATAAATATAAAAAGTATTAACCCACAATATATTAGTCAAATAAGTCTGCATATCAAAAAATTAATTTATCATAATTTTATAAACTTTCCAAAAAAACAAAGTGCACAACATTAACAAATACAAATATAAGAAGTATTAAGTACAATATAACTAACTGAAATAAGGATTGTTAATTTAAAAATCAAGTGCCTCTTAAAAGATATTATAAATCACTATTTTATGCCAAATAATAAAGGGAATTGTAAACCTGATTAAAATTATCCTCAATTTTAAAATATAATTTTTTTTATCTTCCTCTAATCTAGAATACCTTGACATAAACCATCAAAATGTATTAGTTTGATTCTAAAAACAATAATATCATCATTTTCTTCCACAATGGAAGACCTTAATCAAAATAATATGTTGTAGTCCCAAATTATATAAACTAGAAGTTGGACACTATAATCTAACTCTAAATATATTGATCTGTAAGAATCAAAAACAAAAAAATTATAAAACAAACACCAAGGTATTTTATAATTCAAAACTCACTATTATAAGACCATAGAAAACACACTCAAAAATTTAATACATTAATAAGATAACTCAAAAAAATAATTATTATTGGATTCAGGCCACTTAAATCTCATGAAGTTCATTCATAAATATTCATTCACATTATTCAAGTCCAAAAATATGATTTATTTAAAAAAAAAATTCAATGCAAAAATTCAGTAATCTTTGGGGCCAAATTTAATTGCATTGAAAATAACTTTTTCCCCTTCTAATGAACTGTGTATCACCTCAAAACCTCTATTTAAGTTAACCCATGACACTACAAAAATATCTTAATTTGATGAAAAAAACATGAATAGAAATCTCCATTCTCTATATTTTTATACAAAAAAACCTTCTAAAACACTTTTTTCTAAAAATTCATTCATGTACCCAAAAATTACTAAAAATAAAAACACTTTGTTTAGATGAATTATAACATGATTTTTATGTGAATTTAAAAAAAAAATAGTACATGGTATATCAAAGGTTTGGAAATAATTCCTAATTTAATAGGTGGAATATAATATTTAATACTATGAATTATTTGAATTCCAAATTTTGAAATCAATGTATGCAGAAAAAAAGTTAAAATTACACAATATGATTGTTGAACACAAATTTGAACATGGTCTAGAGCTCTTCTAAAATCCATTTCTACACTTTTTAATGTCAATTGTGTCCTTTATCAAAGTGTGTTGTATTCTAGGTGGTTATGTTTCTTAAAGATTAAAAAATATCGATATATATTACAAAACTCCCACTCCCTTCCACTATAGTCATTTTAATAGGTATATTTGTAGCCTTTCATACTTAAGAAAGGATGAAGTACCATGACTTAATCATTGTTAAAACACACCCCATGACGTATTCAAAATTTTCCAACAAACCATATTCACTTTCACTATAGTGTCTTGGTCTTCAATTAGATTCTTTTCACAAGTAGACATGTCTAGTGAAATGTGTTTTAAAGGGATAAAACTAAGCAAGACACTTTTTATAGGTGAAGTGTGAATCTAAAATACTTAATACTATAACACATTTACAAACATATATTTTACTTATCATCCACTATGGATAAGTTTCTTACTCAATATCATGGAGCCCTCTATACTGAGTATCCGTACTTTATAAAAAAATATAAACAAAATAGATGATAATACTACTTTAAATCCACTTTTAAACTCATTAATGATTCCTACAAACCAGGAAGAATAATATCCATTAAAAATTATTTCCTATTTGAATTTTATACTCATTATCATAATTATCAAGTAAAATAAATACTATAGGTTTTGAAAAATACTAGAAATTATCCAAGTATAAATTAAAAGACTTCATATTCATTTCCATGTTAATTTGAAAAAATAAAATGAATTCCTATAATTTCATATGACTTTATTCCAATTTTTAGGAATTTACTATATTTTGTATGAATATAGAAGGATTTATATAATAATATCTCAACATGTATAACTTCTGTGATTTTTTATGAATTTAGCGATTTCTATATAAATGTATACTTTTTGAAAAATTTAGTTCAAAAGGATTCTTAAAAAACATATGACTTCATTCTACAATGTATGATTTATAAATATATACTGATTATAAAAATTAAAAAAATAGAATGTAACATACAATCACTTAGTAAAAATAATAAATAAATAATAATTAAAAATAATTAAACAATTAAATAAATATTATTCTTTTATTCTATATGCTAGGAATTCCTAGAACAAGAAATACATTTATAATACTCTTGTTAAAGGTAATAAACAAAATGAAGATTAAACAATTCTATGAGAAATTTTAATTATGAAAATAATTAGTGGATTGTATTTATCAAAACATTAATAAATATATTGGATCGAGGAGCCCCTTAATGGGATGAAATATAAGATTAGGATATTTTATGGAGACTAACACATTCCTATCATCGAAAATTTATTAGAAACATTACAAGAAATGTGTGATATAGGTTCAAGAATAATTCCTTGAATAAATAAATCATAATTATTCTTATGCATAAGATTTTTTTTGAAAAAATCCTTGTAATAATTGTTGTCATATGTGTTCTTATTAGTTATCATTTTTTAGAATATGATACTCAACAATAGAGGATATTAGAACATATTGAACGTATTTTAAGATATAATCGGGATATATACAACTCCATAGTGAAAATTCTAAAGGATAAATGGTTACTATAATTTGATGATGGGAGGAGATATGGACATATAAGGAAAAAAATCATAGAATTCATTAATATAATCTTAATGGGAGTTATAAATCTTCCCATAATTGGTAATTACAAATATTATATTATATGTTAATTAAAATACATTTTTTAATAAATTTTTATTTAGATTTATTTAGTGTGAGAAATCTATGTAGTGGGGAATCACTTTCAACATCTTCTTTGGGAATATGGGGATTTTCCATGACTAATAAAAGTATAATGTTCAATTTTTACTCCACTTGATACCCAATAAGTAATATATGTAGAGACTATTAATTAGAATAACTATAGTAAAAATAAAATATTAATATTGTGTTTTAAATTTAAATCATAGGTTTAGTGAATGAGACCATATATCACACAGTGACATATTTTATGGAAATAAGAAAATAGGATGAAGATGATCTAAACAATGCGATGTGTTATTTTCATTATTTCTTATACGATTTTGATTGGGTTCTTTAAGAGGATTATATATTTCATATTGAAGATCCTATTTGATGTTTTGTTTTTAACAAAAAACTTTATTTATTGAAAACTAATCTTTTGTAAAATAATTTTTTTGAAAAACAAGTAAAATATATTAAATGATCAAACCCAACTGTGAGGGGGGAGAATTTTTTTTGTTTTGAAGAAATATTTTTTCCAAAAAAAGAGGATCACACTGAGAAGCAACAAATGATGAAGTATTTAAGAAGATGAATTTATTGATTAGATATATCAATGGTCTCATATCGATTAGCGTGACTTTAAAGAGTCATCAGACTCAGTGTTGGAAATATAATTAAGAGTTTCTGAGTAAAATAAAGTCAGAATGTTGGTGAGGAGGTTGAATAAAGATAGTGATGTCAATATTTAGAATGCTCTTTACTTTATAACATAAAATAATATTATGAATTTTTGATATTAAAGTTCTCATAAATCATGATAAATATTTTGAATAAATAGAGGAATTTTAAATATTTAATAATTTCTTTGAATAAAGAAAATGTTTGCACCAGATCTAGAAGTACTAGTAAAAGAAGTTTTCAGAAGTCTGAATGAGTGATAGATGGGGAGGTTTTAATATTTTCAATGTTTTAGAGTGAAGTTTCCATTGTAATGATAAATCCATCATAAAGAGGACTCCATCATAATGATAAATCCATCATAATGAGTATTCCATCATAATGATAAACCCATAAAAATGAAAAATAGATCAGGCTTATATGAAGAAGTAAGATCATAATGAGATGAGGATGTTCCGTTATAATAAGTTGTGTAAATTGCATCAGACTGACTCAGATGAGGAAAGTCAATAACATTGACTCTGAGTAATAAACACCATCTGATAGAATCTGAATTAGAAAAAAAAATTGATTCACAAAATTAAATGTAATAAATCTCACCTAATCATACCGAAGAAATGATAGTGAGTTATAGAAGGATGATTTCTAATAATATTCAAGAATATTTTAGAAGTCCCTAAACGAGTTAAAAAAGTTTTAAGTAGTTAAAGATGTAGTTCTAATATGAGTGAATTTTGAGTTTTTTGAATTTTACTAAATGAGAAAAAAATTTCATTTTCCCTCCTTTTCCATTCTTGGATGCCTATAAATAGTTTCAATGTACATTCGTACTTGTAATACATTTTCACATGCGTAATAAATGGATCACTGTAGAGTTTGATTCAGATCCGTTTTCTGGGATTGAGATCTCATTAGAATATCAAACAGCGGAAATTTTTCTTACCAAACTGAGGAAGGCCAAACTAAGGAAGATAAGACTGAGCAGTTGATTAGAGTTTGATAAATATCGTTTGATAAAAGGGTTCATCATAATTATTCCATTTTAATTGTTCAATTAGACTAGGGAAATCATTCCCAAGTTCATCATACTGAGGTTCCGAGCAGTGTTTTGTGGGGAAATGTTTTTTTGTTCATTAATTTTTTATCTTAATGTTTTTGTAAGTAATCCTTTTAAACTAATTGGACTCCTTATAATCATTCCCATCAGTATATATAAGGTGTCTAATGGGAGTTGATACTAGTTGTATTCACTTATTCATTATAGTAAATTTCTATAAACCCACGAGAGTGGCTACTAGAAGGATATAGGTTCTCACACTATAACCGAACTTTGTAAGTCTTATATTATTTAATTTCTTTCCTAATTTTACATTCATGATTATTTACTAAAATAAGATAAGGTAATGAACTCTAAATGTTTAAAAAGGGTATATTTCTAAAAGTTTTGAAACATATAAAAAGATAAAAACATATTCAACCCCCTTCCTTAGTTGTTATTCGATCCTTTGGAACATCAATTGCTATCAGATGGAATGTTACCTTTTTGAATTATTATTAGGGATAATATAATTTACATCTACAAAAGTTTAATTCCTAAATTTTACAGAAAAAATTATTATGGATGAAAAAATAAGGTTATTTATTATCTCTTATATCTTATCTTAGAATTTTTCAATGATGTTGTAATTGGATTTCCACCTATTAAGAAAATAACTGATGACTTTTTCTATTAAGAGAAATATTGAAGATGTTTGGAAACCTAGGAATGATATTTTTTGTCTCTATTATAAAGTGTTTATATGAAGGTGATGGGTCTCAAAACTTCAAAGGGTATGTAAGATAATATATAAAGTGTTTTTAAAGAGAATAATAATGTTATGGAATAAAATATATAAATATGTTGTAATAAGTTTGAAGACATGATAATGAGAGATAAATAAACTATTGATAAATACTTCACCAGTGTAAATGATTTTTTGGAACCATTAGAGGATTTGGAGATGTTATGGGATATTCTAAAACAGTGAAGAAACTTATGAGAAACCTTTTCAACATGCTTGATTATAAATTTCCAAAATTATAAGATAAAGATGACTAATCTCTTAACGAATTGTATAACATTATTATTTCTTATATAATGATAAAATCTCCAATGTTTAAAAATAATATAAAATATGGAATAGATTTTGAATCTATGAGAAAAATAAAGATTAAATATGTTTATGATTTTGATCCTTTTGATTCCATAGATAAAGAGAAAGATGATTTAAATGATAAAATCATGTCTCTTATATCCAATAACTATCTAACATTATGAAAAAAGTATAGAGGTAAAATTTCTCACAAATGTTTTGAATGTGGTTCAATTTTACATTTTAATAAGAATTTTCTCGAGAATAATTTTGTAGAATATCAAGATTATTCAAATGAAAAACATTGATAAAAGGAGTGAAAAAAAGTTCTAAACAAGAAAATTAATCCAAAAAATATAAGATTAATTTTATTGTGAACAATAGAAGTATGTTGAGTAAGAAAGATGAATTAAACTCATTTGAAAAAAACTCTTCAGAAGATAAAATTTCAAAAAATTTAGAACATTCGTTAAAAAAGTTAAGAAAATTAAAGACTCCTAAAATAGTGAAGAAGGATTTGAAGAATCTTACTGAGACTATTAAATGAAAACAGAACATGTTTTATGTCTTAAAAAATAGATCTCTCAAGAAATAAATAAAAATGAAAAAGTAATATGGTGGAAATTTTGTTAAATTAAAAAAATATGTTTTTAATAAATAAGAAGAATATATCCAAGGGATGTTAATTTTGAAACTTGTAATTTATGAATAGGTAAAGATGGATGAAGATCTCAGTAAGAAGATATAATGTAAGGAAGAATAATTTAACATGTTTCAATCAAAACTTATTGACTTTGAAACTACCATGAGGAAGATGAATTAAAACTTCAACAAAGATTTAGAAGTAATATGTTATACTTCTAATGTTTCTAAAAAAGTTAAAATCAAGAATCGGGTGAAATCCTTACCCACTATAAATAATGTTTCATCTGAATTTTCAAACATTTTAGGTGAGAATAAAAGTGTTGGGAAAGCATGGGTTGAGGAGTGATGTGAGAAACCTATCACATCTACAAAATTTTAAGACTCCCTGCATAGGAATTATGGTCCACACCTAGAGTATGTTAGAGAATAAATATGTTATCAACCTCAACAATTTTTCTACAAAGAAATACATTACTTCAATAAAAAATCAATATTGTATGGTTATTATTGGTGTTGTGGAATCTTTGGGCACTTGGATTATAATTGATTGAATAAATTATGTCTTCTTATAAGAAGGATTTAACAGATTGAAATATATAGTGAAAGTATAATTAATAATATTCCTAAGATACAAAAAGTTGAAAAATTAAATTCTCAAGAAATTTGAAACTTTCCAATAAAAAATCTATTTGATTATATAAACGAATTATATGAAATATGTGATCAATCAGGTCATTTTTATAAAGAATTTTTACTACCATTATAGGAAAATTATTGTATATGAGAAAATAAAAGGAATTAAGAAAGAAGAAATTTGAAGGAGGATATTTTGTTGTTGATACCGCCTTGAAAGTAGGTAAAAGGAACAATCCATTGATAATTGATAGTGGATGTTGTGAAATAAAAATATTGAAACATATTAAAATTAATGATGTAGGTTTAATTATATTTGGGAATGATAGTCATTTAAAAATAAGTGGAAGCAAAATGGTTGATATTGAAGAAGAAAAGTTGAAATCTACGGAAGTTTTATCAGTTGATAGACTAAAAAAAAACTTACTTAGTGTAAGTCAACTTTGTGATGATGGAAATAGAATAATTTTCATAAAATATTATTATATCATCAAAAGTTTGAAATATGTAAAAGTTATTAAAAATGGATAAAGGACTAGTTGTAATCTCTTTAAATTTGGATAATTTAACAACTCTTGTTACTTGAGTGTTGATGATGATAGTAAGTTGTGGAACCAAAGACTTGGAAACCTTGGAAAAAATTATGAAAAAAATTTATAAAATTGAATCTATATAAAATTTTTCATAATTGAAAATTACAGAATGATATTTCTTTATAACTTTTCAGAAAGTGAAGATGACTAATCAAAATCATAAGAATGTTTAGATTTTTTCTAACATACATCTTGAAATTATTCATTCTAATTCATGTGGATTGATAGGAAATCAATCAATAAAAGGTGATTTGTATTTTATCACATTCATTGATGATTTTACTTGTATGAGAAACATTATATTTATGAAACACAAGTCAGAGGCTATTGAAATGTTTATATTCTTCAGAAAATATACTGAGAAAGAAATGGAGGTTTAAAGAAATATGTTAATAACTGATAATTTTACAGAATTCACATGTAATACTTTTGAGACTTATCTGAGGAGGAATGGAATCAAACATCAAAATAGTGTTCCATTTATCCCACAAAAAATGGAGTATTTGAAACAAAGAATAAAAGTTTTGTGGAAATTGGAAGAAGCATGTTAGAAGAATAAAAAGATTTAAAATTCTATTAGAGATAAGCTATTAGTGTTTTTTTACATGTTGAAAATATATTTTTTTAGGCCGAAATAAAATATGACTTCATAAAATATTTGGTATAATAAAATACCTCCATTGATATAATTCATGGTTTTTGGATTTCCATGTTTCCTAAAAACAAAATATCAAGCTCTCAGAATGTTTGATGAGAAAGAAGAAGGAATATTAATGGGTTATTCAACCAATGGAAGAATTTACAAATATTGGAACAAATATTTACCATTTTTTTGACTCATATTGTGTAAAATTTATTTAAAATAAAACTTCCTCAATAAAGATTTTTGGGACTTTTGAGGAATAAAACCTGAAATCTTCCAATGAAAATTAATGCGAACATTGTAGTATGCATGAATATTTAGATGAATCATATGATGTGCAAACTGAAGTTGGGAGAGAAACTATAAAATTTCATACTTTACAAAAAAATTGAGACCACAAATATTCTTAAGAATCATAAGGGTCCAGTTCAGATCAAAAAGAAGTTGATATTAGAAAATCAAATGTCACTAATTTTAAAATTTTAACCAGAATCAGTTTCAGAATCTATTATATTCAATGAATGGGGGAATTATATGAATGAATTTTTGGAAAAAATTGAGAAAAATTAAACATGGGAACTTGTTCCATTTCTGAAATGTGAAAGGTTATAAAAATGTTTTATATAAAAAAGTTGAATGAACATGGAGAAGTTTAAATAGCAATGAAAGGATTGTTTCCGAAGGCTATTCATAGGTGGAAGGTGTAAATTTTGATGAAACATTTTCCCCTATTACAATATTAGAAACTATTTGAATGTTTCTAGTAGTGGATGCTCACTAGAATTAAAAATTATATTAAATGGTTGTAAAGTCAACCTTTATTAATGGAGAAATTGAAGAATAATTTCATAATGAACAACCTTGTGGGTTTATAATTTATGAGGACGAAAAGAAATTATAAACTAAAGAATGATTTTTATGGACTGAAATAAGGTCCACGTTCTTGGTATTCAAAAATTGACAATTGTTTGAGAATGTTTAAATTTTATAAAGGACAATATGATAGAAACTAATATTTTAAAGAGGATATTTTTTGATAGAGGATATTTGTTGATAAAATTTAAAAACCTTGAGTTGTTTCAAAATAATTATTGTGAAAAATTTCTGAGATTTTAAAATGATGTTTAGAAGTGTTGTTGACAAACCCAAAGGGGGATACTGAATAACCTTTTTAATATTTTTAACAAATTTTTGGTTTTTTTACCAATAATATTTTTTGAAATAATGTTTTTGAAAAATTGGTGATATTTTTTTTAAATTTTATAACCCAACCATAAAGGGGAAGATTTTTGTTTTTTTTTGAGAAATTTTTTTTCCAGAGGCTGAGGATGGAAGTAAGGAGCACCAGATGCAGAATTAGTCAAAAATTTAATGTTTTTAATTAGATGTATCATTGGTATACTATCTATAATCATGACATTGAAGATCTATATAACTCAATTTTGGTTATAAATTTATAATTTTATAATGGAAATAATGTTGGAATTTTTCTGAAGAGGATTAATAAAGACAATGATACCACGGGTTAGAAGGTTCTTTAACTTTCAAACCATAAATTAGATGATTCTTTTCCACTCATGAATTTATAATAAATAATGAAAAATATCATGAAAAAATATTTTGAATTAATGAAGGAATATTAAATATTGTATTTGATCTAGTAATCAGGACAATGCTTTTATTAGATCCAAAAGTACCAGACATAGAGTTTTTTTAGAAGTTTTAAGGAGTCATAACTAATGAGGTTTGAATATTTTCGGCGTTATATAGTGAATTTTCCATTGTAAGTAAAAATTAATCTTAATGAGAATTCCATTGTAATGATAATTCCTTTTTCATGAGAATTACATCATAATGATAAATCTCTCTTATGAGAAATAGATCAGATTGAGTTAAAAATTCAGATCAGACTGAGCTAAGTATATTACATCAGACTGAGTTGTGGTAGTTACATTAGACTGACTATGAGGAGGAATGTTAATTAGATTGACTCTGAGGATAAAAATCCATCAAATTTAATCAAAAGTAGAAAGAAAAATATAATTAATATAATTAAGGTTAATTAGAATAACCTAATTATATAGAAGAAATTTTAGTATGTTCGAGAATAATGATTTCTGGGAAGATTAAAGAAGTTTCGAGAAGACATCAAAATAGTTGAGAAGGTTTGAAGTAGTCAATGATGAAGTTCTAATATGAATTAATTTTAGGTGTTTTGAATCTTAGTATGTGGGAGAGGTTTTTTAGTTTCCAACATTTTCCATTATGGGATGCCTATAAATATATGCACAAAACATTGTTATTTTGAAACATTTTTCACATGAGTGAAAAATGGAGTGTTATAGAGTTGGATTCAAAGTTGTTTTTTTGGATAGAGATCTCATTAGAAGATCATATAGGTAAATTTTTTCTTACCAGACTGAGGAATATCAGATTGAGTATAAAGTTCCATGTTTTTAAATCGGGTTAAAACACGAGGGTTTTTTAATTCTTTTGGTTTATTTACATGTCGTTTTTAAAACCAAGATCCGGAATTTTATTTCGAGTATTGGAACACCTAAAGGTGTCATTTTTAGACTTGTGTAATTACCCTATAATTATAGTTGGTATACCGATGAGTCTTAGGAGCACTGTATTTGGAAACGTCCACTTAAATGGATCTGCACGGGCAGTACATGGTTGCGGTCCAACTCATGTAATTTACCTTGTTTAATAAATTATTTAATTTAATTAAATAAGGTTATATGAGATATTGTGATTAATTAAAAGAAAGTTTAAATATTAATAATAATTAAGTTATTAGTATTATTATTGCGGTTTTTTAATTAAATAAATGATAAATAATTAATTAAATAACAGTTGAATAAATTAATGTAGGTTTTGGGTTTATCGAAGAACCATTTTAATTAAATGAAGAGTTTCAGAATTATTAAAGGATCATTTAATATTAAATGAAGGTTGTGGGTTGTTGTTTTTATCATTAATATCATATTAATAATATTGTATTAAATTGGTTGTTTTTTTATAATTAAATGAAAATTGGAATAATAATAATTATAATAATGATGTTATTATTATTATTATTGTGTTTATTTAACTAAATAAATGTTAAAAGAATTTAATGTGGCTTTTGATATTTTCAAAGAAATTTTTTAATTTAAGAAGGGTTAATTATGAGTTATGGTCTTAATTAATGATGGTTTATAGAAATAATAATAATGATTTATGATTTTTATTATTATGCATATTATTATGGTTATATTTATTATTAATATTAATTTATTATATTTGTTTTATAATTAATTATAATAATAATATATTTTGGGGGTTTTGGTTGGAAAGGAATAAATGTTGAATGGGGTGGTAATAATAATAGCTTTTATTATTATCATAAATGATTTTGAATAAATTAAATGAAATTTAATTATAGGGTTTATCAAAGTATAGTTTTTATTAATTGGGGTTCATTGGTTTTAATGATATAAATGGAAATGATAATAATAATATTATGAATATTATCATTAATATTATTATTATGTGTATAGTTGTTATTATTTTTTAAATATATTTTGTATAATAAAAATTTATTTTTTTAAAGGGGCGGTGATTTACAAGAGAGGTACGACCCCCAATAGGTTATTCTTTTTCCCCCAAGAGGCATGACCCCCTGCATATCCTCCTCCATGCATGATGTAGGAGCTTCAACGAGTAGCCTTATTTTCCCTCTCCAATGGATGGCTTTCCCAAGGCATCTTTCCCCTACAACGCACCCTATACAACAACCGCACAAACTCACCTGGTGGAAACCCTTGGGCACATTACTACATCATATGAACAGATTCTTCCGCAGCTCCTCCGGACCACATACACCTTGTAGTGTGACCATCACCAGGCATGCAGGACCCCCAGATGTCCTGTACCAGCAGCGCAACACCCCGAGCATAGCTCCTACATCGTGCGACCCTCGTGGTGTGATACCCTTTTCCATGTACTTCGTACGTGGATTATTCTGCATATTTTCTTCATATATAGGGTCTGATTACTCAAGGTGGGGTCTTCTCTCAGGTTCTACATCATCGTTTTTGTGATTTGACGCTGTTTTGGCACCAAATTTGGTTTTGGCCGATTTTAGGGTTTTGGGATAATACTCGTTTATTGTGTTATTTATCCAATATGATATGTGATTGATATTTAGGGAACCGTTGGTCCCTTTTCTCACATTTTTCGCCAAGGGAGAGGTGGATGAGCTCAATTCTCTTTAAATATATTGGTTCGGGTAAGTTTCTATAATCTGCTGTTTGGTTTTTCACCTGTTGAATTAATGTCTGTTAATTTTTTATGAGTCCTTAGAACCAAGTAAGAGGTGAGTTGATCATAACTATTTTAATTCTAGGGACTAATATAATATATTGAATATTTTTGATCAATGTAGACAATGCGCACATATATATTAAGGTGCGTGTGTGCGGGACTGCGGACCAGTTCTGGATTGGTTTCCAATGTGTGACGAAGTGTGACGTGTTTTCTTTCCACCTTGAGGTAGGGTCCCAAATCTGCTTCACGTTATTTAATAATTAGATTCTTCTTTAAATAATTTGATAATACGAGATTCCATGATTATGAAACTGCTGTATTTTCTCTAAAAAATGATTAAAGATAAACTTTTGGATGATGGTAATGGAATTTACTGAATATTGTGAATATTGAATATTTTGACATGTTCGGAATATAAATATGAAACTAGTAATAATTAATGGATGGATTAATTATTACATTATAAATGGTAAATGGTTAATTAATTGATGAACTGGTTAAATTTATATGATTTAATTAATTAGTTGTTGAATTAATTAATTTTCATGCATTGATTTAGGATTGTGAATTGATTGATTGTTATGACTGTTGGCCAATAATACCTTTTGGTGTATGTTTATTTTTCCTACCTTAAGTTTTTTATGATGGAGTTGTTTAAATATATTATATTCTATGTAAGATGGTTGCTAAATATTTGGGCCTTGTTCAACATGTTTGGAGATGATTATGATGTTCATGTAAATTGTTTAATTCTTGGATGAGTAACTATTTGAGTGAAGGGGTTCAGATTAGTTAAAGAATTATGATAATTAAATGTCGAGTTAATTATTTATTTTCCTTTTTAAGAAAAATTAATTGTTAATTAATTGTTAACTATTGATATATTCAGTGTTTAATTAATTGCCAACTAATTTGATGGGTGATTTATGCTGTCAATTAGTTAATGAATTAATTAATGGATTTAACTAATTAATTTATGAATTAATTAATATATGGTTTTGAATGTTATACATGGATTTCTACCCAAATGATAAATATATATTTATGAATGATAAACATGTTACGAGACAAGTACTGATGCTCTAAATACTCACGGGGTTCTAGACATGGTGTTCTACACCCAACGTGCATGCAAATATTCTTTTATGGGACAAGGACCGATGCTCCAAATACCCATGGGTTGTGAGACAGGACTGACGCTCCAAATACTCAAGACGGTGCTTGACATTATGTTCTACACTGATAAATTGACATTGGACTATGGGTCCATTTGGTCATAGATTAAATGAATTAATTGGTTAATGAAAAATGTTGTGACATTATGATTTATGAATTGAATATGAGAAAGGGTTTATAATTACCAATGAATTGGGTGAATCACTGTTAGTGGACAGACCCTAGAGCAAATCACTATTTTTAGTAGATGGGTTTAGATATAGTATATGAAAGATTAAGTTGAACATCTTATGACGCGTTATCCAAACCAATGCACAAGCATGTATTCTGTCTTTACTTTGATTACTTTGATGGTATTAGAGACTTCTATGGTGAGTGACTTATATGGGGGATGTTGGGCTTTGGTCGGATCATGAGAATTAGGTAATTTAATGAGGTTTAAAAAATTGATAAACGAAAATGATTGTGTAATTAATATTGTATTTGAAAGAAAAATGAATAATATAGGTTCATACACTAGCTGAGGGATGAAGAAATTACTTGGGTATATAGTTACATTATACTTCTTACTTTATTTATGCCTGCTTTTAGATGGTTTAAATTATTTATTGAATTTTTGGATTTGGAGTAGACAGCGGTTGTCTCAGCCTACTGAGATTTATATCTCACACCCTACTCAGGCCTCCACTTTACTGGGTACCTAAGTAGATTCTATTTGCTTGCAGGATTGCACTGTTTGTATATAATTGGGGAATAAGAGTAGGGGTCTGAGCGGAAGCTCAGAATGCTCGAGGAGATGACCCTTGGGGCTTTGAGTCATTGTTTATCTATTTATGTTTTGGAATGTAAAGCAAGCTGTTTTTTTAATTGTTTTCCATTTTGTATCATTAACAAGTCATAAATTCATCTACTATATTATTGGAGTTGACCACTTTTATAAAACATGTACTATTTTTCTTCCACTACTTTATCATTTATTAGACGGTTTCCTCTATTTATTTCCATTGTCTATTATTGAACTTTGATATGAGGGTATAGTCTCTCCACATACTATCAGTAGAACCTTAATGCTAGTCGGAAACCTCTGGCGTATAGACAGATGTTCTTGAGGTCATGTGGTGACCGGTCCGGCAACCGGTTTAGTGGTGAGCCGGGTTGGGACATTACCAAGTGGTATCAAAGGAGGTTGTTTTCCTTTTGTCTCTCCGTTTTGGGTTTGTAAAGAGGAGACTAGGAAAGTGTCGGTGCTTGGGTTAATCACCATGATTAGGGTTGTTCACCCCATGTATTTAAAATGACCAAGTTTTTCAGGGATGGGAATTGATGATTTTAATATTTGAGGTTACTGTTGATATGATTTCACCTTGAGGGATTGGTTTATTTTCTGCTGCCTATTGATTTTGAGAATTTTATTAAAAAAAGTGTCTTGGATTGATAGTGCATAGGAGATTCATACATGCATCATCTTAGGCACGTAGAGACTCAAATTCCATGCATCTAACATGCCATGTAGTTCTATTAGTATGATGCCTACTAATTTGGATTGTGTGCCTCGGGTGAAATTCCATGTTTTAATCTGCTTTAGCATGCCTCTATAGATAGCATGTTTCAGTGATATATTTAACATTCTTGGATGATTATATGCAATACTGCCTCAGTTATTAGTATGTTTTGTTGTTGTTACATTCTTCTATCTAATAGCATGATGTTGTGTTACTGTTTATGATAACATGCTAGAGATGTTTTGATGTGTGAAAGATCTTCTAAAGTTAAAATGTTAAATGAAAGACGATTATTATAAATGTGTTCCAAATGCAAGAAATAAGGTGTATGAGTAGCTTATCGATTGGTAGATGGACACCCATGTGTTTGAACCTTATATAACCATAGTATGTGTGTAAATTGTTATAAATATACAACTACTGAGTTTTGATTGAAATGAAATGTTGTTGGGTTTCTTTTTCAAGAAGCTGGATTGAATAAATGGGACCCTCGGAGGTCACCTTTTTTGTAAAAATAATTTTGATGATAAATTGCCTGTTAATATTTGAATAACACTAAATGTTAAATTATTGTTATGGATGTTTGTGATAGCATGCCTATTTTTTCTTTAGGGTGTTGTTTTGAAAACCAAGTGACTTGTTTTGAAAACGTTCATGTGTGTTAAAAGGTAGAAATGAATTAATTAAAATGCCTAAAAAAAAGGTGCTTTTTAACCTCGTGAATTCAGTTTTGTGTAACCATGAGAGAGAGTCTATATTTATTTTTTTAAGGGATTAACCCATGGTAGGTAGTACCATTATAATTTTATAGGTCATTAAACTAAGTTTATCCCACTGCTCGAGAGGAGTTCTTGATATTTGGGTGTTATGGCACGCTGATAGGTTTATGATACAACATTTTTTATCGATGTTTGATGTGGTGATCATGGTTTGAGGAACGTCACATGCATGAATTAAGTGTTTTGGAATAGAGTATTAGTGATTGGATGATCTTTTATTTCGACGTCATGGTCAATCCTAAGGTGGGTAGTGTCACGTCATTTTTGGTAAATGTGTCAGCAGAAGATGCTTAGTTTTTTAACAGAGTTTTTTGGAAGTAGTTTGATTGATCTTATTAATGACCTTGGTTTTATCTTAGTGCGATCTTCTGAAAATGAAGAGAATGTCCCCTATCTTGACCTCATCAATGAGACACTAACATAGCATTGGTCTTACACCGCTCCATAGTTTAAATGTTTTTGGGATTCATGAGTAGTTGTTATCTGGTTAGTACATAGGATTCGTGGTTTCGCTGGGATACTCCGTTATTTTTGTTTGGGAATAATTGTTTTTAAAATATCCTTGCGATGGTTTGACTTAGAAATTTCACAAGAGGTCGACTAAGGACTTCTTTATACATGAGGATGGTTTTGGAATATTTTTAAAGGAAAATCATCATATAAAGGGAGAATGTGGGTTTTGGGTCTGTGATGTCTTTCTAGGGAGGCATGTGCAACCCTTTCTATTAGTTGATCGAGATTCAACCATTTTCATTGACTAGGTCCTGTAATGGCCTCAAATATAAGCTTCATATATATGTTTAAGCTATAAAGTGAGCTTTGGCTCTAGTTTTAAAGGCTAAGTCATTAGAATTGTGAAGGGTTAAAGGTGCGTTTGGAATTGGGAATACAACACGTTAGTTTTAATGAGATTAAGTGGCCTTGGTAGGTCGGTTGTTTTAGTAGTGGTTCCCGATGTCTTCTTGGGGACGAATTTTTTTTATGGTGGGTATATTGTAAAGTCCCGTGTTGTTGAACTGGGTCAAAATATGAGGGTTTTCAAATTTTTTTCGGTTTATATATGGGTCGGTTTTGAAATCGAGCTCTAGAATTTTATACTATGTGTTGGAACACCTAAAGATGTCTTTTTTGGACCTAGGTAATTACCCTATAATTTTAGTGGGTATCCCAATGAGTCTCGGGTGGTCCGTATCCAGAAAAAGCCACTTAAATGGATCTGCATGGGCGGCGCACGGTTGCAGTACAACCCGTGCAGTTTACCTTGTTTAATAAATAATTTAATTTAATTAAATAATATTATATAAGAGATTGTGATTAATTAAAATAATGTTTTAATAATAATAATTAAGTTATTTTTATTATTATTGTGGTTTTTTTAATTAAATTAATGATAAATAATTAATTAAGTGACAGTTGAAGAAATTAATGTGGCTTTTGGGTTTTTTGAAGAAACATTTTAATTAAATGAAGAGTTTCAGAATTATTAAAGGACGATTTATTATTAAATAATGGTTATGGGTTAAAGTTTTTATCATTAATATCATATTAATAATATTGTAATAAATTGTTTTTTTAATTAAATGAATGTTGGAATAATAATAATTATTATGTTATTGTTATTATTATTATTTTTATTTAATTAAATAAATGTTAAAAGAATTTAATTTGGATTTTGATCTTTTCAAATAAATTTTTTCCCTTTTGAAGGGTTAATTGGGAGTTATGGTCTTAATAAATGAATGTTAATGGAAATAATAATAATGATTTATGATTATTATTATTTTGAATATTATTATGGATATTTTTATTATTATGATTAACTTATTATAGTTATTTTATAATTAATAATAATAATAATAATATATTTTGGGGCTTTTGGTTGGAATGGAATAAATGTTGAAAGGGTTGGTAATAATAATGGCTTTTATTATTATCATAAATGATTTGGAATAAATTAAATGCAATTTAATTATTGAGTTTATCAAAGTACATTTTTTATTAAATGGTGTGTTTTGGTTTTAATGGTATAAATGGAAATGAAAATAATAATATTATGACTATTATCATTAATATTATTATTATGTGTATTTTTATATTTATTTTTAATATATTTAGTATAATAAAAATTTATTTTTTAAAGGGGAGGCGTTGTACAAGGGAGGGGCGACCCCACCCATAGGTTCATCTTCTTCTCCCAAGAGGCGTGACCGCCCTGCTTCTCCTGCTCCATGTGCTACATAGGAGATTCAACGAAAATCCTTCTTATCACTCTCCTATGGATGGTTTTCCCAAGGCATCTTTCCCCTACAGCGCGCCCCATACAGCAGCTGTGCAAACTCACCTGGTGGAGACCCTCGGGCACATCACTATAACATGTGACCAGCTTCTTCCAAAACTCCTCCAGACCTCCAAAACCTTGTAGCATGACCATCACCAGGCATGTAGGACCCCCAGATGACCTGCACCAACAGCACAACACCCAAGGCAGATCACCTGCAGTGCACGACCCCCATGGCATGATCCCCCCTTTTCAGGTCCTACATATGTGGATTATTCCTCATATTTTCTTCATGGTTAGGGTCCTATTTCTCGATTTGAGGTCTTATCTCTTGTTCTCAATCATCGTTTTTGCGATTTGACACTACTTTTTCACCCGATTTGGTTTTGGCCGATTTTAGGGTTTTGGGATAATACCTGTTTATTGTGTTATTCCTCCAATAGGATATGTGATTGAGATTTAGGGACACGTTGGTCCATGTTTTGACATCCACCACTAACGACAAGTTATATTAGCTTGATTTTATTTGAATATATTGGTTCAGGTAAGATTTTATAATCTTCTATTTGGTTTTAAACTGGTTAAATTAAGGTTTGTTAATCTTTTATCAGTCCTTGGTACCAAGTTAGAGGTGCGTTGATCATAACTGCTTTAATTCTGGGTACCATATTAATATATTGAATTTTGTTGATCCACGTAGACAACGTGCACCTGCACACACAAACACACACACACACACACACACACATGAAGGTGTGTGCGCGCGTGACTGTTGACCCGTTCTGGATTTGTGGTCGATGTGTGATGAAGTGCGACATGTTTTGGTTCCACCCCGATGTAGGGTCCCAAATATCATTCACTTTATTTTAGAATTAGTTTCTTATTTAAATAATTTTAGAATAAAATCTTCCTTATTATGAAACTTCTATATTTTCATTAAACAATGATTAAATATAAACTATTGGATGATGGTAATGGAATTTACTAAATATTGTGAATATTGAATATTTTGACATTTTCAGAATATAAATCATAAACTGGTAATAATTAATGGATGGATTAATTATTATATGATAAATGGTAAACAGTTAATTAATTAATGAACTAGTTAAAGTGATATGATTTAATTAATTAATTTGCATTCATTGATTTAAAATTATGAATTAATTGATTATTATGACTGTTGGCCAATAATAACTTTGGGTACATGTTTATTGTTCATGCCTTAAGTTGTTTAGGATAATGTTTTTTAAGAATATGATATGATATGTAATATGGTTGCTAAAGATATGGGCCTTCTTCAACATGTTTTGAGATGATTACGACATGCATGTAAATTTATTAAGTCATGGATGAACCACTGTTTGAGTGGAAGGGTTAATATTTGTTAAAGAATTAGGATAATTAAATGTTGAGTTAATTATTTAGTTTGATTTCTAAGAATAATTAATTTTTAATTAATTATTAACTATTGATATGTAGAGTAGTTAATTAATTGTTGACTTATTTGACGGGTGATTTATGTTGTTAATTAGTTGTTAAATTAATTAACAAATTAGATTAATTAATTTGTGAATTAATTAATGGATGGTTTTGGGGTGTTATAAATGGTGTTCTACACCAATGATAAATACATATTTATGATTGATAAACGGGATGTGAGATAGGGACTGATGCTCTAAAATCCCACGGGGTTCTAGACAAGGCATTTTACACCCAGCATGCATGGAAATATTCTTTTATGGGATAGGGAATGATGCTCCAAATACCCATGGGTTGTGAGACAAGGACTGACACTCCAAATACTCCAAAGGGTGATAGAAATGATGTTATACATCGATTAATTGACATTTGATTATGGGTCAAATTGGTTGTACATGAAATGAATTAATTGGTTAATGAAAAATGTTGTAAAATTTTGATTTGTGAATTCAATATGAGAAAGGGTTCAGACTTACCAATGAATTGGGTGAATCATTGTTAGTGGACAGACCCATGAGTGAATCACTATTTTTAGTTGACGGGCTCAGATATAGTATATGAAAGATTAAATTAAATATCTTATAATGATTTATCCAAACTAAAGCACAAGCATGGATTCAGTCATTAATTTGATTACTTAGATAGTATTTAGATACATATTTGGTATGCGACTTATACAGGGGATGTCGCTTTAGGGATGAGCCCATAAGGGGCTCCGCGACATTAGGGTTTACCCTATCGCCGCCTTCATACTCTCCGTTTCACTTCGACAGCATCCCGTCCTCAACCTTCCTGCTTGGAGACATCTGGAGCGCGACTTTCATCTTTGTGGGCTCGACTTGACGTTTCCACTACTGCCTACCTCCTTTTTTCCCTATCCCAAATCTATTAGGGCATTTCACGGCGGTGTGGTGAAGGTTTGTGGTTGAGTCCCATCTCTCACAGCCTCGGTTCTATGTTGCGTAGGGAGGTTCGCTGTGGGATTTGATTCTGGTTGTGGAGGCGGCGACAAGATTGCGGATTTGTCTTGAGAATGGTACCTTTTTCTTGCTTGATGGTATAAGGGTTGATGGCTAAGGTGACAGTTTTCGATTCTTGAGTTCTTGGATGTTTTATTGTTATGGATAATTTGTTGTGGGTCTTGCAGTGTGCTTCATAGTTATTCTGTTTGAATCTTATCATCATGTGGTTTGTGATTTTGGATTATTGTTTTGTGATTCTTGAACCTCTCGACTGTTGAGTTGTTCTACGGGTAAGAAATCGGCGAGCAGGACCTCTAATTGTTGAAGGATGTTTTGTCTCCATCAATGGGGATATATGAATGTATTGGCGGTATGAAAATCAACTTCTTGCAAATCTGATTTGTTTGGTTTGGTTGTTTTTTATTTGAAATGACATGGTGACGGGTTTTTATGATGGTTACGACGAGCTCCGATGGTCTCCGGCGACTGGTGAGGCTTCAGATGGCGTGGAGAGGACAAAAATGTCAACGTTGCTTCTAATTATGATGTTGGATAGTGACAAGACTCATCTGGAGTGGTTCTTGATGATGGTGATTTTGATGGGAACAACATAATGATGGATGATGCGGTTCTAATGGGTAGCAGGTGGTGGATCAGGGCCCCAAGATTATGGAGGTTTCTCAGATTTTGAATTTCATTTGGGTGTTTCATTTTGAATTTTTAAATCTGCAGTTGGATGGTTTTTGAATTTTGGTTAAGGTGGTGTGTGGTTTTTCTTTTAATATATGTACGAGTCCCACTAATCCTTAAAGTGAATTTTCAGAAAATACAAAAAAATGGTTTGAGGACTTATACGGGGGATGTCGGACTTAGGCCGGATAATGAGAATTATGTAATTTAATGAGGTTTGAACAATTGATAAATGAAAATGATTGTGTAATGACTATTGTGTATATATGAAAAATTTATAATACAGGTTAAACACCAGCTGAGGGCTGAAGCAGGTACTTGGGTATATAGTTACATTGTACTGCTTACTTTATTTATTCATGATTTCACATAGTTTAAATTATTTATTAAATGTCTGGATTTAGGGTAGACACCAATGGTACCGACGTACTGATATTTATATCTCACACCCTAGTCAGGCCACCACTGCACTCGGGTACCCAAGTAGATTCTATTTGGTTGGAGGATTGTGTTGTTTGTATATACTTGGGGAATAGAAGATGAGGTCCAAGAGGAAGCCCAAAAGGCTCAAGGAGACTGCCCTCAGGGCTTTGAGTTTTTGTTTATCTATTTTTGTATTTTAATGTAAATCATTATGTTTTTGTTCATTTTTTCCATTTTGTATCATTAGCATTTCATGCATTCATCTGCTGTATAATTGGCATTAGTCACTTTTATAAAATGAGTACTGTTTTTATTCCACTACTTTATAATTTATTAGACTATTTTCACTATTTATTACCATAGTCTAATATTGATCTTAGTTATGAGGGTATAGTCTCCCCATAGACTATCCATAGACCCTCACTACTATTCGGCAACCTCTGGCATATTGGGAGACGTGCTTCAGGTCATGTGGTGACCGGTCGGGCCACCAGTTTAGTGGTGGGCCAGGTCAGTATGTTACATTAAGGAAGATAGAATTGACAAGATGAGTAGTGTTTCAGAAATTTATTTTGAGAAAAGGGTTCATTGTATTGGTTCCATCGTAATGAATCAATCAGACTAAGTTATTTAGACCCATGGTCATTGAACTGCAGTTCTAGACATAGTTTTTTGGGGAAAAATTATCTGTGTTCTTTTGATTTTTAGATCAAAGTGGCTGTAAGAAAACTTTGTAAACTGATGGGAGTCAATATAATCATTCTATAATGATATATAATGTGTCAATGGTATTTGAAAAAAGTTTTATTCAATTATTCATTGTATATAATTTCAATAGACCCATGGGAGTGGCTAGGGAAAGAATGTAGGTTCTTAAAATGAGGTTAAGCCTTATAAATCACATGTTCTTTACTTTCTTTACTACTTTTTTTTCATTATTATTTACTAAAAGATGATAAGGTAATTAACTTTAATAGGTTTTATGTGTTAAGTTTCTAAATGTCTTGAAATATATAAAAGGTTTATAACTGATTCAAACCCCCTTCTAATTTTTTATGCGATCATTCAGAGCTTCACATATCCATTCATTTAATTATGTTTGTGTAGATTTTAGGTCACTAAGTTCCATGATACACTAACTGGTAGTAGTGGTCATGTGCTTATCATTTTTCTGTCGTAGTGTTACTATAATTATTGTATCTTCATATAATTACAATATCCTTTTATACATGTGATTGTAATTTATAGTTCAATTCACTCGACATGGGATTATTTAAATGATCTATTGTATTGTGTATTATTATTGTTATATATATATCTTCATGGATTTCTTGTTGGTGAATATCATAACTTCAATATGTCTACTGATGCTCCTATGATTCTTTTGAACATGAATGGGTTATGTTCAAGAGGGGGTCGAAGTCAACCTATATTCAAAATGAGATGTATCATCCCAATGTAGAGGAACCTTCATGAATGTGTGGTTTATAAATCCTAGAAGATCATAAATTCACATACTTCCCAGGACATATTATAAAATCATTGAACAATCCACATGATTTATGAGCTTTATCAATTAATGTAAATGTATATACACGTGATTATTATATTTTTAGTAGAAATATAGATTCCATGTACATTTTTAATGAAATTATTGTTATAATTTTTATCGATAAGTGGTTTTGGTGATTAATTATTATATCAATTAATATTATTAAGGGAAGGTGAATTTTCCTTTGGTGTTTTATTGTGCTTGTTTTCCAAGTAACATGTTAATAAGTTGCTTCCCATGATGTATGGGTAATGAATATTGATGGAAGTTTATATTACCTATTAATACCTAGATATAATATTTCATGGTTATAGATATGACATGTAATGATTTTTTATAAGGTGTGTGCATCCATTAAAATTGATAAAAAGTGTAGGAATAAATCCCTATAACACTTTAAGAATGAAGGTCTTGAGGTTAGAGAACCTGTTTGATAAAATTATGTTCGAAAAAAAGGAATAAATTGAATTCAATTTTTTTAAAACAAGTTCAATGTTCTTGGGAGTGGTATAGAAATGTTTTCATACACATGAAGTATGTCATAGTAAACATTATCTCACCAATATATGCAAGACTGATGCACAAAGGTATTCTCCGAAAGTATCATGCTACTATATAAACATGAATTGTGTTTGCATAAACATCATTTGTAAAGATAAATAAGAATAATATTCCTAAGTGATAAAGATGTGTAACAATCATCTATAGATAAAACAGTCTACATAAACACTAATACATTGAGAAATTTGAGACTCATATGGATTAAAAAATAATTATTCCAAATTTTATAGTAGAAGAAAGAGGGAAATGGGATGATGCAAGAGGTGTTATTCATGGATAAAAACATCACAAACACCTAGAATAGTGTATCATTCAAGATTTAATTATGAGAATATAATCATAAGGTTATGTAGAATAAAATCCAAGTAGAATAAAAGTTCATGTTTCTAGAATTGGTTAATCCTGAGGAAAATGAAATTTATTGATACTAGAGCTATTATTAGGATTTTTAAATATCATGAATCCTTTTTGAATCTATGATAAAAGCTTAAGGTTCAAGAAGATCAAGTAGATGGTCTTCTAAATGATGAAACTGAGTTTTTAATAATAATGTAGATCAATAAACATCTAAACTCAACTCTATAATACTATTTAAATTTCACTTTAATTATTTTGAGTCATGGTTGAGAAGATGAGTTTGTGATGAGTTTCTTACTAAGATTATATAGAACATTAAATGATAACTCATACTATAAGAGGGGAAGTCTCCATTATTTAAGATATTCTACTACTATATTTTATTCAACATGAAATCATTATTGTATACAACCTGAAATTAGTCTCAAAATAGAGATAGACTTCATGCCAATGAATATTAAGGATTCAAATTAAATTATCATGAATTAATTTTTCATATTTATTATTAATGAATATAGATAGACTATAAAATATTGAATGTAGATTAAAATAATATGTTCAATTAATCTGAATCATATTTTTACGTGAATAAATTCATTTTTTATAATAAAAATTTTATTATATTTTAATAGTTTTAACTACTAATGTCTTAGTATGAAAACATTTATATGGAGGAGGATATTTTATCTTCCAAGCAATCTAATTTCTCCTATAACATTTTGTAATGATTAACTATTGGGAATATTATTTTCCAAAGAGAATAAAATTTTCAACTTGATGCACCACTAACATCCATTGTTCCATACCTCAGACATGATGATTCTATAGATTCTTCATGTGTGACTTCAAGACTATTTATCATCATTTGATTTTTGCAGTAGTTGGTAGATAGAGACCAGAGTTACACATGTTCTATATCACAAAGGGAGATATGGTGATTAATTTACAGGGTGTGACCTCTATGTTGGGTTTATATATCTATGTTTTTGTGGATATCAGTGGGACTCTGAGATACAGGTGTGAGGTTGCACATCATTTAGTAGGAACTGATGTCATCAGTCAACCATGTCTTACAGGGTTCCTAGTTGTGCATGGGATGTATTTATGATCATTTCTCATTGATTCCTAATGATGAAAATGAGTTAATGAAAATTTTATAGACACATTCATATATTATATGGATAATATAGGGCACTTTGTGTGTTGACCGATCGAATACCATAGTGGACATGATGTAGTTACCATTACCTGATGATCAAGATAGGATAGGTATATAAATTTGGGTGTCTTTTATATTATAATATTTTCATAGATTCTAACACCTAGACATTTAAATATTTATTTATCAATTAAATGAATATTATTTTTGATAGCTTGGGATATAAAAACATCAAAATAAAATGAACAAAGATAACTTTATTGAAATATAATACTACAATGCAACATAAACACTAATATATTGTGAGGTTGTAATATGAAACAACATGAAGAAAAGTAAAAGTGGTGTAAGTGCACATATATATATAAATACCACAAAAACAAAATCATTATTCTCAAGATTTTTTATGATGACTATAACCCCAACTAAAACTTAGCAAACAAGGCTAATAATTTGGAATATAATATAAATTATGAGAGAGAAGTAAATGAATAAATTTTACTAAAGAAATTAAGGTTATAAATATAGAAATGTAACATGACTTATATATATATATAGTCAATGGAAACATGGTCATTGTATATGTATAGTTATTATAAACATATTTTTTATGTATATTTAAATTCAAAGGGATTGAAATGAATATAAAATCTATTATGGAAAAAGAGATAATTTTCATTAAAATATTTTTATGCGTGCAATTAAATTTTATATTAATAGATTAAATTAATCACTTGTGATAAAAGATTATATGAAAATAATTATATTATAAAATAAATATAATTAATTTATATTCATTTAATTATGTTGAGGAATGGAATGGGAATAAAGTCATCTTATGCTTCAAAAACACATTTTCATCAAAAATGGATTTTATTGCTTTTTGTGAGAAATTATTAAAATAAATTTATATAAATTTTATAAATTTAATTTTCAAAAAATTATATTTTTTTAAATAATAATATTATAATTATAATAGGGTGAAATATTTTAATTTTCCTAAAAATATTAATATTTTAGTGAATGGTAAAAAAATATATTTTACTAAAAATTGTCTTTCTCATTCAAGTATTTAAAAAGACCCATTTTTTGAATTATTTTAAAATTTTAATTAGTTAATTTTCCTTAAATAAATCAAATTAGTTTAATTTTAACTGATATTATGCTTATTTTTTGTATAAAAACATTCCTATACTTAAAAATTCATTTTTTAGATAACTATTTTTCATCACATTTTGGGGGTTTGTCATTAAATTAATTTCTTCCACTTGTATAATTTGAATTTAATAAAATGGGATCCATATTTTTAATCATAATTTCCATTTTATAATTATTACACTTTTATTTTTTTTCATAATTATTAGTAACCATGGTAAAAAATCAATTACCATTTTAAGAGTTAAAACGAGTTAAAAGGGTTATAACGAAAATGATAAGTACTAAAATGACTTAAAAGAACATATCTAAATCGTTTTGGATTGTCATATATCTACCCTATATCATATTCTATTTTAATATGAGTCATTGGGGTAGTCATTTATCTTGTGTAATACATTAATATATTTTAATCTTTTGAAAAATTCTATGTGTTCCCTGTCCCCCAATCATAAAAGGAAACCACTTCTCATCTATTATCCACACATCAAGAGATTCTTATATAAGTAAAAAAATACCAAAATACTTTCATAAAATCCATCAAAAAACTATAAAGGTCCTTTTTTGTCAGGATACCATACTTTCAAGGATCATGGTTTTAGAAAAAGGAGGATTATCAATGAATATGAATAACTCCTAACCACGCACTTTAAACTCTATTTCTTCTACCACCTTCAATAAACCTATTTCATCCATAATAAAATAATTAATAAATTATCATAAAAATATAAAGATGTTATTATGATGATTTCACAACCATTTTTCAACTCCTTCCCATTAAATAGGAAATGAATGTATCACTTGTGTAAACGTACAGATTACTACCTCCACATAGAGATATGACTCATTTTCCATCACCATATTTCAAGGTTGGATATTATGATGGATTTAATAAATATAAATATACATTTTATTCATTAAATAATTATTATTTTTAAGATATAATACATCATCAATATTTATACTATTCCTATTAATAAAAATAGAATCATCGCTTGTACGTATATGCAGACTACCATCTCCCTAGAGAGATGTACTTCATTTTTTAATACAAGTCTCCCATGGATAGTAATGTTAATGGATTAAATGAAGTTATTTAATGTTTTAAAGTTATAATTATTCTTTAAAGATAATATTTTAATTTCTTCTTTATTTTCCATCTAATTATAAGTAAAAAAGTTTCTCATGTGTATGTGTGGACTACTGCCTCTCCAGCCAATATATTTTGTTTTTCATGAATGATATTCAGGAATGGATATGAAATGGTATTTTATGTATAAAAATGATAATTATTTAATTATTGTTAATCTATATAATATCTAATAATGAACCCTTTAATGACGATAAACCTACCAAATTCATTTTCCAATTATGAACCAGGCAACCTCAAATCACCTAACATGAACTTAATTGATTATTTAATTAAAATTTTCATTGAAATAAATGAAATATATATTTTGATGATAAATTAATAAATATTTAAATAGATTCTAAATAATTAAATAATTAATTTATTTTTATTATATCATAGTTAAAGTATGTAAATAGAAAATCTATACTCATGGTAAGGGGTTTCATAACCGAAGTTATTTTCATTGGGTTATCTTACATATTTATTGCCTATTTATGCCTAGTTTATGTGTGTATTAAAATTTTATTATTTTATGTCTTATTTACACTTATTTTTGGTATATTTACATTAGTTACACATGATTAATTAATTAATTATCACATTATTTTTTACAATCATTGTAAGGGTTTCCTATCTCACTTTTGTTTTCATGAGACATATACCATATTCACCACGTATTTACTTAATATAGTGTTTATAATACCCCTTTTATTTGATATATAATTAATATATATATAATAATGATATTTAAGGTTTTATTTGAGTTTATTTCTTTCATTTTGGTTATGATTCAAGAGTTACCAAAGTGATAAGGGTATATTTCACAATACCATATTTATTAGGGATTATTTATGCTTAAATTTACATTAGGGTAATTATATGAAATTTCTCTCTTAAACCACATATATTCTCTTAGCAACTTATTATTTCCAAAAATTAAAATTTTTTCCTTTCATTTCCCTCTCTCTAAGTTCTCAAAAAAAAATAACTTTGTTTTTTATATGGTTGAAAATATATTTTCTCTATATCTATATTTTATTTATAAAAAATTTCAAGAATGTTTTTATTATTCTCCAATGATTGATTAAATTAATTTCTAATCATGTTTTAATTTGTGAAAAATATTTTTAAAGGAATATTCTATTAGTTTTCTGAATGACATACCTTTTTTCAAAGGTGTGAACAAAAAGTTTTCTTTAAATACTCTTTTAAAATTTCCCATGTTTATTTCAAATTAAAATACATTTCTTGATATTTTTTGATTTTTTAGTTTTTAAATATTTTAAAAAGAAAAGTTTTATTTTTCCTTTGTTCCAAATAATTTTTTTAATTTTTCTTTTAAATGGTTTTTTCATTTTTATTGACATCCTTTAAATATTCTTATGCTTCACTAGGAATATTATCTTATGTCACAATACATATTTTTCTTAGGATAGTTTATGATTGTAATGAAAATTATTTCTTCTCCATGGGTAAATAAAATTATAAGGTAATGTATGTTGTTTTTAAATATTTGATTATGGGAATGTAATATTTCAGGTGTTATATTCTTGTTTGATACGTGGAAATTATAAATGATTATTGGAAATCCTAACATAGATTATGATGATGGGTGAGAGTGCTATAAAATATATGATGGGTGATCTAGATATACATCTTCAATTCAATAGGTGATGTTCCTTTTATTCAAAGGAAAGAAGGTAGAAGTTAACTTGGTATGCTTCTCTTTTGGATTTAGCTGGGCTCTAGTTATTTATCACATGAATAAACATAGGTGATGAAGGTAGTGTTCCATGTTATCAACACATTTTATCTATGATTGTTATGAGTTTCTAATGGTTACTTTAATCTAGATCTACATCACATAGAACAAGATTATTTATTATTATGACTCTTTCCATTTTTAAAGATTTATTCCATGTAATGTGTTTAATGATCCAAGTTTTTTTGGGTATAAATTTTCTTATGTAATGATCGTGAACATAGAATTTATTCTCATACACATATGTTTATGTTAACCACGCTAAATATTTTCAATTTATAATGCCTAATTTTACCCTTACTAAACATTTGAACTCACCATTCTTATGTGTCTCTTCCCCAGGTTATAAATAATTATGTTAAGTAACATATTCCTATAAGGGTTTTATTAGGGTAGTGATGAAGTCTTAATGTGGAATAAGAAATACTGGGTATAGTGTAAAAAATTCTCACTTGGAGATATGGGTGATGTTATGTAAGTGTTTTCCTAAATTATTTAAAACTCTAAACCAATTTGGTCCTTGGGTACATAAGTGATGGAATTTTTTCATTTGATTTTGAAAGTTTTTAAAGTTAAAAATTGAGTTATGTTTAACTATATCATATCAAAAAATGTAAAGATTTTGTTTATAGCACTAGATTTGGGAGAACATATGGGGATGTTATAGTTTGTATCAAAGAAGGGTATAGATAAAACTTCATATTATTATGAATTCATGTGAATTTAAATTAAAATTTATGGATAACATCATGCATTTATAAGATTATGTTTGTGAATAAGTTCAAAGGCATAGACACCCCTTTTGTTCTTTTAAGTTGTGGCATTTTAAGGTGATTAAAAATATATTAGGAGACATTTTATTTGGTTGAGGTGTATGTAACCCTTAGGTTTAACATGAATTATTATTCTAGAATACTTTTAAATTGTTTTTCGGGATTTAAGATTCATTTTATAAGATAATATTCTGGGTTAATAATTTATTATGGAGGTTATTTGAGATATAAGGTTAATTATTTGTAGAATGATTTAATTTGAACATTGGGTATTACTATTGAAATTTAGATATTAATTTTTTATTTAATAATATGAAGATTTATTCCTTCTAGATATTATCTTATACTAGGATAAACATTTTTGTTTTAATGAAGATATATAGAATGAATGTTTAATCATTTATAGATATACAAATTTATTGGAGGTTAATTTTCAAGTTTTAGACGTAAGAAATATTTAACATGGATATTAATTATTTAGAATATGAAGTGATATTGATGTGTAAAATAATTGAAACAAACAACCAAATGATGATTTTTTTTATGGATTTAGATTAATCAAGTAAGTATATTTTATCACATTCTTTATCTTAATGGTAAAAGGATCTCTCACCTTTTGGTAAATAATCTTAAAAATGAATAATTGTTCCATTAATATAATCATTTATGATAAATTTATTATCTTATTCACACCTCATTGGTTTTTGGTTTTGTATTCATCGACTTTATCATGATCATTCACTTTCTTGTGATCAATGTTCTTTATCACTCTCTTTCATTATTTCGACAATACATTTCTAATAAATGTATATATTTTTACTTCTTTCTAATGTCATAATTTTTGGGTACCTATTTTTGTGTTATTCCATGTGACATTCATATTTTACATTCATTATTTTAAATAAGAATATTTATTAACCCTTTTTACAATACAGGTTTTTAAAAAAAGGCATTTTGAAATATTAAATAGATTATTACTAATCTTTAGATAAAATTAAGAGGATAAAAATTATTAAAAACAGAGATAATTTGTCACCCATATATTTTTATATATATTTACGATTTAAATTAATTTTTTATAGATTTTGATACATTAAACATCAAAAAAAATTTAATCATACCGAATTTATTGAAATAACATATTACAATGAAAGAAACACATTAATACATTATGAGGTTTCAATATGAAACAACATGAATAAAAGTAAAAGTGGTTTAATTTCACAAATATATTTATATTTAAATATAAAAATAATAAAATATATATCCTCATGGTTCCCTATGACGATTTTAACCCAAACTAAAACTATGGGAACACGAAAAATAATTAAGAATATAAAAGATTTGATGATATCAAATAAAATAAAAAAATTAGTGAATCATTTAAGGTTGTATAAATGAATGTAATATGAACTTTAAATAAATATACATTTTAAAAAACTATTGTATATATACATTTGTTATGAATTTTTAAATTCAAATGGTTTTAAATAAAGATAATACTTTTGAAGGTAAAAGAGATATTTTTAATAAAACTATTTTTATGTGCATAGTGTATTTTTATCTTAATAGATTAAATTAATTACTATTGAAAAATAATTTTATTGAAATAAATATATTTTATATTAATTTAAATGAAAAAACATTTATTTAAATATGGTTACTAATAATGTAATGAGAATAAAGTCATCTTATGCTTAAAAAATATATTTTCTTCAAAAATGGGTTTAATTGTTTTTATAAGTAGGTTTTAGGATAAATTTCTCAGTTTTTGATATTTTATTAGATAAAAATAATAAAATTTTAGAAATATGGTTATCCAAATTATCTTAGGGTGAATTGTTTTATATTTTTATGAAAATATGATTTTTTAATAGAAAAAAATAATGATTTTATAGGAAATTGTCTTTTTCATTTAATTATTTACAAAGTCCATTTTTATTTTGAATTTATCTAAGTTTTAAATTAGTTCATTTTTTTTAAAAAACACCCAATTTATTTCATTTTAATTGAAATTATTTGTAATTTTATTATAAAAAAACATTTTTATACATGAAAATAAATTTTCTTAAAAATCGTTTTTCATCTCATTTTGTGGGTTTGTTTTTATATTATTTTCTTCAGATTATAGAAATTGAATTTATTAAAATGAAATAAATTTTTGGAATTATAATTTTAAAAAAATTTAATGAGTCCACTTTCATATTTGTTGATTATTAACATTAATTTGGTAAAAAAGTATGTTACCAAAGGAAGAATTAAAATGGGTTAAAAGGGATAAAACTAAAAATTTAAGGATTAAAATGACATAAAAAATGTCTAAATAATATTCACAAGTTACATTTATACCTTATTTTTCACGACACTCTCCCACCAAAGATGCCCCTCTTGAGATGGCAATGGTGAAAGGGAGATAATGACCCCCAAGTCCCGCCTTCAGTAGGCCCCAGGGTGGAGACTAGCACCAAGGGTATGAGTTTTCACAAATATGGGAGGCATTACCCTTTTATTATTTTTAAGATCGAGAAATACGACAATTTAACGACCAAAAAGGAAAAGAACAAGTGTATATAAATAAACCCAAACCAATCCCACATGCATGTTTAAACAATTTTATAACAAGGTTGAAGTACAAGAAAGCTCAAAGTACAATACCAAAAGAAACAAGTGTACAACAACAGCAACAACTCTAACTGTCCAACTAGTAGGGTCCCGCATGACCCTAGTAGTCCTCCTCGATACCCGAAAGTAAACGTAGGGTGAGAATACAAGTATAATCAGTAGGGAAACCTAAATCTCTCGTGCACAAGTGGGGAGACATCCTTATGTCCCATGAGAACCACAGAAGAAACCTAGCAAGGAATTATATCCACCCAACCTCACCAGCCACACTCACCAAAAACACAATCACAATAGGTAGTAGTATATAAGAAACAAGAGTATTGGGTACCCCTCACCATTTCCCAGTAGTTAGCTGCTCTTCCTAATGGCGAACGTCCTGATGCTGCCACACTCCCCACCCGCACACACCTGGGCCTCACCACCACGTATCCCGCCCACACACACCTGGGCCTCACAACCATGTAGACCACCCACACACACCTGGGCCTCACAACCACGTACCCCGCCCGCACACACCTGGGCCTCACAACCACGTATCTCTCCCGCACACACCTGGGCCTCAGAACCACGTATCCCGCCCGCACACACCTGGGCCTCACAACCACGTATCCAGCCCGCACACACCTGGGCTTCATATCGAAGATTCTTGGGAAAAAGTAGAACCTGTCCGAAGAGTCTTGGGCTAAATCCACCCCAATCAAAACCTACCCAAAGAGTCTTAGGTGTAAGGTTGCCTCAAACCATCACAGCCTAGGGGAGAAGGAGCAGGAAGGATCTAGTAACTATGGGAAAACACCCTCTCCCATGAAATGGGAGTGTTCGGCACTAAGTGCTCAATATGGGTGGGGTGCGTCAAAAACAAAAAGATACAGATATATATATATACCAAACACACAGCCCAACCTATGGCTTCTAAACAGAGAAACTGAGCACGTTCCTTTGTACTGCTACTACGAAGCATGCATTCAAAAAACAACCCCAACCCTATTTAGGTTTTCACGTTTTAGCAGAAATAGTTTATTTAGTTCCTTAACTACTGGGAAAATATCCACAACCAACCGCATCGATCATTCGTAAAACATATCCCTTCCATCCACAAATCAAGTTAGGAAAACACAAGCAACACAACCAAGTCCTTCTTATTATCCAAACATCCCCATGATTATTATTTTCATTTCATTACCATGACCCACCATTCATTAACTCTTCCACTTTTTATTTATTATTCAAACCCCATAGCCCGTTCACATTCCAACCCATCCCTACAGCCCCGCTGCCAAACACCATAACTACAACTGCACCGTACATCATTTTCCCTTTAATACCATTTATCATAGCCCTGCTGCCTGTTCTATTCGTAACAACCCGGGATTCACCCCTCCCTTTCACACACCAGTAACCAAGACAAAACCCACATGTTAATTATTCCATTTTGTTTAACCGTGGTGATCAAACAAGGGTTTCAGATTTTAAACAGCCAACTTTATGTAATTAACCAATTTCCACATTCCACAAATTTTCCATCCACAAAACAGTCTAGAAAGATAGGGAAACATTTAATTGCACAAGAAAAGGCCCCCAACAACCATGATTTTCAGTAGGCATAAGCCTATTCAATTCACAACATAATATCACAGGATATAAATAAAGGTAAACATAAAAACTTTCCCATCCCTGTTCTTTAACCAATTATTATCTTTATTTAATGGTTCAACTGTTTCTCATGAAAACAAGAGGATACCCACCCCGCATGATGCACAAATTATAGAGATGAAGGTAAGATCCCTACCTCAACAGGTTCCGATTGCAACGCTCCCTTAGATCTACCTTAGAAGACGTGCTTCACTTCTGTCGGGTCCCAGCAAAACCTCCTCAGGTGGAAGTCGGAAAGGAAATACCAAAGGAAAGACAACAGATCCAAGTTCGGAAGTTCCACCTCATCGTTACGATCCTGTGGCCGCTGACGGATCGTAAATCGGAGCTCGGATGATGAAGTTATGGAAGAAAGAGCCTTCGAGTCTCTTGGGATAACTCTGCTCAGAGAAAATGGGAGGAGAGGGGTGAGTTGAAAAAAAGGAGGGGACCCCTACTTTTATTGGTGATAAAAGCAAAAGTACACGGCGTGTACTTTATGGTACAAAACGTGTACTCAGTTTCTTAACACGGTCTCCACACGGCTTCCAACACGGCTCTGTGGCTGTTGACTGGTCAACACACAGTTTGAGGGTAACGCATACGCGGGGAAGGACTACACAGCATGTAGTTTTGACACACGACGTGTACTCATTTATTTCATATGACTCCAACACGACACATGACCATTGACTAGTCAACACACGGTAATGCGTACGCAGAGAGAGACTACATGGCGTGTAGTACTGGACACACGGCGTGTACCGATTTATTTTACATGGAAAGTACACGACCTTTAACATGGGGTATACCCGACAAGGGAGTACATGGAGTGTACTCAAACTACACGACGTGTAGTTTCAAAATTCTAGAAAGTGTGGGAAAAGTCCATTTTACCCTCCAGAACATTTCATGACCTTTATTTTGACAAAGGAATGGGCCGGAGAGGTCTGGGCCATTACATCAGATACCTCATAAAACATTCTTGTCCCCAAGAATTCAAAAACCAACCCAGAGGAACCCAACAAGATACCTCTTAGGGTTCTAGTTATAACAGGAACCCAACCAACAACCCTAATCATATGTGTTAGGAATTCCTTCTCCTATGTAAAGATATTATCCACTTTAGGTGGCACTGACTCGCCTGCACTGGTTTAATCGCATCCTCATTAATGCGTCTTGATTAAGAATTGGGTCTTCCCACCTTCATAGATTTGGATTTTCCAACTTACACTGCCCCTAACACCGTACAACCCACACATTACCTGAACATGTGGTTTGGGGAAAATTCATTCTTTTACATCGAGATATTATCCACTTTAGGCAGCACTGACTCACCCGCACAGGTTCAATCACATCCTCATTAATGCGTCTCGATTAAGAGTCAGGTTTTTCCCTTTCCCCACACATCTGGAAATGCTACACATTTCCAGAGAACAAAAGATCTCACAACTGAAAAGCCAAGATTTCCATATATCAAAGGTACAAAGTACAACATCAACACAATGCTCAGAAGAACAAGGGAAAACACAAGTCAAAACAACTCCGGGTACTGAACGTGCATTTGGGTCTCCCGCTCCCAAGTGGTCTCATCAAGGACGCCATGCCTCCACAACACACGAACCAACGGAATGGTTCATCCATGGATCACCTTCTCTTTACAATCCTCGATTCTGACTGGTCGTTCCTCGAAGGTCACATCATCTCCCATATCTAACTCTCCCCAATCGATAACGTGGGAGTCATCATGTATGTACCGACGAAGCTGAGAGACATGGAAGACTTTATGAACCTTCTCCAATAGAGGTGGTAGGGCTAGCTGATATGCCACCTCACCGACTCGCCTCATCATGTCAAAGGGTCCGATGAACCTAGGTGAGAGCTTGCTCCCTTTCCCAAACCTCCGCTACCCCCTTCGAAGGGAAACCTTCAAGAACACATAATATCCCACCTCAAACTCCAAGGGCCTCCTCCGATGGTCGGCATAAGACTTTTGTCAGTCTTGAGCTGCTTTCATCCTCTCACGTACAAGCTGGACTTTCTCTGTGGTGCTATGCACTACCTTTGGCCCAAGAGCACCTGTCTCACCAACCTCTACCCAGAAAATGGGCGAACAACATGGTCTCCCATACAAAGCCTCAAACGGTGACATGCCAATAGTATAGTGGAAGCTGTTGTTGTAGAAAAACTCTACTAAAGGAAAGTGTCATACCCATGATCCTCTGAAATCCAGAACGCATGATCGTAGCATGTCCTCCAACGCCTGGATAGTCCGCTCTGTCTTCCCATCAGTGTGGGGGTGGAAAGCAGTGCTAAGGCGTAGCTAGGTGCCAAAAGCATGCTGTAACCCCCTCCAGACTCGTGAGGTAAACCGAGTATCCCGATCTGAGACGATGGTCTTTGGAACTCCATGCAACTGCACAACCTCGTCTACGTACCTCTGTGCTAAGGTACTCACCAGGCCTGACTTTTTAATTGGTAAGAAGTGAGCTGATTTCGTCAGTCGATCCACCACTACCCAGAAAGCATCATAACCACCCTAAGCTCTGGGTAGTCCTATGATGAAGTCCATTGAGATTTCATCCCACTTCCACTCGGGGACATCTAAAGGATGCAAAAAACCACTGTGAACACGGTGTTCAGCCTTCACTTGCTAACACACTAGGCATTTAGGCACAAACTCCATTACTGCCCGTTTCTCCCCGGGCAACCAAAACTGTTCCCTCAGTCCTTGGTACATTTTTGAATCTTCTGGATGTACCGCTAAGGATGAGCTATGGAACTCACAGAGAACTCCCTCACGCATTGTCTCCGAGACAAACAACCTTCCATGGAAAAGCATCCGATGCCAGCTGTCCTCTAACCATCCTTCAGGGGGGTTCCCCTGATCGACACGATCCCACATCACTTCTGCCTCAGAGTCCCCCCACTGAGACTCTTCCACCTGCTGCAACAAGGAGGACTGCACCATCATCTAAAACAATCAGCCTCTAACACCTTCTACCCTGGCCTCCAAGTGCAAGGCAACCAACTCTCCCATCGCCTTCCAAGTATCAGTGGATTCACAAACCACATCCTTATGCGACTTACTGCTCAGGTCATCAGCCACAACGTTGCCCTTACCTTCAGTGTAAGAGATCTCAAAGTCATAGTCTTGGAGAAACTCAACCCATCTCCACTACCGCAGGTTCATGTCACACTGGGAGAAGATATAACGCAGGCTCTTGTGATCTAAGAAGACCAAAAAGCGCTCCCCAAAGAGGTAATGTCACCACAACTTCAGTGCGAACACTACTGCTACAAGCTCTAGGTCATGGGTGGCATAGTTACACTCGTGATGGTGTAGCTGTCTAGACCCATAACAGATCACTCCCTTCTTCTGAATCAGCACGCACCCCAGGACAAGGCCCGAACCATCACAAAACACCTCATACAACAGCCCTTACTCTGGAAACCTGAGTACGAGAGCACTGACCAACTTCTACTTCAGGTAGTCGAAAGCCTTAGGGCATTTCTCTCTCCATAGGAAGACCTGGTTCTTCCTAGTCAAAGCTTTCAATGGAGCAGAAACTCTAGAGAAGTCCGAAACGAACCTCCAATAGTAACCTACACACCCCAAGAAACTATGAACTTCCGCCATGCTCTTGGGTGCCACCCAAGAAACAACTGCCTCCATCTTGACGGGTCCACTGACACTCCATGCTGAGATACCATGTGTCCAAGGAAGTGTACTTCTTGCATCAAGAATGTACACTTTGACAATTTCCAGTAAAGCTAGTGTTGTCGAAGGACTTCCAAGAATGCCCTAAGATGCTCAACATGCTCCTCATCTAATCTTGAGTAGACCAGGATGTCATCGATAAAAACAACGATGAAGCGATTCAGAAACTCTCGGAAGACAAAGTTCATAAGTCCCATGAACACAGATGGTGCATTCATAACTCCAAACGACATCACTACAAACTCAAAGTGCACATACCTTCACCTGAAAGCCGTCTTCGAGATGTCACTATCCTTTACCCTCAGTTGATGATATCCAGATTGTAGATCAATCGTGGAAAACCAACCTGATCCCCTCAGTTGGTCAAAGAGATCATCTATCCTTGGAAGGGGGTAGTGGTTCTTGACCGTTACCTGGTTCAACCTTCGGTAGTCTATGCATAGCCGGAGACCACCATCTGCCTTCTTCACGAACAAAACTGGAGCACCCCATGGAGATACGCTAGGTCGAACAAAATCCTTCTCCATCAGATCATCAATCTGAATCTTCAACTCCCACAACTTCGAAGGTGCCATATGATAAGGGGCCATAGAAATTGGACGGGTACCAGGCTGTAAGTCTATCCCAAACCCAACGTCACGTCGGGGGGGGGGGGGGGGGTAGAGTCACAACCTCCTCAGGAAAAACATCGAGGAACTCACCAACTACCTCTGGGACATAAATCATCTTTGTATCAGCTGGAACCACTGATAACCCACCTAAAAAGGAAAGGAGAGGCTTCAGATGCCGGCTTCCCACCTGATAGCTCCTCTCGCCAACAAAAGCTACACGCTTCCCGTCCACATCGGAGAACACGACTCTTCTCTAGAAGCAGTCGATAAAGACACTAATAGAAAACAACTAGTCGATGCCTAGGATGACATCGTATGGCTGCATCTATAACAGAAGAAGGTCCCCACTAGATTGATGTGGCCCCAACGACAACCCACATCCCCGAAAAACACAAGATATGCTGGTCTGGCCTCCAACTGGTGTACTCAGCACCAGTGGTACGGAAAGTCTCTCTATATCTAGTCCCAAAGCATGGTCTAGACCAGGTGCAACAAAGGAGTGTGATGCTCCCGAATTGAAAAAAGTAGAAACAAGAGTGATGAACAAATAAATCGTACCTCGTACCACCTCTGTTCCTGCCGAAGTTGTCAACTCTGCTACGTGAAACTGTCCACGCCCAACTCCTCTGCATCTCTGATGTCTTCCACCTCCCCGACCATGCCCCGATCGAGGTCCCTAAGAAGCACCCTGAGGTAGGCCTCCTCCCGCAAAGTCTGCCCTCAAAGGGGCATGGTCCTGCTGCTGCTGGAAGGGCCTCGCCGGAAACTGGTGCTGTTGATGTGGGCACTGAACCTGCCCACCTCCACCGTACTGAGCTCAGGTCGGGCACCGACTATAAATGTTCCTGAAACCTTCACAAGAAAAACACTTCAGTCCTGGGCTCATGAAAAAGGGACGAGGACCCGAAGATCTGAACTGGAACTACTGGGGCTACTCCCCACTTGCCAGAACCTGGAAGGTCCCGTCGCAGGAGACTTACTGCTGACTACCTTCCCCTTCGACGAGCCCAGCTAGATCCCCTCTCGGGGTGCACCTCCCAGCGAGTGCATCCTCTCTACAACCTCTGCCTTCTTCTGTACTTCCAAGTACATTGGAAGGGTGAAGTGGGTGACAGCATACTGGAGCGAAGGATGAAGCGCCTCCTCTAAACGTCTCGCCCGAGACTCCTCATTCGGAATGAGATCCGGAGAAAAGCGCTAGAGATCCTTGAACTTGATCCCAAACTCTCGTATTAACATAATCCCCTGCTGAAGGGAGAGTAACTCCTGATGCTTCTCTGCCTTGATCATGGAAGAAAGGAATTCCTCTCGGGATTCCTTCTCAAAGTCAGCCCATGGAATCTTTTCCTCTGTCCTCTCTCCGAGGTAGAGTGTCCACCACTGTCGCGCCACACCTGTCAGCTCACTGACTTCTAGGGGAACCCAATACTCCCTTAGAGCATGAATCAAGGTAAAAGAGATCCATAGATCCTCAAGCCACCCCTCCGTCTCCATATTTGAAGTACTACCCTCGTACTTCTTGAGGGTCTTTCGCTGAAAAGAACGGAGAGTCTTCTGCCACTGGCTATCTTCCTCCTCTCGGTCAATCCTCAACTGATCGACTGCCTGAATCTGCTGGGCCTTGGCTGTATGAGCGACCCAGGGACGACGTCCAGGTGCCATAGCTGTACGGTAAACAAAGATCGCCTAATCCCAAGTATTAAGAAAAAACTCACAGTTTTATTTTATCATTTTCATTTCAATTTCTTTCCCAGAACACCCAAATCAAGTAAAACGCAATCATGATGATGCATGTACCTTCCCTAGGGTCTCTACCCTCCAATCAATGTTGTATCAATTGGTCATTCATTAGGCTCAGAGTCCTTGCATCGGATCACGGGGGGCCCTAAAATCCCGTGTCCTAACCGGTCTTCCTTGGCCTCTGTCACGCACCAAGATTAACTAACACTGTTGCCCTACCATCCCATGCAATCCCCACTGTACCTAACTCTAGACTCCATCCTATCTCTCAACCATCACCTCTGATATCATTCTGTCACAACCCCCTCCTGAGCTGGCAATGGTGAATGGGAGATAATGACCACTGAGTCCCGCCTCTAGTAGGCCCCGATGTGGCGACTAGCACCAAGGGTATGAGTTTTCACAAATATGGGAGGCATTACCCTTTTATTATTTTCAAGATTGGGAAATAGGACAAGTCAACCACCAAAAAAGAAAAGAACAAGTGTATAGAAATAAACCCAAACCAAGCCCACATGCATGTTTAAACAATTTTATAACAAGGTTCAAGTACAAGAATGCTCAAAGTACAATACCAAAAGAAACAAGGGTACAACAACAACAACAACTCCAACCGTCTGACTAGTAGGGTCCCGCACGGCCCTGGTAGTCCTCCTGGAAACCTGAAAGTAAATGTAGGGTGAGAATACAAGTATACTCAGTAGGGAAACCTAAAACTCTCATGCACAAGTGGGGAGACATCCTAATGTCCCGTGAGAACAACATAAGAAATCTAGCAAGGAAATCTATCCACCCAATCTCACTAGCCACACTCACCAAAAACAGAATCACAACAGGTAGTAGTATATAAGAAACAAGAGTATTGGGTACCCCACACCATTTCCCAGTAGTTAGCTGCTCTTCCTAACGGCGAACGTCCTGACACTGCCACACTCTCCCCGCCGCACACACCTGGGCCTCACAACCACGTATCCCACCCACACACACTTGGGCCTCACAACCATGTAACCCACCCGCACAAGCCTGGGACTCACAACCATGTATCTCGCCCGCACACACCTGGGCCCCACAACCACGTATCCCGCCTGCACACACCTGAGCCTCATAACCACGTATCTCGGCCGCACACACCTGTGCCTCATCCCGAAGATTCTTGGGAAACGGTAGAACCTGCCCGAAGAGTCTTGGGCTCAATCCACCCTAATCAAAACATACCCGAAGAGTCTAAGGTGTAAGGTTGCCTCAAGACACCATATCCTAGGGGAGAAGGAGAATGAAGGAGCTAGTAACTATGGGAAAACACCCTCTCCCATGAAATGGGACTGTTCGGCACTAAGCGCTCAACATGGGTGGGGTGCATCAAAAAAAAAGATACAAATATATATATATACCAAACACACAACCCAACCTATGGCTTCTAAACATTGAAACTGAGCACGTGTCTCGACATTGCTACTACAAAGCATGCATACACCAAACAACCCCAACCCCATTTAGGTTCTCATGTTTCAGTAGAAATATTTTATTTAGTTCCTTAACTACTGGGAATCTATCCACAACCAACCACATCGATCACTCGTAAAACATATCCCTGCCATCCACAAATCAAGTTAGGAAAACACAAGCAACACAGCCAAGTCCTTCTTATTATCCAAACAACCCCATGACTATTATTTCCATTTTGTTACCATGACCCACCATTCATTAACTCTTAAAATTTTATTTATTATTCACAACCCATTTCCCGTTCACATTCCAACCCATCCCTGCAGCCTCGCTGCCAACCACCATAACTACAACTGCACCGTATATCATTTTCCCTTTAATACCATTTATCAGAGCCCCACTGCCTGTTATATTCATAACAAGCTAGGATTCACCCCTCCCTTTCAGACACCAGTAACCAAGCCAAAACCCACATGTTCATTATTCCATTTTGTTTAACCGGGGTGATCAAACAATGGTTCCAGATTTTAAACAGTCAACTTTACGAAATTAACCAATTTCCACATTACACAAAGTTTCTATCCACAAAACGTTCTATAAATATAGGGAAACATTTAATTGAGCAAGAAAAGGCCCCCAACGAACATGATTTTCAGTAGGCATAAGCCTATTCAATTCACAACATAATATCACATGATATAAATAAAGATAAGCATAACAACTTTACCATCCCCGTTCTTTAACCAGTTATTATCTTTATTTAATGGTTCAACTATTTCTCATGAAAACAAGAGGATAACCACCCCGCATGATGCACAAATTAGAGAGATGAAGGTAAGATCCCTACCTCAACAGGTTCTGATCACAATGCTCCCCCGAATCAACCTTAGAAGATGTCTATCGGTGTCCTTCACTTATGTCGGGTCCCGACAAAACCTCCTCAGGTGGAAGTCGGAAAGGAAAGGCCAAAGGAAAGACAACAAATCCAAGCTCAGAAGTTCCACCTCATCATTACGATCCCGTGGCCGCTGATGGATCATAAATCGGAGCTCGGAAAAAGATGTTTTGGAAGAAAGAGACTTCGAGTCTCTTGGGAGAACTCTACTCAGAGAAAAGGGGAGGAGAGGGGTGAGTTGAAAAGGAGGAGGGGACCCCTCCTTTTATAGGCGATAAAAGAAAAAGTAAACGGCGTGTACTTTATAGTACAAGGTGTGTACTCAGTTACTTTACACGGTCTCCACAAGGCTTCCAACACGGCTCCACGGCTGTTAACTGGTCAACACACAGTTTGAGGGTAACACATACGCGGGGAAGGACTACACAGCGTGTAGTTTAGACACATGGCGTGTACTCATTTATTTCACATGGCTCTAACATGGCACACGGCCATTGACTGGTCAACACATGGTAACACGTACGTGGAGAGAGACTACACGGCGTGTAGTAATGGACACACGAAGTGTACCCATTTATTTCACACGGCAAGGACACTTCTTTCAACACGGGGTATACCCGGCAAGGGGGTACACGGCGTGTACTCAAACTACACGGCGTGTAGTTTCAAAATTCTGGAAAGTGTGGGAAAAGTCCATTTTACCCTCCAGAACATTTCGTGACCTTCCTTTTGACAAAGTAATGGGCCGGAGAGGTCCAAGCCATTACATCATTTCATTTCCTATTAAAGTATTAGTCATTTTTATCCATCTTTCTTTATTAATTCATTAATAATTTTTTAATTTTTTTAAAATTCAAAGTGTGTCTTTCCCTCAATCATAAAAGAACACCCCTAACATATCTTCTCCAAAACTAAAGATGATCTTATCTGAGAAAAAACCTATTCAAATAATTTTGTATCATACCTCCCCATTCCCTACATATTTTTTAATTACCATCCTTTCAAGTTGTAAGGAGTAAACAAAAGAAGGTTTCTCAATGAAGATGTATAACTCTTAACTGATTAGTTTAAATTTTATTTCTTGATAAACAATATATAAACCCATTAGTTCCATAATAAAATGGTTAATACTGTATAATAAATATATTTAGATATTATTATGATGATAACATAACCATTTTCTGCCCCTTTTCCATAAAATGGTGATTAAAAGTATCAATCATGTATACGTGTGGACTACCACCTCCATGTAACGATATGATTCATTTATATCACTATAATTCATGGTCATTTATGATAATAGATTTAATATATATATATATATATTATTAATAAACAATTTTTATTTTTAAATATAATATATCAACTATATTTATACCATTCAAATTAATAAAAACATAATTATTTCATGTAAGTACGTACGGACTACCGTTTCCACGTAGCAATGTACTTCATTTTTCAAAAACTAACTTTCATAAATGTTCATAGGAATAGATTATGTGAAATTATTTTATGATGATAAAATGATAACTATTATATATAGATAATATTTTTCTTTTTGTTATTTATTTTACAACCAATTAAAAATAAAAACAACCCTCGTGTGTACATGCAAACTACCACCTCGTGAGTCAATGAATTTTGTTTTTTATGACCAATTTTCAGGAATAAATATATGATTTTGTTTTATTTTTAAAAATTATAATTTTTTCATTATTATTATTATAGTTATTATGAAACAATTAACCCTTTGACCATGGACAACCAAAAAATTTCATTTTTTAATTATGAATTGAATATCCCCAAAACACTTAACGTTAACTTAACCAATTATGTAATTATATATGAAATTAAAATAAATGAATTAATTGGTTTAATGATAAATTTATAAATATTTAAATGGTTGATAAAAAAGTAAAAAAATTAATATATGTTTATTACAAATGAGTTAAATTACAGAAATATCAAGTATATACTCTAGGAAAGGAGTTTCATAAGTCATATTCTTTTCAGTGGGTTATATTTATTCTTCATTGTAAATTTTATGCCAAGATTATGTGTGTAATGATACTTGATTATTTTATTTCATACTTCCACTTGTTTTATTTGGATTTAAATTTTCTACTCAAAATCGATTCAATTATTTTTTATCTCTTTGACTTTATGATATTGGAATGCCTTCCTTATCTCACATTTATTTTCAAGAGACATATACCATATTCACCACTATTTACTTCATGTGGTATATATACTACCCCTTTAATATGAAATATAATTAATACATTTAAATTAATGGAATTTAAATTTTCATATAAATTTATTTCTTTCATTTGGGTTATGATTCAAAAGTTACCTGAGTGATAAAAGATTATTTTACAATCGCATCTATATTAGGGAATGTTTATGTTTATAATTTTTTTGGGATGTTTTTGATATTTATATCTCAAAAAAAAATCTATCATCTTTTCCTATTTTTATTTATTTAAATTAAAAGTTTTCATTTCATTTTACATTTCCTAGGTACTCAAAAGTAGGAAATATTTTTTTACCGATAACCGGTTTTTTTCTATTTAGTCAGAAATCATTTTTTTCATGTCCATGTATTATTTAAAACATTTTCAAGAAAGTTTTTAATATTATGAAATGATTAATTAAATTCCTTTTTACCCATGATTTCCTTTTTCTAAATAATTTTAAAAGGAATATTCTTGTCTTTTTCCAAATGAGGTACCTTTTACCCAAGGTACGAACAAAATATTTGTTTTAATATATAGTGCATAAACAAAATTTCCCACCTTCATAACTATTATTTGATTTGAATATTAACTTTAAATTTTCAATGGTTATTTTCAAATAAAAAACCTTTGTTAATATTTTTTTTCATTTTTTTTAATATATCAAAATAACAAGTCTATTTTCCCTTTTTTCAAAGAAATTTTTTTAATGTTCTTTTAAGAAATATTTTTCATCATTAAAAACCTACTTCAAATATTATTACACATAACTAGAAATGCGATATTATGATTTTATCAACCTCATTTCATTGAATGGTTTAGTATTTTTATGAAAGTCGTTTCTTTTCCATTGATAAATCAAATTTTAATGCAATAAAATATGTTTTTAAAAGTTTCATGATAAAAATAAAAGATTTTAGTTATATTGTTTACTTAATTTTTAAATACTTTTCATTGTTTTCATTATAGCTTTCATGGACCCTATACATTGGATTTTTTTCTAGTATCACTTCCACAGTATTTCAAAATGATGGTTAGAGACAACATAATAGTGGTGACACTCATTCAGTTTTATATCATTAAGTGGAACTAGAAAAATTTTATCATCTAATAGTTTTCATGCATACGGTATACCCCGATTTCACAATAGTTTGTAGATTCATTACATAGTATTATGCTTATTGGTAGGCGATAGACTAATTTATCACACTATAATTCTTATTAAATTCAGTGTTGGGAAAAGAGTGCCCCATATATTTTAATGTTCCAAACCTTCCTTGACCTTACTTTTTATTTTCTCAAGTCTTGGTGGAGTTGAGAGAAATTTTGGAGGTGTTTTGGAGGCTTTGAGAGTTGGTTTTTCATTTTAAGGGTCACTATATCCTTTTCATGGGTGTGGTGAAAGTCATGTGTTATCCAAGGTCTTGGAAAATCCATTTTGGGATCTCCACGTGGTTCATGATGCCCTATAAAAACCACATGGGTTTTCAACCCATTTTTGAGGTCATGTGGGTCATGGGTTAGTTCTGTCTAAAAAGATATAAAGGGAAAATTTCCACTGAGTGTATAGCACTGGGTGTGCTTACATTTGGTATCTCCTATCTAAAACATATAGTCTTTAAATAGATTTTAATTCATTTTGGTTGTTTTAGTGATGTTAAAACACTCTATGTGTGGGAAATATTCCCTAGAAAATGTATTTTCAGGCTATATTTTTCAACAGAACCATGACCCTGGAAAGACCGTGGTGAAATTCATAGGTCAGCCAAGCTTTAATTAAAATAGATGAAACAACCACCTTCTTCCTTGGATCTTGACTGATTTAAAGGGGGAATACCTATGATTTTATTTAGATTTTATTATAATTTCTAATTCATTATATACCACCAATTAATTGATTATTTCCATATTATTTGGGAGTTCCATAAAATTTCTAATGCTCTAATGAACCTATAAATTGGTTGGGTACAATCTTGAATCGAGACTCTGTTTTTGATTTTTTGTTGTTTAGTGTTTTTTTACATTAATTTAGATCCTTTTTTTCATTTCCTTATAGATTAAAACCCCTAGTTCATGGAAATTTGATTGGTTTGGGTTGAAGATACCCTCCCCCCTTTTCCCCTCACCTGCCATTCTTCTTTTTCACAGGGTGTTCTTATTTATCATTTCTCTTGAATCTGGGGATGAACTATAATCTTGGTTATTGGTAATTTTTTAATGCTGGGTTCCAGCTATTCTCCATTTGGTTTGGTGGTGTTTCATACGGTCATGATTGATCCTCAAACAATAATTATTTTTCACATAACATTGCCCTTAAAAATTACGGTAGGTTTTTTTATTTTTATATACTTTTAATTGAAAAAATAAAGTTATTATATTTTATATCTTTTGGTGATGATGGAATTAACTTTAAATAATATTATACTGGATTAAAAAATGAACCTTTGTTCTGGGTGTAGTGATCACCTGTGTTTTTACTCTATTAACAATTTTCCTCTTATTTTACAAGATAGTTAGTTATCTAGGATTATGTTTGTATTATAATGTTTCTTGAAATATGAATTATAATGTTCAATATGATGAAACATGTTAAATATTTTAAAGCTGGAAATTCTTATTGGATAAATAATAAAGAATAATTTTTAACATGAAGCATTATTTTCATATAATGTTATAGAAATCAAATGAATCTTGATGCATGTTTAAATGGAATAATTCCTCCTTAATGTTTTATGAAAATTTAATTCATGACTGAATGCATGTTAAAGTAATGAATATTTGTTTATAAATTCTAATTTAGGTTTACTAGGGTTGAAGAATATTATAAATGAATCAATTAATATAAAATGACCATAAACTGGTTGTTTGATAAAGATTAAAAGTTAGTACATAGTGATCTTATTTTCTTGTGACAGTTGGATGCCATGGTTTTTCGGTCTAAAATGAAATTTTATTTAATTTTTTTTCATTATTTGTTTATGGGATTTCCATATATGTGATCCATGAAATACGATATAATTAAGCCTGGGATGGCTAATAGTTGATGATATATATATAGGGATGACTGAGTTTTTGGAAGTTGTTCACTCCTATAATGTATTGTTGCATGGTGATATGGGTGGTGGTGTCAAGGATAGAAATATGACTTTTGAAGGAGGTTAAATTTGGGATTTCCCATTGTTTTCATTCTAGAATCTGTCATTCTTACATGTTTAATAAATATTCTTTATGGTCATATGGCTTAGCTTACTTTTTTATTCATTTTCCATACAACTTCAATTAGGTAAATTTTCATGGTTTATGAATATATTTTATTTTGGATTTGGATTAGTACTAGAGTAATTAGAATTATGGAATTCCCATGAATAATAAATGTTTTAACTCATAGGTATCACAACATATTAGATGGAAAATGTTGATAAATCTTGATAAATTGTGGAATAAGATGAATTATTCTTTGAGGGCATTGAAATCAGTTGATGGTCATGTAAATATTAATGTTAAAGTAATTTTTAATAGTAAAAAATAGAAAATAATTAATTCAATGTGAAATGTTTAATCATGTGATATACTAGCCTAGGTGTTTTTGGGATGGATTACATTTGAAGAGAGATAACTCAGGACGTTTGATGTTAGGACAGAGTAGAAAACTAGGTGGAGTGGTAGTAGGTACCACTTTGTTATATATTGGATATTATATTATTAATTTTATACGATACTTGTTCAGAGAGTTTTGTTGAGGCTAGAAATTTAGCATACCTAATTTATTGAAGTGTTAGTTACACTTTTTTATTCACTGGACATTAGTATGATTTCTTTATCTTTTTCATGAGAGACTCAAGGGAGGATCCTATTGAGTGTACCATTTATAACCATCATTGGTGATCAAGCAAGGCATTACAAGCTCATGGAGTTGTTCAAGAGATATTTAGGATTTGAATTCATTGTCGAATGTTTTTATTTTGTTACTTATAGTTTCCTTTTTATATTAGTTCATTTTATATGACATTAAATTAATGTTTTAGGATCTCACATTACTTTTTTTATAATAATGTTTTGTTGTGTTTTTTCATCTTAACTCTAATTTCCCAAATCATAGATTGTAATGCCACCCATTTGTGAGTATGATATACCCTCATTAATTATTTCAAAAATATGTCCTATTAGAGGTGGGATTTAGGCATCATTATTAGCCTTCATTCATTACTGGCCTAAGAGGGGTACCTTTGGAGGGTGGGGGTCATGAAAAAGTGGTATCACATGTTTATATTGAGGAGTATAATGGAATTTAGAGGTAGGAAATAGTTAATACTACATGTGTTGGTAAAGAAATAGTGTTAGCTAAACACAGTAAGTGAGGTAAATGGGGAGACCAGTTAGGATTTTGGTTTTCAGAGCCCCCTATAATCTGATTCATAGATCCTTAATATTACTAAGTCTAACAAGTGAAGTGATAATATTTTTGGGATATAAAACTATGAAATGATCATGAATCATTATTCTTTGTTACTGTGATTAAAATTAGTAGAACATATGATAAGGGTGAACCCTAATTAGTCAATTAATCTTAGATACTCCATATTCTAGGTTTAGTATTCTCTAACTTTTTTTTAATTTTTAGGTATTTCACCAGGTATAAATCCTCATCAGGTTCACAATAAGGATGCACAATAGGATGTGTCTCCAAATCATTGTATGGTTAAGGTCAAAAATGAATAAACTTGTAGGAGGAAACTCTAAGAGATTTAGTTCCAGTGTATGTAGATTTAGGAGGGCTCCATTTCAGAATCAATAAAAGGGTAATGGTTGTAAAAGGTAAATATAGCCTTTAGTTAATCAGTTCTTGGAAGGGGAACTGGGTTTCATTGGAGGGGATAATGTTATTTGGTGTATCCATCTATAGTTATTCTTGAACGATGAGTATCATAAGTAGTCAAATTACCTATGGAAGAAGTTTTGAGACCAGTTCAAAAATTATTTTCATTCTTATACCATTAATTTGGAAAGAATCTAGGAGTTTATTACCCTTTTACAAGGGATTTATAGTGTGTGGGAGTTTGTGATCGAATTTAGGAATCTATTCTTATATTATTTTGAACTATTTATAAATGAGGAGGACAAGGAAAGGAATCATGATATGTCTTTTCATAGAAACATCCAGTTTTAGATTACTATATTTATGCTACTAATATATTTGAGGTACTAGAGAGAGTAGTGGTTGGGGAGAGGAAGTTATCTAGAAACATATCATCAAAAGTGTGGTGTTATTGGGATTATTTATATAGTATATATGTGATATTGGGTTCCTAGTTTCTTATAAAAAAGATTTTTTAGATAGAATAGGGTAGGTATAGCCCTATTGATCTCATTTATTAAGGGTGGAATCTCTCAAACCCCTACTAAGGGATCATACACTTTTTTTCTTATCAATAACATGTTCATCTGGGATGAGAGTAACCGAAATTTTTGAGTACGAACCATGGGGAATGGATTAATATTTATTACCTTCAATTTTTTAAATTTCATCCAAGTCCTCAATATTAGGGTGATCTGAAACTTAATCTTAGTAGGGGAGATAAGGCCGGTAGAGGATTTCTCAGTGATGCACCTTATCCATAGAGAGTTGAGCATGGTCATGTAGGTGGATTTCATCATGGTTAAAATTTAATGGAGTTGGTTGTGGATAAATTCATTCTTTGGATCTTCCATAACCTAATAATTTAGATATTTTTTTAATTACCATTTTCTTATTTTCTACTTGGGATCATGATTTTTTGATTCAGGAGTAATGGACTTCATCATATCACAAGCCCCAGTTTTTTCTTTTGGACTTGAGATAGAGAGGCTTACTGTTCCCTTAGCATTGAAATTATCATTTTGAGTTTGATATTATATACATGAAGTTTTTAGATATTGTGAGGTAGTTTTTGGTCCACACGACTCTTATGTAGACTTCATATATTTTCAAATACATCCATACAATTTCATCCTCATGATAGATTGGTTATATTTGGTTCATGTTATAATAGATTTATTAATGATCTAGAGTGCATTATATAATTTTGATACATATTTTTTTCATAATTATTGGTTAGTGATATCATCATATGGGTAAAAGGTATGTTCTATTCTTTTCTTCATTAGTGACCTAGATGAGGATGATTTCATTCAAGGATTAGCTAATAGTTTTTTCTGGGATGTGGAAGAGTACCCTAATGGATTTGTTGAGGAGATTATAAGGTTAAATCCTTGATGGGAGATCCAATTTAATATATTGAAAAAGTATGAAACTTCTATAAACCATATGTCTCCATATAATATGGAACCTTCAATGTTTTTGGGATCTGCTGATTCATATCGATGATCTTTTATAGTGAGTTTTTTTCAACCAAGTTTTTCAACTTGGGTGGATCTTGTATTATTCGTATATATCTTCTATGGTTTTCTACATCTCTATATCAATTAATTACACTTGAATCTGGTTATAGTAAAGAACTATTATCCTCTTCCATGTATTGATGACTAATTTAATTAGATAAAAGGATCTTGTTGATTCTTAATGACAGATCTATGATCGGGATATAACTATATACAGGTAAAGGATGTGGATACAATGAGGACTACTTTATAATTTTATTATAGGTATTATTAGTTTTTTTGATGCCTATTGGTGTGAAGAACAGACCAAAGGTGTTCATTGGATTGAGGAATGTTATTTTTAAAAGTTTCCTGGATCGGTTCATGGGGGTTTTCGTTCATGAAATCCTTGGGTACACAAATTCAGAGGAAGACAATGTAGAGTATTTTTCGTTATTTTTGGAATTAATTCATCACCAATAGCTCTTAAATATGTTTTCAAAGTGTTATTTTCTATACCATGAAGTTATTTTTTCATGGAATGTATTTTCCTATCTTGTATTAGGCCTGGATCCTTCAAATATCGAGGTTTCCATTTCTTAAGAAACCCCCAAGAGGATTATAGAGGTGTGGAGTTTCCATAGTATTGTAGGCAACTATAATAGGATATTACCCTAATTATCTTGGGTTAGAAGTCTTATAAAAATCTTGAATATAAAGTATCAGGAGTTATTTTTCACCAAACAGTGTTAGGTTGCTTTTAAGTACCTAAGGGATTAGTTTGTCAGTGCCACAGTTCAACATTTTCCAAAATATGGAGTTATATTTGAGGTTCTAAATGGTTATTTGTGTCATAGATTTTCCATTTTATTGATTAATTATAAATTATTTGTTTATTTTTTTCCTATTATTTACATACCCATGAAATTATATTTGCCACCCATGATATTATGTTGGAAACGTTCATGATTTCCCTGAAGTTGTGGTGTCACTACTTCATCGGTAAATGTTTTTTGGTTTTCATCGATCATAATAGTTTGGGTGTTTATTCTCCAGTGTGACCTAATATTGAGATATCATTGTTGGATGGAATTATTATTGGACTATGAATTTGATATTTATTATATACTATGGAAGGGAAATTTAATAGCTGGTGTGCTAAGAATAAAGTCATATAATGATGACTTATGTGAATCTAGTGTTTTTTGTAGAGTGATTGAATAAATATCGATGTTGTATCATTATATAAGAGAGGTTAGTGGTAGAGGATTAATTTTTCATAAGATAGTGTAGTCATACTTAGTGAAATGGGTGGAGGAGCCCTTAGGGGATTTTAAAGTGGAGGTTTGGAGAGACCAAGTTGTCAATGGTGATGAACATGGTGTATGGTCTGAGGTGGATCAAAACTAAGATTTGTTTTAGGGTAGGATTTTAATTCCATTACTGATGTGTGAGTTGGTTCTATATGAGTTACATAGATCAACATTCGTAGTAAATCATGGCATTCCAATGATGTACCATGCTCTGATAGGTTAGTTTTGGTTCCCTAGGTTAATGTGATCTATTACCAAGATTTTGTCTTAATGTTTTTACAACGAGAAGTTCAAGGATGAACATCATGTTCCCAGTGGTTTTAGGATTATACATTTATGTAAATGGGTTTAAGTGGGGGATAAATGAAGAATATAAAATCGAACATCAAATTTACTTAACCTCCTTGTTAAGGTAATTTGAAAAAAGATTTAATCTGATTGAAAAGAAATTGATCAGACTAACTTTTGTACCAATACATTAAAACTAGTGTTTAGTAAAAGTTATAACATATAAAATAAAAATTCCTTAATCCATGCACATTAAATAATATAACAACTTATAGTTTATAAGAATAATAAGTAAAACAAGTTTTATAAAGGATATAGGAAAAAAACTGAAACCTTCCTAATAAAGTTACCACACATTAAACATCAGTGTAAAGTAAGTTTTAATAAAAATAAATATATCCATAATATTAACATTTCTATAAAGATGTACCTTCCTAGCCTAGACATTCCTCAATTTCTAAGATCAGAAAATGTCCCTATCTACCAAGTCTTGGGAACCATTGACCAACAAGATTAGATGATCCTCTATCTCTTAGAAAAGAAAAGAAAAATTGATCAAAAAGATAAAAAATAGAGTTATTACAATTATATAATTTCTTAAGGAATTTATAATATGTCCTCACATGGATTCCATAAGTAAAAAACCTCTAAATATTTCAAGAAAGTGTTTTCTAGGTAAATAAATGTTACAAACTCTTCAAAAAAAATTAGATGGTCAATGATAAGAAATCACCTTATTTGATTTTTTATTCTATTTATATGAATTTATCCACCTGTAATTGTAATACACAGATATTTTAAAATTATTACACTATGATTGATAGCATACCAAAAACACAACACTAAGCATAATTGGACTGTGAAATATATTTACATAAATATAACCACTATAATCAAGTCTTTAAATTAGAGGGGTATGAATATGATTAAATAATTTTCGATATATATATATATATAGTTTTTAATCAATGAAAATTTATTGATTTATTATTAGGAAATAAACTCACAATTTTTAGTAAATCCCTTTTATTCTTAAAATATTTGTTTTAATCTAAATTGAATTTTATTGATTTTCATGACTGAATAATATAAATAATTTCTGGAACATTTGTAAATATTATTTGATAAAATAAGTTTAATTTTTTGAAGTAATCATATTAAAATTTTCATTTTGTGAAATTTTTAGATTTTTTTGAAAAGTTATATTTTTCAATGAATAGTGAACATTCATATTTTTATTGAAAACTATATTTTATTTTGTAGAATTTTTGAAATAAAAATTAATTTTGTATTAGTTTTAAAATTTAATTAGTTACATATCATTTAAAATAATCCAATTTTGGTTTTTGAAATGAATTTTATACTTGAATTTAATATCAAAATATTTTATATTTAAAATTAGAGTTTTTCTGAAATCTTGTTTTCATCTCAATAAGTCAGTTTTATTTTAAATTAAATTATTCCACTTATATTTTTTTAATTTTAAAAAATGGATTTCATATTTTTAATTAATGGGTCAAAATTTATAAAATATATCTCTTTTATTTGTTGACATTATGAGTAATTACATTAGTAATTTTTATTACCACAGTAAGGGAAAATCCGGCAATTAAGAGTTTAAAATAATATGATAAGGACTAAAAATGACTCTAAAACTTGAATTAATTTTATATATTGAGTCCATTTCACCCATAATCAACCAATATTAGGTTATATGACCTTTTTACCATTTGGATGTGATTATAACCTTTATTATATTTCATATAAAGAAAAATGAAAAATGTCACACTCTTATTCTTAACAATTATAATTTTATTAATATGGGTATAAAAATAGGATATGTTTAGTTATATATATTTTCTGATATATAAATGATTTATCTTAAACATGGAAATTTATTTTTAAATTTTGTTGAATAAATAATTACATTACATGATTAAATAATGTTTATGTAGTAATTATTCTAAATTAATTTGATTCTTGATGTTATAAAAGTCATAGTAAATGAATAGTTCTCAAATTGATATTATTGACATTTTATAAAAATAATATTTTATTAAGTGATATAAAATTCCTAGAAATCCAATAATAATCCAAGTGATTATTATATGTCTTTAAATGTCAACTATATTCCATTTATATTCCGTTATTCTATTTATATTAACTGTCCCGGCCCTCGAAGAGTATAAAATCGTGTTGTTAAAGTAAGCGTGAAAAGGGTTAATGGGGGGGGGGGGTTAAAAGTAAAAACAAGGGTAAAAAATAGTAAAAACATGTCCAAATTTAATTATATGATATTATTTCAACTCACAACCATCTTATATTAAAAATTATTCAATTTATATCTATTTGGACATCAAAATTAATTTATATTAATTTAATATTTTAATAAATTCCTAGAGTGCCCCATCCCTGTCTTATAAAAGGGAACATATTATTTTCATTTATTCAGAATTAAAAATCCATTTTTCCAATATTTACCGAAATACCTTCCTGAAATCCCTAAAAAATCTTAGAGGTATTAGTTTGGGAATGATACCAACCATTAGTGGTTTAATGTGTAATGAAAAGTTGATTTTTCAAAGAAATGGTATATTTCTTAACCAAGTGTTTTTCTTTTGTTTCATCTTAAACATCCTTAAAAATTCCTTAAACACAATGATATAATAAAATATTTATTTATAATATACTTATATGGTATTCAGTTGACCACAAAACCTATATCTATCACATCTTTCATCAAATGGGAAATAAAACAGTTGATCGTGTGTACGACGAACTACCGCCTCAGAATCTGATATCATCTGTTTTCCATCACCACCTCTAACAAATGATTTTAATTATGGAATTAATTTTATGCATTATACTAAAAAAATATTTATCTTTTTTAAATGATAAAATGTATTTTACTTTGTTACCATTCCATTCACTGAAAAAACGATAACATCGTTCATGCGTACGTGTGGATTATCACATCCGCACAACGATGTGATTTGTTTTTCATCACCAAATCACCGAGATTATATATATGAAATCACATATTCATTTCACATTTTATATTACTCTCATCACATATTTTTTACTAAAATGATTAATTTCCAACATCTGATCTTGTTTTAATCACAAACACATATCAAGATCTTAGTTCCAATTCAATTAATTACACCTCAGTTAAATATTTTTATTATATAATTAAAAATAATTATCCAAATAATGTGATTCATATTTTTTAAATTTCTTAATACAAATTAAAACAAACCATTCAACTCGATATTTGAAAAAATATGGCCATTTTAAGGGCCATATGGACTACACAAGAAGACCCAATGAATATTCCATTAAAATTAAACTAGCTGTGATGTTATATTTTTTTTCCTAAATCAATAAGTAAAAAAAATATTAAATATCCACCAAAATTCTAGTGACATTACATTACTTATTGGATAAAAATTTCACAGAACCACTCAACCAACAAGTGGCCCTATTGATGAATGAATGTTCGACCCACAATTCTGTCTTTGATGTGATAACAGTCCATAATTAGTGACTTTCCTCCCAACCCAATCACCCAAGAGAGATGATATTTTTGGGTGGAAATTAAGGTGTTGTGAAACTGATATTATATAATATATATTTTGGATTTGAAGTCATTCCCTGGGTCTAAAACCCATACAGATTGTGAACTTTGAATAATTAAAAATAACACATGATAGAAACACATGGTTTAGTAAAACAACTATATATTTTGATAAAATTGTCCAACGTCTACCATATTTTGAGGGCAGAACTTAAACATCCAAATATAAAACTTTTAATAAGAGTATTTTTCTATATTTAGTTTTCTAAATGGTCAAATTTTCAAACCCACATGAAGGGTTGTTTTTGAAAGCAAACAGTCCACCGCCTTGGGCTATAAATATTTATCCCTATTTTTCTTGCAAGCGGTAAAAATATAACCAATTTTTAGGATACATTGGAATGAATAAATCATTTTAAAATTCCTGGGATAATCTTCTAAACTCAATTTTCTACTTTAGAGTCCATTCTTTCATGCTTTCATTTCATGTACTTCTAGTGTTTTAAAATGAAATTAGGTAAGTGTAATTGTAATTTAAATTGATGTTTAATGAATATGTAATTATCATCATCTCTTATTCTCATAAACCTTATGTATTTTAATATAAATGGTCTTAATATATTATAAAAAAATCCAAAAAACCTTTCCAATTTTTCTTTCTGATTCAGTCAAAAGCATGTATCTACCACCTTTTATTTTTGTGTGTCTGTTGGAATATTATTTTTCTTTATCATTCCTTTATTTTAATTACAAAATCATCATAATCATCCCAACTTGATTATGAACAATCTCAATGGATGATTAATTCATCCATTATGTTGAGTCGTAATTTGGGAATGTTAGGTGATTAAGATATTTCACTTGATTGATGTCCTTTAAATTAACGTAGTGCATGTGAAACCAGATACATCATGTATTTTTAAAACTTTTTTTTTGACATGTGGATTTCATTTATTATTGGAACCAAAAATTTTAAAGGGTTCATAAAAGATTTAACCTTCTATAAATGATAATTTATAAATATTATAACACTTATTAAGGCTTGAATTAAAGCCAAAACTAGGAATTTCAATCAAAATAATCTTATGATGTGGATGTTAATTTAATGAAATGTTTTTCAAATATCAATATTATTATAATATTTCCTCCTAAATAATAAACTCACTATAATATTTATCTAATTATTAAATAAAACTTCATCGATCAATAAATTTTATTTACATCTGCAAAAAATCCCCCCATTCAAAATAGAAAACTAAAACAATAGACTCTAAAAGTAGTACCATCACTGAGGATTTGATACGAGTGATGCTATACATATTATATAAGAGCATTAAAAGTTTTAATGGTAGAAAGGTTAAAATCTATTATGCTTCAAATTTCACCATTTTTGGGTATGGTGTGATAAGTATTCAGTAATTTTTTTTATAAAAAAATAAAAAATCATAAACCAAAATAATTGAAAAAAATACAAATAAAACCATCGTTTATAATAATTTCAGTATTTTTCTGAATACCCTACAACCTCCCAAACAATACCTTGGATTTATTTTGACCCTGAAATCAATAAAAATCTTCACCGTCTTAGTATGAAGATTAGGGATAATAAAAAAACACGAGACACACTCATTTACCATCCAATTGTTCAAGATATGGTCAATCATAGGGAAAAAACCCTTAAAGAAATCTGTACCTCTGATATGAATTTTGAATTCCTTATTACTAAATATTAAAACATTGATGTTGATTTAAAAAAAAATAGGTTTGATTTTTCTTTTTCCTTATTTATATGGACTAGATGGAGAGGATGCTCATCTTTAACTCAAAGAGTTATAATTGGTGTTCTCAACCATGAAGCACCAATGGTTATATGAAGAACAAATCAAACATTGAGAATTCCCTTTCACTATAGCTTAATTTTTCGTTTCATGGATCTACTACCTCTCTTCTGGTTCCATAAGAACTTGGAATATCATGAAGCATCTATTTTTATAAAAATTATTCCCCACTCCTCAAACATTTTCTATCAAAAATGAAATTAGTAGTAACTATCAATTACCCAATTAATCACTCTATGAATACTGGGATAAGTTTAATAATATTGTAAAAATATTCCCACACAACCAACACCTGAAAAAAATATTGTTACATTACATCTATGAGTGGTTATTGTCTATGAAGAGACCCCAAATTGATTCCTCAAGTGGTGGGGATCTTGTTGAAAAAATGCCTACCACTGCACAAGATCTCATAATAAACATGTCTAAAAACAAGAAACAATTGTATACTCGAGCACATTCTAAAGTAAAAAAATTCTATGATAATAATTCCATGAATCCCAACAAGATGAACAATTTGATAATTGAGACTAATAGTCTTGTGTGAAAACTTGATATGGATAGAAAAGACCCAATCTCATCTTCTCCACAATCTATGTTCCCAATACCTATTAAAATATATAGAATCTATAGCTCACTAGATCACCCAACTCACAAATTTCCATAACTATATGAAGATCCCTCATATTATTTTGGTCCAATGGATATCAACGAAGTATATGATTAGCAAAAGAACAACCCTCAACAAGAAAATCCATACGTTATAAACTCTAACCAACCCCACTCTATTCCCTTCACTTCAACCTATAATCCAAAACGGAGGTATGGTAATCCCATCTATCATCCCCCTCAATTACCTTCTCAAAAACCAAAAAAAAATCCAATATGGTCATAATGGGTGTAACTTCTAATGAACTAATTCTTTTGTTCCTCATCCTCAATGGATAAATCATCCACTTACCTCTTCTAGATTCCACTATCCTAGTTAGCCTTCCTAATTCCCAACCCAATCCAATTGATTTCAAATGAAAACATATCAAGTAAATAATAATATGGTAAATTCATATTCTTCATAGAAACCATGGTAAAGTACTAAGGAAGTTATTTCTAACTTCACTCATTCTATCCTTAAAAAAATTGGAAACCAAATTGGTCAAATTTCATTCCACCTAATATAGAAACAAAAAAATATAATTCATCCAAACTCCTAGATTAACCATTTCCCAACCCTAAGGGTAATGTAAGTGTGATTAAAATTATATATGGAAATAAACTTATATTCCTCATGATGAATACACAAAATCCCCTTTAAATATTAAACTGGAAAAAGAAAAGAAAAAAATCTTGAAAAATAACCTGAAGCCACTCCCTCAACACCTTATACTCCCCGAATAAACCCAATTCCATTTACTCAAGCCACATCTAAGACTAAGAAGACCTTTGATCCTGATTCTAAAATGAATAAAATATTAAGATTTTTTGAAGTAAATATTCCCCTCTTAGATTCTGTAAAACAAATCCATAGGTATCCAAGTTTCTTAAGGAATTTTGAACCCATAAGAGAAGTTTCAACCCAACAATCCATTCCCAGGAAGTGAAACTATCTAGGGACCTTATGATTCTATTAAAAATAGGGAGTAAGAACATTGATGATGCAATCATTGACCAAATAGAATCTATAAATTTTGTTCCCAAATCCTTGTTCTCTTTCCTTATTCTAGGTCCCTTTCACCCAATGAGTGTTTTCATCCAGTTATCTAATCAAATAACTACCTTTCCAGAGGGAATAATTGAGGATTACCTTATTTCAGTCATTGATAATATCTTCCCAAATGAATTATATCTCTTTGACATGAATATTGATAAATCTTCTTCTAGATCTCCTCTTATTCTAGGAATAACATTCCTCTTGAAATATAGAGATAAAATCGATGTCTTAGAGGGAATGTTATCCAAGGAATTTGTGACCAACTGGTCATGTTCAATATTTTTCCATCCATGTGATACCCATCATAGGTTTAACCTTAATTATATTTACATTATCATAAGTACACTTTTGGTAGTGGATTGAACCTTTCTCCATCATGTTTTTCCTTTTCTAATGAGAACGTAGTACGTGAGATTTTCACCATGATTAACCAAGTCATAAATGGATAAGTTGATGTTGAAATTTTGTTTATAGACTCCATGAATATAAATAATCTTTAAAACTCTTTAGAATCACATATAACCTCTAATATCTACTATGAAACCTTGGAAAATAATAAGTAAAATGAATCAAATCCATCAAGATGTGCTTACTCTATTCCTATATTGTCTGGACCAAAAATGAAGGATGAAATTGATTTGGAACATCTTCATTCACACATGAAGTATGTATTACTTTTCCACGATCACTTATTTACTATCATTTTCATGGATTTACTTACTAAAAACAAGGATTTAAACGTGTTCATATGTTAAAGGAAAACAAAATGGCCTTTTTATGCCAGATGGTATACAAAGCATTTACTTAACCCTTTTCATGCATCTTTTACACTTAAAAGAATCATCCAAAACAATGAGACAACCTCAAAGATGATTAATACACTCTTAACTAAGGTCATTAGGGAAGGTATCATCAAGATTATTTAAGAAATAAATATCAAAAAAATTTATGAAACTGACTAGGTTAGTTGGATTCAATTGGTACATAAAACAGTTGTGATAACTATTATCACAAATGAAAATGGAGAGGTGGTCATAAATTGAATGAAAAGAAAATGGTTTGTGTTAATTTATTATTGAATGTTGAATGCTGAAACCTAAAAGGATCACTAACCACTTACTTTACTTGATCAAATTCTAGGATTATTATCTGAAAATTCACGTTATTGATTTTTTGATGGATACACAAAGTAATTCAAAATCCAAATTTCACCTCAGGAATAAGAAAATAGTATATTCACTTTCCCCATTGAAACATAAAAATATTGAAGAATGACCTTTGGACTTTAGAATTATCTTACAATATTCATTGAAATAAAATTTGTTTCTTAAATATTTCATAATAATCGGGCCCCCATATTTGTACTTACTATTCAAATTGATGTTTGATTCTTTTAATATGGCCATTGGGGATGTACTTGGTCAAAAAAGAGAAACAATTCCTCATGTCATCTATTATTCCTAAAAAATATTAGATAAAAATCAATCTAATTACACTATCATTGAAAATGAACTTATAGCTGTTGTTTTCACATTGGATAAATTCTAGTCATATCTCTTTGGTTCCAAAATCATCATCTTTATAGTCCATTAAAATTTAAACATCTTACTCATGAAAATTTATTCCAAAAAAATCCTAATAAGATGGATCCTAATGCTCTAGGATTTTGGCCTTGAGGTAAAATATAGATCTAGAAAAGAAAACCTTATGGATGATCACCTAAGTATAATTTATAATTCTTCTCATTCTGAAATCATTAAAAACGAATTTCCCACTAAACACCTCTCATATCACACTTAAATGTTACCATGGTATTCCCAAAGTTAAAATTAATTGGTCGGTGGTGATTTTCTAGAAAATTTATTAAATAAACAAAGAGAGAAGTTGTAGGTGATTAAAAATACTATTTGTGGGAATGTAATAAAACTTAAAAAACTGGGGATGACATGGTGATTAAGATATGTTTTGATGAAGATGAAAATTCCTCCATCTTAAAATTTCGCCACCAAATGCCCATAGGTGGTCACTTGGACAATAAAGGACCTAAAGAAAGGTCTTTGACCCTTTATTCTTCTAGAATTCACTATTATTTGAATCAAATGAGTTCTATCAATCATGTCTCATCTAAAAAATGTTTGGAAAACATTGAAAAAGAATTTAAATGACCCAAAATCCCATAATCTTACCTAAAATCATAGATTCTTACGGAATATATTTCATGGGACTCTTTCTCCTTCTATTAGAATCTTCTATATTATACCTGTAGCTGGCTATGTTTCTTTTTAAATTGTTTCTAAACCCACTAGAAATAATGATTGACATATTTTTAGTGAGTTCATCAAACCCCACATATTCCACTAATTTGAAACATTGTGTGCCTTGGTATGTTACATAGGAACCCATTTCTATAATGGAACCATGGAATCACTTTTAAAAAATCATAGGGTTGTACCAAAAACAATAAAATTATATCTTACCTAAACAAATGGAATAATAGAACCTTCCAAAAAATAATTGAAAATATTTATTTAGATAATTTTTAATCCCATAAGAAAATACTACCTAGGAAGGCTTATTTATGTGAATTGGGCCTATCAAACTGCCTATAAAACACCCATTATGAAATCTCCATTTGAGGCTAGTTATTGATAAAGAATGTCTTTTACTAGTTGAAATCCAATATAAGTAATTTTGGGGTATGAAAATTTGTAAATTTTATTATGAAAAATTTAATGAAGGGTGATTATTTCATTTGAATAAATTATAGGAGCTTCACCTTGATTCATATGATCTTTATAGACAAAATTATAAGGCACTAAAGGAAAAAAAATCCTATGAAGGAATTTCATAAAGTTCAAAAAGGTAATGATCTTAAATTCTCAATTTTATATTCACTGAGGTAATCTTAATTCACATTGGGAAGGTCCTTTTATTGGTACTAATGTTTCCCATTTGGTGTAGTGTAATTACAATATCCCTCTTCCAAAAAGACATTCATGGTTTATGGAAATTAGTTAAAGCATCATAATGAAAGGACACACACCACAAGAACCACATTGACTTCCACAAAATACCAAACCGATGATGTCATCCCACTATTACATGGATGCATCCACCCACTAAATCTAAAACAAGGGGCACATCATTCCCTTTAACTCCCTCTGTTTATCTTTCTCTATGTCTCTACCTCCCTTTATATCTCTCTTTCTCAATTTATTTTTATTAAACTCTAATTCTCGCTATATCTCTCATTATTTTACTTGTTTCTTCATCATCTATTTTTTTCCTCTTTCACTTTTCTTGGGTGTGTATTTTGAAAAAAATAAACAAAAAAAAACCATTGAAAATTACTCACCATTAAATTTGGAAATTTTTTCAAACTATTCTAGGGATTCCAAATACATTTTATCATCTAAAACATGTATTAATTTTAATATAAACAAGGAAAAAATCAAAACCTAATTTTTTTATTTCCATATTTTTTATTGGAAAAATATTCTTTCTTTACAATGGGGAATGACATCATATTTCATGCCAAGGTCACCTATGAACATATTTCCATTTTGTGTGTTTTATCCACTGATTGTGATTCATTAGTTTTTTGACCTTAGAGTGAAATTTACTTGGTTTAACACCTTGAGATTTTGCGAAATATATTTTTTTCAAATTAATTTAATATTTTTGATATTTTTAATTTCACAAAACTCTAAGAATATTTTATTTTATATTAAAGAACATTGTTTAGCTTGAATTATATGAAAAATCAATATATCATTCACTACACACGACATAAATTTTATCTTTCCCTACATGGAACACATAGGTTATCTTACGTTACATGCAAGACTGAATTTCTTCGATGGATTATGTAACACGCAATATCGAGTGTTACCGAACAATAATTCATTATTTAAATATTATTTTTTAGTAGGATATTAAATTTCCATTAAATTTAATATTATAGTATAAACTAACTTATGAATATATATAGTTGACTTCATTGGTTACCTATTAACTAAAAAAATAATATATAGCTATTGATTTTATAACAGTCTATTTTTTTGTAAAAAAGATGATTTATATTGATAAGTTAAATTAATTACTAATTTTGATTGGTATTAATTAAATTTATATGTTATATATTGAAGAAAATATTTTTTATAACCATCCAATGGATTATATATATATTAGATAAGAATAAACCCAATTTTATGCTTAAAAACCTATATTTTTATAAAGGTAGTTTTAACACCGTTTAATGAAGAACCCATTTTTAATCCAATTTTTTAAACTTTTATATATTTAATATTTTAAAATAAACATCATATTTTAAATAGAAACATAAAAATTAGTTTAAGATAAATTTTTGGAAATTTTCTGTACGGTTTAATTTTTTATGGAATAGTTAAAAATACTGAGGTTTAATTCAAAACTTCTTTTTAATCTTATACATTTATAAGGTTAAATTATATTTTAAATTGGGTTTAAAGTATAATTAGATAATTATTTTATAAATTAATCAAGTTTAGTTTATTTTAATCAACTACAATTTGAAATTATGTATAAAGACATAGTAAACATTTGAATTATTTTACATTAAAAACCCGCATTGTCGACCCGACTACAGGATTAATTTTAAATTAATTTCTACCACTTATGTGATTGGAATTTGGAATAATGGATTCCATATTTGGAATAAGAATAATTTATAACTTTTAATAAGTTTATCTTTGTTTTTTACCAAAATAATCAGTGAATGTAATTTAAATTAATTACTTCAATTAATGTAAAATTAAGATTAACTAAGGACTAAACATTAAATTTAAGACCCAGAAAACCAATAAACTTGTACAAGATCCATTTTATAGTTATATTTAGGCCCTATACTCCATTTTATATAATTTTTTACAATATGGGATCCACCTTCCATCAGAAAAATGTGGGTGGAATTCCTTTTCCAAAGATTTACAAGAGTGTCACTCCTCCTCCACTATAAAAAGGCCTCCTATCATCCACTTATCTACACCGCTGAAACCACTTAGGTTTGGAATTTTTTTTTCTAAAATATCCTACCCAAAATCCTCCCTTACTTAATGAATCCTCCCTTTAATCAGAAAGTCTTCCAAGGAATCCTTTTAGCACTGTCACAAACTGAATCTGGTCACCACCAATACCGGCACCAAACCCAGCATGTGACAAGGCCTAAAGGGTGTTCCCTATCCCCAATGGCTGGAAAAAGTTCCCGGGTATCATTAATTTAGGTTTGGGAATTATTTACCCGAGTATGAAAGAATAAAACATTAAAAACATTCCATAATTTAAATCTGAAATTTTCGAGCCAAACAAGTCTTATGAAAATACCAGAACAGAATAAATTGGTTTAAAGACAATAAAAGTGGTACAAATACAAATAAATACAATATAAAAATATCCCCAAGGACTCCACAAGACTAGGGTTCATCACCCACAAGCCATCTCCAAAACTCCACACCAAGGATGAGAACTAACACCCTAAACCGCAACACCAATATCCTTCCCTTTACCAGAGTCAGGAATAATAAATTCTACTTACACCCAAGGGGTTTAAGTAAGGTTTGAGCCTAATCCCAATAGGATACGACCCAATTATTTCAAATATCATACAATATAATTTGAAAAAGCAAGAAATTTTAATATGCAAAGAAAAGCAGTGATAAAATCCAAGAAATGAAACTTTCATTTGAAAATAGTTTTCATGCTAAAATTTTCAGAATTTTCAAAAATTTAAATATAAATGTTAGATAATATAAATTACTACCAAGAACACAAAAATTCAAGGTCAAATACCACAAACACAATGATCAAAAAAATTGGGAACACCCCTAGGCACTAGATAGTCTCGGGCCCCATGTACCTCATACCTCGGTGTAAAGTAACCATAGTAAAATCTGTTCTCATGCACAACCAACTAGTATGGAACATACTCATAACCAAGTTGTCCCCAATAATCCTCCAGATAGTTTATTTATTTTTGTCTTTATCCAAATTCTAGGTGAAACATTGAAAAAACTCATCCGTTCCACTAGCCGTACTAGTACACATCCGCCACACCTAGGTACTCGGGCTTCCCCCTTTGTGATCAAACAATTTCATCATTCAAAACATATATATTTTAATGTAAAAACCACTAAAAGTAACATAAAACCAGTAAAGTAGCTACACACATTTTATACCATTTAGAACACACATCAAAACACTTTGAGTTTCAATAAAAACAACTTCTCCAAATCATTCCTTGTTTTTTACACAAAACTCTTTGAAAACCCCACTTTAACACCATGTGAATACTCAAATTATCCAAAAAATAATTTACAACACCTTAAAAATTTATTTAAGCCCATTATATAAGTTATAAAACAACCCCCAATAATCATCACAAAGAATAGCCATGTCAAGAACCTAATTCAACACAAAATTGCTTCTCAAAAATCATTTTCTTAACAAACGTGACCCAAAACCAATTTTGCAGAAACAACCAAAGAAGAATAACATTTAAAACAATATTTTAATCCCTAATAAAGTTCAATAAAATAAACAAAATAATTATAGTGCAACCCTTAATTAACCAACAAAATATTTATATGAAAAAATCCCAAATTTCACATGAAATTGGCATTAAAATTTCAATATCAATACAAACACAACTAAAACGTATTTTTGTAGAATTAATCCAATTAAATAGGCATGAAAATATCATAAATACACCATTATAATCACTGAGATTTCATAAACATTGGAATCACCTACCAAATTTATGAAACCCTTGAATCACCGTGCTAAAATCAAGTCGCACCACTGCCGAACCAAGAGGGACTTAGAACAAACCTAAAACCACAAGAATTGACCAAGAAAACCCATTTTTAAACCATAATATCTAAACCCTACCCCCTAGTCATTTGTTACTTCAAGAAAAAGTGAATAAGCCCTAATAAAATTGAATGAAAACTTAATCAATTTGAAAAAGGAATGAAATGGACTAACGTACTTTAGGGATCTTGAAGGAATATCCCCAAATACACTAGTATATAAAATTTAAAATAGCCATAATTTAGGGGTGGTTCGGACAAGGATGAGGAGTTCATTTAGGAACTATATTTGAGGAAAAAGAGTAATAATTGAGAGAGTTATGATGGAAATAACTTACCTCCTCAAATCGTGCCGATTTTAGAAACTCTAAGATGTTCTGCACTCAATCGTGATGGATAAGAGATCCAAAGTGGGTAAGATGATACTGAGAACACATCTGGGTTCAACAGGATTGGGTTAGGCTTGTAGTCATTGGAAAATCCTTAAAATTTAATACGTTATTAATTGAAAAAAATTTATTTTTAAAACTAAAATTGGGATTCCAGGCAGGCCCAATCCCTTAACTAAAAACCCATATACACCATGGTAATGGATTTATAAATGCTAAAAATTTTAATTGTGGTGTTAATATGTCAAGGGAATCCATTTCTGAATTTTAATGGTTGAAAAGTATTAAAAAATGAAAAAGTTATAAAAGAAATAAAATTTACTTTTAAATCTAGAATTTGGCTCACGGTTTGGCCCAATTCATGAAAACTCACCCATTCCTCCATAAAATCTTAAGAAACCCCAAAAACAAAGCATTAATGTAAATTAAATGAAAAATACCTTTAAAATTTGTCATGTATATGACAGGTACAAACCAAAAGGAGTTACCCGATTTAGTGGTAACACCTTCTCTGAGGATCCTTTGATTTATTTTCATTATCAAACTATACACTCTCTTTATTCCATTACTCTATAATTATGTTTTATACCTACACATTAACACACTTCCATCTAATGGGTGACTAACATACTATTTATGTGTATGTTGAACTACCACCTCACTAAACGATGATTGTTCATTTTTCCTTTACCACGTCTCATGTTGTAAATGATGATGAAAAATCTATTCATATACATAATATATTATATTTATTTTTTATTTAAGATTATTTAATTATTTTAGAAAACACATCTTTATACTTTCAATTTTATTTTAATATGATAATTTTTTTTGAGGAAGTGTGGACTACCACCCCATCAAAGTGATGTGATTATTTCATACACTACATGGAATGTATTAAGGATGAGTTTAGTGAAAATATATGATATATATGATATAATAAATTTAATTTAATATTTATATATACATACATATATATACGTATACGTATTTTAATTCCTTTATTTCAACACACCAATAAAATGGAAATAGCGTTCATGCGTACGCTTGACTTACAATCTTCATAAACGGTGTATTATGTTTCATAATTAAATATTATATAGATTATTATAATAAAAAAAATACTAAATATACATTTTATTTATATGTTATTTTATATTTTTTTCAATAATGATATATGTATATGGACCAAAGATATAACAAATTAAGACACGTGTGAAAAAGAAAGAAAATATTACCCGTAGTGAAACCTTAATATGGAATTATTAATAAGTAGGTAATATAATGTCATAATAAAAAAATCTATGATATTATATATAATAATATTTTTATTATATATATATAATAAAATTATATTTATTATATATGAATTTAGTACGAGTACGACAGGATTCAATACGCAAGGTAAGGTAATTCCATCTCACCTTTCATTTTCATGAGATATGTGATTTATTCACAACCCATTACTTTTGATTTGTGTGTATACTGACCATGGATGAATTCTATTATTCCTATAATTATATTTATGGGTATTTAAATAGTTATTTTATGATCTTTATTTCACGGGTTTTAAGTTTAAAATGTTAATATATAGGTAAAATATGTTTTTATCAATTTTTCTTCTTTGAGACTCATGTTTTGTCATGCACCTAAATTCTTTTTCGAGGTGTATATACTTCCATTCTACATGTTATATCATGAATCTAGTTATTTTCATGATAATTTAAGATTCATTTAATTTCATTTTTTACATGTAGAGTATGATCCCAAGTTACTATGTGATAAGAGTATATTGAAACAATCTCATCACTTTTCAAGACTATTTATGATTATGCTTCCTTTAATGAACTATTATGATCAATATCTTAAGAACTCTAATTAATTTTATTCTCATATGGTTTGTTCATGATATATTATTTTATTGCTACCATTTTTATACTCTTTGGTACACATGATAGTTAATAAAGTGTTTTTAAGAAAGTATAACTTTACCCACTCTTCGATCAGAAATTTGTGTTCATTTATAACCATGTTTTTTAAAAAGGGTTTTCAAGAATACTATACTATTATCCTATTATCATGAAAATAAAGTGATATCCTTCTGGTATTTTTCCAATGTTTTCAATGTAATATTCTTATCACTTTCTGAAAAATGAATTTTCTTACCTTTTACCATATGAAAGGAATATCCTTTTTACCTTATCCAATATGTACAAATTTACATGTTGTAATTTCTATGAAATTTCATTCCATGTTTAAAAAGAATTACTTTTAAGAAACTAATTTTAAACATAATTTTCATGGAAAATTTTTTCAAAAAAATTTCAAGGTTCTTTCAAATGTTTTCACGTAAATTTTTTTTAAAATATTTTCAAGATTTTTTTAAATATTTTAAAAGTTATTTTAAATGAAATGGTTTTGAATTTTTTTCCTGATTTATTTATATGTTTTAAAATTATTTTCAATGAAATGGATTTTAAAGTGTTTTGAATATTATTTTAAAATTTTTCATCGAAAATAGTTTTCAATAATATTTTCAAGTTTCTTTTATTAGTTTTCATGGAAAATTGTTTTCAAAATGTTTTAAATATATTTTATAAGTTTTCAAGGAAAAATGTTTTCAAAATGATTTCAAGCCTTATTTTAAGTTTTCAAGGCACTTTCAAAAAATTGTTTTTATAAAGTTTTTATGTTTTAAAGGGAATTTTTCAAAGAAAAAAAGATATTTTACTCAAGAAATGTTACTAAAATATCTTCTAAAATTATTTTCCATCTAAGATAACTTCCATTGGTGTTACGCATTCCCTTATAGGGAAATTATTCAATGTATCCATTCATATTATTTACATGAATGATTTAAGTTTTGATGTTATGATGTTTATGAAACCCATTTCTCCTCCATAGGTTATAGGTTTATGAAACTCATTTATATTTCATGGGTAATATTCTTTTGAAACTCACTTCATTTCACGAGTTATGATTTGATGAAATGATTATGAAACATGATTTTTTTTCACAAGATAATATAGGATTACATGTTTATGAAACCCATTTCATGTTTGTTTATGATTTTGTAGAACATTTTTGTAAAATTTAATTATGACATGGGTGGTTCCTATATCCCCCTCCAATTAATTGGGTAAATATTTATATCTCATGAAGTATAAATGCATAGAATGAGAAATGAACTTGGTTTAGTATTACATGGATTGAATGAGAAATGATCTCGGTTCAGTATTATAGGGATGGAAAGATGATTGAACTTAGTTTAGTAATACAGGGATAGAATGGGGTGTAAACCTAGTTCAATAAAGGACTTTTCCAACTAATATGGACCTAGCATAGATGCCTTAACTACTATGGAAATCATTATATATTCTTATATGTTTACTACAATTCCATGATTTATTACTATGTTATGATTTCATAGAATATGTTCTTTATTTCCTTATTATTCATGTCTTATTAACCACCCTGATTTAAGCTATGATTCATGTTTATGATATTTAATATATAGGTTATGATCTTCTATTTTCATGATCAAGTTCTCGTACCCTTATGCCCAAGATAATGATTGTGTATCTCCCTTTTTTACCATTACTGAGCAACTGATCTAACCCATTTTTATGTTTCCTTCCCGCATGTTATGAAGATATGTATTATGTTTGATGTTTATAAGAAAGGTTCTGGTTTAGAAGAACCTAGTCAGAGATGATGTAGCTCATTTATAATGATTTATGTATTCTACAAAAGTATGGTAGCGTAAATGTACGTTACTACTGGGTTGTAATATTTGGTATCAAAGTAAATTTTTAGTTATTATTTGGATTCTATGATGAGAAAAACTTAGTGATAACCCTAAGGACATATCTAGGGATAAGTCTAAAGATAAGAAAAATTATAGGAAAATGTTCAATAATTTTGGTAAAGGATAGAGTGAGTGATTCCTAGAAATATATCCCTACCTGAATACTACAAGTGGGTGTGGATCTAGAATAGATGTTCCTATGGGTAAAAACTCTGACAAGATGCATCGGGCATGAATTGGGGTAATCTAGTACATGAAAATTGGCCTTGCTGCAAACCTAGTTTGACACTCTCAGGGGATAGGATTTGGAAAATCACAAACTATTCACAAACCATCATAGATGTTTTAAATTTAATTTTCTTATAAATAACATATAGTAAACCTAAGGCGTCATATACTAAGTAAGGTGTCATTATTTAGAAATATTATAAGTAAATTTTCATGATTATGTGGTTTTCTTCTATGATATGTGTTTATCACCCTATGATTTCTGGTTTTAGTCTATGGATAGAACTAGAAAGAATAGGGTCAAAATTGAATGTTTCATATGCATAAGGTATGGTAATTATGAAACTTTATTTCCTATGTGGAAATATCATAAATAGAATAAAGAAGGTCCTATGAGTATTGGCTATACTTCGGAAAATAAGGATACCACACACGACATGTGAATGGTAGGTGATGTTCTTCTAGTATTATATACATTAATCATAAGAATCATAAATAGATTGAGTTTGAGAAACCTTAAGACATTATTCATATTCCATATTCTATGAAAGAGGTATTAAGGAATATATTTATGAATTTAGAGTAATGGTTTAAGAATAAATTTGGATTAATGATGTATTTATGGTTTGAAATTAAAATATTATGTTGTTTGAATCATGAAATATATAACTATTTTCATTATAAGTTTACACTAAGGAATGAAAAGAATATTTTGAATAGTTTTTTCATATAATGGTGATATTTGGATTATGGGAGGGTAACCCTTAATTAATGCATGACATAGAGATAATGATGTTTGGATAAGGATATGATAGATATAAATAAGTAAATCTGATGGAACAGTGAAACTAATTATTTAAAAAGTATTATATATTATCAAGTATGAAGTTTACCACTTCATTTATTTAAATGATATATCTATTAATCATTGTAATAACTAAGCATGTGTGTTTTACAAAAAAAAAGTGATGGTAATTAAAGTTGTTACCATGTTCAAGGGAATATATGATGAGGTTATTCACATGTTTGGAATGTGAAAACCATGTGGTACTTTTTAATATGTAGGGGGATCAATGTTAAGTTTATTTCATGACATTATATAAAAATATTTGAATTTTAATATTTTTGAAGGTTTATAAGGTTAACCATTTATGGAATGTTTATGTTAAACTTTAGATGAAGTTAGTAATATTAAAGTGTTATATCTCTATATAATTATTTATGCATATTGGATATCCTCTAAAAACTACTTTTTTTAATGATAACTGATGAAAAATTGGATGGAATATCATGGGTCTCATGATCTTTTAGTACTTGAAGAATGAAAATTTTGTCTTCTTTTTTAGAGAAAGAGGTGATGTGGATCAAAAAATAAAAAAGGTTGGTGTTGTCCTAAAATCATGAAACTATATCTTTTCATGAAAATTATTCAAATTTAGGGAAAATGATATTAAAACAAAAAAAATTATACTAGTAACTTTTTGATGAATCAAATGCTCTGTTAGATAATCAAAGATTTATGGATTTCTGATTGTTAATTTTCTCCTAACTAAGTTATCTATCACTATCCATCACAATTTTATGGTTATATTTCTCTTCCATGTCCATGTTTTCACTTCCCACCTATGTTATCCTATGTTGGAAGCTAGTTATGAGTTACTTTGGGTAACTATTAAGGTTCCGACTTTCATTATTTAAAGGATGTTTAAGTAATTTTTTTTATGATGTGGGTTTCTGTGAAACTAACACTAAATTATTAATCCTTTGATGACACAAATGAATTTCGAGGGTGAAATTCATTTTAATGGGGTAAAATGTAACAAAATTACATTTTGTGAAATATTTTTTTGAATTAATTTAATCTTTTTGATATTTTTCATTTGACATGACACTGAAAATAGTTTATTTTATATTAAATCACTATTTCTATATTTATTTTCATATAAAATTAAGTTAATCATTCACAACATGTGACATAAATTTTAACTTTCTCTACATGGAACACTGAGGTTAGCTTATATTATACAAGACTGACTTTCCTCTATGGCTTGTGTAACACGCAAGACCGAATGTTGCTGAATAATAATTCATTATTAAAATATTATTATTTAATAGGATATTACATGGTCATTAAATTAAAGATTATATTATTAGATAACTTATGAATATATATACTTGAATTCATTTCATACCTATTAATTAAAAAAAATATAAAGGGACTAATTTTATAAAATTCTATTTTTATGTGAAAAAAATTATTTATATTAATAAGTTAAATCTATTAATAATAGTGAAAGATATTAATTAAATTTAAATTTTATATATAAAAACAATTTTTTATAATCTTCAAATGGATTTGATATATATTATATATGAATAAACCTAATTTTATGCTTAAAAATCTATATTATTATAAAGGTAGTTTTATAAAATTTTAACAGAGAACCCATTTTAAATCCAATTTTTGGAACATTTATAAATTTAATATATCAAAATAAACTTTATATTTTAAATTAAAACATAAAAAATAGGCTATTATAAATTTTTGGTGATTTTCTATAAAGTTTCATCTTTTAATGAATAGTTAAAAATACTGAATTCTAATTCAAAACTTCTTTTTCAAATATTCCATTTATAAGGTTAAAAAATATCTTTAATTTTTGTAATTTATAATTAGATAATAATTTTATAAATTAATCTAGTTTAGTTAATTTTAATCCATTAAACATTTTTTTTACTTAGGTATAAAAACTTAGAAAACTTTTGATTGTTTTTACTTTAAAACCTGCATTGTCATCCTAACTATGACATTAATTTAAAATTAATTTATTCTAATTATGTTATTGGAATTTGGAAAATTGGATTAAAAATTTGTAATCACCATAATTTATAATGTATAATATGTTCAACTTTGTTTTTTACCAAAATGATTAGTGGATGTAATTATAGGTTATTATATCGATTAAGGTAAAATTAATCTTAACTAAGAACTAAAAATTAAATTTAAGACCCAAAAATTCCTATAACCTTATAAAATAGTTATTTTATGGAAATAATTAGACCATATACTTAATTTTATAGGCTTTGGTACATTATGGGATCCATTTTCCCTGAAAAAAAAGTTGGTGGAATTACTTTTCCAAATATTTACAAGAGTGCCACTTCTCCTCCACTTTTAAAAGGCCTCCTATCCTCCACTTATACTCAAATATAAAAACACATAGATTTGGAAAATATCTATTCAAATATCCTCTGAAAATTTCCCAATATTCCCTGAAGACTCCCTTTTTGAATAATGTTTTCTAAGGAATCGTTTTGGCACAAACCGATAGGAGTTATCTGATTAAGAGGTAACATATTCTCCCAATATCCTTTCATTTATTATCCTTATACACCCCATCCAGTCTATTTATTCCATGATTCTATAAAAACAAAAGTCTCCTCCGTATACTAGGATGTTTTTATTCTATGGTTTTACCTAAAATTTCACACACATCCATCTAATCAGTAATGAATATATTACTTATGTGTACGGTGAACTACTGCCTCACTAAACGATGATTGTTCATTTTTCATTTACCTTATCTCATGGAGTAAAATATGATGAAAACCATGTTTATATATGTTATATATTATATTATTTAGGACTTTAATATTCTTTAATTATTTTATAAGACATATTTTCAAACATTCCATTTTGTGTTAATACGATTATTTCGTTTGAGGATGTGTGGACTATTGCCCCCTCAAAGTGATGTGATTCATTTATACACTACATGGAATGTATTAAGGATGATTTTTGTTAATATAATATATATATGATAAAATAAATCTACTATTATAATTATATATATACATATATAAACATACATGTCTTTTACTTTCTTTATTTCAACATGACAGTTAAACGGAAATAGCTTCCATGCGTATGTACGACTCACCATCTCCATGAACGGTGTATTATGTTTCACACATATATATTATATATATTATCATAATACAAATATAATGAATATAAATTATATTTTTATCATGTTTTATATTCTTTATATCATGATATAAGTATAAGAACTAAATACCTAACAAATTAAGACACATGTGGAAAACAAAGGGAATATTTCTCGAAGTGAAAACTTGACATAAAATCGTTAACAAGTGGGTAATATAAAGTCATAATCAATCCATATATGATATTAGATATAATAATATAGTTATTTGATAGATATATAATAAAATTATATTTATTATACATGATTTGTTTAGTACGACAAGTGTCAACCCACAAGGTAAGATAATTTCATCTCACTTTTCATTCCCATGAGATACATGAAAAATTCACCACCCATTCCTTCTGAGTTATGTGTATACTAACCATGAATGAATTATAATTTTCTAATAATTTTATTTATGGGTATTTACATACAAATTATTTGTTTTTTATTTAATGGGTTTTTTGTTTAAAAAGTTTTCAAATATGTAAAATTGCTTTGTCTTAAGTTTCCTTATTTAAGAATCATATTTTTTCATCCATACAAATTATTTTTAGAGGTTTATATACTTCAATTTTACAAGATATATCATGAATATACTTATTTTAATTATACTTTAGATTTTATTTAATTACCTTTTTTACATGGATAGTATGATCCCAAGTTACCAAGTGATAAGAGTTTATTGAGACAATCTCAAAACTTTTCAAAATTGTTTATGCTTATGATTGATTTGATGAAATATTATGATACATATCTTAATAAATCTCTTTAATTTTATTATATTTTGGTAATTCATGAAAAATTCAAGTATTGTTACTATTTTTACACTCTTTGGTACATATGATAGTTAAGAAAGACTTTTAAAAAAATCCTAACTTTATCCTCTCTTTGGTTAGAAATATATGTTCCTTCAAAACCATGTTTTCTAAAAGTCGTTTCAAGGAGTATTATACTAATATCCTATTATCATTAAAATTAATTTTTACACTATTTTTATTTTACCAATTTTTTTAATGTATTCCTCTTATCGCTTTCAGAACAATGAATTTTCTTATATTTTTACCATGCTATAGGAATATTCTTTTTACCTCATACGGAATGTAAGGATTTATGTACCATAATTTATATAAAATTACATTACATGCTTAAAAAGTATAATTTTTATTAAATTTATATTAAAATTTATTTTCAGGGAATTTTTTTCTATTTGTTTAAGCTTCTTTCATAAGTTTTCAAGTAAAAGGGTTTTCAAATATTTTCAAGATTTCATTACAATTTTTCAATGTTATTTCAAAGGAAATAGTTTTCAATACATTTTCAAGATTTCTTTAATTTTTTTCAAATTATTTTCAATGAAATTGATTTCAAAATATTTTGAAGTTTATTTTAAAAAATTTCAAGGAAAATTGTATTCAAAAATGTTTTCAATATTCTTTTATATGTTTTCCAAGAAAAGTGTTTTCAAAAATTTTTCAAGATTATATTATTAATATTCAAGGAAAAATGATTTAAAAATGATTTCAAGCCTTCTTTATATGTTTTAAATGCATTTTTAAAGGAAATAGTTTTCTAAATGTCTTATGTTTCAAATATACTTTTTCAAAGAAGAAAATATTTTTCCCTTAAGAAAAATTTCTAAAAGATATTCCAAAATTATTTCCCATCTATGATGAAATCTGTTGGTGTTACTAATGCCCTTCTGAAAAAATTATTCAATGTATCCATTCATATTATTTATTTTAATGGTTTATGTTTTGATGTAATGATGTTTATGAAACTCATTTCACTTCTACATGTTATATGTTTATGAAAATCATTTCTCTTTCATGAGTTATAGACTTATGAAACCAACTTACATTCTTGGGGAATTATTTGATGAAATGATTATAAAACCTATCTTTTTTCACGGTTTATAATATTATTACATGTTTACGACACCCATTTTATTTCACGGGTTGTGATAGATTATTTATGATTTTTGAGAACATGTATATATTATTTAATTATGTGATTATTGGGACCTATATATTCCTTAAATTCATTGGTTAAAGATTTATATCTCATGAGATAGACATGGATGTAATGAGAAATGAACTCAGTTTAGTGTTATAGGGCTATAATGAGAAATGAAGTTTGTTCACCCATTTTTTGGTTTCCTTACCCCAGGTTATGAAGGAATGTATTATGTTTTTTGTGTCTAAGAAGGTTTCTATTCAAGAAGAACTTAGTGGGAGATGATGTAACTCATTTATGTATCAGTTTTTATGTTTCTATGTTCCCAAAGGAGCTATAGTGGAACAAAATTTATGTGCCTATTTGAATAATGTATTAAGTATTCCTCAAAAGTTATGTAATTTCAATGTATATTACGATTGGATTATTATACTTGGTGTGCATTAATATGATAGAGGCAATTTATGAACAACATGAGAATCAAAATATCCCAATAGATTCCCATTAACCTTACTTTGATCCTCCTTTTTAAAGACACTTAGAATATTATAAACCCTTTTTTATAGCCACATTGCAATCAAAAAACCTCATCCCACCTAATATCTATATGGATTTTCATTTCATGATTTTTTGAAATTTAAGTGTGGTGGAATTGATTTTATTTTTGGTATCCTTTAGATAATTTTCAATTTTTCATAATTTGATTGAGGGAAATAATCAATTTTATTGGGGGTGGGGGTTCATTTGGTGAGGTTTGGAAATATTTATATGTTTATGTTAACCTGCAAAAATGTTATTGAAAAGTGTTTAATAAAATTAAGAATAGTTTAAAAAACAATTGGTTTTGTCTTGGGTGGGTTGAAAATAACTCATCCCCAACCATTTATATTGTTATAAATATTACAATTTGTGTCATTAGGAGATCAAATATGTTTTGGGTGATATATGTGAGATTTTTCCTTGTTCAATATTTTAAAAAAGAAAAAACAATTACACGTGCATCATCTTTTCTTGTGTCATTGAGAGAAGTTGTGTGTTTTGAAAAAATTTCATCTTTTCATCCTCTTACAATTTTCTATCTCTTATATGTATTCATTTAAAAATATGTTCACTTATAAATGTGTTTCCTTAATCTTCCATATATTATTTCAAAAATTGTGCATTTATTTTACCAGGTTGTGTTTTTTCCTCTTTTCCTCTCTTTTGGACATTATATTCTTACCATCCCATAGAAAATGAAAAAACCATAAAAATAACTATCAAATATGTTAAAATTTATAAATTGAAATGGAAGATGATATCTCTAATAAACTCTATGATTTTTTATTTTGGTTGGTGAATGAATGATATTCCTTGATTAAATTTAAATCATCTTGAGAGGAGTTTGTTTTGAGTGACCACATTTTCCAATTAAAATTTTGAACATGAAAAATGAATTACATTGAAAAAATATTACAATAACAAATTATGGTGTAATTATTTATAAATGAGTGAACTATTCTTTTCATCCCGTGGTGAAAATAAAATTTTAATATTTTTTGGTGAGTGAAAATGATTTTGTTATGTTTTATGTTTCTATGTCTGGGGACAAGAAATATCATAAGTGTGGGGGAGATGATATTAAATATTCATTAAATATTTTATATTACTCTCATCCATACTTTTTTATTTTACATGATTAATTTCCAGTCAATGTCATTATTTTGACCATAATCACAAATGGAGAGTATTGTTCAAATTTATTCAATTACACTACAGTTTATGATTTTGATCATATCATTCAAAATACTATTAAAAATGATATTATTTCTTAATTTGGTGTCACTTATTCAAATTATAAAAATAATTCTATGGGATTATTTTCTAATTTATCCATTAAAAGGAAAATATGGATCACCTAAAAATACCTTATAAATATGGAAATAAAACTAGACCAGTTATGACGTTATATTTTAATGGTTCAATCTAGATGTTAAAATTCATTGAAACTTCACTATAAGTCCAATAATATTAAATTAAATTTTGGATAAAAAATTCAACCCCATCTCAACTGATAAGTGGCCCAATTGATGAATGAAATTCCGGCCCATAATTCTATCTAGGATTTGATAATATCCCAAATTTTTTTTTATACAGATATAATTTTGAAAAATGAGATTGATTTTTTTTCTAGAAATTCAATAGTCAATAACACAATTTCTGTATGATATGGTAATATCTATTGGAATATTTCTATCCTAAAACCCATTTATAATTTGGACTCTGAAAAATCACGGATAAAATCAGATAGTAGCATAATATTCAAGAAAACAACCATATAATTTTTTTAAAACGTTCTATGGTCACCATATTTTGAGTTTAGAAATTAAACATAAATATCTAAAACTTAAATAATTTTATTTTTAGATATTTGGTTATACTGGTGTTCAAATTATCAATCAAACACGAAGGTCGGTTTTTGAAGACAAACTATACACCAACTTGGGCTATAAAGACTTTTCTCTCTTCTCCTTTATAGGGGTTAGAAATTTAGAACATAGAATCATACATTGGAATGAAAAAATCCATTAACAGATCTTTTTGGGACCTCTAAAACTAATGTTAATACTTGATATACCATTACTCCTTGATTTCATTTCATATTCTTCAAGTGTTTTCAACTATAATTGTGTTATCGTGATTGAATTTAAATTGATGTTCAATTATTGTATCATTATTAACAAACATTATTATAATATGACTATATAGCATATTATCTATGGTATTATAACAGTTCAAATCAATCCAATAAAATCCTTTCCTCTTTCAATTTCTTATTCAATAAAAATTATAGATTTACCTCACTTCTCTTGAGCGTGTTTGGTGTGAAGTTATTTATTCTCATCTCATTCCTTTTTTTCATTTACTAGATCATAACAATCTAACCAAATAGATTAATGAACATAAAATGGATAATTATGTCCTCCATTTTTGTTATTAATTATTCGGTCATGTTAATTGATTCAGATATTTCACTCAATTGACATTCTTTAAATTAACATTGTGCAAATGAAACTTGATATATAATGGATTATTGACAGGTATTGTTTCAGATGTGGATTCTATGGATTATTTGAAAAAAAATACACATGGGTTTATGAAATATTTAACCTCAAATAAAATAGAATCGAAAATACTATAATCCTCATTAAGGCTTCCATTAAATTCAAAATTGGTAATTTTGATCAAAATCATCTTCTGAACTGGATGTTAATATAATGAAATGGTTTAAAAATATCTAGGATTTTATAAACATACATCCACAATAAATAAATACCCACAATATTTATCAAAATTTTAAATAAAAAATAATCCATAATTCATTTTAATTAATATCTATAAACAAAACCCCCATTAAAAATACAAAACAAAAAAAGACAACCCCAAAAATAGCACCGTCATTGAGGATTGGACCCGAGTGCTTCTGCACAGATTATATCATAGCACTGGAAAATTGGACATTCAATAGGTGAAAATAAACCACAATACATTATATAAGAGTATTTATACTACTAATATGATATTTATGATTTTATGATAATTCTAAAAATAAAATATAATTCTTATATAATTTTCATAATGATCATTAAAAAATCAAAATGTTGTTCAAGCGAACATATGGCCAACAATCTCCATGATTGTAACATAGTTTATTATTCATAAAAATCATTAAGGGATTATATTACAATTATAATTTATATATATATATTATAATTATGTCAAGAACATTATTCTCGAGATGATAGCACAATGACGCATCTGACCATGGTCAATAAATCAAACTTGTTTCAAAATTATGGAACAAACCTCCTCAAAATACCAGACATGGACCTAACTGATTATGTAATTAAATATAACATCAAATTAAATTAAATAAATTGATAAATTATTAGTTATTTAAACTTGTAAAATTTTATGAAGAAATAAAATTATTTATAGGAATTTATTATACAATTGTTAAGGGAATTGTAGCAGGTCTTGACTCTAGGTAAGGGATTTCATATCAATCTCCATTCACTGAGGAATATTTCATTATTATGCTCCTAATTTATTTTATATGGTGTATATACTAAATTTTACAAGTTATTTCATGAATAATTCATTCTTCATGGTATTTTAAGTTACAACATTAATTTTTACATCCAAATGGATTATAAGTGAAAGTCCCTAAGTGGTAAAAATATTCTTAATTCATTTTCCTTTTGTTGGGTTATAAATCTTCTTGATTGACATTTTTATTACTTGATTATCTGTGAATATATACATATATATATATATATCATTTTTTCTATTTTTTATTTTGAATTATTTTTTATGGAATTATATATTTTACACATAATATCCCCATTGATTAAGACCCAATTCAATGATATAATCATTTCAATGGTAATTCCTCTCAAATTCTTCTTATTCATGACATGAGTTTATAATATCCACCTATCTAATTTTATATGGTGTATATATTTCCCCTTTGACATGTTATATCATGAATATCCTTATATTTATTATATTTTATGTTTCATTGGAATTTATTCTTTTATTGGATTAATATTGAAAAGTTACCAAAGTTTTATTGACTTTATGTTACAATATCCTTTTTTGAGATTGTTTACATTGAATATTCCATTAAAATAAATAATATGATATAATTTTATTAAACCACATATATTTTCCTATCCTCTATTTTTGAATTTTTATTACATGTTTAATTCTAAATTCCTTCCTTACAAATAAAATAAATATAAAGAAATTTGTTTTGAAGTGATACTGATATTTTACCTTTATTAGACCGGGATTATTTCTTTTCTATATCCATATTTTCTAAAAAAAATTTAAAACTTTTCTTTTATAAACATTAAAGTTTTTTCTAAAAAATTTTACATGACCTTTGACATTATTTTTATAGGTTTTAAAAATGTAAATTTCTAAACATTTTCCGAATAAGTAACTTTTGAATCCTTTTACAAAATGTTTTGAAAATAATTTTTATTTCTAATTATTACAACAAGAATGGATTTTACCACAATCATGACAATAATTTTATTTGAAGATTACTCTATAATTTTACATGGTTACTTTCAAAGAAAACTATTTTCACAATATTTTGTGAGTTTTTAGGTTTAAAGTTATTTTCGAATTCATAATATTATTTTCCTTGAGAATTGTTTTAATGATATTTTAATGGTAATTTCATTCATCAAAGTAAAAAAACCTTGATGTTACTTATGATCCACTAGGTATACTTCTTATTTATACCATACACATTCATCTTATGGATTAATTATGATTGTTTGAAATAGATTTTCATGGAACCCATTTCTTTTCCACAAGTTAATAATGCTATTAAAGTAATAATGGATGTTTTTAAGAGATTTTTTGATGAAATTAATGCTTTATGTAATTTATTTATGTTATATTTATCAAGAATTATTTAGGATGACCGGTTGTTCTATTATAAGTCATGGTTAGGTGAGCCCATCATTTCCCTATAATTCATTGGGTAATGGGACGAAGTTAACTGATTAGGTTTCTTCTAATAGATTTTTTGAATATACTATAATGGTTATTTCTAGTGAAACTATGATGGATATTTCAACTGTAACTATGATTGTTAGCCTAAGTGTAACCATGAAAGTCACTCTATTTATAATCATGATTGTTATTACATAAGTAAGATTTATATGAAAATGATTCGCCAAGTAACATAAATTCTTTATCCATGCTTGTTATGGGTTTTCAATGATTCATTTGACGAAGACTAACAACACATGGCTTATGATTATGGATTCCGTTGAATTTTTATATGATAAAGATATACGAAATACTTCATAAGTGATGATATAGGTATTTATGGGTATGAAGTTAATTATTTTATGCTCATAGACTTTTATTATGTCATCCTAACCTTATGTCCATATTATTCTCACTAATAACATTCAATTATTAATTATTATGTTCACCCTTACTGAGAATTTGAGTTGACCCTTCTTATGTTTCTTTTTTTCCAAAGTTATAAATAATAAAGAAAAATGATTTAAGTAAATTAAGGTTTAACATGTGAAAAATTGTATAAGAGAATATTAATACTTAACAAATAATATGAAAGGATGAGTATAGAGGGAAATAATGTTGATCTTTATGAGCTAGTTGTTTATGAATCGTCGTTATTAATATTTTTTCCGGATTCTCTAAAACCCTAAATCAAAAAGGTTATTTGGTATATATGGGATACAATATGTCCTTTTTATGTTGTAAGGCCCACATGGAAAAAAATTTGGTCACATTTATCAGTATCAAATCCAAAAATATAAATTTTATATTTTTAACACCAGATATCAAAGTGTTCATTCGGGGATATTACAGTTAGTATTAGAGAAGGGTTTATAAAAATTTAGAGATAATAATGTTTCTATGTTAGGTTATCTTATGAGTTATGGATCCAATCACAGGTTTATAATTTTTTGTTTGATCATATGTTCCGAGTCTTATACACCCCTTTTGACCTTTTTAAGTGATGTAATTTTAAGGTGATGATATTTTATGAGTCATTTTATTTGGTTGATGTATATGTAACCCAAAGGTTTAACAAGAAGTATTGTTTGAGCAGTCAATGTTGAATTATATTTTTTTAATTTTATATGATATTAATATTTATTTATGGTGATTAGGGTTATTTATAGAAATGTCTATCATATTTTAGAGATTATATTATTAGGGAATTCACTTTTCTGGGAATATAAATTTACGAGTGAATAATTTTATTTATAGAAAAATGTTAAATTTGTATTAGAAAAATATTTGATCAAATCATTTTGATCTTTGGGTTTTGATCTCAATCAAAAAAAATTTTATGAATTTTATGGTTAGATATTTATTAAAGGATCTATGTTAAAAATTTGTTATTATTGTTGATGGTTTAGAGATTAATGTTATATTACATCATATAAAGGTTTATTCATTTTGGGAGTTATCTTACCTTATGCTTACCATATTGGTTTTATTAATTTATAAAGATGGTAGAAATAGATTTTTATACTTTTTTGGAATTATATTAACTAATGAAATTTTATTCTAGTACATCAAGAATGAAAATTTTATCATGAATACTAATCATTCTAAGAAGAAGCTTAGATTGTGGTGGAAATTGGATAAACGATGGAATTAAAATTTTCAAGTGAGTACATTTCCTTATGTTTTTAGTCTAGATGGTATGAAATTTTCAACTCAATTAAATGGATCTTGAAACTAAAATGTTATCAATTTTGTTTCATTTCCAAGAAATCAATGGTATTTTAAACTATCGTTTATTTATTGTTCATTTATGGTTAAAATTATCATGAACATGTTATCTATCACACTCTATATGTTCTTGGGTATTAATATTCTCTTTTAAGTCCATATTTCTACTTCCCGTAGATTTTTCTCTCTATGGAAACCTAATTATGTCTTATTCTATATAAACTTTATACTTTTCATTATATCTTATCAATAAGAATATTTATTGACCTTTTTTAGATGTGGGATTTCAAAAAAAGTATTTTCAAATCATAAAAAATTGACTACCAAGAAATAGTACAAATTCTGAAGATGTAATTTGTTAAATGGGGGAGGATTTAATATCCTAAGATTTCAAAATAATGAAACTATGTTCTATAGAAAAAAAAATATAAAAAACTAAGCATAATCAAACTGTGAAATATTATTATTAAAATATGATGGTTATAACCTAACTGTTAAATTGGAGGGTATAAATAGGATTAAAAACATTATGATATATTCATTTATTTATTTACATTTATATAAAAAAATTTAGATCAATAAATTTTTTTGATTGATTCTTAGGAAATAATCACTCAATTTTTAGTAATTCCATTTTATTCTTCAAGGATATGTTTTCTTCATATTGTATTTTATTAGTTTTTGTGACAACAAAATATAATTTAATTTTTTTAAATTAAGAAATTTTATTTAACAGAATAAATTTAATTTTTAAAATTATCATAATAAAATTGCCTTATGGTAATATTTTAAAACTTTTCTGAAAAGTTTTATTTTCAATAAACAGTGAAAATATTGATTTTTATTGAAACCTGTATTATATTTTAATGAATTTACAAGTAAAATTATTATTATGTATTAATTTCCAGAAAAAATATTTCATTTTTATTAAAAATATTCCAATTATGTATTTTGAAATTAATTTTATAACCGGATTTATTAAAAAATATTTTATATTTAAAAATGTAATTTTTCTAAAAAATCAATTTTCATCACGTTTTGATAGTTTAATTATAAATAAAATTATACTATTTTGTGTTTTTAGTTTAAGAAAATGGATTCCACATTTGGAAATAGTTTATATATATATATATATATATATATTAATAGGTACCATTTATTTTTGGTCATTATGAATAATTAGATTCATAAATTTTTCTATCAGGATAAGTGTAAATCGTGTAATCAAGGGTTAAAAATAATATGATAAGGACTAGAAAATAACCCTAAAACATGAATTAATTTTATTTTTTGATTCAATTTCTTATATACATAGCCAATATTTTTTTATACGGCCTTTTATTTCCATTTTTATGTGATTATAACCATTATAATATTTTATGTATTGAAAAATTAAAAATGTTACACTCATCTATTTATTAACTATAATATTTTTTAACATTTTTATAAAAAAGAATATGTTTGGTTATAAATATAATATTGAAAAATAAATGATTTATATTATTCATGGGAATTTATTTTTAATTTTTATGGACGAAATAATTACATTAAATTATTAGACAATATTGATGTGGTAATTATTCAATTAATTGAAAAATAAAATAAATTATATTAAAAATATTAGATGCAGTATAATTTGAAGTGACTAATTTTATAAAATAATTATATTGATGAAAATAAAATTTTATTGATCTACAAAAAAATTTAAATTTAATTTAATTTGTTTTCTTAATGTCATAAAATTCGAAGTAAATTAATAGTTTTAAAATTGAGTTTATTGATATTTTATGAAAATAATATATTCTTAAATGATATAAAAATACTAAAAAATTTATCTTCCACCAGGTAATTATTATATGGTTTAAAATCTCAACCATGTTTCTTTTATGGTCCTTTTTTCAATTATATTAACTATCATTTCCCTCAAATAAAAAAAACAATATTGTTCTGGTAAGTGTGAAAATAGTTAACATGGGGTTAAAACTAAACTATAGGGGTAAAAACATAATAAAAAACATGTAAAAGTTTAATTTAATGAGATTATTTCAACTAATAATCATCTTCTATTATAATCTAATACATTTGGATCCATTTATACATCAAAATTGATTAATATTAATTTAAACTTCTAAGAAATTCTAAGAGTTCCCCTAATATTATAAAAGAGAGCATCTTCTTATAATTTATTCACACTTACATTTGTCTCATCCATTATACAACCAAATACCTTCCAAAAATCTATCCCCACATCTTATAGGTAATATTTTGGTAATAATACTAACCATAGAGGGTTTAAGGTGTAATGCAATGCGGGTTATCTAAAGAATAGGTATAGTTATTAACCAAGCATTTTTCTTTTATTTGTCTTTCCACCTCCATAAAATATTACTCAACCTTAATTATATAATAAAAAAAATTACAAAAAAAATTATATTTTAATATGTCAATAAAAATATTTATATCTATTTCCTCTTACATAAAATGGGAAACGAAACCAACGATCATGTGTATGAACACTACTAGAAAATAAGGTTATAGACATGGTTTTAAACTGTGGTTATAGACCCAAAAAACAGTGGCTATAGGTTATATCTATGGTTTACCCAACCATGGCTAGTATTGGCATGGCTATAGGGTAAACCATATAGCCATGGTTTTGAACCGTGGTTAAAACCCTATAGCCACAATCTAAAAAACCATAGCATAAGCTAAAATCACTCACCATTTATAGCCACGGTTCAAAACTGTGGCTCTAGGTCTTCACATTTCCTAAAAAAACAACACCATTCAGTTAGTGTTGGCCCCTTGAAGACCCCCTTTCCCTTTGCGCACCCCTTAAAACACACCTATTGGACACCCCCAGTGCACCCCCCTCTTAGATAGACACCCCTTTGGACAGACCCCCCCCCCCCTCTGTACAACAGCCCCCCATCCCCTTGCACACCCCATGAACCACCCCTATTAGACACCCGCCACTGCACCCCCTCCCCTCCTGGACAACCCCACCCCCTGTACAACCCCCCTTTCTCCCCCTTGCACACCCCCTTGCACCCTCAGTCCCCTTGCACACACCCCATCACACACCTACACACCCGTAATGCACACCCCTTGCCCCATGCTATACCCCCCTTCCACCCACAACTGGACACCCACCCCCTTGGACAGACCCCCACCCCCTGGACAGACACCCCCTGGACAGCACCCCCACCCCCTTAGACATACACCCCCTGGATAGCAGCCCCCCAGGACTGACACCCCCCTCCCCACCCCCTAGGCAAACACCCCCTACACCCCCACCCCATGTATAGACACCCCCACACCCCCACCCCCTGGACAAACACCCCTTGGACAGTCCCCCCCCCCTCACCATCCCCTTGCACAAACAAACCCTCCATGCCCCTACTGGACACCCCCTGCTAGACCCCCCTGCTGGACACCCCCTTTCACCCTCTATCCCCTCACACAAACCCCCTACACACCCCTTCTGGACACCCCTTGCACCACCCCTGTTTGACCCCCTTGCACCACCCCTACTGGACACCCCTTACACCACCCCTACTAGACACCCCTTGCACCACCCCTGCTGGAAACCCCCCTTCACAACCCCCCCTTTCACCCCACCCCCCGCATATCCCCCCTTGCACCCCCACCCAAATATCCCTAGCAGCCCCTAGATACCCCTGTCCCCTTACACACACCCCCTTCCCCCTGCTGGACACCCCCACTGCACACCCCTATCCCCTTGCACACACCCCCACTGGACACCACCTCTTCTGGACACCCCTTGCACCACCCCTGTTGGACACCCCCTTGCACAGCCCCCCTAGCACCCCCCTCCCCTTGCACATCCCCCCTTGTACCCCCCTGTACACCCCATCTTGGACACCCATGTTACACCCCCTGCACCACCCGTGCTAGACCCCCCATTGCACCACCCCTGTTGTACACCCCCACTGCACACCCCTATCCCCTTGCACACACCCCCTTGAACACCCCCACAGGACACCACCCCTGCTGGAAACCCCTTGAACCACCCCTACTGGACACCCCCCTACATAGCCCCCCCACCCACACCCCCATGTACACCCCTTGTCCCCTTGCACACACCCCCCTTTCCCCCACTGCACCACCCCTACTAGACCCCCTTGCACCACCCCACTGGACACCCACGTCCCCTTCCACCCCCTTGGCACACCCCCCTTGCACCACCGCTATTGGATCCCCCTACACTAACCCTGTTGGACCCCCCCTCCTGGACAGACCCCCTCACCCTAGTAGATTCAGGATCTCATCCATGTAGCATTGGAGGAGAATTAACAGTGGCATAATGGCCACAATAGTTGGAGTATTTATCTACTCACACAACAGATGAAATAAACACAAAAACAATACATTCCAAAATGGTGTATGGTGTGTGTTTACACTTGATTGGAAGAACAGAGAAAAATTTCTCAAAATGAAAAACACATGAAATGATGAATTTATTGATGGAATAATTAATTATTCATTGAATTCCTTGGGTTATTTATTTCTTTTTTGAACTGAAAAATAATAGGCCTACCTGGATACACTTCAAAGTAGTGTCGATTAAGAGATTTGGAGGTGTGGTGGTGTAATAATTAGAGGATATAACTACTCAAACAAAAGAATAACATAAAACATGTGAGGAAACTTAAACTGTGGGTGATATGGGAAATTTAGAGCCTGTATAGATGTAGTTAAAGGAGTAAAAAGAGGTGTTTGAATTAGAACATGATCTTGCGGAACTGACTAGTCACCAAGCTCTATCTATTTATTTTCTGAGATGAAAAATAGGGAGCAATAGTAGATGAATATAGCAACATCAATGCATGTTAAAGCTTTTTTTCTTGTAATCATGCACATATTGGATTATTTCTTTGTATTGTGGGGTGTAAAAGGCTTTTATTTCATGTATGACATTGCAACAGGCTCTTGTGGAGTTTCAATTCCAATGAACAATATCTAAATTTATGAAACCTATTTGGTTGAAGAGAAAACCTTTGGAAAATAAATATGTATATAAATATCTCAATGTGGTGGAAGTATGCAGGGAGGGATGTGAATCTAGAAAGGATATAGTAAGTTTATTTAAATGGTTATGTGTTGAGAACGAAAAGGTTTGGTACTGAATGGAATGTATATAGGATTAAGACCAATCCATTGAAAAGAGTTTCATCTTATTTATCAATTATTTTATATGGAATAAGGGTATTTTTATTATACTGTAGTTTTTTAGTAGGTTCCAATATCATTTAAGTCCCCTGGAAACCCCCTCCCCCTAGACTCCCCCTAGACACCCCACTGGACCCCCTGACCCCACCCCCTGACACCCTTCCCCCTAGACACCCCACTAGACACCCCCTCGGACACCCCATGCACTGAAAAGAGTTTCATCATATTTATAAATTATTTTATATGGAATAATGTTATTTTATTTGTACTATTTTTTTATTATGTTCCAAAATCATTTAAATCCCCTGGACACCCCCTCCCCCCTAGACACCCCCTAGACACCCCACTGGACATCCCCCCTAGACACCCCCCAGACACCCCCACTAGACCCCCCTGGACACCCCCCCCGGACACCCCCATGCATACATATAAGTGAAAACATGCATATTAAGAAAATTCAAGAAGAAAAAGGAAAATATAAAACTCTGAACTAAGAGAATGTATAAAATATTTTTTCTAAAAAAATATAAAGGTACAGGATTCAAAAGTGAAAAAATCTAGGGATAAACTATCCTACCATGATACATAGAAATTTATATAAGATCGAATATTTCACACTCAAGAGTAAACATTAAATCATAAATTATGAAAGCATGGTGTATGTCATGTCATTTTGTTTAAAAACACCACAAATGGTCACTAATGTCTTGAAAAAATGGTATAAAATTACCATTACCTCTTTAATTTTATGTTCACGTCAATCCCGGTTGCAAGTCATGGAAGTAAATAAATTGCATCGGCTATGTTTTGTTACTGGTTATCAGCATATCATGCATCCCTATCCTGCATACAAATACAAGTCATCAAAATAAATAAATGATTGAAAAGGGAAAGCCATCATGAAGACAAAAAGAGGGAAATTACTTTGACATTACTATTTGAATATATTAAGCATTCTGCAACTAGGGAGTGCAATTTTTCCCGTGACACCACCACCATGTCGGAGTTCAAATTCATGTTGTTTCTCAGTAGTAGAACATTTCCTATCATAAATCACAGTAATGTAATTAAAATGCAGAAACAATAACATTTTCACCGTACGCAAGACCAGGCCAACTCGATAGTGATATATTCATCTGCATATTCTCCAAGATTAATATAATACGTTCGAACAGAGGTCAATTAAGAATAAAAGTGTGGTTAATCAGGTGGAAAAGTACCATATCTGATGGTAGGAAGACAAGATAATTTCAAAAATAAAGTAATCACCCAATTAATAAGATATTACAAAATAGATGAGAAATCACGATTCCTAGAAATGGATAAAGTTGGAGAGGAGGGGTTTATAGATAGAGAGAATACACTCGCCCCCCCCCCCCCCCGGAAACCCCCTCCCCCCTAAACACCCCCCACTAGACCCCCTGGAAACCCCCTCCCCCTAGACACCCCCCTTGGACACCCCCCACTAGACCCCCTAGAACCCCCCCCCCCCACACCCCTCCCCCCTGGACAACCCCTGGGAAACCCCCTGGACACCCCCATTCAGGAATTTATGTGAAAACATGCATATTAAGAAAAGTAAATAAGAAAAAGGGAAAAGGAAATGTAAAATAAGAGAATTTATAAAATATTTTTTCCAATAAAATATAAAGGTACAAGATTCAAAAGTGTATACCTGGGGATCAACTATCAAATCATGATAGAGAACATTGTCTGAAAGATCGAATATTTCACACTCAAGAGTAAACTAAAAAAAATCAATTCTACAAGCATGGTGTATGCCAAGTCAATTTGATTAAAAACACAACAAAAGGTAACTAATATCATGGAATAAATGGAATAAAATAACCATTACCTCCTGAATTTTATATCCACGTCAATCCCGGTTGCAAGTCGTGGAAGAAAATCAATTGCATCGGCTATGTTTTGTTACTGGTTCTCTACATAGAATGAATCCATATCCTGCATACCAATACAGGTAATCAAAATCAGAAAATTATTGAAAATTAATATCCATAATAAAGATAAAAATAGGAATCCAAACTCTCTTTTGAGCTCTTTCACCTACATATATTCCAAGCACCCCCCCCCCCCCCACACCCCCTTCCTGCCCCGTACACACTACCACCAGCCCCCTTCCTATCCCCCTACACACTTCCCCCCTGCACCCCCACACCCCCTGCCCCGACCCCCTGGCCCCCCACCTACATATATTCACACCCCCCCCCCCCGACCCCCTCCTGGACAGCCCCTCCCCCTGCACCCCCACACCCCTTGCACACTTCCCACCATCCCCCTTCACCCCCCTGCCCCGCCCCTTCCTCTGCACCCCACATATCCTTCCCCCTCCCTGCACCCTACCCCCTGCACACTTCCCACATCCCCCTTCTATGCCCCTACATACTGCCCACATCCCCCCTGCACACTGCCCCCAGCCCCTGCACACTACCCAACAGCCCCTTTCCCTACCCCCTCCACACTACCCCCTCCCCCAGCACCCCACTCTGCTATCCCTCATCTCCCACCCCTACGGACCCCCCCCCCACCTACATATATTCACATCCCTTGACCCCCTCATAGATATCCCCCCTCCCCCTACACCCCCACACCCGATACACACTTCCCCCAACCCCTTCACCCCTACCCCGCCCTGCACCCCCACACCCCTTCCCCCTCCCAACCCCCTACACACTGACCCCATCCCCCTACATCCAACCCCACCTTTCCCCCTCTCTATACAACCCTCCCTACCCCTTGCACACAACCCCCACCCCACCTACATATATTCACATCCCCCCCCCCCCGAAACCCCTTCCTGGACAGCCCCCCTACCCCCTCCCTTCCCCCTAGCCCCGTTCACCACCACCCCCATTCCCCCTACCATCCCCCTCCCCATGAACCACCTGCCCCCTGAACACAACCCCCCATCCCCATTCCCTGCCCCCTGCACCCCTCCCTTCCCCCTACCCCCTGAACATTGCCCCCATCCCCCTTCACCACCACCACCCCCTGCCCCCCTCCCCCCTACACACTTCCCCCTCTCCTTCCACCTACACCCCCTCTCTTCCCCCTACACACTGCCCCCTCCCCCTACACCCCTCTCTGCACCCCTGCTCCTTCACCCCCTCCTTCTGCACCCCCACTAAAATATTGTTGAAGTACCCATTACTGGAGTTAAATTTATATGGAAGAGATTCACTATCTGAGGAAGGTAGGAAAGAAAACACAAAATGTGATTATAGCAAGTTAATGAAAACAATTATCCTACTGAATTATTTAGATTTACTATTCCAAATTCTTACTCAGATCATAACCTAAAAATCATTGGAACCTAGGGGTGGAAAATGGGGATGGATCATTTACCTATAATGTTTAATAATACTTGGATAACAATTCTTGGATGTATATATGTGCTTATGAATAGATGGAATAATGTTTAAAATGAAAGCACTCTTCATATTGTGGCTAAAATTATCATAAAAATTATATCCCAAATGATGGAGTCGAGAAAAAGCTCCTTTAACATGTTGGATTAGGACTATAAGGATAATTAGAATCATCTGGTTTATTTTTATGATAGAAATCAATAATATAATATTCCTACCTAAGTGAACTCCAACATCACTATAAATTGGATGGACATTTTTATCTCAAAGAAATAATGATCGGGAACACTATAATGTAAATAGAATTTAATATGGAGACATGAACTCTAATATATCTCATCAACTACAGATAGAGAAAAAAGTAAGATGATAAGAAATTTCAATTCCGATTAATGACTCCCTCTTCACATATAATAATGAAATCTCAAATGATTTGTTGGAATCCAATAAACAAATTCAATAACATAGACATTTTTGTAAGTATTTATTTCAGGCATTCTAATTATGTAATTAAAATACCATCTCAAGTAAATTATAATGTTTTTTTAAAAAAATGACCAACTGTAAAACTAAAAAGATTCTAATCAGAATACTTATATTTAAGGAAACCCAAAATTATCTGCAACAAGGATAAGACCTTTATCCAAGTTAATATCCATACCATATAGAATCTACCAACTACTTGGTCCCTACAAAAAAAACATCTATAAGTCACAATTGGAAATTTATGTGACCATAACTCCTAATGGTTAGTTAAGAGGTTGTCCCAAACCATGAAATGAATTGGATGTTGCTAATAAGTAATACAATGGAACAACATTTGTGACCCATTAGAAAACACTACCTCCCTTCTGGCACCCCCCCACACCCCCACACCCCCTACCCCCTGCACCCCCACTACCCCCACTCCACACTACCCCCTTCGCTACCCCCACCCCCCTTAACCTTGCATAGTTCCCCCTCCCCATGCACCCCTCCCTTCACCCTACACACTACCCCCTATCCCCTATCACCCCCTCCCCCAACACCCCCACTAAAATCTTATTGAAGTACCCATTAATGGAGTTAAATTTAGATGGAAGAGATTCATTATCAATGGAAATAAGGAAAGAAAACACAAAATGTGATTATATCAAGTTAATGAAAACAATTATCCTACTGTATTATTTTGATTTACTATTAAAAATTATTACTCAGATAATTACCTAAAATTTTTTGGAATCTAGGGTTGGAAGTGAGGACGGATCATTTACCTTTAATGCTTAATAATACTTGGCCAACAATTTCTAGATGTAGATAAGTGGTTATGAATAGATGGAATAATGTTTAAAATGGAAGAACTCTTCATATTGTGGCTAAAAATATCATAAAAATAATATCCCAATTGATGGAGTTGAGAAAAACCTTCTTTAACATGTTGGATTAGTATAATAAGGACAATTAGAATCATCTTGTTTATTTTTATGATAGAAATCAATAATAGAATATTCTTACCTGAGTGTAACTCCAACTTCACTCTAAATTGGATGATCATTTTTATCTCAAATAAATAATGATCTGGAAATCATATAATTTAAATATAATTTAATATGGAGACATGAACTCTAATATATCTCATCAACTACACATAGAGAAAAAAGTAAGATGATGATAAAATTAAATTTAGATTAATGACTCCCTCTTCACATATAACAATGAAATATCAAATGATGTGTTGGAATCCAATCAACAAAATAAATAACCTAGACATGATTATAAGGATGTATTTCAGGCATTCTAATTATATAATTAAAATACCATCTCAAGTAGATTGTAATGTATTTTTAAAAAAATCTCCAATGGTAAAACTAAAAAGTTCCTAATCAGAATAGTTACATGTAAAGAAACTCAAAATAATCTACAACATGGATAAGACCATTATACAAGTTAATATCCAAACAATATATAAGAACATAGATCTTATTTTAGGTATGTTTTTCCTTTTCTGGTCGTTTTTGGGAAAAATAGGAAATTCTAGAAATTTTAGAAGTACGCGCCGTGTAATTTATGTGTACACGCCGTGTACAATGATGCCGCTAGAGTCTGTGTGTTGGTCGTGTCATGGCCACACACATGGATATGTGGGGTTGACATGGAGGCTGCCTAATGTGGAGTACGAAAAAGGTGAGTACATACCATGTACTTCAAAAGTACATGCCATGTACTTTCTTTTTTTTCATTAAATGCACTGGGGTCACGTCTAATAGACAGAACCATCTTCTTTTAGGTCTTGTTCGTCTGAGAGAACCCATATGGTTTCGGATCTTCGACAAGCCCCGATCCTCCATCCGTACTCCGAATCAAACACTGTTGGGTGTATTGGAATCACATTGGTGGGTTCTTCCTTATCCTAGAGCATAATTTTCCAATTCCTCCTCTTTTCCAAGTTATCGTGGGTTGAACATTTTAGAGTTTTTTGTAGATATTTGATATTCTAAGTAGATTAAAGCTTCGATTTTCACATATAGCGATCTCCTAACCCTGAGGTAGGTGGTTTGTGCCTTTATGTTCAATGTCCTTGAGTTATGTGCAATTTCCACCAATACCCTTGAACAGGGTATTTCATGTTTACAATTTTACCCCTGCTATTTTTCCTTCCATGCTTGTATGATGTGTAGAGGTTAAATGGATAAGAATAGGGTTGTTTTTATATGCTTTAGATGTTTTTCCCATGCATGTTCTATTTACGACCGTTTGGTCATGTTTATCCAGTTTCGCTAGTTTTCCTGTTTCCATGCCTGTTGTTGTAGGATGGAGAGTTGTATCCTGATATGGTTGATATGCTATAGACTAATTATCCAAGTAGTTATGTAGGTTTACTTTGTCCATATTTCATTGTTATGCCATTATCCTACACAGGTTTGTGAGAACTGGGTGTAGTAGACTATAAGGGGAATTGACTGAGTGAGCCTCCTCAGAGAGTCTTTCTGCATTAGGCTATAGGGGGGATACACTGTGTGGGATTCCTCATAGAGCCTAGGATTACTTTAGGATATAAAGGGATTGACTGTGTGAGCTTCCTCATAGAGTCCTTGACTACTTTAGATGATAAGGGGACAGACCCTGTGAGCTTCCTTAGAGAGTCTTTGTTTTACTTTGAATTACCTTGATTACCTTAGACTATAAGAAGAATTGATGGTGAGTGCTTCCTTAGAGAGTCTTTGAACAACCTGGGCTATAAGGGGAATTGACCGAGTGAGCTTCCTTAGAGAGTCCCTGACTACCTTAGACTATAAGGGGAATTGAATGTGAGTGCTTCCTCAGAGATTCCTTATGAATTTATTATAACCAAACCGATGGGTTAGGCTGAGTGTACTATCCAGAGGGTTGTTGGTACTTGTTAGGTTGGAACAAAGGGGATGGATGTGAGTACTTCACAGAGGGTTACCTATTTGTTCTTAGCTTCTTGTTGGATGTTTCTTGATTTTGGAACTGTGGATTTTTTACTACTGAGTATTCCTTGTTTACTGCTTTCTACACTTTTACCTTCCATATATTCACTAACTGTCAGGAACTGATCTTCAGGTGGTTGCCTACTAGGATTTAGTCTTACACCCTATTTTGGATATGCTTTTGGGCCTAAATAGATCATATTATTATAGGTATAGATAAGTGAAACTACCCTTCCACTTCAGGTACTTGACTTGCTATGGAGCTGGAGAGCATGAGGCCAAGCCTAGGCATGCGATGCTGAGGAACTGTCTATCTTGTATTTTGTACTTCTGTTCAGTACTGTTGTATTCAGCATTGTGACTTGTTTGGATATTTTCCTAGACATATGTATCATGCATCATTTATTATGCATTGCTCAAGTTGTTTATTATCTCAGTCTTCTGATGTTTACTATTGTTGGATATTCACTGCTTCTGCAATTGTGTGTTTCTTTACTTCTGTTTTGTACTCTGAAAATGAGGGAATAGTTTATCCACTATCACAGCCAAGGCCCTTGCTGCTAGTCGGAAGCCTCTAGCGTTCGGGGAAATGCTCTTGAGGCCATGTGACCAACCGGGTACGGGGTGCCTCTGGGTGGATTCCGGAACCGAGACGTTACACCATATAGCATCTTCCAACTGCTTGGGACCTACAAAAAAAGGTATCTATAAGTCATAATTGAAAATATATATGACCATAACTCTTGATGGTCAGTTAAGAGGTTGTCCCAAACCATATAATGAATTGGAACTTTCCAATAAGTCATACAATGGAACAACATTTGTGACCCATTGGAAAACACTACCCCCCTCATGGACACCCCCTCCCCCTGCACCCCCTGTCCCACGCACACTGCCCCCCACCTACACCCCTGACCCGCACCCCCACTACCCTCCAAATGCACCCCCACTGGACACCCCCACCCCCTGCACATTTCCCCCCTTCACCCCCACTACCCCCCCCTGCGCACATAGCCCCCCCTTCCCCCTTCAACCTAACTTCCCCCCCCACCTGCACCCCCTTCACCCCAACTAGCCCCCGACCACCCCACCCTGCCCACCTGCACCCCCTCTATATAGTAATCAATATAAGAAAAATCCTATTAAAATTACATAAATGAATTGAACTCTTTACCCAATTAAAGATTTAATCGATCAAAAACTCATGATGAGATAAAATAATGTGAGGATATTATGTAATAAAAACATAAAACTATATAAGAACCTATAATCATAGTCTTTTTAATAGTCACTGGCCTAGTTCCCGACATTTTATGTGCATTCTTTATTGCATATTGGAACACAAATTATGGTCCACCCTAATATTTCATTCCATAATGATCTTTTAACCTAACCAGAATTTATTATTATTAAATTTATGACATATTTCATACTACATTAGATGAAAAAAACTATATTTTAAATTCTTTAGTGAAGGAGGAGGGAACATTTCTACACTGATATGTAAGATGCTTAAAAAATCATTTTAGGTGGCCTAATTTCCCACATAGATGACAAGTATTCATATCTACTTTAAATATTTATTTAAAATGTCTGAGCCTCTCAAATTGAAAATAAATATCATCGATCTACACCTCAATTTAATTATGGGAATGGGTTTTAGTAGATATTGACCTATCCCATTACATCCCCTTCAAAATGTACCATATTTCCTCTTTTGACCCTATAAATATCTATGGATCATACCTATATTAGCCAATGTACTTCAAATATAATATATTTTAGAAATATCGGTTTTATTTATCATTTACATATCAACCACTTCAGTATATATCGGTAAGAATAAGAGAATAACCATGGATCGTATTTTTGGCCTCAAGCCTATTTCGAACTGAAAACATTAAGACATCATTTGAAATAATATAAGAGTAAAATTATATCAACATGAACAATTATTGGAATTATCCATCACACAATGATTTCCCATATCAAGAGTCATGAAATTACAAAATATTGACACCTTTATAATTTTAGGAAAAAATTATTGGTGGAATATTTCCTTAAAACCTTTATATTTGAGATCTTATTGTAAATTTTCTTGAATAAATGACACTCATTATTTCTGGCTAGGTCCATCCAATGTATAAGTGGAAAATTAATTTTTGGAGGTCTTATGTATTTGATGAAAATATAAAATACATCTGATCTTATCTACTTTATCTATAGGTTACTGAGACACTTGATGTCCATAAAAAGGAAGTCGATTCCTTTAAATAAATTCTTAATAAAAAACTACTATACAAGATAAATCACGCCCACCTTACCAATATAAAGTCCAGATAGTCTGAATAACTAACTCAATAATATCTAGATCCTATGTAGGATTTTTTATAGTCTTTTATCAGTAAAACCCTCTTTAAAATCCATCAGTTTGATTCTTTGATTGATTCCCTATTGAGCAAAAATTATGAAACCAAATCCCCACATAATTTAAAATTCATGGTCAATGAGTATAATTACTACTCAATGAAACAATATCCTCATATAAAAAAACTTGTCTGTAATTCATTTTAAACAAATACTAAAAAAATATAAGCAATTTTAAATAATAAGGAATCAAAATTTCAAAAAATGGATGGTTTTAAACAATTTCAAAATTTGTTTGCATGGATTCATAAACAATGCACAAATAGTTTGAACCCTCTTTGAAACCGTCTAGTGGTAAATTCATGGTCAATAAATAATTTAAAACATATATAGTAATCATAAATCCTTTATATTATTCAATTTTTTAGTAAATTTAATATATTTTTCCTAAAACAATTCATAAAAATTTCATAGAACCCATAATATTAGTGGAATTGATCAAAATATCCTAAAAATGATTTTTCAAATTTTTTTTATAAATCCCGAATTTCCATTTTAACTCAATGTTTGGTAAGAGAAATAGTTACTCAGGAAATCTCACATACCTATCTCTAGAGTTCGAATCATACTATCTTAGGCATACCTTTACTCCCTATGTAACATGAGGGATCTAATAAAATTTTATAAAATAACAACCTTGGTTAACCTACCATATCACCAAAGCTAGAATTCCACAAGGCCCAAAGTGATTTATTGATCACCATGTCATACTGACAAGCACCAAGGTTATGAAGGATATTATTTAAGAATTATTTTAACAATTAAATCTAATAAACAATATAAAAACCCTTATTGAGATTCCAAAACAATTTACACATACATTAGGCATACATTCTAATTTAATGAATTTTTAAAATATAATAAACAATACAAAAAAGTAATAAGTAACAAATAATAAAATAACCACCCAAGCATAATTTTATAAGGAAAATATAAATGAGTGATACATGGAATGCCAAACAATAAAAGAAACTAAAAAATAGAGAATAAAAAGTGGATGATATATAGTACATCTCAAGAATAATGTAAACATCCTAAAATTTCACATGATTCGTCTCTTTATGACCAGGGTCACTATCAAATATCATCATCTCTATAATAACAAAAAATTTCTAAAGATCACCACCAAAGGTAAGATGACACTTTATGTTAAACTATATAAAAATTTAGTTCAACAAACACATGATAACACTTGTAAAATAATGGTCATAGTACCTTATTAAGAAACCCATGTCCAAAAATAAAGCAGAACATGGGAAGAGAACAATTAGTCTAATGTGGTAACCTATGATCTTGATAAATGTGGATTCAGTTTCAAACCTATGATACAATCCTAATAAAATTAACCCAGAATTACCATAATTGGCCTCACTAGGATATTAACCCCTAGAAACTTCCAGAAATATACTTGGGAACACTTATAAGAGAATGATCATATTAATAATGACACTCATATTGATTTCCCATGTACCTATCAAATGCTCAAATGTGAATATTTTCAACTATAAATCACATAAAATGGTTATAGAATACTGTATAGGGTGGTGTTGATTGGATGCGTCGGGGAGGAGGTCACCACAGTTACAAAGGTCATCGGGGAGGAGGGTTCCATGGTGACAGACGTTGTCTGGTAGGAGGGTGCTGTTGTGAGAGAGGTGGTCGAGGAGGAGGGAGCCGTTGTGAGAGAGATCGTCGGGGAGGCAGCCGCTGAGAGATAGGTCGTCGGGGAGGAGGAAGCTACTATGAGGGAGGAGGATATGTCGTCTAGGATGAGGGTTGTACTATGAAAGAGCAGCGGATCAGGGGAAGAGGAGTATCCTGATAATATATTGGGAAGAAAAAACAGCGACGAGGAGGGCTGGACGGTGAAAGAGAAGCGGATCAGGGGAGGAGGAGTAGCCTGATAATAGATTGGGAAGAAAAAATACAGTGAGGATATAAAATATATACCCCCGGTGGATTGATTATACCATGGAAGTAAAAAAATCTATATCCACGGACCTATAAAACCATGGCAATAGTTCCATGGCTATAGCCTTAATTTCTAGTAGTGGAAGGTGTACCACACCAAGAACTATTGTCATTCATTTTCCATCATCATCTCTGATGGATAGTTATAATGATGGAATTAATATTTATATATGATATTCATGATATATTTATTTATTATATTCATGACATTTTTCCCATTCAATTCATTAAAAAATGTTAATATCATTCATGTGTATGTTTGGACTACCACCTCCATGAGGTGAAGTGATTTGTTTTTCATCCACAAATCACATGGATTATATATATAACTATATTTAATGAAATAATATGGTATTTATGATATTATGATAATTATTTAAGTATAAAATAATATTAAACCTCTTTCTATAATGATTGTTGAAATAATGGAAAGTTTTCTCATGCGTACGTATGACCTACCCTCTTCATGATTGAAACTTTGTTCATATTTCATAACCATTATTCATGGAAATTTTTAGAAGTATAATTGATATTTAAAAAATATACTTTTTCCTTGAATTTTTTTATGGAGATTATGTGAGCATGACCCCTTTGACCATGGTCCACACACTGAAGTGGTTTTGAAATTTTGGATTGAACGTCCTCAAAATAACTGACATAGACTTAACTGATCAAGTAATCTAACATGTCATTAAAATAGAAGAATGAAATTTATTAAGGATAAGTTATTGAAAATAGGAAAATTTTATTAGGAAATATAATAATTTATATGAATTTATTATATAGGTATTAATGGAAATGTATAACAAGTATGGACTCAAGGAAAGGGCTTTAATCATAATTTACATTTATTGAGTTATATTTTATTATTATACACCTAATTTATTTTATATAGTGTTTATAATTCCCATTAAATTTTATATAATTAATCCTTAATTATTTATGGTATATTAAGTTTTAAATTTAAATATTATTTCCAAATATATTTCTCTTAAAAGTCACCAAATTTTAAAAGGTTTATTAACTCAATTTTTTGTTAGGTGATAACTCTTTTTTATTGACATTGTTATGCCATGATTATGTAAGAATTAACATATCAAATTAATTATTTTCTATTTCCACTTGTTTTTTTGGATTTATATTTGTTACACATAATCTCTCCATTTATTAAGACTAAATTTAGTGATATCATTTTTGTAAGGGTAATTCGTCTCAAATTCTCTATATTTGGGACGTACATTTATGATATGAACCTATATTATTTTATGAGGTTTATATACTTCCAATTTGACATGTTATTTCATGAATCTAATTATTTTTATGATATTTGATGTTTAATTTTAATTTATTCTTTCATGGGGATTAAGAATAAAAAATTACCATAGGGGTAAGGGGTTTATGTTACAATCTCTTTTATTTTTGAAATTATTTATATTCAAGGATACTTTGAAGGAGATAATATGATTTTATTATATATAACCACATATAATTTATTCTCTATTGGTTATGAATGTGTTCTTAAATGTTTAATTTTCATTTCCACCCTCCTTGATTAAATATACATCAAGAAATTTTTTTAAAATTAAAATTGATGTTGTATCTTTTTTGAGATCTGGAATCTTTCCCTTCCATATCAATGTTTTATAAAATGTTCTAAAAAAATTTCTTTTATAAACTTACTTTTTTTATAAAGCTATTTTTCTTGATATTTTACCTTATTTAAAAGGTTTCAAAAATTAAATTTATCAACTTTTTCAAAATGGGTCACTTTTCCTAGTTTTACAAAATGTTTGAAAATAATTTTGATTTCTAAGGATTACAACATGAATAGATTTACCATATATAATGGAAATTATTTTATTTGAAGACTCATTTATATTATTCCAAGATTAATTTTAAAAAAATTAATTTTTCCAAAGTTTTTTTATTTTTTAGTTTTTAAAAGATATTTTGAAAGTAAAAGATATAATTTTACTCCAGAATGATTTTATTGGTCTTTTAATGGTATTTTCATTCAACAACATCAAAAATACTTTATATTACTTATGTTACATTAGGAATATTCTATATATATATCATCCTCATTCTTTCTATTGATTGTTTATTATTGTTTCAAATATATTTTCCACAGGTTAATCATGTTATGGAAGGAGAATGGATGTTTATAAGAGGTTTATGTTGAAATGTAAGCTCTATATACTTTATTTATGTTATGGTTCTTCAGAATTTTTTAACATTACGGGTGGTAATGTAATAATCAATCATCGGGGAGCCCTATATATCTCTCCAAAAAATTGGGTACAAGGATGAAGTCAAGTTATTGGGTTTCTCTAAAATGATTATTATAATATACAATAATGGTTATTCTATGTATAATAGTGGTGGTTATTTCATGTCTAATTATGATAGTTACTCTAAGTGTAACTATGGCGGTTACTCCACGTATAATAATGATGGTTATTCCAAATGTAAGAGTGATATAAAAATTATTCCCAAAGTTACCTACATAATTTATATATGATTTGTATGGGTTTTTATTGGTTACTTTGATCAGTATTGACAGATATCACATGGATCATGATTATTGATTACAATGTATTCTGTCTTTGTTAAATCTTTATTACATGGTTCATAAGTGATGATCAATGTTTTGATGGATATAAATATCAATACATTATATTCATAAACTTTGATTATGTCATCATACCCTTATGATCATATTATTATATCTAAGGAAATTCAATTGGTAATGCTTATGTTTACCCTTATTAAGCAGTTGAGGGAACCCTTATTATGTTTCCTTTTTTCCAAGGTTATAAAGAATGAAGATAATTTATTTGAGACTAGTAAGGTTTCTTATGTGAATAATTTTATAGGATATTTTGAAGAAATAATATTCAATATGAAAAGATAGGTATAGGTGGAAATGATATTGATCTTTATGAACCAATTTTTTATTAAACCAAGTTGATAAGAGTTTGTCCAAATTCTTTAAAAAAATATAAACCAAAAAGGTCATTGGGTGTATAGGGGATCTGATATTTATTTAGATATTTCAAGGTTTGAATGGAAGAAATTGGGTCACATTTATTGGTATCATGTACATAAATATAAATTTTATGTTTTTAGTACCAAATATGAGAGTCATAGTTTTCTTATGTTAAAGTTATATTTTTCATTCATCTGATTTGGTTTTAATGACTTCATAAAAAATAATTATTTACTTGAAAGTTGTAGTACTACTTTATCTGATTATCACCTTGGTAGAATAATTATAATGATTATAAATTCAATCTTTTTTAATTTACTTTGTTCATTTTGTGGAATAAACATTATTTTTTTGGGAAATATAATTCTTCACCCAATGCATTTTATAGATATTTTTCTATAAATCATGTTGGACTCTGTCTGATGAATGTTTTTCTAGTAGACTCTGTATGACTTTTTTCTAGTGAATTCATTGTTGTGAAACATAAAATTGATTCTATTTTTAAGGTTGATTAATATTCTAGGGAAGAACCTAGGTTTTCTCTCAATGAGCATTGGTAGTTTATAGTATGTATTTTTAATAAGGATTACTAAAAGAGGGTTGACTTTAAAAACAAATTAAATAAAATAACTTAATCAAAATAGTTTAAAAGTATAAATACCAAGAGAATTTTGAAAAATATGAGATAAAGGGCTCATTATGATTTCACTACACACATTTCAAGTTCATTTTTCTTAGATATTCATTGTTGTTTGGAGTAATTATTTTGTTGAAATTAATTGGAATCCAGATTAATTCCTATGCCTTTATTTCATTATTTTATGAACAAAACCATGACATAAAAATCATATTTTAAAGGTACAGAACTTAAGAATGGAATAATAGCTTTCAAATAAAATTGAAATATCATGAATGTGGGAATTAAAAGGATTCATGTGTTTTCCAATCGGAACAACACAAGTCACACACTCAAATCCTTGCACCAATTGGTTAGAAATTAAGTGAAAATCAATCACATGCATCAAAAAAAGAATTATAATAAGAAATAATTAGAGATACAAAGAAAAAAATGTTTTAACACCCAAATCAATCAAAGGCAGTAAAAAATATATGCATCAGAACTCCCTTGACATGTGTGTATATCCCTCACAATGAACGCCCACAGTTTAGCTCATCATTTGGAGGAGGAGGAAGCTCGGGTGGAACTCCTTTTCATTTAAGATCTCTCTATTAGGATAGGGAGTTCCATAACCTCTAAAAGGATGAAAGGAATCATCTAGAACTTAAAGTTTTCATCACTTCACTCTCTTGGTCGAACTTACAAATTGAGAGACCAAGGTTAATTTTTATAAAACAATTGGAAGGGGGTTTTGAGAACCCTGATTTCAAGAAACTACATGGCCCATGGTTTTTGATGTCCAGATAGTATAATCTCACTATTAAAAAACTAAAAAGTTTTATCCCCAATCTTTACTATCTGCACCAAAATTTTGGCACCATATTGACAATCATAGCTCGATATATTGACAGAACACAACACGCCATTTTTTACTTCATGCAGATTCGGTGTGCTGGATAGATCAGTCTGTATGGGCCACCAGATGGAATAATTTGGATTATATTTCATCATATGAAATGTATACCATTGAATTTTGGACCAAACCAAAAAAATTCATCCCATTTTGAAGCATGTTTTAGTAGAAGTATGCGATTATGTTCACTAGTGTGAATGGATTCTACGCAGTTTTGCCCATTTTTTTGGATGTCATCATGGGCCTTCCAAATCACCTCTACCCTCAATGAAAACAAGGATAATTTCCCTTTTTAATAGTAATAAACAAGAATTAATTGAATCAAACATGAATTTCAATTTTTTTATCTTTTTAATTATCAATACAAAACTATTTTAACACACTGGTGTAAGGGTAAAAATGAAACAATGAATTGTAGTGCGATCACACCCCCACACTTAAGCATTTGGACTATTAGGAAAAGTAATATTTCCAAAAAATATAAATGTAGATATTTCAAACTTCATAATGATTTAACATTCAATTAAAATTTCATTCATTATTGAAAAGTGATCGAAGAAAAAATCACACCGAGGAGTTATTCTTAGTGATCAAACAAAAAGATGTCTCAAAAATTGTATCAGCACAAAATTCAAGGAGTTTAATGATACCAATTTGAGAAAATAGTTCAAAAGATAACCTTTTCAGAAATTCTCCACATTTGGGTGTGTGTGACAACAATTTCATGCTATTCTTTCCACTTTCTAATGAGTAAATATAATTTATTTTAAAAATTCTCTACTTACATGATTCTTACCACTAAACCTAACCTACATCCTTTGAAATCAAATTTTAAGACCCACTCACTTAATAATTTCTAGAATTGAAACCATAATCTACCAACCTAGATATCCCCATATGTTGTACTTTTCATCACTCCCCTTATTTATTATTTTTCTCAAAAGTTTCACTTGGAAAAAATCTCACACTCTTATCCCAAACCTTGTTTGATCACCTCACAACACTAATTTTAATAGTTATAACAAGATAAAAAGTCATGAAAGGGTGTTTTTTGACCTTCCCAATATAAAACCCTTTTTTTTGTGGGTGTTCAATAATCATATAATAAGTACACATGCATTGGTCAAACTAGTAGAGTAATGAAATAGATCTGATAAGGAATGAATGTATGGAAAAATCATGTTTGAAGGTAGATAAAAATTAACCTAACTTATATTTACCTTCCATTAAGTAAGAAATTTTTAAACTTCATGGTTGGGTATAAAGATGTGTGGAAAAATTTAGTGACAAAATTTTCCTTTAAACTATTCAAAAAAAGGGAACTATTATTCTCAAAGGTTTCAAAAGGATTCAACCATTTATATCATTGAAAAAGAATTGAATTTAAAAAGAAATTCACAATACAGTATTGAATTCTTGCTGAAATACACATTTCATCTGATTTTTTCTTGAATGTTAAAATAACATGAAATTCAGAAATTCCACATGCATTTTTAGTAAAAAATATTATTAAACATGAATCATTTTCCCAGATAAAGAGGGCATAAAGAAAAGTAATATTATGGAACAAAGGTGGGGGGAGGGGGTAAATTAACATTACTATTCATAAAGATATAAAGAGAAAAAGAAGAAAGATGATGAAAACTCCTATCTAACCTAGGAATATACCAATCCCCAAAAACCTAAAGGGTAAAGTGTATTCACAAAAATAAAATAGAATTTGGGAAGGAAGGATAAAACCTTATGCTTATCACTCATAGATTTCCGATTGGACATGGTGCTCCTCCATCAGGGACTCTAGAAGGGCTTCATGAACATGCTTCAACAACTACCCATTAATAGTGAATTTTTTCTTGGTTTCTTCATTTTGAACCTGAAAAATACCAAATAGAGAGACATTAGTAATAGTGTATGGTCCAAACCAATGGGAAATAATCTTACCTAGATTTATATTTAACTTTACATTTTATAGTATGACCTTCTACCCTTTTTGGAACTGATGACGAAAGATGAGATGGTTGTGGGAAGCCTCGGTTTGCTCTGTATAAATCCTAAATTTCTCATATGAATCTCTTCTTATTTTCTCTAACTCCTAAATCTGCAAATTTCTTTGAGAAACTACATCAAAAAGAGTATAATTTAATTTTTTTAATATCCCATTAGGCCTGGTTCTCAATCTCAATAAGTAGGTGAAAAATCTTTCCAAACAGAAGCCGATAGGTTGATATTCCAATGGCAGATTTGAAAGTAGTACGGTAGGACAATAATGAATCATTGAGTCTAGAACTCAAATATTTACTATTGGGATGAAAAAAAATTCAAGAATTTTTTTACCTATCTATTCGACACCTCAACTTTACCATTGTTTTGTGGGTGATAAGCAGTAGACACTCTATGCACAACCCCATACCAACACAAAATATATTTCATTATTTGGTTGCAGAAATTAGAACCCTTGTTAGTGATGATGAACCTAGGTAATCCAAACCTACATTATATTTGGGTTATGAAAAATTCTACTTTCATCTTGGAATCATCATTCCTTGTGGCACGTGCTTCTACCCATTTTGAAACATAATCCGCTTCCAAAAGAATGTAAATCTTTCCAAAGGAATTTGGGAATGGTGCAATAAATTCAATTCTACTAATATAAAAAATGTAAGGGAAGAGAAAGGGTTGTTGTGTAATTTCTTTTCATTTAGATACATTCCATATTATTTGACAGTGAGAACAAGATTTACCGAAATCATGGGCATCCCAAAAAAAGTGTTGGCCAAAATAGACCAAAATCAAGGACCTTACTATCAGTCTATTGGGGATCAAAGTGTCCCCCACAAGCAAAAGTGTGGAAGAACCTAAGGACAAACTAAAACTTGCTATTAGGAACACAACGCCTGAGGACTTGATCACTACATTTGTTCCATTGGTAGGGTTTATCCAAAATGTACAAATGAGAATCGTTTTTTAGACATTCGGCCTGTTTTTTTAGATCAGTAGGAATTCTAGTTGGTACCAAATAATTTACAATTTCAGCATACCAAGGAATAGAATCTTTCACTCAGTATAGTTTCTCATCAGGTAACATGTCATTTATGTCAATATAGTGGGATGATCCAATGTTCTATAGTAGGTGAATCCTACTAATATGGTTAGCCACCACATTCTATGCTTCTTTTTTATCTCTAATTTAAAAATTAAATTCCTAATGGGGAGAATCCATCAAATGAGATATGGTTTGGATTCTGGTTTCTTAAGGAGATATCGGAGGGCTTTATGGTCTGAGAACACAATGAATTTGGAACCTAAAAGATATGACCTGATGTTATCCAAGGAAAACACAATGGCAAGAAATTATTTTTTTAGTTTTGGTGTAGTTTTCTTGGGTAGTGTCTAGTTTACATGAGGTATAGAAAATAACATGTGGAGATTGATCAACCCTTTGTGATAAGACTACCCCAACTCTATAGTTAGAGGTGTCACACATGATCTCAAATGATAAATCCCACTAAGGTGGTTGGATTATTTGGGATGATGTGAGACTCCATTTTAACTTATTAAAATCTTCCTCACATTCTTTATCAAAAATAAATTCCTTTTCTTTTTATATAAATTGGGAGAGGGGGAGTGCAATTTTACTAAAGTCACGAATGAAACGACATTAAAATCTAGTATTACCTAGTAAAGACCACCCATCCCCTACATTTTTGAGGAATGGTAGTGAAAAAATGATATCCAATTTTAACTTATCTACTTATATAGCATACCCATAATATAAATGTCTCAAAACTTTTCCTTATCGCATTATGAAATTGAATTTCTCATAATTTTGTACGAGGTTCTTTTGAATACAGTGATATAGGACAGAACCGAGACTACTCAAACACTCATCAAAAGAATATCCATAAACTGTGAAATCATCCATGAATACATCCATGAAATTATCCAGGTAATCCAAAAAATTACAAACCATGCATCACTGGAATGTACCAATAGCCTTTCACAGACCAAATGGAATCATTATATATGAAAAATGTGCCAAAGTGGCAAGTAAAGGTTGTATTTTTCAAATCCTTGAGGGCAATATGGATTTGAAAGTATCCAGAATAACCGTCAACGAAATAGTAATAGGACTTCCCTGGTATCCTCTCTAGCATTTGGCTAATTAATGTTAATAGTAAATGGTTCTTCCTAGTGTTTTGGTTTAATCAGTGATAGTCTATACTGACACACAAACTATTCTTCACATGATTTGGAACCAATTAATTGTTTTCATTTTTAATTACTGTAAGGACAATTTTTTTAGAACCACTTGTATTGTACTAAGCCATTGGCTATCAAATATGGGGTAATGATTCCAATGGGTAATAATTTTGTTACCTCCTTTTTAACAACATCTAGGAGGTTTGGGATCAATCGACGTTGTGGCTACCTCACTGTTTTAGCCTCATCATTTAGCAGTATATGATGTGTGAAAATTTATGGGCTAATACCAGGAATGTCTATAAGTTTCCATCCCAAAGCCTGTTTATACTCCCTCAAAAGTCCAAATAGTCACAATTCATGCTAAGGAGGGGGTGAACTAGCAATGATGACAATCAGCTTGTTTCCATTCTCAATATATTGATATTTTAAATATTGAGGTAGTTGTTTTTGTTCCAATTTAGTTGGATTTTGGATTGATGGGAGTTTGTGTGAATGTGAGAGGTCACTAATCTCATTTAACTACTCAATGGAATCATCCTCATATGAGAAATTAACTTTTACTATCTTATCATTATCATCTATGTTCATGTGATCCTTAGTGTTCAAGAAATCATTAATTAGTAAACATTCACGAAATACTTCTAGACCACTACAATAATCAGTTATTGATTCCTTAACAAGAATTTCAATCAAGGATGAAAACTCAAAAAGGGGATCAGTGGAATGAAAAGAAGTTTTTTTAGGGGATGTGAGTACATCAATTGAATTAACATAGAGAGAGGAATGTTCTTATTAGGGGTGATTCATGGCATCAAGGATATTAATGTGTAAAGTGTCACCACCAAACCCACATATAATGTACCATTATGGACATTAATTATGGTTTTCGTGGTTTTCAAGAAGGGTCTCCCCAACATAATTGTGTCATTTCCATTCATCAGATCATCTTCCATTTTAGACACTTAAAAATTAGATAGAAAAATTAAATTTTGGACCCCCACAAGAACATCCTATAACACACTAGAAGGGTGTTTTGTACTCCAATTTTATAATTGAAAAAAAAAATTCATTGGGTTTCAATTCTCTGACCTACAATAAAGAGTAAATGGAGTGAGGAATCACATTTATAGAAGCTCCCAAATCAAACATAACATTGGAAAATTAATACTCTCCTATGGTGCACGGAATCGAGAATGTTCCTAGATCATTGAATTTGGTTGGAAGTGAAGGCTCTATCAATGCTGAGACATTTCTCCCCAATCTCACCATCTCACCACCTCATAGTTTCTTTCGATGTGTATACATATCCCTCAAAAACATGGTGTATCATGGAATTTTCTTCATGAAAACAATTAAAGGAATGTTAACCTGCAATTTTTTTAAATTTTACAATATTTACTAATCAAGTTCAGTTTTATTTTTCTATCTAGGCTGGGTGTGCCTTTGGGGAAATGGAAGAGTAATGTTTGGTCTTGGAGACTCATCAACTAACACACTCTTTCCTTAGGTAGGGATTCTCTCAAGATAATGTATTTCAAAATTTGGAACATTTTCAATGGTTGGTATAGTGGTTTACTCAGGAGGGGATGAATATATTAGAGGGGTCATTTGGCTTTTATGTTGAGTTCCACTCTTAAGGGTGATGGAATTTACATTTCCCTTATCCCTAGGTTGGCAAGTGGTTGATAGGGTAGTTTACCAAACCCATGACTTTGGATATACCCCACCAAGTTAGCTAGTTGACCTAATTGGTTTTTTTAGGTCTTGTAGGGCAGCTTGGGTGGTTTTTTGGAGTTAGACATTGTTGGCAGCCATTTTTTTCATCATATATTATTAGCTAGGCTCAGGTTTTTGAGGGGGTGGTTGGAAAGGACTTTGTTGCAGTTGAGGATTTCTGGGTGGTGTTGGTTGATGAATACTCTACCCCAATCTTTTCCATGTCTATTGAGGTTGGTTTGAATACTCCCCTTTCCTGTAAGCTTGGTTTTATTTCCATCTAGGGTTAGAAGGATAGTATGGTACTTTCCTAAAGGGTTGTTTATTGGGGAGGTTTGGAAAGATTGCCTCACAACTCTCATAAGTTTATCTCAATTGAGTACATTGTTCAAAGTAGTGGGTGTTAGAAGAATAAATACCACAATGGATGGGAGGAGGATATTTGGATTTCCCTTGTGAAAGAGAAATTTGTCGAAGAAGGGTACTTACCTCTTCAAACTTCCTGTGAACCTAGTTCTCGTATTCATTAATTTTCACCTCATGGACACCTTGAATGGGTACACTAGACCTTGAACTGAATTGTTGAGTGTTTTGTGCCATGTTCTCTATCAGGAGTCTTGCAAAAATTGGGGTTTTATCAACTAGTGCACCACCTGCAGCAGCATCAATCATATTTTGATCAATAGTAATTAAACCTTCATAAAAATACTGAATTAAAAGTTGATCACCTATTTTGTGGTGTGGAAATATTGAATATAACCTCTTAAATCTCCCCAAATATTCATGAAGTTTTTCCTTTTTATTTCCTTTTCCAACATATTTATTTCCTTATTGTTGTGGTTCTAGAGGCTAAGAAGTATTTTTGAATAAAAAGGAATTTAATGTCTTCCCAACCACTAATTGGTGAATTAACATAATATAACCAATCTTTTGTAGTGTCATCTATTGAAAATGAGAATGAACAAAGCTTAACTTGTTCTTAATCCACATTAGTAGGTTTTATGGTTGAACACACAGTATGAAATTTTTTTAAGTGTTTATGTGGATCTTCTCGAGCAAGTCCATGAAATCTTGGAAATAAGTGAAATAGGTCAGATTTTAGTTCAAAATTGGTTACCTCACCTTGTATTTGAATATATGTGGGTTGGATATCAACATCAAGCGAGGTATGTTATTTTAGTTTTCGATTTTTTTCATCCATGTTATACTCCTTAATTTCAGGTTCTAATTTTGTTCGATAAGAATAAGGGTTTGAAAATTCCCAAGTTGTGGTGTGTCCTCCTTCAAAGTGATGTCTTGTGGGTATTGGTTTCGCTGACGTAGAATCTTCTTCAGTTTGGGTTCAAAAGGTTGTAAGTCTATTTAAGTATAATGCATCATGCACAGAACCTATACAAGAAATAAATCAGAAAATAAAAATATATGGAAAGGTAGAATATAAAAAAATAAATATTCACAAAATTTATTAAAATCTATTAAAAATTGAACTCTAAAAACCAATGCGCTCCCCGGTAACGATGCCAAAATTTGAACTTATTATCATGACACGTCATATTTATTATGTTTTTAAGGTTTATTTATAGTTTAGGTAATACCCTAGGACATATCTCAAGGATCGTTGGTAGTTTATAGTAGGTATTTGATTAGTCACTGAAAGTGGCTAATGTTAATTATTAATATCTTTATATTCATTTTTCCAAAGTCCATAAACATTTTTTTAGTGCATTGCATAAATAGAACTTCATTTCTCATCATAAATGCAATTCATGTTTAAAATGAAAATTTGGGCCCAATCATTCATATGTTTGTGGAAAAAATTATATTAAGTTTCTTATTTTTATATTTTGGGATATTATTTATCACTTTGTTTGGAGAATTTTATCTTATAGGTCCGATGGATGAATCCCAAGGGAAGATGAATATTTTTTCACATGAATGCACAAATTTGATGGATAAAACATAATGGCCCGAAGGCCCATCAAACAAATGTGGGGCCGACAAACCAATCCCAATGGAGCTCATATTTTTAAAGTAGAAAGATAAAAACATGAGGATAATTTTATTAAACTACGGTCATATCTAATTCTGATGTTTTCCTAATGATAAATGGATATGAAGTTGAGATTAAAATGGTGGGCCTGATATTAATGCACATAAAGTCATTCCACCATTTACACCATAACTTCCAAACGGCTCGACCAACTTTCCTGGAATATTTACAGATAGTAGAGGACATATGGAAGTGAATATTTCTTGTCTATGACCCTCCATATTCAGACTCCATCAATTTAAAATTCACACTTCAAAATGGGGAATGAATATGGATGAATTTTCGGGTCAACTTTGAAACGTCAAATTTCCTTGATTTTCTCACTCTCCTTTTAACTCTCCAAATTAATGGAGATGTAATTTTTGTTTTAGGGGTGTATCTAATTATAAAAATATGCCTATATAAGGAGCTTATTCTGAAGGGAATGGGGATCGAATATTTTCTTTTGAAATGGAAGTTTTTATTTTCATTCAATTGTATTCTCATGGTTTCATTTTGTAATCTCTTTTCAATTTCCCCCAAGTAAGTTTTTCGTTCACCATAATTTAATTAATAAAATATCATCATCATCCTCTTCTTCTTAATTTATTGTTTTTTTCATATCATGTTGATACTGTTTCCTTAGGGAGTGAGGTTATTCACATTATCTTTTGTGAAACTCTTCGCACAACGGTTGAGTGATTGTTTTTTTCTTCTTCTCCAATTATACCATCTTAACTCTACTACCCTCTTTCATTTATAGAGTATCATCAATGGAGGGATAATACTATAATAGGTTGATCCTAGGGAGTAGAAAGGGGTGAATTGGATGTTATTTCTTAATTTAATAATTCTTAATCAATTCTATTTTTGAGATTTTAATTCAATGATTTATGTTAACCTTTAAACTCACCAATTTCAAGGACACACATCCCGAGTGATAAAATGATCCTCTAACATGGATTTATCATCAATATGATCCTCCAAGTGTATAGGTGATTAGACTTAGGATAGTGAAAACTCAAAATTGGTGAGTGATTTGGGATGATTGTATTTCGTTAAAGGAAACACTCAAATTTAAGACATTGAAATAATTTAAAAATAAATTCATCCAGTACACCTCATGCGATAACCAAGGATCAAATCATGCTTTTAAATTGAATTCACTTAAGTCATTAAAATATCAAATAATCCAATAAATTCAAACCAAAGTTGGCCACTTCATAGCCAAATCAACACCATCAAATCACCTTCTTAGAATTCATGTTTCTTAGGTTTCTTCTTTGGTCTTTGAGGATCGATAACCCAAGCCGTACTACAATGACCGCTTACACCATACAACTTGGGTAAATTTGGGTGTAACCAAATTTTGGTGTCATTGTCGGGGAACAAGTAAGTCACCTTAGAACATCTTTCTTTTCTCCCCCATTTCTCTTTTCTCATCCCAATTCTCTTATCCTTTCCCTTTCTTGCTTTTTTTTTCTTTTGGCGCATATCCGCCTACACCCACGATAACTCAAACAGATTAGGTAGGGTGGATAGTCCAAGGGCTGGGGAGTCAAGCAATTATAGAGTTCTTTTTCCATTATATCCAAATATTCCCAGTACTCCATGTTCATAATTTGAGTATGATTCAATGGAGAATCTCCCACAAATACAAATCATTAACCAGGGAGGGAACCGAAATAATGAGCAAGACCCTAACTTGGGAACTGTTGCAGACCCGACCATGAATGACTACCTCACACCAACCTAAACCGATGCACCCTCATGAATTAGTCATGATAACATAGGATATGCCCAATATGTTTTCAAACCCCGTGTCCTGAACCACCTTCCAACCTTTCATGGGATGGAGTTTGAGATGCCTTACCTTCATGTTAAAGAATTTAATGACATTTTTGAAACCGTGTGCCCTCCAAATCAAATAGAATCTGCTAAAATGAGACCTTTTTCTTTTTCTTTGAAGGACCGAGAAAAGAATTGGTTAAAAAATTTGATACCACAATCCATTTACTCTTGGGACCAACTTCAATGAGAAATCTATAAAAAATACTTCCCCCATCACAAAGAAATTGCACTTAAAAAGAGCATACAAAACTTTTTTGAAAGAGAGTGAGAAACATTCTATGAAACATGGGAAAGATTCAAGGACACATTAAACATGGTAACGCACCATGTTTTCTTAATCCCAGAATAGGTGAGAATTTTCTATGAAGGGTTGGGTCCCATAAACAAAAAATTCATTGATATGATGTGTAATGGACCCTTAAAAAAAGCCCCAAATGATGCTTACGAGTTTCTAGAAAATCTTGCTGAATAGAACCAAACATGGGGAACATCACCATACTATGAGAAGCCACCCAAATCTGGTGGAATGCACAATCATGGAGAAGAATAAAACCTTAGAGCCAAACTTGCTGCACTCACGAGGAAAGTTGAGGAGATTGATCTTAGGAAGGTCCACAAAACCCAAACTATTGAGCTTGTTTGTACAATTTGTGACAAACATGACCAAAAGACTGATAATTTCCCAACCATTCCTTCTATAAAGGATTTTCTTTTAGGAGGACCACCATAAGAAGTTAATGCAATGAACTTTCAAAAGACACAATTCTAAAACACCTTCAATCCAAGGTATAATGACCATCCAGGATTTTTTTGGAAGGAAAATCAACAACCAACACAACAACAGTGTATCAACCCATACCCTCAACAAAACTTTCAACCTCATAATCAATTCTAAACAAAACCGGTCCAATTAAAACATCCTCATGTCTAATACCAACAGCCAATCCAACAACCAAATTATCCTCCTGAGACAAACCAACAAGCTCAATCACCAACCCAAATTGTTCCACAAAGCCTACTAGAACAACTGTGAAAACAAATGGAAAAAATGAACTCAGAATTCTCATCCATTAAACAAGAAATTCAAACTATAAAAACTGGAAAGGAACCCATGCCCTCACAGAAAATTCCACAACAAACATGAAGGGGAGAGACAAGTTTCACTCAAACAACTCATGAAAAACTTAAGGTTGTGACCATTTTGAGAAGTGGGAAATCAATTGAGAAAACTGAACAAATAATTCAGAATCCATCTGAAGCTTCAAACTCTAATGAAAATTAAAATGAACCACTTGATCAAACTAAGAAAATTGATGAAAATGTGAAAGAAAAAACTCTTCAACAAACAATCCCACAAACTGCACCATTTCCTCAACGCATGAGGGGGAAAGCCAAGCCTGAATTAAGTGAGACATTGAGGGAAATAATCTCACAAGTCAGGATGAACATTCCACTCCTCGATGCTATTCAAAACATTCCTTCATACTCAAAATACATAAAGTACCTCTATATATTTAAATGTAAATTCTCACATAATAACCAAGCCCTTATGGAAGCAAATGTTAGCAGAACAATCCAAGGAACACTTCCACCAAAGATGAAAGACCCAGGATGCCCTTACATCAATGTTGAACTTGGAGAGAACAATGTTGTCAAAGCCTTATGTGACCTAGGTGCCAGTGTCAATCTCATCCCATATGATGTGTACTTCCAATTAGTCCTAGAAGAGCTCCAACCCACATCAGTCACACTTCAACTTGTTGATCATAGAATTAGGGTTCTAAATGGGATTTTAAAGGAAGTTATGGTAAAGGTTGAAAACTTCATCTACCCTGCTGACTTCATTGTCCTTGACTGAAATCCAACCATAGGCAATAAGGAACAAACCCCAATCATCCTTGGTCGTCCCTTCCATGAAACAATCTACTCTATTATCTGAGTCTGAAATGGGAACATGACCATCACCTTTGGAAACATGAGTCTAGACTTGAACATCTATAATGCAAGCTAACAAATAGGGGATGATGAGGATATTCATGAAGTAAGCATGATAGGATTCATTGATAAAGAATCCATAGTACATCAAGGAATATTCAAGGAATGTTTAAGTGAGGAAGAGATTAATTTCCTTTGTTTACATGAAAGAGGTTTCTCTCCATGGCTAGAATCACTTTCAGATTGCTCCAATGATGAAATCATAGGTCCAAAAATCAGTGAAACCATTCATGAAACCACTTTCATGGAGAACAATAAAACTTCCTTCCCTAAATTTGATCAAACCAGTCTTGAAGCTAAAATTTCGACACATGGAGATTAAATTATATCTAAAAAACTAGGAAATAAAGTCGATCTTGATCCAATGTCCCAATATTATATTGAAATTATGAACCAACCTGATCTTGAATTGAAGGAACTTCCCGCTGCACTCATGTATGCCATCATAGGGGACAATCAAACAAAACCTATTGTCATTTCTTCTTCTCATGAACCCAATCATGAGAGGATTCTTTTAGATGTCCTTAAGAAATGTAAGAGAGCCATTGGTTGGACCCTGTCTAATATTCTGGGGATTAGCCCACTAATAGGGACTCATAGTATTGTTCTAGAATCTGATTCAAATCCATGTCATCAACCTAAACAGAGACTCAATCCTAATCTCATGGAGGTAGTAAGGAAGGAACTTCTGAAATTGTTAAAAGCTGGTATCATCTATCCTATAGCTGAGAGTGAGTGGGTGAGCCCAATCCAAGTGGTTCCCAAGAAAGCATGAATCACAGTGATAACTAATAAGGATGGAGATATTCTTCTAACAAGGGTGAGTAGTGGATAGAGGGCCTGCATTGATAATAGAAATCTAAACTCATTCACCAAGAAGGACCATTTCCCCTTACCATTCATTGACCAAGTCCTTGAGAGAGTGGAAGGTCATGAGTTCTATTGTTTCATAGATGGGTACTTAGGGTACAATAATATTTAGGTCTCTATAGAGGATCAAAGGAAGACTACATTCACCCGTCCATTTGATACCTTTGCCTTCAAACGCGTTTCGTTCAGGTTATGCAATGCCCCTAGAACCTTCCAGCAGTTCATGATGGAAATCTTTTCAGATATGGTAAGGGATTTTCTTGAGGTCTTCATGGATGACTTATCTATCTTTGGGGATACATTTGAGGGATGTCTTAGGAATGTAGATAGAGTTTTTTCTAGATTTGAGGATAAAAATATCATCCTAAACTGGGAAAAATGCAATTTCATGGTAAATGAAGGACTTTTTCTAGGCCATCTAGTCTTGGGTAGGGGGATTGAAGTTGATAAAGAAAATGTTGAAATCATTCTTCACCTTCCATTACCTATAAATGTTAAGGAAGTGAGGTATTTCTTAGGACATTCTGGTTTCTATAGAATATTCATTATGGATTTTAGTTCAATCTCCCACCCCCTTTGTGATCTCCTAGTAAAGGATGCTCCATTTTTTTGGACAGAAAGTTGTGAGGGTTCATTCTCAACCCTCAAATTATCTCTCACTTCTCCTCCCATTATGAAGTCTCCAAATTGAAACCTTCCATTCGAACTCATGTGTGATGCAAGTGACTTCACTGTAGGTGCAGTCTGAGGACAAAGATGTGAGAAAACTCCTTATGTCATTTCTTATGAAAGAAAATACTTAAATGATTCCCAAATCAACTAAACCACCACTGAGAAGGAGTTACTTGATGTTGTGTTTGCCTTAGAAAGTTTAGGTCCTACCTCTTAGGATCCCCCATCACTGTGTTCACTGGCCATTCTGTGCTAAAATACCTATTCCAGAAAAAAGATGCTAAGGCTAGACTGATTAAGTGGGTCCTTCTCTTACAAGAATTTGACCTCACAATTAAGGAAAAAAAGGGTGTTGAAAATGTTGTAGCTGACCATCTCTCTAGGATAGAATTTATTGAAATTAAATCTCACCTTGATGTGTCTGAATCATTCCCTGATTGAACACTTATACTCTGTGAGTGACTGCCCTTGGTATGCCGACATAGCCAACTTCTTAGTTATAAGTTTCATTCCAAAATTATTAGGGACTCAATCTAGAAGGAAATTCCTTTCTGATGTCAGGAATTATGTGTTTAATGATCCAGACCTCTATAAGTTATTCCCTGACCAAGTCATTAGGAGGTGTGTCCCAGAATTTGAACAAGAGTCCATCCTTAAATTCTATCATAGTGAAACATGTGGAGGTCACTTTTCATCTATGAAAAATTCTGTTATGGTTCTTCAGTGTAGTCTATTCTGGCCCACCCTCTCAAGTTACTCCTACACATTTTTTCAAAGTTGTCCTAGGTTTCAACAAGTAGGGTCAATCTCAAAAAGGAATCAAATTCCACTCACTCCCATCTTATTGATTGAAATATTTGATTGCTGGGGAATCGATTTCATAGGACCCTTCCCAAACTCTAGGGGATATCTCTACATCCTCTTAGATATTGATTACATATCAAAATGGTTTGAGTCCATTCCCACCAAGACTAATGATCATCAAGTTGTGACCTGATTCCTAAAACATCACATCTTTTCTAGAATTGGAATTATGAGGTCTATAATCAGTGATTGTGGAACCCATTTCTACAACCGCCCATTCTCTTCACTCATGTCTAAGTATTGTATTACTCATAATGTTTCCACTGTATACCATCCTCAAACCAATGGTCAAGCTGAGTTTTAAAATAGATAAATTAAAAAAATTCTTGAAAAAACTATAAATCCCTCTAGGAAATATTGGTCCGAGAAACTCTTATATTCCCTTTGGTCATATCGAACTACTTTCAAAACAATCCTAGGAATTTCACCGTATAGATTGGTTAATGGAAAAGAAAGTCATTTAACTGTTGAAATTGAGCATAAGGCCTTTTTGGAAATAAAAAAATGAACTTTCACATTTCATTGGTTGAAACAGAAAGTAAATTAGATCTTAATGAACTCGAGGAACTTAGGATGGAGGCTTGTGAAAATTCAAGGATCAATAAATCTAAAGTTCAAGCCTTCCAATCTCGGAATCTCAAAGTCAAACACTTTGAATAGGGAAAATTCGTGCTCTTGTATAGTTCAAAACATCATCTAAACCCGGGAAAGCTAAGGTCTAGATGGTCTGGTCCATACCTAGTGCATCATGTGTACCCTTATGGGGAAATAGAGATTTAGGATCCCACAAGTTTTCATGTCTTCAAAGTCAATGGTCATAGGTTAAAAACATTCATTGAATCATTCAATAAACAAGAAACCATGGTGGAGTTAACCGAGCCGACATCTGAACTAGAGAAAAATTGATATATTTAGGGTCTATGTTGGGCTGACGATGTTAAACAAAATCACTGCACGGGAGGCAACCTGTGGTTTTCTTGTTTCCAATCACTGTGAATCATATTTTGTTTCATTCTTCTTTATTTTGTTATTTTTTTTATAGATATTTGACATGTTATTATTTTATGAGTAAGGATGGTTATGAAAGGAGAGAACCATATTCATCGGTGTCACGCAGTGTGATCCTTGAGTAATACCTTACCCAGAAAATATAAATAATACAACGTATCATCAGTTTATTTTATTGTATTTTATGTTTTTTTAGGTATTTAAAAATAATATATACTGTTGGAATGTTCTTCTTTTATGAGTAAGGATTGGTATGAAAGGGGAGCACCGTATTTATTCGTGTCACACGGTGTGATCTATGAGTAATACCTTACCCATGAAAATATAAAGAAGACAATGTATCATCAGTTTATTTTATTTTATGTTTTTATAGGTATATAAAAAATATATATTTTTGACCTGTTATTCTTTTATGAGTAAGGATGGGTATGAAAGGGGAGCACCGTATTCATCTATGTCATGTGGTGTGATCCCTGAGTAGTACCTTACCCAGAAAATATAAAGAAGATAATGTATCATCAGTTTGATTTTTTAAAAATAAAAATAAAAAACAGGGAAAACCATAAAAATAATGATACTTAGAGTTAAATAAATCATTGTGTTGTTTGTTTTGTCTGCTTTGTTCTTCTTTTTATGCTTCCGTAACTATTTTGGGTGATACATGTTCAATCAAGGAGGTGCCTACATCCCCCAAGAGATCAAATGAGTAATCTAGAGCAACATGAACTTCAACTTCAAAAACCTGGTGAATTTGTTCCATGTTTATAATTTTCAATTTCCTCTTTGAAATCCTCTCATACCCCCTTCTAACTATTCTTTTCTTTGAACACTGGGGACAGTGTTATTTTTTGTTGGGGGGAGCTGAAATAGAAAATGATTTTTTATTTTAATAATAACATGCATGGAAAGAAAAATTCCATTAACCTTGAACAAGATAACACACATTGAAAACTCTAAAATTGGATATCAAATAATTTTTCATGCCTTGATTCTGATTTTAATTAATGTTTAAGTTCATGAAAATTGTTTTTGAAAAGTGCAGTTGCCTGATGTGATTTTTCAAAGTTTACATTTTCATCCTCTTAATAAAAATTCCACAATGCACGTCCACTGGATCATGGGGGTAAATTTTAGTTCTTGGGTCCCTTTCATTATAGCATAGGGTTCTGGTGTCACTTTTAGTTTAATTTGAGTATCCAAAAAAAATTGAAAAAATTAATGACCACATAGAGAAATGTTTTGTCCAAATATATAGCATCCATCACTTGGGGATCGTGACTCCATAGTTGTCTTTCCCAGAGTTAGGCTTTATATATCTATTGTAGAGCATGGAATTGAAAATATGTGTGGCATCCGATACTTAGGGATTATGACTCCATAGTTTTATTTCCCAGAGTTAGTCTTTTCATATCTATTGTGGTTAAAAATGCAAACAGACTAAAAAATCAAAAAAAATTGGATACTCATCTTAAGGTTTAATGTGATTCCCACTTAGCGCTTCCATTTGTTTCCCCTTGCACAATAAAATGGGCCCAATATCTTTTGTGATGCACAACACTTTATCATGAATAATTTAAATTGGATGAAATGTGGCAATGAATTTGAACAAAGGAATGGGCTTGGGCTTGGGATATGCTTATGGACCTAGCTTGTTTTAAATTATTTTAATGGGTTTCATAATTGCTTTTTGTATGAGGTCTTTGGGTGAGCAATGTGTATTAAAATGTTTTTGGAAAAGGGGATTTGAATTTCATATTTGTAATATATATTGTTCGGGACTAGAAAAACTCAAGTTGGGGGTGTGATTAGTCACTGAAAGTGGATAATATTAATTATTAATATCTTTATATTCATTTTTTCATAGTCCATAAACATTGTTTTTAGTGCATTACATAAATAGAACTTCATTTCTCATCTTAAATGCAATTCATGTTTAAAATGAAAATTTGGGCCCAATCATTCATCTATTTGTGGACAACATTATATTGAATTTCGGAATTTGATATTTTGGTATATGATTGATAAATTTTTTTGGAACATTTTATGTTTTAGGTCTGATGGATGAATACCAGGGGAAGATGGAGATTTTTTCACCTGAATGAAGAAATTTTATGGAGAAAGCATAATGGGCCTAAGGCCCATCAAAAAATTGTGGGGCCCAAAAAACTATCCCAATTAAGCTTAAATTTTTACAGTACAAATATAAAAATATTAGTATCATTTTATTTAACTATGGATGGAGCTAATTCTGAAGTTTTCATGATGATAAAGGGATCTGAAGTTGAGATTTAATTGGTGGGCCCAATATTAATGCACATAAAGTCGTCCCACCATTTACACCATAATATACAAATAGCTGGACCAAATTTCTAGATATTTTTGAAGATACTAGAGGACAAATGGAAGCGAATATTTCTCTTCTATGACCCCTCCAGATTCGGTTTCCATCAATAAAAAATTCACACGTCAAAATGGTGAACGAATCTGGATGATTTTTTGGGTCAACTTTGAAACGTCAAATTCCCTTGATTTTCTAACTCTCCTTTTAACTCTCCCAATTAATGGAGACGTAATTTATTTTTGGTGGTGTATCTAAGTCTCCAAATATGCCTATATAAGGATCTTATGCTTAAGGGAATGGGGATCGAATATTTTTGTTTGAAATGGATGTTTTTATTTTCTATCAATTGTATTGTCATGCTTTAATTTTGTAATCACTTGTCAATTTATCCCAAGTAAGTTTTTCGTTCACCTTCATTTAATTAATAAAATATCATCATCATCTTCTTCTTCTTAATTTTTTTTTTCATATCATGTTGATACCTTTACCTTAGGGAGTGAGGTTATTCACATTATCTTTTGTGAAACTCTTCACACAACGGTGGAGTGATTGGTTTTTTCTCTTCTTCTCCAATTCTACCATCATAAGTCTACTACCCGCTTTCATTGATAGAATAGCATCAATGGAGGGATAATCCCATAATGGGTTGATCCAAGGGAGTAGCAAGGGGTGAATTGGATGTTATTTCTTAATTTAATAATTCTTAATCAATTCTATTTTTTAGATTTTAATTCAATGATTTACGTTATCCTTTAAACTCACCAATTTTAAGGATACACATCCCGAGTGATAAAAAGATCCTCTACCTTGGAGTGCAAATAAATATGATCCTCTAAGTATATAGGTGATTAGCATTAGGATCGTGAAAACTCAAAATTGGTGAGTGATTTGGGATGGTTTTATTTCGTTAAAGGAAACACACAAATTTAAGACAATGAAATAATTTAAAAAGAAATTCATCCAGTACACCTCATGCGATAACCAAGGATCAACTCATGATTTTAAATTGAATTCACTTAAGTCTTTAAAATATCAAATAATCCAATCAATTCAAATCAAAGTTGGCCACTTCATATCCAAATCAACACCATCAAATCACCTTCTTAGAATGCATGTTTCTTTGGTTTCTTCTTTAGGTCGGTGAGGATCGATAACCCAAGCCGTACTACAATGATCGCTTACACCATAAATCTAGGGCAAATTTTGGGAAAACCGGTATTTTTAATAAAGATTAATAAAAGAGGGGGTGATTTTGAAAACATCTTAAAGAAAAATAACTTAATCAAAATAGTTTAAAAGTTGGAAGAACAAGCGGATTTTGAGAAATATAAGATAAATGGGTCATTGTGATTAAGCTAAACAAATTTCTAGTTAATTATTATTAAAATTTTATTCTTTTTGGGAGTAATTCTTTGGTTTATATTAATTGTATCCCCTATTAATTTTTTAGCCTTTATATCATTTATTGAAGAACCAAACCATGACATAACAATTGTATTGTCAAGGTCCAGAACATATGCATGCCATAAGAGATTCAAAATTAGATTGAAATATAATGAATGTGGGTAATAAAAGGATTTGCATGTTGTTCAATCAGAACAACCCAAGTCAAGAAGTCAAAGCCTCACACCGATCGTTTAGAGATTAAGTGAAAATCAATCACATGCCTCAAAAGAAGCATCAAAATAATAAATAATTAAAGATACATGGAAAGAAATGTTTTAACACCCAAATAAATCCAAAATAATAGATAATATATGCATCATAACTCTGTTGACATGTGTGTAGCTCCCTTATAACGAACGCCCACCCTTGAGCTCGACATCAGGAGGAGGAGGAAGCTCGGGTGGAACTCATTCTTCATTTATGCTCCCCCTATGAGGATAGGGAACTCCAAAACTTCCAAGGGGATGAAATGACTATTATGTAACTATAATTTGGTATCAATTCACTCTCTTGGTAGAACAAAAAAATGGGGATCCCAAGGCTCCATTTTATGGGAAATTGGAAGGCGGTTTTGAGCACCCTGATTTCAAGAAACCACTTTCCCCAAGGGTTTTGATGTTGAGACAGTATTATCTCACATTTTAAAAAACAAAAATGTTTTATACCTAGATCAATACTATCTCCAAAAAATATTTTGAACCATTGAGACAATCACATCTCGAGATATTGATAGAACATAGCACACTAATTTTGACTTTGTGTATATTTGGTGTGTTGGACAGATCAGTCCATATGGGCCAACAAATCGAAGAATTAGGCTTGTGTTTCTTCATATGAAATGTATCCCATTGATTTTTGGACCAGTCCAAAAAATTTCCACCCATTTGGATGGACATTTTAATATCAGTAGGAGGTTGATTCCACTAGTGTGCATGGATCTTGTGCAGTTTGGTCCATTTTTCTTGGACCTCATCGTGGTCCATCCAAATCACCTCCACCTTCAATGAAATTATAAAAAAAAGTATCATTTCCATTTTTAACAGTAATAAAAAAATTTATTGAAAAAAACATAAAGTGATTTTTTTATATAATTTTCAATAAAAACTAGTTTAGCATAGTGCTGTATGGGTGAAAATGAAACAGTGAATCACAGTGCGATCATGCGATGATACTTAGTTATACTTTGTTGGTTAAAATTTATAAATTAACATCGAATGGAATTGTATCCTTATTATGTACAAAAATATAGATTCTTCTGGTTGATTATGTTCTTTCTAATTACCTTTATTCAAAAAACTTGTGTAAAATTCCATCTGTTGGAATGAAATTTTTACATCCAGTAAAATAGATTTCCAACAAAAAAACATTGTTAATATCATAGAACATATTAATATTATTAATATATTATATTTTAAATAATTGGTTTTTTAATTTTAAAAAAAAGTATATAAAGTCTTGATATAAAATTATCAACTCACAAAACTCTAGTTTTTGGATGAAAAATTTAAAACTATAAAATCAAAAAATAAAAGCTAAAAAACCATTAAAAAATCTTTCTCACCCTATCTTATAAATTTATATCCTTTATCATTTTTCATTAAAAATTATTATATTTATTATATTATCCATATTGTCCTAAATTACTTTATTTTCAAAAATATAGGCTCTTTCTCATTTATTTTTAATAATTTGAATACCTCCCCTAACACCTTTATGATTTTCAAAAATATTTTTATGGAGTTTGATAGGGTACTTGAAGTGTTAGAAAAAACTAAGGTGAAATAACGCATATTCAGTACTTTAAATAAATATATATAAAAATATATATGAAATAAATCCACGAAATTTGGAAATAAAATTTGTCATAAAATATAGGATGAAAATTCATTCAAAATAGCTATCAAAAATTTTATGTTTGATTATTATAATACTTTCATGATTTTATAAATTAATTCTTTTTCAAGAGATTCTTGACAATGACTTTTATCTTCTTCAAATCTTCTTGAAACTTATCAAAGTCATAAATAACATCATTGATCTTTTGTATATCCTGTTCAAGAACTACCATATTTATGTTCTCATTCTTCATCAGGTTACTTATTCTTATCGAACATTAATATTATTCCCTTATTTTTTGATTTCATCATCTTGATTCATTGTCAAATACTTCATTTTATCAATATATATTGTTTTATCATCAACTTCACTACTAGTACTTCTTTAAAGATTAAAAACTATTTTTTTCATTTTTATTCCATCAATTTTCTCATCATAAAATTTTATAACACCATTCTTATGTTTTATCGATATAATAACTTGTATAAACATTATTTAATCCATCATGTATTTTACATTAAATTATTCTAAAACATCTTAACTTTGAATAACTATCTCAGTAATTTGTTTCAATTAATTTGATTTTACATATAATTCATTGTTCCCTTGAATGTACTTTCATCTAACTTAAAAATCTAGAAAGAAATGTAAGTCATATTCATGCCTTTTGATAACATAATTGAAGTAGTTAATCCTTATTTCTATCATTTTATCGCACATAATGGGGGATTAATGAGTGGAATATAAATAATTATTAGTAGTGGATGTATCCGGAACTTTAGAAGTTAGAACTTCTTATATTCTTTAATAAGATTGATATTCAGAAATCTCTACAACATCATCTTGTTTATGCGATTATTCTTTCTTTGATTATTATTTTTCAGATTCTTCCTTGACCAAATATTTGGATTAATAATACTAATATTTTTCTTTTATAAATATTTACTTTTTCCAACATGAATATCACCATATTTTTGAGTTTTGAAGGATAAGGAAGTATAATTATCAATGTATTATTCTTCAAAATTGAAATTCTTTATCAATTTTTTTCTTAAAAAGAATCATTATTTTATATAGATATTTTTTCAATTTTTTCTTGAACACATATTGATTTTATTTTTTTAACAACTAAAATTTTTTATATTTCCTTTTAAATGTAAAAATTTGGTATTGAAGTAAGAGTTAATTAGACTTTTAATTAAATGGACTGATGTTTTTCTAGTTGAATAATTGATAATGGAGAAAGAGAAAGGGAATTCTCCCTTATCTATAGATTGAAATTTTGAATGAAATCCCAAAAATAATTTTATGAAATTATTATCCAACTTATATTCTCTATCTTTCTTTTCATTCATTTTACTTTTTTATACTCTTTTATGTTTTTTCTCTTTAATGGATGAATATTTTTCCTTGTCTAACCCAATATCCAGATCATCGGGTTTATTTTCCTTTTTATTTAAAAAATTATTCATATGACGTGGTTTTATTATTTTTCCTATCAAATATAGGGGACTTTTATCCTCCCTCTATCTTCCCTAAAAATTTATCTTCTAGCTTCTTAGTTACTATAGCAGAAACTACTTTCTCTGAATTTTCAACAAGATTCTTTGGATGAGGAACATATATAATATGTATTTTATTTAATGTATCCTTACCATTGTAGTAAAACCTCCCACTTAATTTGGTTACATTATTTCTTATTTTTTGGACTTCCAGGAATTTAACCAAATATTTTTATGAAAATTGGAAAAATTAAAATCTTCAACTTCAAAGATCAATGTTTATTAGCCTCTATAAAAGATAATGAAAATTTAACCAATTTGGATTTTATTATTTTATGAAAAATGTAAAAAACATAAATATCATTTACTTTGACATTATACTCTTCTATTGTCATTATAATAATGAAATTTTTCACCCAACGATGAAAAATATATTCATCCATAGAAATAGGAGAATGTTTCACTAATTTTTTATAAAAGGTAAAAAAATTGATGGTTTATCATTAGACTTCTCAAATCATCCAAGATTTTATGGAAACATGCGAGTTACTAGACAAACCTCACCTTCCAAAGGTATTTTTACGAAATATTCCACTTACATAATATTTAACTTATGCAATATTCAATAAAAAGTGAAGGTTACTATTTTTAAACTATCTCCTTCACTGAAATTGGTATTAGAATATAAATCTCTGACTATTTTAGGATAATGTAAATTAAGTTCATCCTTTGAAACATATATTGTTTCCCAACACTTGGAAAACAATAAAATATTTGAGAAAAGAATCATATTTTCCATACCAATCTATTAAATCAATATCTACTTTACTATAAATTTAGTATGAAAATCAGTGGATAAATCTATTATTTTTTATTAGATGATGGAACACAATTGGACAAAGAGAAAATGATTGGAAAAACTGAAATTAAACTGGAATGTTTTATTCGAAAAACCATGCAGTGATGGAAGGGTGTTAGACATTTCCCTTATATGTAACAAATATTATATTTATTTTTTCTTCTCTAGATCCAAAAAACTTATATTGATACTCATATTTTGATCAATATTTTTAATCATTTCTCGATCGATAAAACACAAGAACTCTTAAAAAAATTAAAACCAAATTTAGGTATATGTTTTCTTGGATAAAATTTTATTCTAAGGAAACTTAAAATATTATAAAAATCATTTTATAAAATATTACAACAATATAAAAAAATTACCACAATGAATAGGTTTAAGATAACAAATTTTAATTTTCCACTTAGAGAAAATAATTGTAATCTTTCTCTAGTAATTTTTTTAAAGTTATATAAAATTTATAGATTTTAAAAAAATCTTTCTCGTAAAGAAAATGTTTTTCTAGGTTGATATTTTTTTCTAGATAATCTTCATTGAAAAAATAGAATAAAGAAAAAATTTCCAAAAATGTATTAAGAAAGTTTTTTCTGGAATGTTTTTTTCAGAAAATTTAGGAAATATGAAAAATATTATAACAAGGTAAAAAATGTTCTCCCCATTTTTTGATGAGTTATTGATGTTAAGTTATAATATAAATAGAAAGTAGTTAAATTATAATTTTATGTTTTACATTACAAAATGTTTCTTAATATATGAAAATATATCATAATTTAGGGATTTTGAAAAAATACTAGAAAGTTGTTATTGTGTTCTAATTAACTATGAAATTATATCTTATTTTTCTATATGATCCCAAAAGAAATTATGTATTTTATCAATGTAGTTTAACTATGAGTGTTGTTATGGGTTTTTAAAAAGATATATTTATCTTATTTTATCACATAAAATACGAGTTTTTTGGGAAACTCATGCCAAAGTCAGTGAGTGTGTGTTTCATCCACAACACCTAACCATAACAATATCCAACTACTATATTTTCTTCTTCAAAAGTGGGAAGTTCTACTAAGTGTTTTTTATTGAAATAGAATGAATATAAACCATATCCAAAAAATTAAAAGTTCCATATGTGATTTTTCTATCCATTTTTCATCCACCAAAATTTGCATCTAAAAAACATTTTACTTCAAAATCATTCCAAGAATAACAAAATAGTACAAAATCTAAAGATCTCTTATGGGAACAATTTTTTTTATAAATATTTAAGATGGGATTTTTTTTTCATTTTATTAAAATCTGACACATAAACATACATAAAACATTAAATCTGGAAAACTGGTTGTAAGGTATAGTAAATTACCAATCATTCCTCTTAAAGTCTTTTAATCAACTAGTTTCCCAAATTCATCAAGATATAAAGTTTTTGAGGTCCTAATAGGAGTAATAATACTTTTATTATTTCCATATGGAAACTTTTTAAGTAAATTTTTTATATACTTTTTTTGAGATATAAAATTTCATTCTAGCTCTTAGTAAATTTGAAAACAAGGAAAAATGTTACTTCTCCCATCACGCTCATTTCAAACATAGATTTTATTACTTGTGTAATGGAATCAAATGTTTTTTTAAGTAGAGTGAAATATGATTTCATTGATATAAATTTTAACAATTATGTTTTCTCTAAAAACTTTTTTAATAAAAATTATAGGATCCAAAGCTCCCATAATGAATTTTTGATGAGAAAAATCTAGTGAGTCTGTCATACTATGCTCCTCATGATTGTTTAAGTTCATAAAGTACCTTAGTAAGTATAAAATAATTAGATATTTTTTTTTGTTTTTAGTAATATGAGGTTAATCTGCATAAACATAATCCTAAATATATATATTAATAAAATCACACTTCACATCAATTTGATAAAGAGTGAATTATAAGAATGTTTTATAGGAAAAAAGAATAAAAATATATTAAATTTAAGCTTCTAGAGAATAAGTTTATTTATTAAATATTCATTCTTATTGATTATATCCCTTTGATATAAGTCTATTATTATTTATAATTATAATTAAATTTTAATCATTTTTATTGAAAAGTCTCCATTTTACTAAAATTAAAATTTTTATCTTTAAGATGTTTAACTAACTACAAAATGTTATTCCTCTCAAACTCATTAAGCTCATATTATATTGATTTTATCCAATATTCATCACCTAAATCCCCATCGGGATTTTTGGATCAAATTTTTATGAAATACACAATGTTCACATTCATTTCATTAGGATATTCTAATTTTCTTATGTTGATCTACATGACCTATGATATTACCACTGAGATGATTCTAAAGTATTGTCTGAATTCTTGGATTTCTCAAACTCTATTATACAACAATAAGTTGAATTTATTCATGAGGTATAACTTTATAAAATGTTTCTTCATTTTTCTACTCATATAAAGAATTTACCAACAGGGGATGAAAATCGGTTTGAAAAAATAGATCTATAGATGTGGATTTAGGTTATTTGAAAAGAACTAGATTCATAAAATTCCACATGCACTATTTCATAAAAAGTACATATATTTTAAATAAATGATCTATAAGCCTTACTAGTTTCAAAATAGCCTATAAAAATTACTTCATTATATTTTGGTTCAATCTTATATTAATTATATATAGTATTTAAAATGAATACTTTACATCCAAAAACTCGGAATTAATATTTTTTTTAATTCTTCTAGCCCACAACTAATAAGAGTCTTATTAATCAATGGTCCAATTAAAACTTGATACATAGTATAGCAAGAATTATTAACTAATTTGTACCAACAAATTGAGTATTCCCTCAACATCGTTCAAGAAATATCCTAAATAACTCTATTTCTCATTTCAACTATTAAATTATTATATGGTTTTCTTGGAGCTATGAAGTTATATATTATACCTTTTTTACTAAACGAAGTTTCAAAATCATAATTTTAAAATTATCCACTATTTTCACTATAAATAGTGACAAAATGTTGAATTTTAGTTTTTTGAACATGATCTACAATTTTTTTAAAATAAAAAAAGGTTTCCGAAATTTTCACTAGAAAATATACCTATATATATCTAGGTTAGTCATCAACTAATCATGTAAATAGTATTTTCAACCAATGCATCCAGTTTATGTTGATCCAAATAAATCCATGCACATTAAATGTAAATCATCAAATTTTGAAACATAACTAATATATTTAAAATATTACTTATGTTTCTTTATGAATAGACAAGGATAAAAAACTTTAGAATAATTAAACCTCATATTTAGTAAATCAATAACTATTCCATTCATATAAGGTTTGGATAGATTTATAACATTACTATGTCTCAAATTTCTATGCAACAACCAATATTGATCTTATATTATATTAATTCAAGAAAGATCTTGGCTTCTATGGATTTTTTTGTTAAGTTTATATACATTATCATGGTTGTTGGAAAAAAATTTAACTTTTGAAATTTGAATTGTAAATTTATCTTTCATAAAATTATTAAGTTACCTATAATCACTTAATTTAATTATGCTGATGAGGTTGTTATTATTCCTTAAAACAAATAAAACATTTAAATTTAATGTATTTCCAAGAATAAAAATATTGCATATACCATATATCTCCCCATAAGAATTATCACCAAAAGTGACTTGTATACCTTTCATTTTGATAATTTTATAAAATAATTTCTTATTTACAATCATGATCTTGGAATAACCACTATCTATGTAGAAAATATTATTACTATTGGTACTATTTTTATATTCCTAAATATAAAAAATTAGGATTTTGGATCCCAAACATTATTGAAACCAATATTATTAGAAAATAATACATTTTGGATCCACATATATTCATCTTTACTATGTTTTAAGCCTTCAAATTCCATTGAAATATAATCATTATTAAAACTAAAATATTTAAATCTATATAAATAATTTGTATTCTTCCGATTTCCACTAATTTAACATTTAATAAATGTGGGAGAACTTTTAGGAACAAATTTGTTAAATTGAAAATGAGTTTTATTTTTTATAAAAACCATTACCAAATTTTTTTGATGCGGTATCATCTATATGTACGTGTTATTAATGTTATTCATCCTGGAAGTAAAATGTGATCGTAATTTTTTCATACTCTAAATTTCATAATTTATTTTTACAACTAAATATGTATTTTCAATTTAAAATCTAGAACTATATTCCCTATATAATTCTTTAGAATGATTTTAAATCTCTATAGAATGTTTTGAAATCTTTGAATTTTATTTTTAAAGTTATACCTTATCATTTTCATATTTTTTAGAAACAATACTATTTTGTCTTTCAAATAATGTTTTAAATCTAGAATCCTACTCATTACTATGTAATGTTTCATCTTCATTGAATAAATTTACCTTTTCTTCCTCTAAATATGTAGAACTATTTTCATCATTAGAATTAGGATAACTATATTTTTGTGTAATAATGTTTAAGGATTCATGAAATACCTTATCTATGTTCCATTGAACAATCATTGAAATTATAATCGGTATTCCCGCAATCTTATTAATATCACTACTATCATTTGAATAATTTTTTGAAGAACTATCTTTGTCCCTAGCACTATAGGGATCTATATCTTCAAAACTCTTCATGCCTTTATAATTGAAAAACTTCTTTGAATTTATAAATTTCTTAACATTATTATTTATATAAGGACACTAAATTCTTATATGACTAGATTTATTTAATTAATAACATGTAATATCAGAAGTGTATTTCTTTTCACTTTTATCCTTAGTATTTTTATTTTATTTATAATTGAATCCTTTTTAATGATCTTACTCATCCACTTAGAAATATGTTAAAGTTCATTTTCTCTCTTCTTAGAAGAACTAATTTATGTCAAAAACTTTACTTCATTATTCTTTATTGATTTAGTAACAATATTAGCAGATCTATCTTTTTAAAAAAATATTTTACATAGATGAAAAGATACCCCATTACTTTTCTTAGCCTTTTCTGAACTCTTTTAAAAATCTCTTCTTGCAATATGGGAGTTTAAATGAGATCATCCAAACTGATCTTCATAATATGTTTAATATCATTTATAGTTGTTCTCTTAGATTCTCATTCCTTGGGAATTATATCAATAATATTTTCAACCAAATTATCATCAGTTAATTATTTATCTTTGAGAGATTTAATAATATTAACAATATTCATGAATCTTCAATAAAATTTTTCAATAGATTCTCTTGGTAAAAAATAAAAATATCTATAATCATCTCTCAATGTTTCTATTTTAGTTTAAATAAATTAACTTATTCCAAAGTGTGTTACTTCCCATTTCTTCCCAATCTTATTTACAATTTAATAGAAAGAAATATAACTATAGATATTTCTTATCATAGATTTTAATAATGTATTAATAACTCTAAATTTTATTTGATATTACAAATTATCGAATATGGTAAAATTTCTCACTTAATTATCAAGGATTTAATAATCTCCAGTCAAAATAATAAAGTTTTCATCTCAAGTGTTTTTAACAAAGGACTATATTCTGTCACTCCAATATTCATAATCATCACCATCTAAAATTGGTTATCTTCTTAGATTGACATTTTCAAATATACCAATAGAAAAACATTATATATTATAAAACATGATACTCTTTTCAATTAAACATGTTATTGTAATATTTTTATAACAAACAAAAACTTTACTTGATATAAAATCAAGAAATTTATAATAAATATAAACATGAAATATTTATGTAGATACTGATATAATACCAAGTGTAAGATTCTAATAATATGTAAATATATACAAGAAGAGATTGAATTGGAGCTTATAAAATAAAAAAAATTTTACTTAGCCTATTTCTGAAGGTTACTCATACTAATATTTCATACTATTAAAAAAAGTTATCAGAAAATCCATGTACTGATACTTTAAAATTGATGTTTAAGAAATGTTTATAACATACAGAATAAACATTACATAAATTGTGAAAGGAAGAAAATATAAAAAATTATAGTTAATAATAATAAAAATATAATATAAGTTTCATAAAGGGTGTAATTAAAACTTACAAAAACTTTTTAAAGAATATTACCACACATTAACCTTTAGTGTAAAGAGAGTTTTAATCAAACTCAAGATATCCACAATGTCAAACTTATTATAAAGGTCTTCCTTCTTATCCCTAAAAGTAAAATTTCATAATGATCAAAAAAATTATATGTTTCCCTATCTCTAGGAACCCTCAATTCACAAGATCAAATAAACCTTTTCCTATAAAAATTCAAAGATACCTCAATAAAAAAGATCATACATATAGTTATTACAATCAGAGAAGTTATTATAGCATTTACAATATGTCCTCTCATGGATTTTTTAAGAATAAAACTATATAAATATTAAAATTAAACATTATCTATGTAATAATATATGAAAAAATATTCCCCATAACATTATATAGTTGATGATGAAAAATCTTCCTCCTCATTAAATACCACTTCTATTTATTGGAATTTCTCCAATGACCACACTTTTCATTCTTCGGAGTTGGTTGCAATAACTTTGGACATACTAATAATTCACTTGAATGTTTTGGCACAAATTCATTCAATTATCACCTTGGTAGAACCATTACCATGATTTAGAATTCCTTCTAGTGGAATTAGATTTCTTATTCAGGTGGAATTAACTTTTCTTATTTTGTGAAATGCAATTATTTATCTAATATATTTTATAGATATTTTTAAAAAAATCATGTTTTCCTCTATTTGATGAATTTTTATCTAATGGGGTCGGTATAAATTTTTCTTGTGATACATTTGTATACTTTTTCTATTATACTTTATAAATCTACTTTTTATGTACCAAATTACATAACCATTCAGCTAAGGATGTTCCATATGGTTTCCTTCACTAGGAAAAGATGTGTACAATTTCTTATGATTGTATGTAATTTATATATCTATTAAAATTGATTTACTGAAAAATATTCTAAATATAATTGAACTTATTAATGTTAGTAAAGTAAAAATTTTGAATAAGTGGTTCGGGAATTTCAATAACAATAATAAAAACTGTTGAATGAATTTTTTGACTCAATAGCGGTTTTTTCCTGCCCTTTTATGTTCCTCATTTGAAATGGGAGGAAATTTCTATGGACTTGATCACTATTTTACCACTATATTAGGGTGACTATGATTCTATATGGGTGGAAATGGATCATTTGAAAAACTCAACCCACTTCTTAGTGATCAAGGAGTCGATCTTAGTGGAGCTTTCATCAAGGTAGTGCTTATAGGAGTGGTGTGGTTCATGGATTTTAGAGGAAACTTTCCTCTGGTCATGAAGATTATTTAACTATATGGCTTTAGAGAGGTATTTAATAATATTTTGGATCTCATTTTAACTCAATACTTATACTAATCCATAAAAAAATTGTTATATTTAAAAGACCATCTAGACTCTTAAGGGAATAGTCCATGTTTGTGTCTTAGATTTTGGAAGTTACTGGATGAGTCATCTACCTGTAGTCATGTTTTATTATAAAAATAGTTTCCACTACACTATTGGTATGATTCCATTTGAATATTTATATGGACAAAATTTTTTTTTGATGGATTGGGGTCTGTGGGTCAGTAATTTTTTAACTGAAACTAGTGTAAATCATGATATAGATGGTATAGGTAATTTGAGAGAGGGTAGAAGAAGCAAAGGATCATTATAAGTTTAATAGAAACTATAAGAGTAAAACATTAGAGAATGACATTAGAGATTATGTGTTCTTAGAGATAACCCTTCAGCATGTTTAGTAAAGTTGTTTTCATGGGATTAAGCTTTCTTCCTAGTTTTTTGGGACTTTTGAAGTATTAGCTCATATTGGAGTTTTCACATAACAGTTAGAACTTCCCCTACATATGATTCAGATTAAGTTTTTCTTTCATGTGTCATAACTTTTACACTATCTTCATGATGATTATCATGTCATCTATTTTGTAAAGATCAATGTAAATGATGATGAGACCTTTGAGGAGAAAAATTTGAAGATCAAGGACCACTAAGAGAGGGTGTAACTTTAGTGTGTTATTCCCTTGTTTCATTTCCTTTGGAGACATAGTATCATGGAGAAGAGGACCTATGAACATGATTCATAGATGCACACTTAATATATTGAGTTTTTTTATTCATGGTTCTTCATTTTTATTGATTTTTGTGTCTGATAAACTTTATTTTCATCATGATATAGTTTTCTCTTCTTTAAACCTTATTTTTCGAATTTATATTGTTTGATATGTATCTCCAACAAAAAAGTATTTTTGAACTAGTTTTTAATATTGAATAGTTTATGCCTTGTTTCTATGAGTGAGGTGGTTTTGGTCCTCTGATGGAGACATTCTTGAGAGGTATCCCATGTGGTGAATTTTTTGAAAACCCATTTTATTTTTTTTCACTTCAGGTTGGGTTTTAGTTATCAAGGATGATAATTGTTTAATAGGTATATAATATAATGGTATGTACCTTACCAAACATTCCTTTGTTTTTTCCCAAGTCTTGGTGGAGTATAGATAGAGATAGTATTTCTTCTAAAGTCCTAGAGAGGTGGTTTAGCCTTTAAAAGGGTCACCAAACCAAAATGGTCGGCATGGTGAAGACATTGTGTGATCCAAGGGATCGTACAAGTTATTTGGGGTTATCCATGTATTACATGGTGTACCATGGCTAAAAACATAGTTCATAAATCCATTTTGGAGTCCTTTTTGTCCATGGTTTACTTTTAACTTGATAAAAAACAGAAAATGGACAGTGAGGGCATGGTACCATAAGGCATCTCTTGTATCAAACGGCTAGTCTAGAGATGGATTATAAATATATTTTTGATGTTTTAGTGAGGGAAAAATTCACTATATGTGGTAAACATTCCCTAACACAAGAAAATTTGGCTTTCATGTTCAAGAACACCACAACCATGTCCAATTCATGAGGGAATTCATGGTGGTGGTCATGATTTCATTGAATTATAATAAATATCCTATTTCATCCTCATATCTTGATCTGTTTTAAGGTGAAAAAAATGCAACATTATGGGGGTTTTAAATTCATTTTTAATTCATTCATTTTCCCTATTAATTGATCTACACCACATCTGCTGAGTCTTCCATAAAATTCTAAAAGATTTGAAAAACCTAGGGATTAGTTGAGTTTTTTTCTCATGTTGAGGATCTTTTGGTGGTTTTTATTTCTAGGTAGTGTTCATTTTAATTTCTTTTATCACCACTTGATCATTTCCTTATGGATTTAATCCCTTGGTTTTTGGATATTCAAATAGTTTTGGATCAAGTTACCCCATTTCCTCCTCCTTTTCTTTATCCTTCATTCATTTTTACCCTGGATTTTCCCATAGATTTAAAGAAAAAATCTAATCATGGATGTTGGTGGTTTATGGATGATACATTCCATCTCATCTTCTTTCATATTTTTTGTGTTTCTTCTAGTAGTGGTTGATCTTTTATCTTCTGTTCTTGTGCGGAGAACATCGAAATTCTACGTTGAGGGGGGGGGGGTATTTATTCTTCTTTTATTTTATGTACTATCAAAAATTATTGTTATTTTTCCCATTGGGTGACTATGGAATCAGCCTTAATTAAGATTAAACAAAATTATGTAATGAACCTTTGTTTTGGTTTTAGCAATCACATGTTCTTCCACTATGTTAATAGTTCACATATTATATAACTAGATATTGTGAAATATAAGTTTATTATTTTTATTATCATGCTTTTTATGATATGGTTAATCATGTTTGATATGATGAAACTCATTAAATAACATAAATATGGTAATTATGGTTGGGTAAATTTTAGGGGTATGTTTGACTTAAAAATGATTCTCCATATGATTTGATGGAAAAAATGATACCTGAGACATGTTTAAATGGAATTGTTATATCTAAATGTTTGGTGGAAGTGGATGTTAGGATTTAATGCATGCTTAAATAATAAATATCTATTTATACTGGATGTAACATCCCATTATCGATCTGTCCGGTACATCCTTGATGTCCTCATGGTTATCATTTTTTCCATTGTTTGTAGAGGGATGAGAATGAATTAGAAGGATACATATAATAGTGAAGTCACATATTTCTTGGACTCTTTGATTTAATCATATTTTCCTGTAGGATTCAGGAGGGTTTCACGCCTTGTAACTAGGTAACATGTTGTGTATGTGTTTTTGGGTAGAAGTTATGAAAGGATTTATAATGTGAAAGGTTACATTAAATTAAAAGGTGTTACGTTGTTTTAAATAATGTTTTTTAATCTCAGGTAGTGGATTTCTAGGATTACTTAAACATCATGGATTTGAAAAAAATTAAACGAATTACAAATCATTTAATTCCCCAAGAAGGAATGTTTTATGGTGTTGCTCAGGTTTTTGGTGCCCATTTGACCATAAATTCTCCCTTTCTACCAAACTGAATCTCCTCTCCAATTATTTTTTGTGACACTTTTCCTTCCAAATTGATCTATTCGACATTAGATCTTCTTTTCATTTGTTTTTCCTCTCTCTGGGTGAGTGATCTTTGTACTTATTTGTTTCCATAGATCATGGTAGCACCCTTGGGTTTCATTATCATATTTGTTTATCTAAATTGGTGTTTCTTATTATCTTCTTCCAAGATCCATTGTGTGATATCATTCTGAAGTTCTTTCCTTTATTGATCATTTTTCGATGGGCATTCCTTATTGAGATATTTGACATTTAGTCTCCTTCATCAACACTCTTTCTCAATTTAATCAGTCCTATGATGTGTGGAATTGATTCTAGGATCATCATTGGGTTTTCATTATTGGTGGATCCTGTTGCGGGCATGTGAGATCCTAGTTTTGAGGTAGGTGGTTTTTTCTTTAGCTTGTTCTTGGTAAACTATATTGTTACATTCTTATAAATTGGTTTACAAATAAATTGGTATGAAATTGGCATGATTTTTTGTCAGTGTTGGAAAGATATTTTGAATTAAAGTAGATTTCTTTTGATTTTGATAAATGGAATGAAAATGGGTATTTTTAGAGAATTAAAAATTGTATTGAAATTATTGTTGAATCATTTAAATGATTTATAAAATGATCACAGGGTTTAACTTTTCTACTAGGAGGAAGGTTTAGCTTTAGGCCATTGTCCATTCCGGGTGATCACTTTCTAGGGTTGTCCTCTTGTCCTAGAGTGTAGATTATTGACTCTAGGTACTAATATGAAGTTGGGGTTTTACATTATGGGGTGTCTCCCTAGTCTTCGAGTGTAGATAATTCTCTTCAATTACCACAGTGCATTAATCATAAAATTATGGGTATGAGTAGTTTGATACCACACTTGTTGTATTCCCTTGATATTATGATGCATGTGCTACTACTATTGCTTTTTAATGCTTGGCTTTGGACTATTTTTTCCTTTATATGAATTTTAATTCTTCTAAATGATGATATGAAAAATGTTACTTGAAATTGATATATGTCCTTTTGTTTTAGAATTTTGATAAAGAGAAAATGTTTACCATGTTTTATATAGATATTCTTTACTACCTATCAAGAGATGTTTTATTTAAATTGATAATATAGGAATTCTTATATGAAGACTTCTTATGGAACACCTGGTTAGGATCCTATTAATCTGGTTCTATCACACCCTTTAGACCTCTTTAATGGTGTGTAGACCTTTTTATGTCTTCCATTTTAGGGAAAGTCAAGGAGAAATAGTGAGGTGACGAGGATTCATGTTAGATGGTTTGGGTAGTTGGTGGTGAGATGGTGGGAGTTCATCCACAACATCATTTGGAGTAGTTTTTTTGTTTTAGTCATTTTCATTTTGACTTTTCCTTTGGAGTTTCAACTAAATTTGTAGTCATTTTTTTTACGATGCCTTTTTATAGTTATGGAATATATTCATTACCCTTCTATGGTTTCTTTTTCTTCGTGAATATATATTCCTTGTGTTTTGTTCATATTTTGTGAGATTGTTCCCTTTTATTTTTTTCAATGCCTAGGTGCTTGTCACTGGCCCATTGGGATCAGGAAATCCCTTCGGTTTGGTGGTGAAATTGGTTGGGTCCTGGGTTTGAGGGTAACTCGGGTCAGTTCAGTACAATTTTCAAGAAAACCTAGTCACCAATGGAAAACTCCATATGATGAAGTCTTTGATCCACATACAATTTTTGAGTTGGGAAGAAATTGATTTTGATCCAGATGATTCTTTTTTAGAGAAACCAGTTGAGATCATTGACTCTCATGTGAAAGCCTTTCATGTGAAGTCGATTCTGTTGATCAGAGTTCTATAGAAACATAGATCTAATTCCCTTGAGACTTGGAAACATGAGTCTTTTATAAGGGAGCAGTGGACTCATCTTTTTCTAGGGATTACATCTTCCAAATGACTTTCTAGAGATGAAAAGTATTTATGATATGGAGTTTGTAACATTCAGTTACCAGTCTATCATGTGCATCCTTGACCTTTTCATGGTTCTCCTTTCTCCTATTGTCTATAGAGGGTCGAGAAGGTATTTTGAGGATAGCTATAATGGTGAGGTCATAGATTTTTTGTTCTCTTAGATTTAACCAGATTTTTCTATAGGATGTAGGATGGTTTCATGTTATGTTACTAGGTTTCATTTCATGTAAGTATTTTTGGGTACAATTCAAGAAAGGCTTCCCAATATGAAAGGTTACACAACATGGAGAGGCATTATATTGTCGTGAATGATTTAAATAATAGATTTTTAAAATGAGGCGATGGATTTACTGACATACATAAACACCATGTATTTAATAGCATGTAAAGTAATTAAACATCATGTAATTCCATGAGCAGTGATGTTTTAGGGTGACACGAAGGTTTTTAGTGCCCATTCAACCATCAGTTCTCCCTTTTTATTGAATTAATGCTCCTCTCTGATGATTTTTGGTGACACCATTCCTTCTAGATCGATCCATTTAGTGTTAGATCTTAATTATGGTCGCAGTGTATCTCTTTGATTGAGTGATCTTTCGGATTTGTCATTTTAATAGATTTTTGTAACACCATTCGGTTGAATTACATGATCTGTTGATCTAAATAAGTGTTTCTTCTTGTTTTCTTCAAATATCTATTGTGTGATCTCATTCATGAAGTCGTTCCATTGTTGGTCTTGGTGATCCAGATGTTCGTTGTTGAGGTATTTGATATTTCCTCTCCTCTTCCAACCCTCTTTCCCAATTGAATCAATCCTAAGATGTGTTAATTCGATTCTGGGGCCTTTTTTTATGTCATTGGGTTTTCATTGTTGTTGGATCCTATTGTCGGTGTGTGCAACCCATCTTTTTATGTTGTTGGAAACATCTCTATCCCGTGTTTGATAAACCTCATTGTTCCATTCTTGTGAATTGGTTTCCAAATAAATTACTATGAAATTGGCATGATTTCTTGTGTGTGTTAGAAACATATTTTGAATAAAAGTTGTTTTTTTTTGTTTTTTGATAAATTGAAAGAAAAAGGATATTTTCAAAGCATTGAAAATGGTTTTCTAAAATGGTTTTGAAATTATTTTTGAAACATTTAGATGATTGTGAAAATGAGAACCTGGTTTACATTGGGTACTAAGTTGATGGTTAAGTTTGAGGCGATCTTCCATTATGGGGGTTCACTTTCTAGGGTGTTACTCTTGTCCTAGAGTGTAGATTATTGGATCTATGTATGGATATGAAGTTGTATTTTCACATTATGGTGTGTCTCCCTGGTCTAGGAGTGTAGATAATTGGCTTCAGGTACCACAATGAACTACTTATAAAATTATGGTTATGAGTAGTCTATTGCATGACTTGGTGTATTACTTTGGTATTTTGATGCATGTGTTTCTACTATTGTTTTGTATTTCTTGTTTTGGACTATTTTAGCCTTGAATTTCATGTTTATTCTTGAGAAAGATGATATGAAAAATGTGATTTGAAATTTATATACCTCTTTTTTTAGAATTGTAATAAAGAGGAAATGTTTACCATGTTTTATATAAATATTATATACTACCTATCATGCCATGTTTTATTGAAATTTAGAATATAAGAATTGTTATAAAAATAGTTATTATGGAACACCTAGGTGGTATCCTATTGTGACTCTTAGGTCACAACTTGTACACCTCTTCAGTGGTGCGTAGGCCTTTGTATGTCATTCATTTCAGGGAAAGGTAAGGTGCCTCACTGAGAGAGTGAGGTTTCATTTCATCTAGGTTGGTATCTGGTGGTGAGATGGTGGGAGTTTTTCCACTCTATATTTTAGAGTAGATATTTCATTTTGTAAATTTGTAGTTGGGCATGTCCTTTGGAGTTTTGGATAATTTTGTAGTTTTTTGGTTTCCATTATCTTTTTATAGTTATGGAATATATTCATTAGTCTTTAACTATTTATTTTTCTTCGTGTATATATATGACTTGTCTTTTTTCGGTTTGGGATAAATTTTTCCCTCAAGTTTCTTGTTCAATACCTGGGTGCTTATCTCCAACCAGTGGGGATTGAGAAATTCCCTTCAGGCATGTGACAAAATGGGTTGGGTACTGGGTTTGAGTGTAACCTAGGTCAGTTCATTACACCTGATGCCTTAGGTTTCATATGGTTCTATCCTTTGATAAATTAATCATTTAATAAAATATAGTAAAGAATTGATTAGTTAATAAAGATTAATTCATGGGGAAGAGTGATCCTGTTTGATTTTTAAATCAATTAGCCTTGGTTTTTAGGGACTGGAATCCCTATTTCCATTTTTATTCCTTATTTCCATGTGCAAATAATTCAGATTCAATCCTCGTGATGCGATGTGATATGAGATTTTTATGGATGATGGTTGATGATACATATGTGAAGAGGCCTGGGTTTGTGACAGAATTTGACACCCATAATGGTAGTATGAATGTTGATATCCATTTTGGTGTCAGGTATGGAACTAGGAATGATAGTGTGTGTTTAAGCTATTATTTCCCATTTTTGTATTTCTGGAATCTAAGAGCCTTTATTATTTAGTGAATCTTATTTATGGTTTCATGGTTGGGTTTCTTATTTTTGAACTTCTTTGCCTCACAAATTAATGTAGCTAGTTTTCCATGGTTTATGCATCTCTTTTGTGGTATCTTAGGTTGATCTCTAGATTATATGGAATTATGGAATTCAAATGAACAATAAATGTTTAAACCCAAGTGTTTGGTGACTTTTTTAAGTGTTAAGGCTGATAAAGCTTTAGAAATCATAGGACAGGTTGGATTATGCTAGCAGGGAGTGGAGAGTGGCTAATGATCATGTAAATATAAATGATAAAATAATGTGTAGTGGTTAATATAATAAATAATATATTTAATTTATGTTTTTTAATGAAAATAAATAATTGGATGTCTTATTGAATATTTTATTCTTTATATGATGTTTTGTCCTTCACAGTGGAAAACAATTGTCTGAGTAAAAATACCCACACCTAAGACTATGCCTATGTTGATTCCCATAATGTGGTTATGAGATATATATATATATATATATTAGGTATATATATATCATGTATGTAATTTTATTTTGTACGCTACCCCACCTATGTAGTTATGGTGACTGACACCTAGTGGACTCTAGGAGGGTGTTTTCCACAACATTCAATTTGGAAAGTAATGGATGGCTGACTACCCCCTCTTTCCTTTCTAACTTCCACTAGAAGTATTATGTTTTTATATTAATAGAGGTTAACTTTACATTATATATTTGAAAAGGGTTTTAATGGATTGTGGTTATTTCACACACATGTATCTAAATATATTGTATCCTATCGGTTATTATAGGTAGGTTGTGTATGGGAAGTGATAGATTGAGGTATAATAATCAAAATATGGCTTTTTATGGATTCAAAAAATGACTTTATTACTATATGAATATTGGAATAGGATGGTGAGATGATATGATGAATGGGGTGAATGATACATAATGATGAGATTATGTGATTCACAGGGTTCATGGTATGATCCAGTAGCCCCAATAAGTTTGGGTTGGCTTACTTTTGGAGAGATATGGCTCAAGATCTATGAAATTGTGAAAGATAAAAAAACTAGTGGGGAAGTGGTAGTGGGGTACCATTTAATTATGTGTTAGATGTTATATTATTACCTATATATGATACTTTTTTAGAGATACATGGTTAGGATAAGAACTTTGCACACTCGATTAGGTGATGAGTTAGCTTCACTTGTTTATTCATTGGGATTTATTAAGCTTTCTTTATCTTTTTCATGAGAGGATTTAGGGTGGATCCAACTAGGTATACCTATTATGCTAACACTATGTATATATAATTTATTTTTGGGGACCGTAGGATCTATTTGGTGATTGTTCAAGAATTTACTATCTTATAGAGTTGTTCCGGAGTTGGTTGGGCTTCTAGGTAGATGATGAGGATTTTTCATTTAGTACTTATAGTTTCCTTTTTTAATTATTCAGTTTTTATGAAATTACATGCTGTTATTTTTATATCTCTTTACTTTTTTGTGATCATGAGTTATGGGGAGTTTCTATCTTATCCCTCATTTCTCAAATCATAGAGGGTAACCCCCCCCCCTCCCCATTTTGTTTATGATATACCCTAAATTATTGTTTGCAACCCATATCCTATTGAAGATGGTATTCTGGTATCATTATCTCCCTTTACCCATTACTTTACTAGGATTAGTTCTTTTGGGAGAAAGGGTTGTTACATGTAGTATCATTTAGCATAGAAATACCAAGAATAGATAATATTAAATGATAACGTGGAGTATATATAATTATATCAGCATGACACTATCATGTACCTTAAGTTCTAGGGGATAGGCGTTCACCAGTTTGTATGTTAATCATCTTTTATTAGTTATTTTTAATTTATATTTATATTAATTTAAAGGTTATTTTATTTGAATTTGGATGGAATAGAGTGTCTTGTACTGATCATTGATCCTCATGAGGAGTAAGTTATCATAAGGGATGTAGTTTACACTGATCTGGTGTCTCTCAGAAATCCTATCAATTTTTTTAAATGATTGTTTCTGTGTTGAGGATCCATAATTATATATCAATCCATATGATCTAATTTAGTGTCTTGGGAATGTTTATGTTTTTATCAAGATTACAGATGATGATGCACATTCACCACCACCACTGCCACTAACCATAGAATATATTGAAAGATATAGGTGAGGTAAGGAAAATGATATTTATGCATAATAGAGGTTCCCATAGATGCTTATAAACCATATAGAAAGGGCCTTGTACTGTAGGTGGAGGGTATTTCATAGTATAGTGAGAATAATACACCAATTATTTTCACTTATACATATGATATACCATCTTAGTCCCAAATGCATCCCATGATAGGAATCATTTAAGATCTATAAGGGTTGTTCCTGACTATAGTATCGTAGTTTATGTAGTTATTAGGAAACACATTAGCTTGCAATGACTTATTAGATGTGTTTATTCCATTATCAACATTTTTAGGGGATCCTATCAGGAACCCATGATCTTGTAGATATGGATCCAAGTATGAGTTTTTATCTTCCACTACCCCTCAGTATGAGGAGGCACTGACATCACAACATATTGAAGGTCCAACAGCAATAGATCAACAAACTATGGTTTTGGAGTTTTTGTTCTAGAACCTCGTAATTTGTATATGTTATTTCTTGAATAATAATTATTTTGAATAATAAATTACTTATCATATATCTATTCCTCTACTATATAATTTAATGTGATTGTGTACTAGAATATTTTTCATAATAATAGGATAAATTATTGATGTGATAATGTGATAATGTACTATGATGAGAACCTTTAAGTGAAATAATGATATTATTAAATATTATTTTATGGTTTGATAAAATGATTTGATGATACATATAGAATGTTGACTATCAAGTGTGAGACCCAAAAGTGGATGAGACATTATCTCATGAAGTTCACATTTAGTAATATTAAAGAAATTAGATTATGAGAATAATCCTACCGGTAGAAATTCCCCAAGTTGTGTTCCATTGGATATATTGTTCACGTATAAATGTAATGGTACTTATAATTAAATCTTATTAATAATTTGTATCTTGAGTCGTGTACTTAGACATACTGATGAAAACCATGATTCAATAGTTTCAAAGAGAAGTAGGGTACATTGGGTGCATCACGAGTGATATGTTATTAAAGAATAATTCGATGAATAATATATCCCTTCCATATTAATGGAATTTGATATCTTGTCCCTTTAATTTGTATGAAATTATGAAACTAAAATCAACAGTCCAAGTTTATTGATTCGATTGTTTTAGGTAGTCAATGAATGAAATATAATGTGTATTGATTGATGAAACTGGTATGAAATGTTCTTGATGATAAATTAAAAAAAGGTATTATATTACAAAATAATTGTTTATATGTGAGTTTTTATCATTTAAACATTTACTTAATTCTCATTTGTTCCTTTTTTTGGATGTTATATGTTGATATTGGACTTTTGGTTACTCAACTAATGTCGTTGTAGATCACACCTAGAGAGCTACTCACTTAGTGTTTCCCATAGTTTTGTTTACTAATTATTAATATTTAATGGTTTGAATAAATATTATTCACATTGAGAAAGAATATTTATTCATGATCTATTCATCGCATATATTTATTCACAAGGTGATAAATATTATTTATTATTAAATAAATGTATATTTAGTTTTTTCTAATATTAAAATAAATATTTTTTCACAAGGCCATGAATATAAAATTTATTTATTTATTAAATTTAGAATATTTAATATTCATGGTTCAATAAATATGGAGAATGGTTAATTAACCCATATAGGTTTTGTAATGAGAATGATATGTGGTTTAAATATCATTAGAAAAATAATTATTTATTTACTTAATAAACTTTTATTTTATAAAGTGATGATTTTAACTTTCCATGTGATAATAATAATGATAATAGTATTATTATTATTATACTGGGAAATATTTTAATTATAACATTATATAAGAACATTTTCTGTAATTATCTATTTTATAAACCTAGATCAATATATTCTATTAATATATCATTTTCTGGGGTCAACAGAGTGTGTAAAATGAATACTCTCCTTGGAAATTTATCCCCATTGAAGAATGATCTATTTATTTTCTCTCAAGAATTATATAACTCCCCCAAACCTTCCTATTAACTCTCAAGAAAGAGAGAAAATAAAAATCTTTCACTAATGAAGGATTGTGTTATCATCAACATGAATGAAACAAGATTATTTGTGTCATCACTCTATCGCATAGAGTTCTAAAAATGATATTCCAAGATCAAAGGATAATATATAGAACATTTATAGAGGTATCATACTCTTAGATCATCATAGAAAAAAATTTCATAACCCAAACAAGGGTCGATTGATCAATAATATTTATGAATAAATAATATCCAATACTAAGGTAAATCTACAAGTAAAATTTATAATAAATTTAATTGAAAGATAATATTTCTTGGTTATCACACCTTACATCAATATTATTCAAATTAATCAATTTTTTATCATGTTTATAGTCATGTTCATTGAAGAATATTTATTAAATCTAAGAAATATCAGTTGGCAATAAGACCAATTCGAAATTCATCTACATCCAAAACCTACATGTGGTATCAAAGTGGTCAGTTAAATTTATAATTATTTATTCACCATGGATCAATTTATGAATTTGATGTTTGATTCATTTAAAATTTAATTTTTTCTTTAATATTAATGTTGATATTCCACATTCATTCAGTTTCAAATGATCTTAAAATAGTTAAGAATATATAAAGAAGGATTATAGATTCCAATAAGAGGTGATAATATTTCTGGACTTGTGATATGGTTACATGACCTGTAATGGAAAAATACACTCCATGTAATAATGTTTAATAAATATATACAAGTTTCAAGATACTTGGATCACTGTAATGTTTTAACAAAAAAATCATCTATTACTCTACTTATTGATTGGAAAGACTGACACATGGTTGGTTCAATTTTGTTGTGTTTAGATGGTGTACAAGTTGTGTGGTCTATGCTATTTGGAAGTAATGTTCTTGAAAACAATGTTGTAAATGATTCACTATGTATTAATATATTATTTTTTGAATAATATTGATTAAATATGTAATTAAATTGACAAGTTTTTGGCACACATTCCATGTGACTTATTAATATCTGCTGTTCAAAAACACACCAATTTTCTAAGCATGTACTGAAAATGATGTTAAAAGGCATATGTCAAGCAATAAAAATCATGTAATTAGTGTAATTATATAAAAATAATGTTTCCTATAAGTTGAAACCATATTAATTAATTTCTTCTAAGAGAATAATAATTATGGAATTAAATCAATCTACATGGCATATAGCTGGTGTGCACTCTATTTAATCAATTTTAAATAATATTAAATGCACAATTAATTGATGTGTATATTAATAACTACATACCATTGATGTATTTAATTTAAACCATCACTAATGGAAATTAATGGTATACTAATGGTTTAAAACCATTGTTATAAATTATACCAACGGTTTTAGAAACAATATCCTAGTAAGCCGTGACAATAGACATATACCAACGGTTTGAGATAAACCATTTGTATATTTGAAGAAATCTACTCTATACCAATTGTTTTATAAAACTGTTGGAATAGAGTTCTTATACAACACATATGCCAACGGTTTCAAAATTGTTGGCATATCTTTTTTAGTCTTCCATTCATCCCTATACCAATGGTTTAAACCATTGGTAAAGGTGTTTTACCAATGGTTCAGAACTGTTGGTAAAAAAAAATACATACAGAACCTATACCAACGGTTTAAAACCATTGTTATAGTTTTTGTTGTACAATTCACACAGTAGCCTTCCCTGTGTTCTGATGTGTGAATTGTACAAAATACATACAATACAATACATAATAAGGATACATAATTAAAAACTAATAATTAGAAGGATACACAATTTAATAATAAATTATGAATACATTACATTAAACACTGAATACGTAATTATATGTGATACAAAATTAAGAATACATACAAAATTGTATTTTTTATAACACATACACGATTAATTTCAGAAATTAGAACCTAATAACCCAAAATAAGTAAAGTAATAAATGAATTAAACCAAACACAAATATAGTGTCATGGTTTGGGGTGGGTGTCTTTGAACTTAGTGGTGATGATAATGGGTGTGTATCAATGAGTGTGTGTGACTTAGGGAATATAGTTTTCCTTGGTGAATTAAATGTCATGTGTTTTGGAATAGGGGTAGGTGTTCCTCACTTGAGAAGTGGGTTGTGTGGGGCTTTACCATGGATCGTTGTTCTAAAGTATCAACACAATCCAAATATGTTTGGTCAATTTTCTGTATGCCAGTTCTTTTTACATAAAATGATGTTCATTTTAAACAAAATAGATACAATTAGAGTGATACCGGCCACACCGTACCTCGGATTGATGTGGGGTTGACTCATACACATCACATATGACTCATGGATCGTTTTCCTAAACTATCAATACAATATGAATGCGTTTGGTTGGTTTTTCATTTGCCAGTTTTTCTTTTCACTTAAAATGTTGTCCATTTCAAATAAAATGGAGACACTTTGAGTGGTACCAGCCACATCTGGCCTCATATTGAGGCTCGGTTTACTCATACACATCATAAATGGCCCATGGATTATTGTTCTATAGTATCAACACAATTTGAATATGTTTGGTCAGTTTTCTATATGTCAGTTGTTTTTACTTAAAACAAGGTCCATTTTAAACAAAATAGAGACACTTAGATGCTTCCTGCCACACTGTGCATTAGATTGAGGCAGGGTTCACTCGTACACATCATAAATGAACAATGGATCATTTTTATAATGTATCAACACAATAATAATGAGTTTGGTTGGTTTTCTGTATGCCAGTTGTTGTTTTCATTTAAAATGTTGATCATTTAAAATAAACGTGAGACACTTTGAGTGGTACCGGCCACACCGTGCCTCAGATTGAGGCGGGGTTGACTCGTACACATCACAAATGACTCATGGATCGTTTTTCAGAATTATCAATAGAATCCGAATACATTTGTTCTATTTTCAGTATGCCAGTTGTTCTTTTCACTTAAAATGATGTCCATTTTAAACAAAATAGAGACATTTAGAGTGGTACCAGACACACCGTGCCTCGTATTTATGAGAGGTTGACATTTACACATCACTAGTATCCCATGTATTTTTTTCCTAATGTATCAACACAATATGAATGTGTTTGGTTGGTTTTCCGTATGCCAGTTGTTGTTTTCACTTAAATTGTTGTCCATTTCAAATAAAAGTGAGACACTTTGTGTGGTATCGGCCACACCATGCCTTTTATTGATGAGGGGTTTAGTCTTACACGTCCTATATGACCAATGGATCATTTTCCTAAAGTATCATCACAATCTGAATACATTGGGTTTTCGTATGCCAGTTGTTTTTACTTAAAATAGTGTCCATTTTAAACAAAAGAGAGACACTTTGAGTGATATCGGCCACAATATTTCTCAGATTGAGGCAGGGTTGACTCATAAACATTACATATGAATCATGGATCGTTTTCCTAAATTATCAACACAATCCGAATTCGTTTGGTCGGTTTTCCGTATGCCAGTTGTTGTTTTCACTTAAAATGATGTCCATTTTTTTAAAAAAAGAGAGGCATTTAGAGTGTTTTCAGCCACACCATGCCTCGTATTGATGCGGGGTTGACTCATACACGTCACAAATGTCCCATGGATCATTGTCCTAATGTATCAAAAAAATACGAATGTGTTTGATTGGTTATCCATATGACAGTTGTTGTTTTCACTTAAAATGATGTCCATTTTAAAAAAAAGAGAGACATTTAGAGTGGTACCGGCCACACCGTGCCTCATATTGATGCGAGGTTAACTTCTTCATGTCATAAATGTCCCTTGAATTGTTTTCCTAAAGTATCAACACAATCCGAATATGTTTGGTTGGTTTTCTATATGCCATTTGTTTTTACTTAAAACATTGTCCATTTTAAACAAAAGAGACACACTTAGAGAAGTACCGGCCACACCATGCCTCAGATAGATGCGGGGTTGACTCTTAAACGTCACAAATGTCCCATGGATCATTTTCCTAAAGTATCAACATAATATGAATGCGTTTGGTTGTTTTTCCATCTGTCAGTTGTTGTTTTCACTTTAAATGTTGATCATTTCACATAAAGGTGAGACACTTTCAGTGGTACTATCCACACCGTGCCTAAGATTGATGCTGGGTTGACTCATACATATAACAAATGTCCAATGGATCATTGTGATAAAGCATCAACAGAATCCAAATATGTTTGGTCTATTTTCCGAATGTCAGTTTTGGTTTTCACTTAAAATGTTGTACCTTTCAAATAAAAGTGACACACTTTGGGTGGTACCGGCCACACCATGCCTCAGATTGAGGCAGGGTTGAGTCTTACACGTCAAATATGACCCGTGGATCATTTTCCTAAAGTATCAACACAATCCAAATACATTTGGTCTTTTTTCTGTATGCTAGTAGTTTTTACTTAAAGGGGTGTCCATTTTAAACAAAAGAGAGACACTTTGAGTGATAACGGCCACACCGTGCCTCGTGTTGAGGTGGAGTTGACTCGTACACATCACATATGAATCGTGGATCGTTTTCCTAAAGTTTAAACACAATATAAATGCATTTGGTCAGTTTTCCGTATGCCAGTTGTTGTTTTCACTTAAAATGATGTCCATTTTAAACAAAAGAGAGACATTTAGAGTGGTACTGGCCACACCGTTCCTCGGATTGATGCGAGATTTACTGTTAAACATCACAAATGTCCCATGGATGATTTTACTAATGTATCAACACAATATGATTGTGTTTGGATGGTTTTCTGTATGCCATTTGTTGTTTTCACTTAAAATGATGTCCATTTTAAACAAATGAGAGACATTTAGAGTGGTACCAGCCACACCGCGTCTTGGATTGATGCGGGGTTGACTCCTACATGTCACAAATGACCCATGTATTGTTTTCCTAATGTATCCACACAATCCGAATAATTTTGGTTGATTTTCCGTATGCCAGCTGTTTTTACATCAAATGTAGTCCATTTTAAACAAAAGAGAGACACTTAATGTGGTACCAGCCACACCATGCCCCGAATTGATAAGGTATTGACTCTTAAATTTCCCAAATGTCCCATGTATCATTGTACTAAAGTATCATCATAATCCGAATGCGTTTGGTTGGTTTTCCATATGCCAGTTGTTGTTTTCACTAAAAATGTTGATCATTTCAAATTAGGTGAGACACTTTCAATGGTACCAGCCACACTGTTCCTTATATTGATGCATGTTTTACTCCTACACATCACAAATGTCTCATGGATCATTGTGCTAAAGTATCAATAGAATCCAAATACGTTTGGTCTGTTTTCCTTATGTCAGTTGTTGTTTTCACTTAAAATGTTGTCCATTTCAAATAAAAGTGAGACACTTTGAGTGGTACCGGCCACACCATGCCTAAGATTGAGGCGGGGTTGAGTCGTATAGGTCACATATGACACTTGGATCAATTTACTAAAGTATTAACACAATCCAAATATTTTTTGTTGTTTTTCTGTATGCCAGTTGTATTTACTTAAAAAGGTGTTCATTTTAAACAAAAGAGAGACACTTTGAGTAATATCGGCCACATCGTGCCTCTAATTGAGGTGGGGTTTACTTGTACACGTCATATATGACTCGTGGATCATTTTACTAAAGTATCAAGACAATCCAAATAAGTTTGGTCGATTTTCGGTATGCCAGTTGTTGTTTTCACATAAAATTATGTCCATTTTAATCAAAAGAGAGACATTTAGAGTGGTATCGGCCACACCGTGCCTCAGATTGATGCGGGGTTGAGTCGTACACATCAAAAATGTCTGATGGACCATTTTCCTAATGTATCAACATAATCTGAATGCGTTTGGTTGGTTTTCTGTATGGCCGTTGTTTTTTTCACTTAAAATGATGTCAATTTTAAACAAAAGAGAGACATTTAGAGTGGTACCGGACACACGGCGCCTCGAATTGATGCAGGGTTGACTCCTACACATAAAAAATGTCCCATAGATTGTTTTACTAAATTATCAACACAATAAAAATATGTTTGCTTGGTTTTCCATATGCCAGTTGTTTTTACTTAAAATGTTGTCCATTTTAAACAAAAGAGAGACACTTAGAGTTGTACCAAACACACCGTGCCTCGTATTGATGCGATGTTGACTCGTACACATCAAAAATTACCCATGCATCGTTTTCCTAAAGTATCAACACAATTCTAATTTTTTTGGTTGGTTTTTTGTATGCCAGTTTTTGTTTTCACTTAAAATGTTAATCATTTCAAATAAAGGCGAGACAGTTTCAGTGGTACCGGCCACACCGTGCCTCATATTTTTTTGGGGCTGACTCCTATATGTCAAAAATTTCCCATGTATATTTTTTCTATAGTATCAATAGAATCCAAATATGTTTGGTCTTTTTTTCGTATGTCAGTTGTTGTTTCACTTAAAATTTTGTCCATTTCAAATAAAAGTGAGACACTTTGAGTGGTACCGGCCACACCGTGCCTCAGATTGAGGCAGAGTTGAGTCGTACACGTCACATATGATCCATGGATTATTTTACTAAAGTATCAACACAATCCAAATACGTTTGTTTGGTTTTCTATATGCTAGTTGTTTTTACTTAAAAGGGAGTCCATTTTAAACAAAAGAGAGACAATTTGAGTGATACCGGCCACACAGTTCCTCTAATTGCTGCAGGGTTGACTCGTACATGTCACATATGACTCATGTATCGTTTTACTAATGTTTCAACACAATCTGGATGTGTTTGGTCGGTTTTCTGTATTCCAGTTAGGAAAATCATGCAACAATAGTGAAAATATTTAATACTAAAACTATAGACATTGTGCATGATGTGCATCCACTGGTTCATGGATAGGGAAAATCATGCACATTTATTCAAATATATATCCCTATATGGTAGGTAGATACCTTGTGGGATGGACTTAAATTTTTTACTAACTGTGAGGCATAGTGTTTTTCTACGCCGATCGGGGTTCCGAGCTCCGAACAAGCCCCAGAAGCCCCATAAACCATTATAAAATCATTAGGCTTCCATATTTGTTCAAAAATAAAGAGTTATACTAAATTAAAAAATATCCATACCTTAGTGAAAACCCAGGTTCTTATAGTCTTCCCATTTAAAGTAACGCATCATGAAGTTCGCCTTCAATGGGTGGTAAAAATGTATTTGAGAAAAATTCTATCTTGGGTTTGTCCAGGGTCCAGGGGATCTTGGGGGATGTCTGGGGGCTATTCAAGGGGCTATTCAGGGTCCAGGGATGAGGGTGGGGGGCTGTCTGGGGGCTGTCCAGGGGACTGTCTGGGGGGCTGTCACGGGGCCTGTCCGGGGTCCAGAGTAGAGGGTGGGGGTGCTGTCCGGGGAGCTCTCCGACAGGCTGTCTGGGGGTCGGTCTGGGGGGCTGTCTGGGGTCCATGGAGGAGGGTGGGGGGCTTTAATGGGTGTTTGAAAGGTTTTCTAGGATTTGAAGTAGAACGACACATCCATATTAAATCAAAAATCAAATTTCATAAATATCAGTGAAAATGTAATGGATCAATCTACCCCTGATCACCATCACCATCACCATTATCATCATCAGCCTCATCCTTACCGCCATATCTATCCTCTTCATCATCCTCATCATCTTCCATATGCTCATCCTTAGCCCCATCCTCAACCTCATCCTCATCCTCGTCCTCTCCCTCGTCCTCATCCTCATCCTCTCCCTCGTCCTCATCCCCATCCTCGCCCTCACCCTCACCTTCATCCTCTCCCTCGATCTCGGCATCATCATCATCCCCAACATCTTCCTCTTCAGCATCCTCGTCATCAGCAGGAACGTCATCATCTCGAACGACACTAGAACTGCCACCTGATTCATTGGATAATGCACCCATCGACGACATATATGTTTGACAAGCCGCACTGGCCTCTGGTGGAAGTGATGAAGATAAAGATTTGATCAGTTTCATAATTCTTTCTCCCTCATTTGAACCTATTCTTCCAACTCTGTGACCCTTTTATCAGATGTTCTTACATGATCCTTGACCTGTTCCAACTCTATGGTACTATAATGGATACCTAGAGTGGACCAATACCTTTTCGGGACTATATTCTTACCATGTCAGCAGCATACTCAACCAGAGTGCTCATCTCCCAAAACCTGATATAAATGATCGTGTGGCCCTAAATTGTCAAGATACTGGGAATCAAGGACCTCTAAATTATCCTGTTAAAAATATTAATAGATTATTAAATTTTAAAATAGATATTAAACTTTGAAATAATCAAATTAAAACTTTCAATCTTTTCTTGTGTCGGTTTATTAACCGCAGTTCCATATTTTTTCCTTCTACTCGAGAAAAACAGTTTTCCTCGAGGGAGACGTCCTTAAATATTCAATTTTTTACTTATGTAATGACATTAAAACAATATAATGTGCAAGTATAATCATATAATAAATATTCAATAAATCACATAATTTTAGTAGGAAACAATAAAAAGGAAAATTCCTAAAGAAAAATTATAAACAAATATATCGTACCAGCTACCTCTCATGATCTGACATAGTAGTGCGACCCTAAGTGTGGAGTTATTGCTTTGAATCAATGTTTTTTTTGTTTTTTTCAGAATATTCCAAAATAATGTTTAATAATAAATAAGATAATATTAATGAAAAATATGAAAATTTTCATTTATATACCTCAGATGGGATTAAAACCTTAAATTTGGCTGTCGCCCAATGGGTAATCATTTGGAGATATTGCTCTATCGGGAAGTCATCCACGATAGGTACTATCTCCAAATCTGTGACCACTCTATCACACAATCCAACATACAACTCATGTTTATATGCTCTCCAAATCTCTCCTAGCTCCTTTAAACATGCTGGTCGTGCACCCTCTCTATTAGGGAAGTTAAACCGAAGCTGACACCCAATATATTAATTCATATAAATACAAAAAAATACTACATTAAATCCAATAGATTTTTTACCCATATTTGTACCCACGCATTATCCTTTACTTAGTGTAGAAGATTTCTCCAAGAGAGAGGGTTGACCGGAATGATGTCGGATTATTTGGCTAGCATCGCCAAAAAACCCTGACATTCTTGCCCAGGTTTATCAATCATCTGTCCATCATCATTATATTCAACCATCAACTATGTATGGCGGTTCCATACTTCACACTAGTGAGTACGCCCCCTGCCTCCTATCAGTAGATGAATCTGTTATTAAAGAAAAAAATATCAGTAAAAGTTATAATAAAAAGAAATTTTGGTATAATAATTTGATAGAGTTATATAAATATACCTGTGGTAGTTGGATCAATGGGTGTCACTGGATGTGTAGATGCTGAAAAAATATCCTGTATAGGTGGAGTGTCCCTCAGTGTATGCTCCTCAACCACATACTGTGTTAGAGAAGGTTTTGAAGAAGGTGGAATATAATAGCTTGAATATAATGAACTAGAAGCAAAAGATGATGGAACAGATGTCTGGCCAACTGGTAGTGTAAACATCGGAGGCCTAAATATCCGGTGTGTCCCTAAAGACACACCAGGATCAAAATGGGGCATAGAAGATATGTCTATGGTAGGGTCATAGTCCAATCAGTTATGACTAGTGGATCGTTTAACTTTCGCACCTTGAGCCCTCATACCACCGGCCTCAGTACTGGGACCACCAGATGATCGTTTAACTCTCGCGCCACGATCCCTTACAGTATCAATCGATTTTTTCACCCTATCTACATCATCATTTTCATTGGACGCATCATGTGTGCTTGTATTGAAATCTTGTTGGTTGGACATCCTTTCCTTCTTATGATGCCGAATAAATGGAAACGGATCATATATCAAACTCTCCAATTCAATCATATCATTTGGATCATCAACATTTTGAGATTACATTTTCTCTCCATTATGATACTACACATAATAGTTTGTTTGGAAACCATATTTGGTTATATGATAGATAATTGCTTCACGACTCAACCAAGATCTTCCAACACAATTAGGACATGGGTAGTGTATGCGACCACTATATCATGCCCTGTCAAATGAAAAATATAAAAAGTTCTTCAAATTATTTTGAAAATCAGTTGAAATCCGATTAGTTTTGTAAATCCATCTTCTATCCATTCTGTAAAAAAATTGCAATAAGTCATTTAAAAGAAATTCAAAAATATTGAAGTTCAATCAAAAAAAAAATTAGGTAAATGAAATTTTTTTACTTTATATAAAATCATAACTGACACATTACTCTATATGAGAATCATATTAAGAAACATAAAAAAATACAGTGTATATAAGAAAATAAGATACATAATTTATAATTCCTATATTCAAGGATTTCCAAGAATGATATTGGAAGTGGAACAAGGAATGCATAATCCTTAAGGGTATTCTTGGGAGTACAAGAGTTTAATACTTTAACTTCGTTAGGGAGATCGGGATGAGGAGTAGGATGAGGATCACATCAAAAGTAGTTATGGACTCATCAAGATTCACCTTAACCTTGGATTAATGGATCCTAGGTTTGGGGCCATAGATCATAGGTTGGTAGGGTGTATTCATTGAATCATGTCCCAATTGATTTTGGAGAGGGACCTTCAATAGTTATAGGTATGGATTTGATTATATTAATGCTATTAATTCCCTAATGTACTACTCGGTCTTCATATTCATTTATTCTTGATCTCATTTTTTTCTTTTTTGTGGTTCTCGATAGATTTTCCCCCTATTTTTAGGGCCTTAATACAAGCCTTTAGAAGAGGATGGATCACTATTTGAAATGACCAATTTTTCCTATAGTGGTTGTATGTTCTATACATCAATGGTATATCATGATCCAACATATTAAGAATGTTGATGTTATTTTTGGTATGAGATAGTTTACATATTATAAACATCACATTTATTTTTACAATAAGTGGATTTATTTTACCACCCCTACTGACTTGTAGTACATTATTACTTGGGATTGAAACCTGGAGGTATGCAGAGCATGTCCATGCCTTGCCATGATTTGGTCAATTATGGAATAGATGGTAGGTGTGGTTCTAAGAATGAGGAGGCACTTTTGTCTTGGGTATAACCTAGAAACATGATTTAGTTTTAATGTTTCTGATCAGTTTCGAAAGTTCCTTTAGTAAATTTCTTATTTAAAAACACCTACAAAAATGATATCCAGGGATTGTGACATCCCAAACCAGGATGCCACTCATTAGTGACCCAAACCAAGATGGCCACATGGCCTGAAGTACATCTACCAAAATTCCAAATGTTATTGACTAATAGTGAGAGCCTTTGATGTGTCTGGGGGTAGACTATTCCCTCATTACCTAAGTTTCACAATTTTAATATTATCAGTTAAAAAGTGGAAGAAAGATAACAATGGTAAAATATTGGAAATGGATGAGAATAACCAAATCAGTAATACCAACTAATAACAAAATCATAAACCGAATGATGGTAATGTAAGTCATGTATCAAGAAGAAAAACATAGTTGCAACTAGTAGGAAGTAGTACTATACCAGAGGCTCAATAAATACTAAAATTCGACCTAGATTATTGTGCTAAAACCCATTAATCTACTACATGTTCCATACTATGTCATGTGAGTATTCATGTATCTGTAAGATGGTGATTCTCTTTATCTAAACATATAATCATGTAGTTTATCCGAGTACCCAATGGCATCTCGAACAATGTGTGAGATATAATTCATGTAAATGACCACCAAGAGGTCTATAACTATCCAATATATTTATATAAAATTTTAATATAATGATATGATAAATTAAAGCGACAAATAAAAAATATAAAAGGGTTTTCTACGGTTCCGGAGAAAAAATCCCTTCATCTTCGATGGAGGGTTAAAGATTTAATTAATTAAATGGATTCTAATGAATAAATTCTAGGTTAAATCAAAATAGAATAAAAAACATATACACTTCAAAATAAAAACTAAAAACAGAAATATTAGATAAATTTCAATAAAAATAAGGTACCACTTAAGAAAATACCTAATTTGGGATGGTTCAATGGACATTAAGTAGGAGATTCAGCATCTTTGATGGGATGGAGGAAGAGGATGTTGAAAGAGCTCTTAGATCGCTGAGAGGGAGGGGGATACTGCAAATTTGGTGGAAGTGCTCTGGTTTAGGGTTCTGTGTCGCGAATGGGGGAGAGGAGGGGCTGCTGTTAATTTTGGGGAAACTTTTACCAATGATTTTTAAAAACCGTTGGTAAAAATGTTCAGGCAACACTTATACCAACAGTTCCTTAGAACCATTGGTAAAAGGTCCCCTAAGCTATCCTTTTTCCAAAGGTTCTATTTAAACTGTTGGTAAAGGTTTCTTAGGAGGTGATTTACCAATAGTTTGAGGAAACTGTTGGTAAAACCCTTCATTACCAACGGTTTTATGAAACTATTGGTATGGATGTGTTGGAAAAAACCCACATTCCAGTAGTGAATATTTAATAAAAGCATTAAATTTATATATGTCACATATATTAATTAACGGTGTGTCTTAATCATTTCAAATTTATTCATCTTGACACACTACACACTAATTAATATGTGGATCATTATGTTTCTTACGTGTCATGTTAAATACTTAGTAAAATGATATACAAGGTGGAACGTAGTTATGATGGGTATTTATTGTGTTGAATCCAAGTATATAGTGTGATCATAATTATTTTTATTTATTTAAGGTTAATTATAAATGGAATTTATAATAATTTTAGGATTATCAAATTAATAAAAATGAATAAATTAATCAGTTAATAATATAATTAATTCAAGCACATTATCTTAATAATTGAAAAATTAAAATGAATATTTGTTTAATTTATATATTTTCATGTTTATTATTGATCAAGATCTTTCATCAGACAATGTATTTATTGAAATTAATTTAGTTTACTAAATTGGTTTAATTTTTATTAAATTAAAATAATGGCATGTGAGTTGTCCCTACTCATTAATATGAAGTGTATACATGACCATAGTTTTTTATATGACCCCTAGATCAGTTCCATTGGATCCCCTAACCTGTTTTTGAGTTAAATAAATATGTAAAGGAAAGGATCTCATATTCTTGTTTATGTGGTTAAAAACGTAAGTCAATTTAAATTCAATCAGTAAAGATACAAATGTCGGTGGTGGAATGCTATAAATAAAAATTCAAGATCGAATCATGGGGTTTATTTCCCCTAGATTCATTGGTTGATTTATTTTATTCTCAATAAATCAACCATTATTAAATATCAATATCATGTCACTTATTTATTTTACTTCTATATGTTTCATGATTAACCTTATGGATACATTATTAATTAAATGAATTAATAGGAATGTATAGTGGAATAAAAATAAATAGATTATGCATAACTATTTTATCATCATTTGGTTAATTAATGAATTAAAATTCACTTGATATTAACAGAACATGTAAAAAGATAAAACAAAATATATTACACATAATAATAAAAATCGATCAATTTAATATTAATTCAAAATAAGTCATCCATTACTAGATTAAGGAGATAGTTGTAGAACTAAGTATTAGATTAGAATTTAGCATGATGCATACTTTTATCAAGGAGTTATTATGATGATTTGGGGATGACTTAACAAGTAGACATCCATATAATTATCCCTCACTAGTGTTGATTTATTTTGGAGATAATTCTTGAGGAAATATGTGTCAGGATTTATTTATTAGGGAGTCCACTCAACGGATCATGGATTTTCAAGCCTGTGATTGGAGATACTACTTAACTAAATACCATCGAGCAACTGACCAACCCCTCACATAGGTTTCGAGAAGGAAAAAATGAATCCTTTCTACAATAATTTCTATGTGGGGTGATATTTAAATTTCAATAGTGAGGGTTATTAATACTTGATAAATAGTTAGAGACTTAATAAAGGTAATTAAATTATTATATATCACATATCTTGGAAATAAAATATATTACTAACAATATGATCTTATATTATTATAGAAAATTTCACGTTCATCAACCACATTATCCCTATGATCAGTTATATAGAAATACCATATCCTAACTGGTAGTAACCTCTAAGAATTTTCTAGATTCTTATGGGTTTTCCTAGACACTTAAAAAAAGTCTTACATGATAGAGATCCCATTTACGATTAAACTTGCTAAGGATGAAAGTGATGAGGAGTTCTCTGCCTATGAAAAACACAAGGATGATACACTAGATGTATAATTTTGAATACAATCATCTTTGTTAGATTAACATATAAAGTCTCAGGAAATCTTGGATTTTTATATAATTATTAATCATCATTGTGATTTATATCAAGAGAGATATCATCATGAATGATATGATATTTCTAATACTCCCTTCCTTAGAAAGCTTGTAGAGGTTCTTCAAGATGTTCCTCATATATTCAATCTAATTTTTTACACTGAACTACTTTATATTCAAATATTTAAACTACCCGCGGAATTTCACACTAGTGTCATTATTTAATAACCCCCTTAAAGATTCTATAGCCAAGTTGTACACTTTAACATAAATAACATTGAGAAGTCTATCCCAGATATATTTACCTTTCATTTCTAAGTCTATAAGGGTGTTAATCGTGAAAATACTACAATTATTTTTCTGAACAAGAAGAAGATAAAAGAAAAAGGTTCAAAGATAAATTCTAAGTCAAATGATTCTTTAAAATTACCATCCACAAAAATTAATATGGAGGGGAAGTCAAGGGATACAAAAATTATATGTTTCACATATGGAAGGATGGTACACAGGAAGAATATGTTTTCAATGGAAAAGAATACAGGGGGATCTTTGGATGTATTCATTATCAAGTGAAATATATATATATTTTTACAAATTGGATATTATATATCGCATGTGTTGATCAAATTTGAATCCAATTATAGTAAACAAGTATATTTAAAATAGTTGGATGAGGTGATGTGAATCTACAAGCTACTAATAGAGATAGCCCCATTGTGGTATCTATTGTAGAATATCACCTCACATTAATTTCTATAAGGATCATGGTATTAAATAATTGTTATTATGTGTCATCAGTTTCCAAAAGCATCACTTCTACATCCATTCTTCATTCAGATGGATTTATCTTAAAAATTTGTAATAGATGTTTATTATTTTTCAAATATAGAATTTTTCATATTAAGGAATATTTAAGTAATAGACTTTACCTCTATAGATAACTTTTTTATTATCAAAACTCTTTTGAGGGAAAAGTGATAAACCATAACGTTTAACAAAAAATGACACCATAAAATGAAATAAAATATTCATTGAATCATATTTTGAGCATATTTGAGACCTTATTCCAAAGTAATTTCCTAGATAGTGTACATACCTATGTTTCTGGATCTTCCCTTATAATGTATTCCAAGTGGTATGGAATTTTCTCCCATGTTTGATTGTACTCTTCATAGTTGATCCTCCTTTCATTAAAAAATCGTATCATAATAAGATATTGTTTATCAATTTATTCAGTTTTCTTGGTATTGGTGTCCACATGAAGCCCTCTTCACATAATTATATTGTCTTCCTCCTATGTGGCCTTGATAACAAGGACATTCTCCCTCACATATTCTCCTAAATGAGCGAGGTCTTCCCATGGGTCTTTTTATTTGCCCTCTCAATCTCTATCTCCAAAGGCCGATCACACCAAGCATTATTAGTCATTTCTGAACCCTATCCACGACCTTCCTTCTTATACTTTCACTACACCACATTAGCATCATCAATTAGGGGGTCCATTTCTTTTATTTTTTTTATTTCCCTACTCTCCATCAGTTTCGGTACGGAATAATAATCATTGCTTCCTTTGCTCTTATTACCCTTGTTTAAGTTGCAGCTTCCCAAATACAATTTGGATTTCATACCATTCTTCTTTCTCAGGCTATAAAAATCCTGATAATATTTAAAACCTATATGACCCTTATAAAAACAACCAGAGGACTCATCCTCATATTCAGCACCAAAAGAAACTTACCCCTCTAAATGGACCTATCCCTATTGACTGCCTTCCCGGTCATTAGTTACCCCTTTGATTTCCAATCCTATAAATTGGTTTCAAGTTGGGATGAAAACATGAACATAACTGGTCTCGCCATCTGATTCCTAACTCAATATACTTTCAGGAGTACACTTCCTTGAGGTCTTATGTCCCCTATCACTCATGTTCTCCCCAAATATCTCCACAGATAAATCATGAGTCACTTCCAAATGTACACAGTTCTTCCAGAGGATCAGAGCCTCATCTCCAGAGTTCATCTCAGCCTCCATGGTCATGTATCCATCAACTACCTCCATTTCTTCCTTCTCACACCCTATTTCTAATTCTATTTTCATCCAATTAAGGACTACACTGAACTTGGGGTCCAGTGGAAGCTAGTGTTTGTTCTTTTTTATTTCAATATCTCTTACTATAGATTCTTCATTCACTTCACCTCCAAAATGTTTGACTCTCCCATCATCCTAGATCTGTCCTTGAACACTAATATCACCAATTAAATATGTTCTCTTCAATCCTTCACCAGAGGCATCCAACATTTTTTCCATCCCTGCATCCACTTTATTCTTACTCCCGCAAATGCAGAGTATCATATCATGACCCAAATTATTATAATATGAAAAATAATCTACCCATGATTCAAATATCACTATCTATTTGTAGCAGAACTCTTCTCTTACAGTAATCCACAAAAAATAAATCAAGATTCTTGACATGTCTAATTATACAAAAAATGTGAGGAGAAATAGGATGACACACAGGCCAAGTCCTGCTATCTGAGAATAGGTAATTCCCCCCACCAAGTTCCCTATCAAACAAATTATGGAAATGTTTTTAAATTTGAGAGGTAGGTCTGGGAATCTTACCCAAATAGACATCATTGGGTAATCCTAGTGCATATAAAAGTTACAGCTCCAACTAAAAAAAAGTACCTGGATCCGTTGAAGCTGTGAGGGGATGAGGACCAAGCATGAATTAGGTCCTCTTCCAAAGATAAATGAATCATGATATGCCATCCATCGAGAATTCCCACCATAGTGAGATCCTGAAGACCCCTTGATCTAAAAATAAACCTATCTAATGAGTCCACAAAAGGTCTATGAGCCGTGAATCTATTGACCAACATCAGTCGATGAAGATACAAAGCTTCATTGAACTATGAAATCGGGAGAGGAAGATACCAACATCCCTCGAATAACTTGGGGACTATAGGGTAAATATAAATTTAAGGAAACATAGGTATAAGATCAGGATTATAGAAGGGGGATGGAGGCATGAATCTAAGCTCCCTCATAGGATGAAAAGGTTCCCTCCCACATTGGGGTGGGGGATGGATGGGTTTGGTAACCATCATCATCAAGAGAAATTAAAAAGAAATTAAGTAATGGTGTTTATGTGTTGGGTTACATGAACCAAGTAATTTAATTCAATAATGAATCTATCCCACATGAATTATTTCACACTCAACTGTTTCACCTCTGTTTTGGTCATGTAAATGAATTGTGCTTGACAAAATTATACCAAGATGGATATTTAGATTATTTTTTAACCAATACCACATAGTGTATTACATTCTTTTTTACAAGGAAAAATGAATAAATATCCATTGATTGGAATAGGTCACAAAGTTTTTTGATTTGGTTTATACTGATGTGTAAGGTCCATTACAAGTTAATGATAGGGGTCATTACTTATACTTACTAAATTTTACATGCGATTTTAGTATAAATGTTCATGTCTACTTAATGGGATATAAGTGATAATCCATTGAGAAATTCAATGGATACTAGAATGAAGGTGAGAAAAAATTTAGTAAGATATAAACATTAATTTTAGATCATGTAAAAGAATATCTAAACCAACATTTCATTGATTATTTATGGGTTTTTGGTATTCTATATGAACTCACACCTCTTTACACACTATTGTTGAATGGTGTAAGTGAATGGAGGAAACAATCCTTATTTGATGTGGTGAATCAATGATGAGTCATGAAAGTCTTCCATTATCCTTTTGAGGATATGAAATATACACTTTATTACACATACTAAAATATGTATCAAGAAAAGTGGAAGATGGTATTACATATGAAATTTGGTGTAAAAGGAAAGTTTTGTTGTCTAACTTATGTTCATAAGGATTAAAATAATTTGTTAAGGCCTCTTCAAGTAACAAACTTTCACCTCATGGAAAAAAGTGTAACTTTATAGGGTACCCTAAGGAAACTCATGGTTATTAACTTTAAAAATCCTCAGAAAAAAAGTATTACTGGAAGGACATGGTATGTTCCATGAGAGGAATAAAATATCTAAAACAGATAGGGGGAAAAATATAATATTTGAAAAATTTGTGTCTCAATATAAAAAATATTTTAAATAGGATTATATTACACAAAATCTCATGGATTAGGGTGTATTAGATACAAAAATAATACATAGAAACAAAATAAAGGATAGAGAACCGAAAATATATGGATTCATAGTCACTGATTATGGTGACTCATTATTAGTTAATAATAGTGATCCTGTGACCTAAAAAGGGAAATGTGTGGTACATATTCCACTAGATGGAAAGAATCCATGAATTCTAAAATGGATTACAAGTTTTAAAACCATGTATGGGGGTTTTTAGATCCTCTAATTCATGTAAAACCCATTGGCTGTAAATGGTTATTTAAGAAGAAACTAGACATGGATGGACAAGTCAGTACCTATAAGTATAGATTAGTTGTAAAATGGTATAAACACCATTATGGAATAGACTATGATGAAAATTTTCTCCATTTTTTGTATTTAAATATAGAAGAATTATATATATCTTAGTGTCATAAAATGACTATGGGATTTGGTTGATGGATATCAAAAAAAATTTCATAATGGTAACCTTTAGAAAAAAAATTACATGATAGAACCAGAAGGTTTTTTTACTCCAAATGCAGAAAACTTAGCATAGAGGCTACAATGATCCATGTATAGATTTAAAAAAGTATACAAGTCATGGGATATTTGGTTTGATGAAACTATAATAGAATTTTGTTTCATAAATAATTAATTTGTTCCCTATGTATATAAATAGTTTAGTGGGAGTGTGGATATTTTTTTATTGTGTATATTGATGTCATTATACTTATAAGAAAAAAGATACCATTCTTATAGTCCACTATGACTTATTTAAACACATGATTCTATATAAATGAATTAAGTGAAGAATCTTACATCCTTGGGATCAAGATCCATAAATATATATCCAAGTGGTTTCTTGTAATAATTCAAGGTACATAAATTGAAAAAATACTAAAGATATTATGTATAGAATAATCCAAGAGGGAATTATTGAATATTTCACATGCAATTAATCTCTCAAAGAAAATGTTTCCTAAGACACATGAGGGGAGATAAATAATGAAAATCATTATGTAAACTTCATTGATTGGATTATTCATGTATTACATGTTATGTACCAGGTTAAATGTTTCCTATTCCATTGGTGTGGAAGGAAGTTATCAGGAAGATCCTGGAGACCACCATTAGATGGTAGTCATGACTATCTTGAAGTACCTAAGGTGTACCATGGATATGTTATTTTTTTAGGATATATGGATCTAGTCATTAATGGATATGAATATACAAGTTTTCAAATAGATCTAGATGATATGAAGTTATATTTGGGATACATTTTCACTCTTAATAGAGGTGTTGTGAGCCAGAAGAGCTCAAAGAAATTCGTGATCATCGATTATACAGTCTAGTTCATGTATATTGTGGATTATGAGGTAGCTAAAGAATTATTTGGGATATGAAACTTAATCCACAAACTTGACATCATTCTTAGTAGTAAAGAACCTAACACACTATAGTTTGATAATACTATGGGGGAATATTTTCAAATGGATTCAAAGTCACATAAACGGATGAAGAACATACTATAGAAGTATCATATCTTGAGTAAATTTTCACATAGATGTTAGGTTATAGTGAGAATAATTTCCATGGAAGAAAACATGGAATACCTATTAACTAAATCCCTTTCTTTAAAGAAGAATAAGCATCATGTGAGAGCTAGTGGAATCAAAGGCATTAGTAGTTAGATCTAGTCCAAGTGAGAGTTTATTAGACTTAGAATTCCATAAAAAACTGAATTTTAAATTTGATTAACTATATATTTATAATTTTGAATAACAAATTACATATCATATATTGACTACTCATTTGTGTTACATTAATGTGTTAATTTCCAAGAATATTTTTCCCACTAATAAGTTCATCATAGTTCCCTACTATAATAAGAACCTTGAAGTGTTGTTGTGATATTATTAAATATTGTTCTTGGATGGAATGATATTATTTTATAGGAAACTTATTTTTTTTTACTATTAGGTTTTTGTGCTCTTAAGTTAATGAGACTTCATCTCATGAATTCTACACTTGGTAATCTCTAATATAGAAGATTATGAGAATATACCTATGACTAAGAATTCCACATATTGTGTGTTATTAGATATTACTATATTTGAATGTGTGTAATGATCCCTGGAATTTAATATTAATATTAATATATATCATTAATTTCATACTTAAATGTCCTAATAAAGACTATGAGTCTATATGTTCACTAGGATGTAAGGTATATTGGGTGCATTGTGAGTGATATATTATTAACGAATAATTTCATGATGCATTTGTCCCTTCCTTTTTTATGGTATTTGATATATTTACTATTTGATTAGAATGAAACTATTGAACTAATCTCCCAGGATATGGTGTACTGATGATTTCATTTTATATAGTCAAAGAATGACATATCAAGCATATAGGTTGATGACATAGGCATACAAACTACTTGATGAGATAATGAGGAAATGAAATTATATGATAGAGTGAGAATTAATATTTTATTATTATCATCGCAACATTTACTTATTCTACTTGGGGACCTTATATATTTTTAGACACTAATATTGGACTCTAGGATATCTTGTGTAATGTCATTTAGGAAGAATCCTAGATGGTCACACACTTAGTGCATTCTATAGTCTTAGTTAAATATTATTAATTTTAATAGTTGGAATAAATATTATTTATAGTGAGAAATAATATTTATTTATGTTTTATTGATCACATAAATGTATTCATATGGTAATAAGTAATATTTATTATTAAATAAATATTTTTTTAGTTTTATGAATGTTAAAAGAAATATTTTCTTACAATACTATAAATATAATATTTCTTCATTTTTGGAATGGATAATATGTATTATTCAAGATTCTTTAAATACTAAAGAAGGTGGATTGACCATGATGGTTCTGGTTCTGAGAGTGATATTTGGATTAAATATCATTAAATAAAAATTAATTATTTACTTAATAAAATGATATTTAAGGATGTGTTGTCTTACGCATGAAATGTAATAATAATAATAATAATAATAATAATAATAATATTATTTTTATTATTACTATTACTATTATTATTATTATTTTGTGGAATATTTATAGGACAATATTAGATAAGGTCCTTATGTGTAATTATTTTTTTATAACCCTAGCTCTATATATTCTATTTATATGTCATTATATATGGTTAATAGATTGTGCATAATGAATCATATTCTCATAGATTTATATATTATGAAAAAATGTCTATATGGTTTCTCACAAAGCAGAGATAACTCCACCACCCCTTCCTTTTCCCTCTCAATAATGAGAGACAAGAACAATACTTGGTCAGTGAAGAATTTTTTTCTGATCAACACAAATGAAAAAAGATAGTCAGTATCTCTATGATAGAATCTCGAGGTCCAATAATGATGTTCCAAGATCAAATGATCTTATGTGTATCACCACTAAATGTATTATTCTCTTAGATCCTCAAAGCACAATGACAGAATAACCCGCCCATGTTTCGATCAATCAACTGATTCAATGAAGAAATAATTCCAAAGACCAAGGTAATTATATAATTTAAATTAATTATAACTTTATATGAAATATTATCTCACTTGGTTTTGGAAGATTACATCAATATTCCTTGAAAAAATTCATTGTTTATGACATTCATCATCGTTTATATTGTTGATTATTAATTTAATCTTAAAAGATATGAGTTTTCCAAAAGAACAATAGGATTTTCCACTGCATCTGGAACCCAGGGGGTGAATTAGAACCAGAAAAATATATGCATCCCTATTAAGGCAGAGGTAGTTCATAAATAGTAACTTGATCTTATAGTTGTCACACTAAAGAAGTATAAGTGTTGGATGTGAAGTGAGTGTGAGGTTCATACACATAGTTAAGGAAGAGAGAGGCAACACCGTTATTTTTTTCCAGTGTTACACAGTTTATATATATAAATATATAATAATTAATGTAATAAAATGACTTTTTAGAATCTACATTTCTATATAATGTTTCAAATAAAAATCACATAGAAACTAATTCCTTGATGAAATTATATATATATATAAGTTTCATCATTTGGTAATTCCACAAAACAAATAAATAAATGGATTGTATCCAAATAAAAAATAGACAAACATTAGCAAGGAAAATCACAATGAATCTACTTCTAACAAGTTGATTTGGAGTGCATTCTTATATATAACATTCATTCTCTACCAAATAAAGATGTAAAAATATTTGTGGGGATTGTGTGTTTCATTATAATTCATAAGAATGAAAATATTTAATTATAATTATCATTTAATTATTATATATTATGATCCTTAAAAAGGTTTCTGTTCAATATTGAATTCAATAGAGCACTCATTCATAGAAATATATTAAATATATAGTGGTAAATAAATATATGTTATATCCAAGTATTAATTAATATTAAATAATGTGTGGGTATATATAGATATTTATATATAAGAATATATGTATTTTTTATATATAAATATATATTATAGTGTAAATAAATATATATATTAATTTAATTATAAACAAATATATATTTAATCTTAGTTGTAAATATTTTTATCTTTGGGTGCGTGTATGTATAGATATGTCTATGTATAATTATATATAGTTTATATATATATATATATATATTATAATGTATATAAATATGTATTAATATAATTACAAACAACTACATATATAATTTTAACACTAAATATTTTTCTGTAAAAATAATTTAAAGTTATTAGATACAAATTTAAATATATGAAAATAAATATTATTTAGCTATAAAAACAGTGTGTGCGGTAATGTATTTGGATATTATTTTTTCAAATTAAATTTGAATATAAAGTTAATAAAGTATTTATAGCATTAAAAAAATAAAATAAATCATGGGTTAGAGTGCCAAATGATTTGGTTCTCTCACCCAAGTTTCAAGAGAGACAATTCATTCGGTTCTCAGGAGGCCCCTTCTGGTAAAAATCCAAGGCTCATTTTAAAAAACTATTGTAAGAAAACTTATTATGTTTTTTTAAAAAATTAATCATTTTGGGTTTTTTATTTACATAAATGGATTCTAAAATTATATGATAGTCTCTTTATTTTTATATGATGGTTAAAATCATGAGATAATCTAATGATGTTTGATGGAATATGAAACTCATGAGACTATTTCACATGTTTTACTCCCACCCCTCCCCACTATTAAACCCTATCCACCCCCTTTTTGAACCAGTTTCACCTCCCAATCCTTATGTAGTTATATAATTATATATATTATTTTTATAATTTAATAATTACTCTTTATAATTATAATAAATATAAATATAATCATATTAATATTTATATAATAAACCTAATCACATATATAATTAAAACAATATATATATATACTAAAATATAACTATATTCATAATATAAATACTTTTATAATATAAAAAATATATTAACAGTCATAATAATTATAATAAAAAATTATATTTTTTATATATAAAATATTTTTTACTATACATTAAAATTAATAAATTAATTTAATAATTATAATATATATTTTTATAATATATGTAACATAATAAATATAATTAAAATCATAATAAATAAAAAACAATCATATTGGCATTTATATAATAACCAAAATCACATTTACAGTTTTAATAAAAACAAATATATTTTGATAAGATTAAATTTAATTATAAAATACAACATTATTGATAATATGAAATGGTGCGAACTGTCACGACCCCCTCCCTCCAAAGGTAACCCACCTAGGTCAGAAATAAAGAAATAAAGAGAATGACACCTGAGTCCTGCCTCCAATAGGACCTAGGTTTGGTGACTATCACTGAGAGTATGTAAAAACACTCAAATGGGAGGTATCACCCTCTTAATTCCAAAGATGGAAGATATAAACAACCACCAAAAAAATTATAGATAATAAGATAAATCTATAACATTTTATAATCCCAAATGAAACTACCTGATCAAATGGTAAATATCCAAAATAATATAAGGTTGAACACATATGATCCACTCTAGCTACCTAAATAGTAGCTCCCATCTCTAGCGATCTTTCTTGTAAACACTAGAAAATTATAGTGGGATGAGAACCTGGGTGTACTCAATAGGATCATCACTCATAATAGATCATCATCTTTGTGCAATAAATATGCAATAATATGAATGATTGAAATCAGCTGGGTATATAAAATAGAAAAAATATATACTTGATCTAACAAGTATAAAAGGCACAAGCAACACCATCATCAATGCCACAACTTCCATCACTACTACCAATATCCACAAAGACCACCATCACCACAACCACCACCATAACTTTTAGCATCATTAAAAATCCTCAGTCTTGGGATATATATTCCTCTTAGCTCTAAACTATCAACTCAGGGGTTCTCCCACTCAAACTGATATCGAGTGAGTGGGATCACATCCATGCTAAGTGTTGGGATGTGAGTATGAAACAACACCAACAACATATCATCCATAATCATGCCATATGTTCTTAGTTGAATAACAACATTTATAAAAACCACATCTTCATTATCACTTATCTGCAAACACATTATTATAATCACAACAGTTCCACTAATTCCCAACCATTTGTTGGTAGGGAAATTTAAACATGAAGGACTTCAAACATTTTCCCTCATCCTTTCATGTACATTCCCCCAACAACACTCTCCCATTTTCTATATTGAGGTTTCATGAACATATAGAGAATAAATATCATACCCTACCCCAACAATAAATGAACCACACTATAAACCACCAAAACCTCTCATTAATCACACCTCAGGTTCACAATAACTACAACCCATCAATGTTTATGCATATAAACTGAATCAATAATAGTTCACTATAATATTTAGCAATCAAAGATCATGGTTATTGGTAAAAATCAATCCATTATGATCCATATAAATTTTCCTAAATTATCTCCCGTCTCCACATCACTTCCCCACAACCACTTCCACAATAAAATCAAAAATAATGTAGTAATCATGAAACAAATAAATATTCCAAAAAAATAACACCATCAAATATAAAAACTTGTCTCATTAAGTTCAAAAACCCAATAAAATATTTTTAAAACCCCTTCATCATTTCACATACAATATCAAGACATGAAACCTCTTTCATTACATTAATTATATATATTCACACATTTAATCATTACATGATTTTTAATATCCCATAATTATTCATTTATAACCTTTAATATTTTAATTAATACATTATCAATCCATCTCCAGAATGTAAAATTTATATTCTCAATCCTCATCATATTGTCTCTTCAACCCATAAACCAGTTTATGAAACACTTTATAAAAAAACAACAACAAAACACCCCAAAAACAAAAAAATATTTATTTGAATAATTATAAATTTTTACTCCTACAATATTTTAACATAACACAATAAAAATCATAGTATTAAACTTTAAAAAATTCATCAACATAGATTCCATGTTCTTTTTTTCTAGAAATTTAGTTCCATGTTACATTGTTTAAGAAATTAATCCATTTATAAGGGTGTAATGGTTTTCAATGATATTAATAAAAAGAATCCATAACAACACACATTCATCATAGAATCCAATACACTAAAATTTAGTGGAAAAGATAAGTCATACCAACTCTTAATCTTGGGTTCATCATCTCTATTAAATGTAAATATTCTTAGAGGATAAGTTTTCCATGTGTTCTCCCATTTCAGATATACCAAACCACTGAAAGAAATCAAAATAATATACTTGGGGTAAAACAAAACAAAATAATGAATCATATTAATTATAGAACATATAAGATATGTCTTTAGATCCCATACATCAATCAGCACTTTACAGACTATTGTGAAAATACAAGGTGAAGGTTGGACACCCAAAAGATCAAAAGCACACCAAAGATGGATAAAAACAAATAAAACACCACCGACATGAACCTCATTCTAAAGAATCACCAAATAAGGTAGTTTCCCTGATATAAACCCACTATAGATGAATGATAGTAAGAAAACCAATAAAGAGTGAGAAACTCACTAAGAATCACGAAGGACTGATCTCCCAAGGACAAGGTTTAAAACCATGGAAAGTGGGCTGAAATACCTCTAAATAATCCACCCAGGCTGCTCAAGTTTCAAGAAAAAATGTGGGAGGATGAATGGTTTCCAAGGTTTTCTTAAAATTATAGGAAAAACTATAATTTAAAGTCTATGACACAACACACTACACCACACCAAAAAATAAAGATGTGTAGTAGAAAATATGTCACAAAGGAAGAAACTACGCCACAATGGGGTTAATAGAAACCACATATAAGAAACATGATTTGGTCCTCATTGATATCCTATAAACCTGGAAAAGATACCACACCATAAGGGAACCACCATTCCATAGATTATAAATATAAAAAATAATACCACACCATATCCCATCGCCATGGTATGGTAACCCTAAAATCAACAGAACCACTAAAACTCACCACTCCAAGTCCCTAAACTACAACCATGAAGCCAAGTCATATGTATATATTGAAATATGAAGAACCTCTATAGCACACATATGAGGATTCAACACCACATCCAACCTCTCTATGCCACCATACCAACCTCCAATAGACCTCCATGATGTAGAACTATTTTCTAGATCACAAAAGCCCCCTATATAGAACAATGCTACTCTACCACTAAAATTGTAGCTTAAACCCTCAAATTCTGTAAATATCCACTACCTAAAACACACAAAGTAACGGGTCCATAAGATTTTTACTAATACATAAGATACCTCTAAAATGATTCTCATCTTTGAGAATCAATCCAGACCCCAATAGGGAATACAACAACCACCAAAACACTCACTCATAATACGCCTTCAAGACATGACCATCCTACAACCAAAAACTTTAGAAAGATTCAAACCATGATCCTCCTATAAAACATCTCCATAAAAACCTCACAACTATTAGGGATACCTCTTAAAAATCCCCACCATATTAAGAATCCAAAGTGCTACTATCCTCCTCACTCAAAATTAATATTTTTTAACTACTCCATTCATGTTATATAGGTTTTCAAGATAAACACACCATGGTTAAAAAATCATGTTATTTAAAACAATATTTTTTATTTGGGGAGATATTTTACAAGAATTTTCATTAATAATAAAAAAATAAATTTAAAAACTATTCAATAAATTTTTTAAAAAAAATCATAATTTAACACAAGTTTTCAGTGGAAGGAGTAAAACTAATCCAAAACAAAAAATAACACCATATAATACTAGGAAAATTAAATAATCAAATTACACCATATATCATCCCCCCAACACAAACCAACTCTAATCCATAGAAAATGACAATTCATTACCACAACATAACCTTGTCACTACAATAACAATAAGAAAATAACGACATAAAAAAATAAGTGTACATAAACCCTCATTAATTATCATTCCAAATATAAAAATCCTCAATGAAACTAAATTTATCCTCAAACTTAGTCACCCCCATCACACATAAAATCCACACATGATCCCCACACATCAAACAAAACAACATAGTAAGAGAATTAACACATGAGAGTACATTTTAGTTTCTATATTTACCACAACTTTAGATTCAATGAAGAGAATCAATCACATTACCTCATTAAATTCATGTTTATTTTAAAAAATATTTATTTTCATAGGAAACTAATTCAATAGATATATATGTGTGTGTGAATAACCCTTCTCATTAATTTTGAGTCTTAGAGAGAAACACAATGAGGGTTTCAAAAACAACCACTGCTATAATACATAAAAGGTTTCCAATTACCATGATTTTTATAAAAAATAAAGAGAGAGAATAATCTTATAAAAATATCAAAAAATAATAATCACAGGTGAATACCCCCAATCCCATCAATTTCTGTTAAACCAATTCATTATCTCCATTACGTAGACCCTTAATATCCTCATATTGGATTTCAAAAATATGCAATCCCCAAATAACCATATCACCATCCTCCATCAAGAATGGCATTGAACCATCTCATATCATCCATAAGCAACCTATCTTTTATATAACCATTGAAACCACAATTGTTTCCTCTATATATCCTAATCCCACAACTACCACAATATTTACACAAATTAGTTTTTAAAACATGTTGTATATATAATTCATCTTCATGGGGGTGGGGTTTCTCTATCATCATATGTTTAAATAGATAACACAAACCACTTGCATAAGATCAGTTAAAAAACCCCAATCAATAATATATATAAACCAATCACTTCTTTAAATAAATTTATGTAAGGAAATAATGTTCATCTTCATCAACATAATTATTTTACAAACAACATTTGTATTATAGAAATTATGTGGTTAACCCTTTATGGTATGTGGGTGATTCCATTAATACATCCATAACACAACACATAGTCATAAAAAGGGTACATATTGGCAACAGAAAGTTATATAATCTCAATGATCATGTGGTTTCCATGTAAATAAATATAGTTGTTCCTGAAATAAGAATCATTATTAGGAATCCCCCTCATAAAGTCTTTAAAACTTCATTTTAAAATTTGGATACATTTTTTTATTAAGGAATATCAATAAATCAAAGAATTAGTCGATAAATAATGAATACTCAAACAAAACTCAGTATTTACAAGTTATTTTTTGGGAAATAATCTGGACATTCATTAAAATTACTATAATATACATCTATGTTAAAGAAAACAATTGCACAAATTATGGGACTATAATTCAGTCATGAAATACTTTAGACAACAATTTGAACTCCTCAGAAACATTCTTAAAAATAGATAATTCATGTTTGTTTCCTCGTGTTTCATTCTTAACATGATTAAACACAAAATTATACTATCATATTTTTATCGAGAAAACACACTTCCTACTTTATAAGAAAAATTTTACAAGTTAGGTCCTAATGATAAACTAAATACCCAATTAAATATACAATATACTTTTAGACTTATAAAAAACATGCTTTCAGATCACAAAATAAAAAACTTCACAAATGGTATCATTATGTGTCTTGCTTGTCATACTTTATCTAAACATTCTTTAATAAATTAATTCCTAAGGAAAACAAGATTATGCATTGTAATAAAGGAAAAATAAATTCAATACCATATTTAAATATGAAATGATAAGTAAATAACATAATTCTATATTCAAATTACTATATACTAAACAAGATACATACTTAAGATTTATATACTATAAATTAAATAAAAATTCATACAAATATTTTGAACTTCTAGATATGCTCCCAAAAAAAAACTACTCATTAACTAACATTTGAGGCAAGGTTATTTAAGTTCTATAAAAAAAACAATCTTGAAAATAATATATTCAATCATGTAAAAAAGTTCAAGTCTCAATGGGATGCCACAAAGCATGCTGATCATTTTCTTGTAATTTAAAATAATCAATAAAAATTCATCCCTACAATAAATTCCTAACACATTTAAGTTACATGTCATGAGTAGGAACGTAACATGTGAAATGAAATTTTCATTTCTTTGACCAACATATATGTATTAACAATCTATCATAATAATGGTATTAACTATGTTTTAATGGTGTGGTAAATTTACTGATTGAAAACATTAAAATTGATAATAATTGTCATTGGGAAATTTTATCCTTTTCAACAAAAATAGAAAAAAATGTCAAATTAATTTCCATACTTGTAATAAATTTCAAAAACATGCTGATAAAAAATAAATGGATTAATAATACAAAATAGTAGTCATGTCAAAAAAGAAGGATCAAGTCACTCATGTCAAAGTTCAATAATTTAAATGAATTATCAATAATAATGATGGTAGTTTTTTTCAGGATTTTCTGAATTTAAATATCCAAAACCTAGTTTTATGATATTTCTATAATGTATGCTTATGATGAATCAAAAATAAAAAACAACCCATGGAATATCAACTCACACAGATTCCAAAACACCCACAAGTATTGTTACAAAATAATTTATTTCAGCATTGATGTTTGAAATATAATCAATGTAACGTGTTTCATAGAGGTTCTCAAAATTGAACATATATTCACACAAAAAAACATTAAGCATTATTTAGTAACAATTTTAAAAATTATGAAAATATTATAACATGTTATTCATTTTAACAATGGAAACAAATTTCATTTTATGAAAGTGAATGTTATAATAAGTAAAGTAATAAAATATTTAATGTCTTAACAAAGTTTCAAACAAATAGTTCTTAACTTTTAATCACCTTTTTATTCTTTTACTTCAGCTTATATAACCTATTCAGAAAACAATGATAGTTTTTTAATAATTACATTACAATAATAGTTATATAAATGCATAAAGAATTCAAAAAATAAATGCTAATGTAACTTGTGACCATGATGCATATACATCCATACAATTTATACAAAAAATGGTTGTGCATTCAATTAAACATGTTCAATAGGTTGTCAGTTTCCTTTTTTTTAGATCAAAAGGGGAGATATATGTTTCCTATCCTTTCTCATTGGTCTATATCACATGTTATACTCATGTTTCCCCACTTCTCTACCAAACCTATGTAAACCTCACATGTGCCTAACACTAATATCCACTCAACATCTCAAATAAAATCTATGATTATAGTTTTCTTTGACCCCCTATATCCAAACATACCACTCCTAGGATGATAATGTAGTAAGATATATAATGACCCAAAAGACCTTCCTCCAATAGGCCTCGAGTTTGAGAGTAGTACTGAGGGTATATAAAAATGCTCAAATAAGAGGAATTACCCTATGAATTCCCATGAAGGAAGATATAAACAACCAGTAATCAAACTAAATATAATAATAGAAATCTATAAAAAAATTAATACCAAATAAAAATATATGAACAAAAGAAAAAAAATCAAAAATAATATAAGTTCAAAAACATATTTTTCCCTCCAGTTACTTGAACAACATCTCCCAACTCCAATGATCTATCCTACAAACACTATAAAATTGTGGTGGGTGATCACATAGGAGTACATAATAGGTTTATCACTCTAAATAGATCTACATCAGTATGAAATAAATATGAAAAAATAAGAAAGAGTGAAATCATTAAAGAAAGAAAAAGTGGAGAAACACGTACACGAGCTAATAAGAATAAAATGAACAAGAAACACCATCACTAATGTCGTAGCTTCCATAACTCTAAAAATATCCTTGAAATATCACTATCACCACAGCCACCATCATAACTATAAAAACCATTAAACAAATTTGGGAGTGGGAAATATATTATTATCATATCCAATTAGTCAACTCATGGGTTCTCCCTATCAAACTAGTAGTGAGTTGATAGGATCAACTCCTTATTAAATTCATGTATTCAATTAGGAAACAACATCACCAACGTATCATCAACCATAATGACATACGTCTACAGCCACAGCCCCACATTTCCAAAAATACACATCAGTATTATTACACATCCTCAACCACATCACTAAAATCACCATAATTACACCACTTCATAACCATATATTGGTATGGTAATGTAAACATGAAGTAAATCAACCTCATTCCATCCTCCTTTTATGCACATCACCCACCAAAACTATCCCATTTTCTATAGAAAGGTATTACGAACATGTAAGGAATAAACCTTGTGCCCCTACCCCTACCATGAATGACCCCCACTATAAAGCACCACTTTCTCTTATAAATCATCACCTATGGTTCACTATAACCAAAATATATCACAGCCTACGTATATATACCAAATCAATAGTAGTTCACTATAATATCAATCCATCACATCCCATGTGTATATTCTAACCTTGATCCATTATGTCTGATAAGAATTCCACTACATCATCTCCCCTCTCTACATATCTTCCGCACACAAAAACATCTTATAATAACATCATAAATAATATAAAAATCATTCTACAACAACATATTCCAAAAATATCAAAACATCATCAAATAAAAATATAATACTTCATTAAGTTCCACAACCCAATAAAATATTTATTCCATTCATTCATCATTCCACATACCATACTAAATCACATTAATTAGTCTTATTCACACATTCAATCATTACAATTTTTTAATATCCCTACATTATTAAATTCCTACCATAACTACTTTAATTAACACATTTTTTGTAAATTTTATCCCAAAACCATTATATTATCAATCCCTATCGCATTGTCTCATCAGCCCATAAATTTTTTTATCAAACACATATACAAAATAAAACCAACACCCCCTGAAATTTTTCCAAGCTTAATAGGGGGAAATGATATGTTTCTTCCCATTGGAACTTCAATTAAATTACACAAGAACATCTATAGAATTTAATAATAGAACATTAAATCCTCTTATTCTTGGAAGTTCTAGTAGGAAGATACCTTAAAGGATAACATAACGTTCCATTCAAATTTTTTATATCCCCACCATCACTTTCCACTGAAATTTTGCAGGCTTGAAAGGGGTAATTTATAGAATTCTTCCCCTCTAGTAATTCCATGAAATTACACAAGAAATTCTAGTATAAACTACATTATTGTTATTCATATAAATTATAGTGGAAATACACCTCAAGGTATAACTATAAGTTCCACTGAATTTTATTGTAATCCCTACCCACACATTCCAATTATATTTAATTGGCTTGAGATTGATAGTGGATAGGTTTCTTCCCCATTAGAAATTCTAATAAATTCAATTAGAACATATAGTGGAACATATAGTCATCTTATTACTATAAGTTCAAGTGGGAAATCACATCAATAAATGACTGGATTTTTAACTAATATTTATGGAATCCCCACCGAAAGTTTCCACTAAAATTTTAAAGGCTTGATAGGGGTAATTGTTAGGGTGGTTCCCCCTATAACTTCTATGAAATAAAACATAAAAATATAATGAAACTACTAGTCCTCCTATTCTAAGATTTTCTAGTGGGAATCCACCATAAGTGATGACTGGAAGTTCAACTGAAATTTTTGGAATCCCCACTAATACTATATACTATAATTTGAATGCCTTGATAGGTGAAAAGGATGGGTATCTTTCCCACAAGAACTTGCATTAAATTTAATTAGAAGTTCCAAACATCCTATTCTATTTTCTATGAATATTAACTAAAATTTTTCGTATTCAATTTTTAGGTATATATTTTAGAACTTAGATGATGATCTTATTGTAACTTATACAATAAATTCAACCAAACTTGAAAGAGTTTCACACAATAACATTGATAGATACTGATTTTTGGAATTTGGTAAATACGTTTATATCTAAAAAATTATTATAATGGGATTGTAAACAATATGATATCTTAGTTTTATATGTGACAAATAGATATTATCCATAAAAACATAAACTCCGAATTTGTAATGAGGTTGTAATATATTAAAAATGTGATATTAAAAGGGTGTTTGGGATTATATAAAGGGAAATTAAAATCACAATTTTTGTATTCATTCAACCCGATGATGGAACCTTTATATATACATAGTTTTTTAAATGAAAAAATATTAATTATATAGAATAATAATAATTTCGAAAGATATTATGTGGGATTATTCATAGGACTATATTGACACAACAGAACTCCTTTTTTTACACATGTAATTATATTTTCTTTCCAAATACAACTGATTATTTAATTTTTTGGTTCCCCACATTCATGGATATTTGATAGATATATTAACTCTAAATTGGTCTCATGCAATACACTAACAACTGATGAATTCTATCAAAGAATTCAAAAAACACCATTTTAAGGTTTTTGGGTATGTTGTGTCATTTGTGGTATAGTTTGAAATTTTTTTTTGTATATCAAGAATTTATCTGAATACATATTCTTGTCTATAAATATTGGTATTGTGAATTCAATGTACTCATAAAATAAAATGAAAAAAATGGAAATCTAACTTTTATAAAATATATCTTAGAAAAGATGGATAGGGAATTCAAGAATAAACTCAAGGATAAAAAAGTTTAAGATAGTGGGGTATGTATCAAAATTTCATTATTATTCTATTGATTCCCTCAAAAAAATATGGTTATGTAAAACACCAACCCAAATATGAAAAACATTAAGAGGGTACATAGAAAACAACATCCACCATGGGATGCAGTGTATTAGTGTAAGTGGTTATAAATAATGACAAGGACATATTGTGAATCATTGAAGTGAAAATTAAAATTTCGAAAGGAAAACTAGGGAATATGGAATCAATGATGATGAAAATGTATAATTTTTTTTTAAAAAAAATGGAGTATTTTATATGCTGGAATAAAAAACAAAGAGGTAGGTGGACTAATCCCTGATAGGGAGGGGCTAGTAAAAAAAATAAATCCAATAGATGAGAAACATTTTAATGGATTAAAAACAAATAAGGGTAGGTGAATTTAAACCACCCAATAATGAAGATAATTTTAGACTTACATCCAAAGACCAAATTCAGATCAAACATCCTATGTAAAAAATTATCATGAAAAAGAAAATTGGGACCTTGGTTGTAGCAAAATCTAAGCTTGATAGCCATAAATATGATGAAGTATTAGGAAGTAGGGAAGAAGCTAAAGAATAGTTTAAACCTACCATGGTGAGAAGCCCTGCTAAAATACATACACTAGAAAGTTTTCTTACCCAAAAAATAAATATAATTATAGAATCAAGAAATATAAAAGAAAACAGGTTGGAAATGACATTTGTTTATGAAACGAGAATAATAAGTAGAATGGTAGTAGCAACACAGTAAAAAATAATAGAAGATACAGATGAGGGAAAAAACATCAAAATAGCCAGTATTTTAGGGGAAACATAAAGGGGTTATTACAAGAAATTTTTTCATAAAAAAGTGTGTGCGAAAAAATTAGTGATTTCATAAATCAGACTATGAGAATATTTAGAAGATTATAGAGTTGGAGCCTACCTTGTATACTATTAGGGATAAAGGGAATGACCACCCTTATTTTAAACTTTTCTATTAATTTAGGACTTATAGTATATGAAATATTATAAATAAATATTTTTATTTTGTATTAAATACATCATAAATTCTGAAAACAAGTTTCATTAAATTGAAATGGATTACATATTCTCTCTTTTAAACAAAGAAATGATGAGTAGCAAGGTGAGTATCTAAGTTATAAAAAATTATTGTAAAATAATTTCCAATAATTTTTACATACTTTTCTCATTTTCAATGATAATATGTAATAATTTAATATGGCCCAATAATAAAATGAATGTTTCAAATGGGGAAGATATCATAAATTTTCCTAGATAAATTGATATTTATTTCCAGTGCCTCCATGGGGAGTGTATTATTGTCTACATTATTTAAGTTAAAAATGTAATGGTTAATATTTATTCTAACCTTTTTAATATATAAAGGAAATAATTTCAAGGAAAATTAAATAATATATAGATATGTTAATAGAGAAACAAGGTAAATAATCACTCCAACTAAATGGAAAAAATATTCATCCCCATCAATACTAAAAATAAACGTTCGACATTGATCATTTTTAATGAGGGGAGAAAATATTTCAGCCACTAAAACTTGACGCAACATCATATGGGGAGTGGTTGAAATGATATTTAACAAAAGGATAGATTTGAATATATACGTTATCTCATCTTCAATGCAAAATCCATTTTAAAATTAACCCACCTGTATAATTAAATTTTTACAATTTTCTACACTTGAAAAATAATTTATCAAATAAATCATCATGATATAGAGCCCCACTTACTTGGAAAAATACTACCCCACTATTTATCATGGAAGTAACCATCAATATGATGATGTAGTATTAGACTATGTAATAATAGTTTGTTATCTTATGGATTAAAATGAAACAAATAAATCATATAAGAATAATTTATTCCTAGAAGAAGTTCATTACCTGTAGATTATTATAGAACACTTCTTCCTTGCCTCCCATTCTAACATATAGTCGGAAAGGTTTTTTAGAAGCAAGATTTTCCTATTAGAATCAGTGTTGCAAACATCTATATAAACAATCAAACATCCCTAGTTTATGGGTGTGACATGAAAGTGGAAGATAACATGTTTTATAGTTCTTATAATTGTTCATTTTTTATATTGTAGTAGTAGGTTTATTCTAAAATCAAATGGAATGAAACAATTCTATAAATATAAGTGGTCTCAAATACCAATTTGGATATATTACCATTTAATATGAAACATTTTTACCAGTTCTATCAGTAGTGTTCTAGAATCATTGAAATATGTTTTCTATGTATCATTCAATTATTTTTTATATTATCAGTACTTTGAAACAATATACCATTATAAATGGTCTCGAATACCAATTTGGGTTTTTTTTAATCAAAATAGTTTCTGGATGTATATTAATTATCATATAGAACTCACGTATAAAAACTATAGTTTCATAAAATGGTTCCCCAATCAACTAAAATTCAAGAAACCCAAAAAATGTTTCATTTGAAGTATTATAATTAAAAATAGTCCATAAATGGTGTAGAGGCATCATAATTCATCCCCAAAAAAACAAATTTCATCCAATGTATGCACTACTATACCTATCTTACAATTCTAGGGCAGTCTAGCTTCAAAGTTGATGTTCCAATTTGGTTGATTTGTCTTCCTATAATAGAGAAACAAAATTACTATTAAACTTTTAGAGAGTTATGATATTTTTAAATAAATTATATTTAAATTTTTTATAAATGTAAAAAAAAATTGATTCTTATTTATCTTTAACTCCATATGGGAAAATAAAAATAATAAAATTTACCACATTACCATTAGAATAATTCTCTCACAAATGAAATGATTCATAAAATGAAAATATTTCATTATTATAGAATTGGAATTATTTTTACCTTTATTTAATTTATTCTTCTTTCAACCTCTAGTTCCTAAAAATATTTTTGATTATTTCACCTGTTTGAAGCATTGTTTCCTTTTAAAAGAGACTATTCTAAATATTTTTTCATAAATTTCCTAACCAATAACTCTCTCTATTTATGTTTTCATGGTATTCAACCCTTTTTGAAAAAATACTTAAATTATAAAAGGCAATGTCATAAACATCATCCTCTTCAAAATAAATAGAAATAAACTTCATTCTTATCCATGTTAATTATTTCTAACAGTTTTCTAAAATTGAAATTTAATTACCATTTACATCAAAAAATATCCTTTCAAGATTAGAATATTTCTAGCTGATCAGGACCACCTCTCTAAAATATATTTTTCTAGTACTCATCTCATATCAATCCAATCAAAAAAAATAAAACATTGCAACAAAGATACCCAAAAATCACAAATGTTTTACAATAACATTGAACAACTTCATTTTCAGCTTTATATGATACACAAAAATCCTATTCATAGCTAACCATTCTAATAAAATAACTAAATCAATCTCAAAATTCATTACATGATATTCAAAAACTTCACTAATCATTTTATATTCATGTTGAAATAAATCAAATAACATAAGTATATGTCTATTAGTATATGGAACATCAATTCATGGTAAGGATAAATATTATGACGCAACTTTCCCTGCATATAAAATTCACATTTTATTTAAAAATATTGATTTTCTTTCTAAAAATCACTCAAATCTAGTCAAAAAATCTACAACAGATAACTTGTAATGAATATTAAGTTTAATCAGTCCATTAAAACTTTCCTATAACGGAGTGTTAATAATATCCAATTTTATAGTATCTTTCAAAAATAAATTTTCCCACTTATCTCGTAACAAAAATATGTCATCTAACTATTATTATTTCCCATCCCCATATTCTTATATGAGGGTAGCCCACCCTTAATCAAATTAATGTGCATCATAATACTAGAACATACACTTCTTAAATATAGTTAAAAACACGAATCCATCGTTTATCCAATTACGTAAATGATTAATTCCATTTTTCATCAAATGGAACTACAAAGGTAGTGTAGAGGTACCAATAAAAGTTCAAAAAAGATTTTTCCCATTACCTTATCTTGATTAATAAATATATTTTGAGGTTTCTTCATGTGATTCACCTATAAGTTTTTTTGAAATGGAAATGAAAAGGAACTCGTGCTTTCATAATATAATTTTTTTTACCAAAAACGAAAATATACTTATGATGACTGAGTTCTAGAATTAAACCTAAGGGCCTATACACATTATTATTATTGAAATTTGGTTAAAAAACAACATCATCTCAAAATAACTCATAAATTTTTCATTTTGGATCAGTCTAGAAAATATGTGTAATTTGATCGAACAATTAAAACTGAATAGTATATAAAAATGATGAATTACCCTAAACTTTTATTTATAAGATCTCTAATATTCAACAAGAATCTCCATGAACCAATGCACTTTCTACTTTAGAGATTAAATATTCATATGATCCACCCATGTGTACCTAATAACATCTCAACCCCTACAATAGTTATTGTCATGGATAAAGAATAATATAGTTTAATATCATCTACAGAATTCACAAATACCATGGTTACTTGTTCTTATGTTATTTTTCTTCGGGAACTTATCAAATTAATTGATTTAGGATTGTGAAAGGGATGATTATTCCCTTAAATAAATTAATCTGAGTCGTATTTCCCACAAGAGAACAAAAAACCCACCATTTGAGTAAAGAATCCATTACTTACATCAATATGAAGAAATTTCACCATTCTATCATCTTTTTTAACATTAAAATAACCTTATTCTTTATATACATAAAGGTATGATCTAGTGATTGATTTATGTTTTATTCATTTTTCTAGTATTATTAGTGTATAATGAACTCATTTTCCCCCATGCATAACATAGAAATATTAAACATCTTTAAGTGATTTAAACTCCATCCCTTAAAATGGTTTAATAGATGATAATGCAACTATATGATCATAAGATTATACAATTTACTACAATATGGGGGAAACTTTTTCATTAATAAAAATTAATATTACAATTTTTAACAACCTATTTAAAAAAATTATTAGATAAATTTTCATATTGATACACTTTATACATATATTTATAAAATATTTTATAAAAAATAATATAAACCTTTCCTATAACTTGTATAGAGAAATAATGAACTTGTATGTAAATATACGAAAAAAATTTATAAATTATGTAAGACATCATAAAAGAAAATTATAACAAAGTGTACACACTTTATCCTATAGTGTTAAGGAAGTTTATGGCTGTACATAAGGTATCCATGATATTAACCCAATTGTTGTATCTACCATACTAACAATGGAAGTCCATGATCAGCATAATCAGACATAGCTCAGTATCCACAAACCATGGGAACCCTTGATCATATCGATCAGAATTATCCTTCTATATCTCCACCTTAAATTACCTTGATCAACATGATCTAACACAAAAATTACAAAAGTTCAAGATCTTAAGGCCTTTATAAATATATCCTCACAATAAAATACCTTAATAGAAACTCACTAAAGTTTACAATGAAGAACACTAAAGTAACAAGTTTTTAAAAAGACATAATAAAAACCTTATATCTTCAATTTTGAAAAAGAAAAATCTATAAGAAAATCTTCCACCGCCTTGAATTCATCTCTTTTTATATATTATCTCTAATGGTCATATTCTGAATTTCATGAAGTTGGTTTCAATGGCATCAAAAACACTCTTTATTTAATTAAAAAAGTTCATTATAACCACTATAATTGATGTTTTCATGATTTTCACCACTATAGTCCATGCATTTTCTATCTAGTAGAATGGGAATTCTTTGTCTGGTATAAGGTATAAAGTTCTTCATCGGGTAGGTTGATAAAAGTGCCTCTACAAGGATTTTCTACCTCAATCTAATAAATTTAGTTTGGTAGTTTTCTTATAAATTCATTTGATAGAAATTGTTTTACTAAATATGTTTTAATTTGTTGACATCTTACTAGTGAACTTAGTATCCATACATCTAATGTTCAAAGTAATTGTTTATCTAGTATAAATAAAAAACTTCATTCTCATAAAACTAGTGATATTTGTCAAATAAACTAGGGGTATTTCTTACAAAATAGATTATATACTTGGGAGGTATAAAATATAGACATGTAAAAACATTTAAATATTGGATTTTTATTTTAAAAAGTAAAGTTCTAAAATTTTGAAATTATTATTTCAGTATAAAAGAATCATCAGGAAGAAGGTGAATATTGGGGGGGGGGACGTGAGCGCTTGAATGTACGGGCGATGCCCTAGCACTAATGGAAGCTCCAGAAGCCCCTTCTTCTCTGGGGGAGGGGCCTCAACTAGCTCACAGTGCTTTTCATCAGGTTTTTTAGGGTGGGGGTAGGGACTCCTTTTCACTTTCTTCAGGAGAATCTCTCTTCGTCTTCCCCAGCATCAATGTCTCACTGAAGGTCCATGGGATCCTTCATAGTCAACCAGTGGTTCCGATTTCTCTACAAGAATTCACCAAAGCTTCCGCACTAATTTATACATATCTGGTGGTGAATTACATTCAATGTTGGCCTCATGTGGAGAAGTTTAAAAGGTATGTGAATGAGGAATGGGGTTTATTCCAGCGTGTGGTGGTTAGGCTCCTAGGGCCCAGAAAAATCCATATATGTTTTGCCGAGGAGGATGATCTGGCATGGGCTTGGTCTAGATCTATAAAATTTATTCATGGATTTAATTTTCATCTTCCTTTCTAGTATTTCGACCTACACATAAATTAGGACCCATCTACTTTAGAAATTTGGCTTGAGCTTCCTGGTCTACCGCTGCCCTTCCAGAATCCAGCTCTTCTACGGTCAATATGCTATTCAATCCGTTGTTTCATGTGCACTAATTGGAGGAACTATACCCTAAATCATCCAATTGGGGAGTTCATTTTTGTTGAAATGGAACTCTCACGGCCTCCACCTGAGGTAGTTTGGATCATGATTGAGTAAGAATACAGGTATGCCCAACCCATTGTTTACGAATCATGGAAAAATATTTGCTCGATATGTTACATCCAGGGCCACTATCATCTGGAGTTCCATAAAAAGGTTCTGAGTGTTCATTTGGTCAATCCTTATTCTACATCTACATGGCCTACAACTCGAGTTTTGATCGGTGAGGAATGCTCGATTCATGCTACTGCTTTAGTCGAGAATGATATGGTGCGCGGGAATGCCTCAAGAGGCATAAGTCTCATATTTTTACAGCCCTCAAATGCTGAGGAGACCCCGGTTGTCTAGGAGTTTATGTCCCCTGAATATTTGTGTGAGGAAAACCACAGGAAGGTCCTTCCCCATGTGAAGGTTCCCCCTGGTGTGGGGTAGGGAGGTTCTTCAGGTGCAATGGAGAATGCCATTCCTACAAGATCAGGGCCACATGTCTCATACATTATTGTTCATCTGAGATGAGATTTGGGTGTTTTTCCTTTTTCTAGGGGTTCGGGGATGGTCATGCAGGTGTATGAGGCTAGGCCTGAGGAGAGGATCCCCCCTGGATGTTGTCTCAGCTAAACACTTGGACCCCTCCAGCCCGACCATTGAACCAATTGTGCATAAGGAAGTCTCTTCTCCTGGTGTTGGAGAACATCTTCAATGTGTGGGATGGGAAGACACAAAAAAGAGACCAAAGTATATGGGTTGTGTATTTTAGCATATCAGTGGTTCAGAGTTGTCTGAGAAGGTCTTACAGGAAACTTCAACCTATGCGGATAAGGTGAAGTTTGGTGGAATGGCTACTCATTCTCTTAATCATTCCGCCGTGTTGGAAGACAAAGAGTGTCATGTGGTTGAGGAAGGGGATGAAGAGGAGGTTGTACCATTCAATGGAGGGTCCTCAGTTGGATATAGATTCTTATTCATATTCTATAGTTGAGACAATGGAAGTGGTACTTGTGGAGGAATATATCAAATTCTTTTAAAGAATGGGAAAAACACCATCATCAACTTAGAAGGGTTTATAAAGCACTCTTAAAGGCCTCGAAAGAAAAGATATTATTCCTGCATACCTAGTCCTCCTATAAACAGATCCTCAAGAAAAGGGGATCACCCTTAGAAGGTCTCCAAGATATTGGGGACAAATTCTATAAAGGAGCATGAACCACCTGTAGGGAAATCATCTATCACCGACCAAGTGAATGCAGTAATGGAGTCGATTGTTCCAGATATCCACCAAAGCTGGAAAGAATTGATGGAATGTGATGAGTGTGAAACCATAATTGATTGTAATGAAGAATTCTTGGAAAAGGGATCAAAGGTCATCACTACACAAGTGGAGTTTGAAAGGCTGGTTGGGAGGCAGTTCCAGGACAACCTATCTAAGGTGAAGGGCGCCTAGACCCAAAAACAACTTAGAATTATGGCACGTGGATTAAACAGGCAGAAGATTACTATGGAAGAGTTTATATAGACATGGGAAAAGATGGTTTATATTTTTGACAACATCCTCAATGAAGTTCAAGAAGAGAAGGATTCATATCTCCAATGGAGTCTCCTCAGAGGTAAGGTCTCTGAAAGGCTTAAACTGCAACTCATAGATTCAACTATTTCATATCATGTTGACTGATTGTCTATATGTGTACTGGATTGGTTTCACACTTTTCCTTAAAAGTGTATTTCATAATCAAAAACATATATTTGTAGAATAAAAGAAACATCAACATCATTAGCATTGGAACAACCTGCAACATAGAAACTTTAGTTAAAATAAAGTAAAATAAATTCACATATAAAATGTATTTAATATATTTTTTAAAAAATAATTATAAATAAAATTTATAAATCCTTTATATGGAAATTTTATAGTATGTTCCATTAAATTTCTGGTGCATGTCCCAATAAACATTCCAAGAAAATGTAGTGTAAGTTCCACTGAAATTTCTACTGAAGTTCAACAGATGTTCTAGTGGAAATTCAAGTTCCAGTTTTAATGAACCTCTAAAATTATAAAAAATAAAATTAAAAAATATATCTAATATATTTTTTTACAAAAAAATTATAATGAAAAATTATAAATCCATTAAGTAAAACCTTTAGTGGAAATTTCATTGCAACATTCAATGGACGTTCTATTGTAACTTTAACTGGATCTTCTAATAAATGTTTAAAAATACAATTAAATTTATACATTTATAAAACTAAAAAATATATTAATTAAAAATAAATATATATAAATATATATAATAAATTCAATTATATAAAATATGTATTATATTTTTTAGATAATTTTTTTAAATATATTATAATTTAACATACAAAAATGTATATATTATATAAATAAAAATTAAAATCAAATTTTTATATTTAGGAAAATAAAAATTTAAAAATTAAAAAAATAGAAATATTTTTATGAAATTGTAACTAAAAAAAATTTATGATAAATTTACTTATGAAATATATTTAATATATTTTTTAATAAATATTTATAAATAATAATTATAAATCCATTAAGTGAAACTCTCAGTGGATGTTACACTAGATGTTTTAATGCATGTTCTAGTGAAAGTTATGGTTCAACCCATAGAAAAAATTCCACTAAAAGTTATAATGATACTTCCATTGTAACTTTTAGAGGAACTTTCACTGAAACATCCACTGAAATTTCTTCTGAAAGTTTCAGAATGCAATAAAAAGTATATATTTATAAAATGAAAAAATATATGAAAAAAACTAACTTTAATAAATGTATTTATAATAAATGAAATTATATAAAATATGTATTATATTTGTAAAATATTTTTTATAAATGTATTATAATTTACCATATAAAAATGTAAATGCCCTGTGAATTAAAATGTAAATAAAAGTTTTATATCTCAGTAAAAGGATATTTAAAATTATAAAAATAGAAATATTTTTATTAAATTATTACTAAAACTATATTTATAATAAATGAACTTATGATATATATTTAATATATTTTTAATGAAATATTTGTAAATAAAAATTTTAAGTCCAGCAAGTGAAAATTTTATTGGAAGCTAAACTAGATGTTTTAATGGATATTCCAATGACAGTTCTAGTGCAAGTTACATTCAAAGTTCCACTAAAACTTCCACAAGAACATCCACTGAAACATTCAATTAAACTTACACTGAATCTTCCATTGATAGATTCAAAATACAAAAAAATACTTATATATTTATAAAATTAACAAATATATTTATAAAAATTATATTTTAATAAATTTTTTTATCAAAAAATAAATTATATAAAATATTATTATGTTTATTAAAAAATTAAATATAATATAACTTACCATATAAAAATTTATATACTATATGAGTAAAAATGTAAAAAATATATATTTAGGAAAATAAATACTTAAAAATATAAAAAATATAAAAAATTATTCAATTATAACTAAAAATTATAATAAATGAAATTATAAAAAATATTTAATATATATTTCAAAAAATAATTATAAATATTAGTTTAGAAAAAAGTTTCACTAAAAGTTTCATATTAAGGTTTATCATGAGTTTCATTTATTTATTTCAGTACAAGTCACAGTGAAAGTTTTATTGAATGTTTTAGCGTATGTTTTAATGAAAATTTCAATGTACATTTCACTAAAATATTCAAAGTATGATTCAGAATCAGTTTGATTTATTTATTTTAATCCAAGTTTCAAATAATGTTTCTAAAAGATTCACTAAAATTTTTCATAAAAAATCCACTACAATTCATTGATTCACTAAAATTTAGCATACTAAATTGAGGAAAAAACATTTACTATTTAACCAAAAATATAACAAGTAAAAAAATCAAATAAAAATATAGGATACCTTTATCTACAGAAATTATAAGCATAATTAAAAAACTATAAAAAATTTGTAACCCATCTGATAAATATTTCACAATAGAAAACTGTGACACAATCGTTATTAAAATGTAGGCCATTATCACCCACAATAGTAATTGAAAGTGGTTTCTGGTGAAAAATCTATGCACAATAATGTTGTAACCCTACAATTGGGAAGGAAAACTTCATATAATCAAGAAACAAATTTCAAAAGAGTGTAAAATTCCTGACAATTTGCACATTTCATTTCCTTTGTGATAAAAATTCCATTCAAGAAACCACTCTATCTAGATCCATCTAGATATAAGAACATAAATGTGTCAACATAATAGGGAATCACTTGAATATCTTATAAAATAGAGAATTGGACAAGATAAAAATCACATAATGGAATACAGGGAGAATAAGGTTTCATCCATAATGGTCTTATAATCCTCTTTTATATAAACCTTTGTAATATCATCTTCTTTTTTAGGCTTTCCAGATGGAGACTTTTAGGTGTCACCTTTGTGTCCTTGATATGCTATGGAGCCCAAAAAATTCAGATTTGTGGAAATAATATGAAACAATAAATGAAAAAACCTATTATATTGAAAAATTCATTATGCGTTTTCCCTACTCAGGTTTTCTAGAAGACTTTTTATATCTCCTTGGGTAAATCTAGGGAAGTGGTTTCCCTTGAATTTTGTGATTAATAAAACCTATTATGACACCACTAATTTATCATTAACAAATAATCACATGTATAAAATGTGTATTCTCTGATAATAACAAATTTTAAATCAATAATAACCACACAAAATCATATACCAAGTGTTTGTGTGCTAACCAAGCTTCCACAACCCCCAATAGTACATGATTCATCTCTATACAGGAATGATGATCAAGAATATCTGATATTCTCATAACTACCCTAAAGGTTATTTTCATGTCACTATGTATCTTCATTATTAATTGATATCATCATGCTACTTGTTATCCACAAGGTACATCAAGTTAAGGAATGTTACTCGATATCCACAAGGTTCATCGTGTAAAAGCATATTACTCGCTATCCACATGGAGTATCTAGTAATGGATGGACCATAAGGCTATCATTATCTATTGTCTTCATCATCTCTTATCACATGCACTCCCCCCTCTAAGGGGAAATAAAACCTCAATGGTTTCTTGTCACATATTCCAATAGAAAATACTCCAAAGGAAAAAATAATACACACCAAGATAAATCCTGATAAACAAACATAACATAGAATTACAAGAAATATGGTAACATCACAAAAATTATGTGAGTAAACATTGAATATAGAAATACACTTCTCTAATAAAACTCATGGATCAAGGATCATATATGGGTAATATAGAAACACACACAACCATACGAAATCACAATAAATGGAGAATATAAACCATGTAATACCTGAATCAATCATGGAAACAAGTGTATATGTGATACCAAAATAATAATAAGTCCCTATATCAGAGTCACTCACATCAGTATCATGGTTCTCCAAGGTTCATCATGGAATCATAAGTCGAACCACATCCATGTGTTCATCAGCTTAAACCTCTCACCAAGGATACATATAAACAATTGTTTTATTTTATTTCCAAAAGAGATAAAAATACCCCATGTGATAATAGATTGTCTCTCCTAGATAATCCATAATAAACTATAAAATTCCATATTATCCTTATTGATAATTCCATATTATTTCTTAGAGAATAATTACAACTCCATATGTGATAACAATCTCTCTCTTTAGAATAATTCGAGATGGAAAATAAAAATTCATGTTACCTTTTTCCAAAATCCTGGTTTATTTTAATATAATTAAATATTTATCATTTTATACACAAATAATCAAAGATCTTAATACAAAAATATATTGATGAAATTATTTTATGGAATTATTATCAAGGTTTTATATTTTAAAAATAAATCACCCTAAATAAAGGAGATAATATTAGGTTCTACAATGCATGTAAACTAGATGAAAATGTTGGTTTGGTCAAAGAGGGTTTTACTAAACATGAACAAAGTAAATATGAAATTATCTACTTATGAAATTCACCAAAAACTATATGTAGATAGGGTTTATGTTTTTTAATTGAAATCATAATAATGTTAGTTCATGTTATTTGGAAACCCCAAAATAAATTACCATTTAATTCATTCGTCACACAAATATTGAAAGAAGAGTGATTAATTTCTTTAAAAAATGGGCTGTTAACATTAAATGAGTCAACAGATTTAATTCCCATGTTTTTTGGTTTTTTAAAATATTCTAAAAACAAGTTACATGGTTGTCTTGGATAAGAAGAAGAGATTAAGTAGGTTTTAAATACATCTTTTCCAAAAAGAGAACTATTAAGGGTAATATGTTTTTACCCTTACGCAGCCCCTAGGTATCTTGTAAGGGTACTGGGTTACCCTTACATAACACTTGGGAAGGAGTTACCCTTATGCAACTCAAATCTACCCTTACACACCATTTTTAAACTAGGAGTTTTCCAAATGAAGAGAAGGAAATAACCTTAAGAAACCCTTGAACACTATATATTACTATTACACTATGTAGAGGTTGCTTGTACATAACATTTATAAACCTAGGGATTCCCTTATGAAACTCCTCTTTACCCTTACATATCATATGTGTTACCCTTATATAGCTCCTTTTTACCCTTACAAATAGAATATATATATATATAAGGACTTACCCGTATGTTTCCCTAGGTTCCCTTATGAAGGTCCTTAAAACCATTCTTATCCTTACGTAACCCTTGAAAAACTATTGTTACCTTTACACAATACCAAGAAACTATATGTAATGGTGAATTTTATTGGAAAAATGGATTTTAAAATAATATTAGTTAAAAAATATATACACAATTTGTTTTTAATAACAATTCAAAATTGAGAATATTATAATTATTCCCCTCTGATAACATCGCATCCCTGAGAAGTATCTATAGTGGTATTTCTAAAACAACTTTAGCCACTAATATCGAACATCAGACTCCACCCACATCACCTTCTAGACACTTCCATGCTTTCAATGGATCTAGACAAGTAAAACTATCTTACACCACATTAAAATATCTCTACAGTATATAATCTATACATTAATCTCCTAAAAATATGCATCTAGCAACAACTAAATTTCTTAAATGTTTATAACATATATAATATCATCAATATACCACTATATTTATGACACATAAAGAATTTTGTGCATACCTTAGTAGCAAGAAGGAATATTTGGACGGTACACCACTATCCCAATGCACTCAGTGGTGTCAACGGTTCCATCAAACCATGGTGTCAATTTCCCCTCCTTTTATAAATGATTATTCCCCATAAAAGATGGAACTCTTAAGAAATATTGACTTCTCATAGAGAAAACTCAAAATGTCATCATCTCCTCTAGTCTGCATGTGATCACTAATTTATCTATGTAGTCAAAAATAGCTTCTTGATTAACTAAACCATCTATGAGGTATCTTACACAAGATAGAGGCCAAAAAACATTGCCTCACTAGCCTCATGCCAACACATCAGTGAGTAGCATCACCATCTATAGAGAACCTCAAAAGGATTAGTCTGTATAGAGGCCTGGAAGCTGTTGTTGTAAGATAAATCTACCTAGGATAGATGCTCATCCCATTCCCCACATAAGTATAGGATGAAATCATAATGAATATTCACCGGTATGTTAATCTTCCATACATATTTTCTAATAGTCTAAGGATGGTACTCCATGATCAACATAAAATTAATTCCTAGGGATTTCTATAATCCCTACCAAAATAACTATGTGAAACATGCATCTCTTTCAGATACAGTTATAAAGTTAACTCCATGTAAGTGTATGATCTGATCGACATATAGCATTCCCATATCATCCACTGAGTCAGTCTCTAAAATTGGTAAGAAGTGAGAAACCATCATTAGTCAGTTGAAAATCATTTAGAAAATTTCATAACTTCTCAGGGTCCTGGGTAATCCCATCAAAAAGTATAATGTTCTTGGCCTTTACCCTCTAATTGGTAATGCATCAGGGAACAAACCTAGCGATGTCTATCTTCATCCCTGACCACCAGAGATGTCTCTTGAATTTGTGGCACATTGTTTTCAAAATAGAATGTACCTCCCATATAGAGGTATGTAATTCCCTCATTACCCTCTATATGATGTAATCATGGACTGATAATATATCATTCATAACTATCACATCATCATTATCCAACAACCACTCTGGTGTTAGGTCACCTCTTTCTAGTTCTTCATGCATCACAACACACTCTGGGTTAATGTCCTATCTAGAATTTACCAAGTCTACTAGATAATATTTTACAACTAATTAATCACATTTCATCAGTCCCTAATCCTCAAAATCATCCATCCACTAATAATATAATAAAATCATCAGGTATCACTACTTCTCGAAAGGCTACTCACCAAGATCCAACTCAACCTGTATCTTATGGATAAGAGAATCCACAAATATGTCACCTATAACTAGTGAATAAGCCTTATTGATATAAAATTTATTAAGATATTCTTCTGATTACCTATACCTCAAGTTCAATTTCCACTATGTTAAGATGTAATAGGGGATCTTTTGGTCAATGTATATAAGAAACCTCTCACTAAAGAGAGAGTGTCACCAACACTTCAGGGAATGAAGCATGACTACTAGGACCAAGTCATGATTTGGTAGTTATGCTCATGAGGTCATATATATTTTGACTCATAAACAACTACCTAATATCTTTTCATCATTACATCTTCCAAACCAATTCCTCATGCATCATAATAGATTGCATATCCTGTCTTAGGCTTAGGAAGTATTAGTATTTGCACTATATTCAACCTCCTCACCAACTCAGTAAATTCATCCTCAAACTTTTCAACCATTGGAACTTTACATACATCTTTTTTAGTGTTGTCATAGGAGCTAATAATTGAGGAAAATATTAAATAAAACATGGGTAGTATCATTTTATTCCAAAAAAATCCTGATCATGAACATGTTATGGGGACATATCCAAGAAATAACTACCTCCAATTTATATAGGTCCAAGGATATAGTTTTATTAGACCCCACATACCCCCAATAACTTTACCTCCTGAATAAATAAGTTACACTTCAATAGGTTAACATAAACCCAATGTGCTCAATGTGTATTTTGGAAAATTTCAATATGTCGGTCATGTTACTCTGATGTATGAAAGTAGATGAGGATATAATAAATACACACCATGATGAATGAGACCATGTAGGGTTAAAATATCATGTTTATGAGTTTCATGATCATTTATAGTGCATTGGTTAAACCAAACAGTATCACCATATACTCGCACAACACATACCTACTCTAAAATATCATCTTTAGAATTTTCTCCATTCCTACCTGTTTCAAGTGATAACATAATTGAAGATCAATCTTGTAGAACCACTGGGATTCCCTTAACTAATTGAAAATTTAATAAATCCTAGGAAAAGGAAATATATTCTTCATCATCACTAGGTTTAAGTTTTTTCAATTGATGTTGAGTCAAAGAATACCATATGAATTCTTTGAAAGTAACATGGTTTCACCCTATAGTGAAGTACTAGTCCTAATAAATCCTTTTTATTCTAAATGTTCAAGATACTTCTTTATATCCTTTAGTTAGGATGGATCCATATGACAAGGGGTATTAAAATAGGTTACACACCCAACATAGGATCTTTCTCAAAGTCAACTACTTTATTAATAGGAAGTCCTATGAAGTCATCTAGGAAGACATCCAAATAGATATCCATGGTTAGAGGAAAATATGAGGGTGTTCTCATTGATCATTCTAAAATAAATAGACTTACATATACACCATAATCATCCTCAGATGAATCATGTCTAAACCAAATCTTCATGCACCTAGATCTCATTATCTAGTCATCACATGCCCCCCCCCCCTCATTAATGTGGATGAAAGTCATATCCAATAGCAATCAATGTGATCTCAAAAGATGGTCATCCATTCCATAATGAGAATCACATCTAAGGTCATTTCTTCTTATATAATTAAGTACCATGGATTTACATAGTCATTTATGACTATAGGACACTTGGTGAATCACTTAAGATGTTCTACCTTCATTCTCAATGGTGTATCAAATGAAAGTAACTCATACGATAACTCTACCAATAAATAAATTGCAGAGACTATTTATGTAGATATGAAGGAATGGGATGCACTAGTATCAAATAAGGAAGTAGATAAAGTGGATGTAATTAAAACCCTAACTCAAACAGTTTATGGTCCATCACCACCATATTGTGGAGTTTGGTCCACTATATAGACAAAGCCTACCTCAGATATGGGAATCTTTCCCTAATACCTATAACCAATTTGATTTATTGGCTAATTCTTTCATTGAGGACCCTAATCAGATCCCTGATATGATGATCATTTCTATCCCCCAACTCTGTAGAACCTCGACCTCAACTCCCTGGATAAAAGCTAGTGTAGATTCCCTTATTTTTCACACTATCAACATGTTATCTAAGGTGATATAAAAAAATTGATTGTTTCTAGTCATTCCATAGTTGAAGAACAATATAAGTCCTCTTAAGGGGGTTGATGAAGGCACACTCTACTCTACCCATGTGTTGTTATCCTATTGAACATCCCCATCCTTTTTTCCTTTTACTAAAGCTGGAAATCATTATAGAAGTATGAGGTATACTAGCCTATGTAACTAAGGGTGAAATGAATCCATATCATCAATATAGTTGTATACCCTACCGTATTTTTAAGGCCTTGAAGAGAACATGAGTATAAGTCATCAGTTAAAAGTTCCTAACCTACCGTGTCAACTCTTGTCAAATCCCAATCTCACACTTCCTATATTTCAACACTTCATCCCTAGGAAATAGAGGATAAAATAAAATAATATATATTAAATTTGATGAGTAATCAAACACTTTAGTCACTCCATAATGAATCTCTATAAACTACTATGATCAATCCATCATCATCATGCTTGATAGGAACTCCTCAAAAATGAGGTTTTGAACATTTCCCTTGTGAGACCCACATTCCTTCCAGCATGGAGCCTGACATCCCTCCAATATCCAATAACACCATATAGTATAATGTTCACATGATTAAACTTCTTAACCTTCAGTTTACCTACATGGTTGAAGATATTCTCAACAATCTAAATACATGACACGACATCTTAAGGACCTCCAATTATTTAGAGAGATGGAGGATTCTAGAGATGAAAATATTTAATGTAGTTGACCATAGTTTTTGTGACTCCCCCACCTTAGATTGGATCTATAAAAAATACTCCTAGATAAAATGGTCCTTTCACTAGAACTACTGGAGTGGGTGTGGGAGCATGATATGTAGTACCCTCTTATATAGAAGGTGGTCTAACCAGATGTCTATGACAAAGAATATTATGAAACCTGAAGATAATATCTAAGGAAAAAACAAGATTAATTAGGATAAATACTAAGCATCCTATGGGATCTAATAATAATTAACTAAGAGTATACCCATTACCTAAGGTATAACCCTCTGAGCATTAACCATAGTCTCATACCTGCACATTATTCATAGTCATATATATACGAAATTAAAAGCATGCTCAGGTTCTTCTTAATAATGGATTCACAACAAAAGTTATATATATGGAATGTAATCCTAAGTTCCTAATTATGATTTGTGAATACACCCGAAATATCTAGAAAGATAGTAACATAAATCGCATCCATGATAACTCAAAGTTCCATTACACATGTGATGGCCAGGAACATGAAAACACCCCTACTTGAGTCTCATGTAGCTATCTCCTTTCTACCATGTATAGGGTTAGTTCAAAATGAAAATTAGAAAATTGGCCCACTAAAAAAATTTTAAATCCCAAATATGAACCACCATGTTTTAACTAGAGTGTCACATGACATCATGTTCCCCTCCTCATACGCAGGAGTCTACCAAATAGTAGTGAGGTTCTAATTCCATTACTGGGGAGACTATACCCTAAGATTCATGCTATATAAAATTAATAAATAATAAATAATCAAATAAATCATAGAGAAAATAATAGATAACATACATTTCATACAAGTAATAAACGGCCTCCCAATGTGGAAATTCAAACCAAAGTAATAAAATAAGCATATAATCAAATAAATAAAACAGTGGGGTCCTCTACTACTGGCACCATACTCCTCTTCTTATCCATTGACCATGATCCCCTTTTCTTTATATATATCCCTATACCTGAAAATTTCATAAGCATAAAGATGCTCATATAGGGTGTGACTAATACAACCCAGTAAGAACCCACCAATGAATCCTTAACTAATTTTTTAATGTATAACATGTGTATTCCATGATAATAATTGTAAGATCCTAGTTCTTCTTTGAGGTACAGAACTCTTTTCCACTCAATTCTCAATTTAATTTATTATTTACGAACCAAGAATGATGTCTGATGGGATCATGAACATCTGTGGGGTGTCTAGGGCTAGTCTGGAGCCTAGAACCCAATGTTTGGGTGTTTTTAGAATGTTTTATGGTTCTTGAAAGCAATGTGGGGTAGGACGCATGGTTTGACTAAACCGTGCAAGGCTAGATAGTGGGGGCTTATAGGCCACACGATTTGATAAAACTGTGTCGGTTGGGTCGTACGACCATGTGCCAAGGTCTGAATTATCATAAAATTTTGATAATGCCTCTTTGCATGGTTTGTGAATGGTTTATAAACCATGTGGTGTAGTCGTTTCGGTTCCCCATACCAACAAGAAACTATGCACGGTTCATGAAAGTTTTAAAAACTATGTGGGTAAACCATGAAAGTCCTACCGTGTAGTATTTTTAATAATTTTATATTACAATTAAAACATCATGTTAAATCTATTTTGGGTTTTCCTCAAATTGACAGTAGCTTCCCCAATGGAAAAGATCTCAAGCTTGACTATTCTTCACTATCATATCTACTCTCCATCCAAACTCCAATGCAAATGCAGTTCATCTCCGGGGATCTATAAGGGTAAGGCCTTAATTCCATTTTATCCATTCTCGATTGTTTTGGGAATCATCTTTGCTACTTTTATTTTGGATTATATGCCCTAATTTCTCATTTTTCATCCGTTCTTTAGATTCCTTCTAAACCAAGATAAATCAGAGCTTGATATTGGTTGAGTTATCAAGCACAAGCCTAAGGTAGGTGGTCATGTGCTTTTCATTGAATGTTAGATCGCTTATATGTGACGACATGTCGCGTTCCCATTTTTGGGCTGTTACCTTAAATTTAAATTGAACCCTTATATTTTTTATTGTGATTTAGGTAATTTAATAGGTGTTCTTATACCTTTTATTGGTTTTATAACTTGAATAAGGACCACCGCATGGGTGAGTAGCCTTGAATGGACCTTTTTTAGCTTTATGCTTTGGACACCCCTTGAGGTTCACCTTTTACCCCTTTCATGGGATGTTAAAAATGGAATTGCTTCTTATTAGGATTGAAATAATTATATATTTAAATAAAATTGGGTAAAGGGTAGGGGATGGATAATTTCCCCTTGAACCATGTATTCCTTTTTTATTTAAATCTTGTTTGACCTACCCATGTGAGTAAACTAGAGGCAAGTAATTGAATCGATGGAATTTGATTGAATTGACTAAATTATTTCTTTTCCCAAGTGAGATATATAGTAACTAGGCCCTTAAGTAGCTAGTTAGGCATTCGAGGATTGTTATTCTAAAATAACCCGTGTGAGTATTTGAAGGTAATCTCTTAATCTTGGCCTTATTTTTTAATTTCTTTAATAGGAATGAATTACACATTTTATTGTCGTGCCCATTTGATTTATTAGATAACCAAGCCATGTAGTATATTTTTATGGCTTTGAACCATGTTATACAAAATATTCCCGCATGTGTAAATGAATTTCCAAGCCCTTTGAGGTTGTAAAATTATTGAGTCATCCCTTGTTGGGTGAGATTGATACAAGATGCTCTTGGTTTTGACCTTATCATGTCTAATGAATTGTTTAAATGAAATAGAATTTTTTAAATGATAAATAGTCTTGGGTAATAAATGGATTAAACTAGGAATTCCATTGAAGTAATCACATTAATATTGAACTTTATATATTGGGAGACATGTGGTTCAACTTTGGGATTCCAGGGACAAACTCAATGGTTAATATTATATTGTCAGGAGTGATACATGGATCCAAATGAGAGATGAAATGGATAGACTCGTTGAGGATATATTTATATGTCGAGTGATACATGAATTATTATGTGAATTACATGGATGGAATCAAATTTAATTTTAGTATTATTCCAAGGATAATACTTGGTCTTATGTTGGGGAGCGCCAAGGATGAACTCGATTGGTTGGGATGTTATACTTCGCCTAGAGAAATATCGAGTTCCTAAGAGGTTAACTAGGGACAGACTTGTAGGGTGTTGGTTAATATTGAACATTGTGTGATAATTTAATTACAACATAGGTATTTCAAGGATGGAATTAGGTTTTAAAACGGATTATAAATGAAGTGACTTTTGACGTGTCTGCCAAGCCAAAGCACGAGCTTGGATTTAGCCTTCACATGTACTTTTTAAAATGGAATTCTAAGGAATCTATTGTGCTACTAGTTATATGAGGGTTGTTGGTATTGAATAGGATCTAAAGGATTATAAATTTCAACCTAATTTTAATATTAAATGGATATTAAAATGAAACGTGAGCATGTAGCATGTTCAATTTTGAGTTATTCTTTTCTTACTTATTTTATTATTGCACACTCCATGTTATATATATTCACTAACTGATTGGAACAAACCTTAGATGGTTGTATAGTATTTTTTAGTCTCATACCATGTTTGGGTTGTGTTTTTATACCCAAAAAGATTATATGATTTTAGAAGTTGAGAAGGGAAGGCTCCCTAACATAGGTACATGATATGCTACTTTGGAGTAGGAGAACATGGGACTAAGCTGATGCTTACGATGATACAGAGAGTATTTTGGCATTTTTTACTTTTATTATATGGATTTTACATCTATATTGTATTTTTATTTTGGATTTTTTATTAGAAATATGGGAAATATCATCATCATGTATATGATATGGTCTCCAACTTGTTTATAAGAACAATTTTCCATTGTTTTCCTTTATTGTATGGTTTACATATTTTTTTAATTGCATTTGTATGATATTTCCACTTTGATAAACTATGGTAATGAGGGAATAGTATCCCCACCGACTCACCCAAACCCTCACTACTAGTAATCAACCACTGGAATTTGGGGAGATGCACTTGAGGCTTTGTTCCCACTGGGCTCGGGGCACCGTTCGGTGGAATCCGAGTCTGGGATGTTACAAATTAGTAATAGTGGTTTCTTTTTTTGGTTGCATTACTATTTGGTGAAAATATAAAGGGATAGGAAGGACTATAGATTTGGTAAAGAGCTATTCCCAGGCATATCTAACCCGCGTATAGGAAAAAATCTAAATTTCCTTGAATTAAATTGTTATTTTCTAGATTTTGACAATTACAATTGATTTGATTCCACTATTGGGTGGTACACTTGATTTATTCTATTGTTGTTGATAATATTTCGATTTTTATTATGTTGAAACCAGATGAGATGAGGGTATGTCATCTCATGCATCATATAGACTCCTGCAAGACTTCACATTCCGTGTATTATTTCATGAAATTTAGGATGTATTACTGATTGAATGTTTTTCTGATACGTGTTGTGATACATATTCATGTTGTTGTGATATGTATATTTTGATATATTGTGGTGTGAAATATATGAACAAAAATATTTGGTCCCTATGATGTATCAGCCCTCTTGGATTGGAATTTGGCAGATCATGCTTGAGCCTTCAGTTCTTGGGGAGTATGGGTCCCCATAGATCAAAATTCAGAATGTTAGTAAATTTTTAATTTAAAAAAGGAATGTGATAAACTTGAAATGGGTATAAATTCAGTGAATGTGAATGTCAAATCTATTTGAAATTAAATGAATATGAAGAAAATTTGAACAGAAATGGATTATTATTGAGAACCTGACTAGACTCAACTTTAGTAGTGGGATTCTGGTAGTGTCTCACTTTTTAGTAGCAATTTGACACCTAGACCTGACCCATGGGTAAGGAATAGTGGTTATTTGTTATAGAGGAATGTCATTACCTATCCTATTTTTTTTACTTTTGAGATGTGAACCCTTTAATGTTCATAAACTAAGGTGTCTGTTTGTCATTATAGATCCATGCACTACAATGACCTCTAGATGTATTATAGGAGGGTGGTGATGATCACACTCTGGTGGTGGTAGTTCATGGACTACCAGTGGATCCTCCAGTAGTTCCAGATGTTTCACTAGCTATCATACTAGATGAAGGTACTGAGTCACAATTCTATGATGAATTTTTATGGTTCATGCAGACCATTCAGGGAGTACTGTGACCTGCCCCGACTATGGAAGAGTTAACATGTGAGTTTCAGAAGTAGCCTATGACCACGTTTTCAGTGGATGGTGGACCGTAGGATGCAGAGTCATGGCTTGAGTCCATTTTTTCTTTCTTCGAGAACTTAGAGATGCCTCCTGAGAGGAGGGTAAATCTTGCTACATACATCATGCATGATTCCACCAAGAGGTGGTGGGATGTTATAACTCAGACTGATTGTCAATGAGATATAGCCTAGATAGTGTTCCATATGTCCTTTTATGACAATTTCTATCTTGAGACGTTGAGGAAAAATATATCCTGGGAGTTCTTATATCTGGAGTAGGTTTTTCTATGATTCATGGACTATTCAGACTTTTTTTCAGATCTATAGCACTTCACGCCTATTTTAATGGGTGAAGAGTTATCAAAATCTAGGTTATTTGAGTATGGTCTCAAATATTTCATATAATCATAGGTAAATTTATTTAGGATGACTATATTATCTAGGATATTGAATTAGGAGATGATCATAGAGTGGAACCTGAGGGAATCTAGAGGTACGAGCCAGGGTGGTTTGGAACTTAGGCCTGGCACTGCATCGATCGGTAGTAGGAATCATCATCTAGAGATTCCACATGGTGATAATAGTAGTCAAAATCCCTTTAGGAATCAAGGTGAGTTGATACCAGTGCGGTAGGGTGGTACATACTATGTTTCAATGTATTAAGGACCCAGTCGAGTGCTGATCTTGTGGCATGATGGGCCATCTACTGCACTTCTTCATAACATTTTCACTAGAAGCCAGTGAGAGAGGTTCTACACTGAGTCCAAGTTTAGGAGCAAGGTCAGTAGCTTCTAAAAAAAGGGATATGGGGTATGTCAGGCCTATCAGCTTGTGGTGGTGGTTGTGGTCATGGTAGCAAGACCCCAATTTCACAGTGACAGTAGGGCGGATCAGCTTAGAGTAGCCAGGAAATATAAAAGGGCCATAATATAAGTAATGAATATGTAATGAAATAGACTTATCTTTAGCTGGATCATAGACCATCAACTATCAGAGGATCTATTCTAGTAGCCTTCATTTTAGCTTCGGTGCCTTTTGATACATCATCTGCACATAGCTTTATATATATGTCTGTTTTGGGCATCCTTGGGCTCAGTGTTTATACTTATGATGCCATGATGATGCTAGAAACTCTATTATGGATCATGATGAAAGGTGTGTGTTAGTTAAGGTAGTTCCCCATTATCATTGGTGGGTTTCACTTTGTATGGTACCTTTACATCCTCGAGATAATAAGATTCGATGTCATTCTTGGGATAGACTAGTTGGATCCTTTTCAAGATTTATTAGATTTCTATCACTGTATGGTGAGTTTTATATCACCATAGGGTGGGGATTTCATTCATAAGGATTAATGCGATGTCCAGGAAATCCGATATGGACTAGAGCATCATGGGATGGGTGGAATGAAAAATCAGATTACAAGTTTTTATCTAGATGATCAGGGAACACATCAAATTGATTTCCCTCCCATAGTTGATTGTTTCTGGGAATTCATCCAAGATGACTTCTCAAGATTACCTATGGTGATAGATATTGATCTCTCTATTAATCTAGTGTCATTAGATGCACCATTATATATTCCTCCTTATAGGATAGCTACAACGGAGTTGTAAGAGCTCAAGAGACAGCTTGAGGATTTATAGGCAAGGGGTTTCATCTGGTCTAATACTTCCCTATAAGTATTGCCCATCCTTTTTGAAAAAAAGATAGATGGTACCCTTAGGTTATTTGTGGATTACCAGAAACTGAACTAGTTGACAGTTGAGAACCTGTATCCTCTATCACAGATAGATAATCTCTTTGACCGGTTTTGAGGATCTTGGGTCTAATCATAGATTGATTTGTGATCTAGATATCATCAGGTGTATTTCATACCATCATACCTACCACACACATCCTTTAGAAGAAATTATGTTCTATATGAGTATCTGGTTGTGTCATTTGGTCTCATGAAATTGCTATCGATCTTTACTGAACTGATGAAATAATTGTTCCATCCTTATCTCGATTAATTTTTTATGGTTTTTGTGGATAATATCTTGGTTTATTATTACAATCAACATGACCATGAAAAACATCTTAATATCATTTTTAATACACTGAAAGAGCATTATTTATATGCTAATCTCACAAAGTTCCACTTATGGATAGATTATATTCACTTCCAAGGTTACGTCATCTCAGAGATAGGAGTGTCTGTGGACCTAGAGAATTTGAGAGTGATATTTAGTTGGGACAATCCCATGAAAATCTTTGAGGTGTGGATTTTCTTATGGCTAGTTGGTTACTATAAGATTTTCATATAAGATATTCTCATCCTTAGTAGCACCGTTGACATGTTTGACTATACGGGGTGTTAAGTATGTATGGTTAGATTGCTGTGAGATAGAATTTCAGTATTTGAAAGAGATATTGACTTTGATGTCAATAGTAGTTTTTCAAGAATAGAGAAGGAGTTACACTGTGTACTATAATGCATTAGATATCAGGATGGGAGCAGTTATAATGCAAGAGGGTCGATTCATTAGGTATATGTATGATCTATTGAGGACACATGATAGGAAATACCTGATTCATGATCTCAAGATAGTTGCAGTTGTTCACGCATTGCACTATTGGAGCCATTACTTACTGGGAAAGAATTATGTGGTGTACACTATCCAAAAAAGCCTCAAGTACATATTTACACAGCATGATGAGAAATTCAGATATAGAAGGTGGGTTGATTATCTTTAGTCTTTTGATTTAGAGCATTCCTATAAGATTGGTAAAGGAAAATAGTGGATGATGCACTAAGCAGGAGGACTCATATATATGTAGTACAGTAGGCTAGTAGTGATGGGAAGCTTATGTATTTGTTCTTTGAGATGCAATTGGATGTGCACAATAGAAAGTGGAATTCGTTTCTATCATCCTTAACTATTACCTATACCCTTCTAGATAGAGTGAGGATGAAGCAGCTATCAGATACTTAAGGACTAGTTATATTGGGGAGTGTGGTAGGTAAGGACCCTCCTCCTAGTTGGACCGCCGGTGAGGATGAGCTCCTATGACTAAATGGTCTTATGTTGGTCTCTTCAGACACACACAAGGATCTCTTGAGGTATTTTCATGCTTCTTCTTGGGTAGTGTATCCTGGTGTCCCCAAGATGTATTAAGATTTACATCATTATTATTTGTTTCCAGGAATGAAAATATATGTTTCTAGTTTTCTCATGATATGTTCCACCTATTAGCAGGTGATGAAATAACAACAGCGACTAGACAAACTTTTACAAAAGCTAAGAATTTTTAAGTGGAATTGGAATGATTTCGTGATGGATTTCATGGTTGGTTTACCAAGGTATCCTCAAGGTAATAATGTTTTATGGGTTTTTATTGACATGGTAATGATTTTTTCGCATTTCCTACCAATCAAGGAACCTTCAATGTTGATGAGATTGGGAGGTTGTACATCTGTGAGATTGTATGACTACATGGGGTCCCACATTCCACCATTTCTAATAGGGACACCCAATTTAATTCTCATTTCATGAAAGGTATACAGAGGGAGTTGGGTACACATGTGATTTTGAGCATAACATACCACCCCCATATAGATGGCCGGTTAGAATGCACAATTCAGGTGCTTGAGGGCATGTTGAGGGAATGCATCTAGGGTTTTAGGGTCTTGGGAGGTGCATATACCCCTGGTTGAGTTCACCTACAACAATATAGATTAGGATACTATTCTTATGGTTCCATATGAGGTTCTATATAGTAGTCCATGCTGATCACCCCTATGTTTGATGGAGGTAAGATAGGTGGTTATGTTGGGACCTCATCTTATCTAGGAGACCAGAAAACAGGTGTAGTTGATTCGGATGCAAATGGCTACTGCATAGTCTCATCATAAATCTTATGACGATTGTCATATATGACCTCTACTATTTGAGGTCATGGATCGGGTTTTCTTATGTGTTTCACAGAGGATGGGACACAAGAGGATCAGGAGATAGGGTAATCTTTCTCCAAGATACATTGGGTTGTTCAAGATTCTGGAGAGAGTTAGTCTGATAGCATATCGGTTGTAGTTACCTCTGTGGCATTGGGCTATGCATGAAGTCTTCAAAGTTTCCCAATTGTGAAATTACTATTTAGAACTGTCTCATGATTTTCATCCTTAGGAGGTTAAGTTATAGGTAAATTCAACCTTGGAGGAGAATCCTATATGAATTTTGGACTGTAGAATGAAATTTATCTGATGTCTATCCATTCCTTTTTGTACAAGTGCTTTGGCAGCATGACTGAGGGAAGGAAGAGACATGGGACATGGTGGCTAATGTTTGATCATAGTTTTCGGAGTTGTTCTCAGATATTTCTTCACAAACCTTTGAAGGGAAATTCGGGGACAAATTTCTTTAAGTGGGGAAGTTTGTAAGAACTCAGTTCTTCTTTGAGGTACAGATCTCTTGTTTTCTATAAATGCTCAGTTTAATTCATTATTTATGGCCTAAGGTTGATTCTTATTGGGTTCATGATGGTCTATGTGGTTTTTGGGGCAGGTCTAGAGCCTAGAACCCAATGTTTTGGTGTTTTTATCCTAGATCATGGTTAGTGAAAACTGTTTGGGGCAGGCAACATGGTTTGACTAAATCGTGAAAGACTGGATAGTGAGGGAATATAGGCCACATGGTTTGTATAAACTACGGGTTTGGGTCACACATCCATGTGTACAGGTCTGTATTTTCATCAGATTTTGACAGAGGAACTTTGCATACTTTTTTCATGGTTTATAAACTATGCGGTGTAACTGTGCAGGTGCCCCAAACCTACAAGAAACTGTGCATGGTTTAACAAAGCTTGAGAGTAAACCATTAGATACCTATTGTATGTGATTTTTGGTGATTTAAAATAAAAATAATATTATATATATATATATATATTTAGTATTTATTTAAAATGTATAGTAGCTCCCCCATTGGAAAAGCTCCCATGATTGACTATTCATCAATTTTAGATTTACTCTCCATCCGAACACCGATTCAAACTTGGTTCATTTTCTTTGATCCATAACGATAAGGCCTTGATTACTTTTTATCCTTTCTTAATTCTTATGGTAATCAATTACACTTTTTGGAATTAGGCTCATATGCTCTAATTCCTCATTTTTCGTTTGATCTTCATAATTCTTCCAAACTATGATGAATCATATCTTGTTACTTGATGATCTATAAAGCATGAGCCTAAGGTAGGTGTTCATGTTATTTTTGTTTAATTTTGAATTGTTTATATGTGATGGCATGCTATGCACCCATTTTTTGGGCGTCTCCATAAATTGAAATTGAACATTGTTACTGGATAACATGATTTAGGTAATTAAATAGGTGTCTTTATACATGTTATAGGTTGTATACCTTGAATAAGGACCACCCCATGGGTGAGTTTCCTTGAATACCCCTTTTTCAACTTTTTCCTTTGGACACCCCTTGAGGTGTTCCTTTTACCCCTCTCATGGGATGTTAAAAATGGGATTGCTTCTCATTGGGATTTCAATGATGATATATTGTAATCGAATTGGTTAAAAGTTATGGGATGTATGACTTCCCCTTAACCCATGTATGCCTTTATTTTTTAAATCATGTTTTCCCTTCCCATGTGAGTAAAATTGAGGCCATGACTTAAATCAAAGAAATTATATCAAATTGCTTGAATTTTTTCTTTTCCCACATGAGATATATGGTAACTATGACCTTGTGTATCTAGTTAGTCTTTCAGGGATTGTTGTGATAAAATCACCCATGTGTGTATTTGAAGGTAGGAACTTGAGCTTGGCCTTGTTTTTTAATTTCCTTAATATGAATGAATTTCACCATTTATTGCCTTGACCATGTGGGTTATAATATAACCAAGACCTTTAGTAGCTTGTTATTCATTTGAACCATGTTATAAAAAATATTCTCATGCGATTAAATGAAAGTTCAAACCCTTTGAGGTTGGAAAATGCTTGAGTCTCCCCCCTTGAGGTGAGATTGATACTAGATGCTCTTAGTTTTTACCTTGGCATGTCTAATGAAATGTTTAAATGAAATGGAATTTGTTGAATGATAAATAGTCTTGGGTGATACATGGTTCAACTGAGCATTCCAAGGATGTACTCATGTAACTATTGACCTTTATACCTTGGGTGACACATGGATCCACTCCAGGATTCCATGGACAGACCCAATAGTTAATATTATATTTTCATGAGTGATACATGGATCCAAATGAGAGATTCTATGGACTGACTCGTTGAGGATAGGCTTATATATCGAGTGATACATGGATTCTTATGATAATTCCATGAAGTGACTCAAAGTTAATTTGACTATTTTGTCAAGGGTGATACTTGAGCTTACGTTGAAGAGCATCGAGGATGAACATGGTTGATTGGGACATTATACCTCACCTAGAGTGATATCGGGTTCCTGATAGGTTCACCAAGAATGGTATTGTAGGGTGTTGGTTGATATTGCACCTGGAGAGATACTTGAATTCCAACATAGGAATGTTAAGGACAGAATCAGGTTCTAAATTAAATTATAAATTAAATGGATTATAATGCCTCTATTGAGCCAAATACCAATATTGGATTCAGTCTTCACATGTACTTGTTTAGATGGTCTTATGAGGCATATGTTGTTCTACAAGTTATATGGGTGATACCGAGCTTGATCTAGATCTCAAGACTTATAAATTTAAATATAATTGAAATGTTAAATGGATATGAAATTGAAATCAGAACGTATAGGATGGTTACCTTTTAGTTCTTCCTTGCTTACTGCTTTTATCATTGCACACTACCTGCTATATATATTCACTGGCTGGTTGGAACATAACTTGGGTGGTTTCCTATTGGGATTTAGTCTCACACCCTTTTTGGGTCATGTTTTTGTACCCAAATAGATCATGTGATTGTAGGAGTCGAAAAGGGAAATCGCCCTAACACAGGTACTTGGTATACTGCTTTGGAGCAGGAGAGCATGGGACCAAGCCGAGTTTTGTGATTCTACAGGGAGTCTTTTTCCTTTCTGTAATTTTATTAAATGGTTTTTACATCTATATTTTATTATTTCATTTTCTTTTTATTTGAGATTTTCGAAAAAACATCATCATCTATTATATGGTATGTTTTTCGGCTTGTTTATACCAATAATATTCCACTATTTTCCTCCATTATATGTTTTATTGATTCTGATATTTGTATATTGTATGATATTTCAATTGAAATACACTCTGGTAATAAGGGAATTGTCTCCTCGTAGACTCACCCAATCCCTTGCTGCTAGTCAGCATCCTCTGGTGTTTGTGAAGATGCGCTTGAGGCCATGTGACCCACCAGGCTCAGGGCACTATTTAGTGTAATCCAGGTCTAATACGTTACAAAAATAATATTGAAATAATGAATTAAAAGACATTATTATGTATCAAGAAGTTTTCCACTAACCTAGATTCAACAACTCCTAGAATTTAAAGTTTCAACTTCATGATGGAATAATGGTCAAGAATGTTAGAAATGATCAAAACTAGCCTCTAGGTTGGCATCTTGTCACTTAGTATCCACAAGGCTCATCAAGATGATCATGTTACCAAATATTGATATGTTACATAAACGTAAGGTGTGTTATAGAGTGTCAACAAGGTTTATCAAGTAACGTAATGTCCCTTAGTATCTATAAGCTGAATCGAGTAGTGGTCAGTCCATAAGGCTATCATGCTCTGTTGTCATCATCTTCGCTTATCATGAACACTCCCCCTAAAATAGGTATTTATACCATGATGTTTGTATTTCATGTGTACAAATATCCTAAACTTAAAATTCATGATAATACACAATAATGTAAAGTGTGAAAAATAAACATAACATGGAATCATGATGAATATTTTATAATAACAAAAATCATGTGAGAAAACATTAAACATGGAAATAATATACACTAATTAAACTATTGGATCAAGGACTGTATATGGGTAACATGGAAACTCACACATCCAGAATAAATCACCATCAATGTAAATCATGAACCATACAACACATGAATCAACCATGGAAACAATTGTATATGAGAATCCTAAAGAGTAAGGAACTTCCTACCTCATAGTCATTGTCATCAATGTCAAGGTTCCCAAAGGTTCATCAAGAATTTTTCACTCGATCCACATCCACATATTCGTCACATTAAACCCCTTAATAAGTATTTCTAGAACCTAATATATTATTTAATTTCCAAATGTTATAAAAACACCACATGCGATAATAGATTCTCTCTCTGAGATAATCCATAATATACATGATAATTCCATATTATCCTTCTTGATAATTCTGGAATATTTATTATTGAAAAATTACAATTCCACATGTGACTATTATCTCAATCTCAAAAATAATCTGTGATATACAATAATAAATCTTATTATCCTTTTCCACAATCCTTTTTCATTATCATTTTTAGAAAACATTGTCATTTTTTTGAGAAATATTTAGATATCCTAATTTAGAAACTTATTTATAAAATAAATTATAGAATTCATACCTAAGTTTTCTCTTTTTCAAATTCATTACCCCGAATAGAGGATAGAGGATTATATTCTTCCAAACTTAGAAACAAGATTAAGAGCTTAGTTTGGTCAAAGAGGGTTTTAAAATCATGAAAAAAGGAAATCGGAACTAGCCAACTAAATAGAATCACCAAAAACCAAATGCAATCGGGGTTATGGTATTTTGAGAAATACCCAAGAATTATGGTTCTCAGTATTTAGAAACCACAAAATTAAATTACCATTTAATTAACTCCTCACATGTATCTTGAAGTTATAGTGATTAAAATATTTTAAATAGGAGTTATGAACCTTAAATGGTTGAAAGGAATTAATTCCATAATTTTTTAATTTCAAAAGCGTCAAAAACATGTTATTGGGTCAATATGGGAAAGAAAAAGTGAAAAAGGAGGTTTTAAATTATGTTTTTCCAAAAAGGGAACTATATAAGGGTAATATGGTTTTACCCTTATGCAGATCCTTGGTTTTGTATACGGTTAATGAGTTACCCATATGTAACCATTGGGTCAGAGAAGTTACCCTTATGAAACTTAACTCTACCCCTATAAACCCTTTAGAAACTATGATTTAGAAATAATCAAAGAGTTATATACCCTTATGAAACCTTTTAACACTATGTAATACCCTTACATAACATATAGGTTACCCTTATATAGCCTTCAGAAACATTGGGATGCTCTTACAAAACTCATCTTTACACTCACATAGTGCATGGGTTACCATTACACAAATATCACTTACCCTTACATTGTCCATTTTTTACCATTATGTACATCCTATTTACCTTATACAGCACATATATACATGGACTTACCCTTATATAGCCCTAGGTACCCTTACACGGGTCTTTAAAACCCTCTTTACATTTATGTAGCCCCTGTAAATATAGGGTTATCTTTATGCATCACTAAAAAACCATAATTAAGGGTGACTTTACATAAAAAAAAGTATTTTCACCTAACTAATTTATAAAATATAGAAAAAAGAGGGTTTGAAGAAAAATTCAAAATTATGGGTATTACAATTCTCCCCCTCTGACAACTTCTCATCCCCGAAAATTATCTCTAATATTTATTCTCAAATAACTTAGGCCAAAGATCTTGAACAAATGACTCTCTGTAATGACCCTGACACCATAATCCTTGATTTGGTGCTTTACTTTATTACATTTTCATGATTATAAGGAATAAAATCCCAAAGGATGGAATAGTTTAGCAGTTTTGATAAACCTTATACATGCTTGGAATCCACATTACATTTTAAAACATAAAATACAAAATGAGTTTCATTGAGTCTCCCATTATCCCCCTTTATGTGACCCTACATATCTGTAATAATATACTTCTTAGAATCATGGGGACAATTAAAACATATTAAAGGGGTGAGATCAAATGCTTAGTAAGGGAATGTGAACATTGGAATCTATGAGATAATATTCCATGAACAATATTGAAAGGTAAATAACTGAAACACATGTCATCTCAATATTCCCATGAGCTAGGAAACATAACCATGGATATTATACTAGTTTAATAATCACATGGAATATCAATAACTAATCTCATAATGATGGAATTAATAATTTTAGACATCTGAATCATACTGTTGAGGTCTTGGACAAGAAATCTAGAAATACATCGGTAAGGCATCATCCAAATCCATATTTGAAAATAAATGGGTAAGGTCTTGGCCAAATCCATATATTATTTTTCTCATGAGACCTACTGATTAATAAAGGGGTTATATAGGTCTATTACCATCAAATACTAAGTCCAATACATTCCTCATATGAAAATTTTAAAACATAAAAAAACATAAACATTAATATTGAAAAACGAACATACAAAATGTGAATACTTTAACCATAAATCATGAGTGGTACCAAAATAGCACATCTACCATCTAACTTATCATAAACCCTTAAAAAATATTTTTGATGGTATAATAATATAAAACACTCAATATTGTAAAATATTCAACGAAGTATGTTGATATTAATGAATATACTTTCAAATGATACCATTGAAAAATTCTTGAGGAAAATAATCGTTAAACAATCTTAAGTGTCACATACCACTTTGAAAATTTTAAATCAGTATCCCTATTAAGGAATAACATTAAATTAATATTTTAATATCATTATAACATGTAGATTAATGTTATGATATGTCAAAGGGAATCACATACACTATGCATAAGGAATAAGCAGTGAACAAGGCATATATATAACAGAATTAAAAGTGATATTATAAAACCCTTACCTTGTGATTTCGTTGAGTTAAACATTTTTTAACATCCTTTATAATGATTTAAATTTTGTTATTAATTTAAACTAGAACCATATTCATATTTATTATGTCATATATTATCCTCTTGTATTATATTATCACCCATTTGTTAATATTATTTCATTATTACCCTTGTTTTGGGTGTTAATTGTGTCACTTTCCTATATAGGTTTTGTCATGTAAGAGCCAATTATTGTGAATATGACATATTTACATCATATAAAGAATTATATTAAGGTCATAGATATATTATTTATTCATTATTTACATTTTGATAATCATTATTGACTGGTAAACAAGGAAAATGAATCACATCGCGTCATGGAGATGGTAGGTCATACATACACACGAGCGACAATATCATTCACTTGATTGTAAAATCGTAACGAACTAGATGGTATATTAATTTTTACAGAATAAATATAATTTCATATATATCATATATATCATATATAACCATTATTTCCATCATTATACCCATCTATGTAAAGTGGTGATGAGAAATATATTACACCATGGCATGGAGACGGTAAGTTGTACGTACGCATGCGCGGTGATTTTTTTCATATGATAGATAAAAGGTGTAATATGGTGGCATCAAAATCATAATAAAATCTCTGAATATATATGATATTGTAGTTATTAATTTATCATGGAGTCAACATATGAAGAGGAAGTGGAATAATAAAGAAACAAGAAAGAGTTGATAAACACGATTACCTTTTCATCGGTGCACTTCCTTTAATATCTTCTTAAGTGATCTAGGGTAGGTTTTTTAAAAGGAAATTAACCTCTATAACTTCACTAAGGATGTTTATAATATATTTTTTTAGATTTTTTTTTTGATTTATTGGTCATTAGGTGTGAGGAAGTGATAAAGATATTCTAGAGACAAAGACTTTAAAATAGCCTATAAATTAATAGGGGAATCCATTTTCAACCATATACTATCCCATTTGTGATTATTTAATATTTTTGTTATTTTTAAATAATTTAATAATATATTAATTCAATAAAATATCATTATTTCCAAATTTGATACTATTCATTTAAGTTGACTTCAAATACATCAAGAGAAAGTGATAATTTGAATATAATACTTTAAAAAATATCTAATATATCTTATAGATATAAAAAAATGTGTTATACACATTAATACAACCAAAATATATCAAAATTAATATTCATAAAATCAATAAATTAATTTTTCTATTAATTAAATAAATATTAATTTAGTATTGAAGAAGAATTTAAGGTAATTGTATAACATAAAAAAAAGTAAAATTAAAATTATATAGTAAAACTACTTCCATTAATAACAAAATAGAAATCTATTTTCATTCATATATTAAATTTGACAATATGTGGACACATAAATGATATTAAATATAGAGAGAGTGACATTTTGTAATTATATTTAATTTAAATAATAAATAATTTATTCTCATTGAAAAATTTTCATTAAAAATCCAATTTGATATTAAGCTAATAATGGTCGTATACTATTCATCCAATAATTTTTATACAATTTTAGGTCACATTCTTTGTCACAAACTGAATCTGGTCGCCACCATTAACGGCACCAAACCCAGCCCATGGAAAGGCCCGAAGGGCATTACCAATCCCCATGGTATGGCACAAGATCTTGGGTATCACTTATCTTGTTTTGGGAATGATTTACCCGAAAATGTATACATAAAACATCAAAAATATTTGATAAAATGAATCTGAAAAATTCATACCTGCAAGGTTCATAGAAAAATCCAGAACTGAATACATAAGTTCAAATGAAGTACAAAAGGTCCAAATAAACAATTAAACATCAACAAAACATCCCCATGGACTCCACATGACAAGGGGTCATCACCCCCAAGCCATCTCCACAACTCCGTCCTAAGGATGGGGACTAACACCCTTAACTGCCATCACCCTTAGCTTTTCCTTTACATGAGTCAAACATAACTAATTATACTTACACCCAAGGGGTTTAATTATGGTGTGATCCTAATACCAATAGGATACCACCAAACGATTCCAAATAGAATGCAATACAATGTGAAAAAGCAAGCAGTTTTAATACGCAAAGAAAAGCAGTGATAAAATCCAAGAAATGAAACTTTCAATTGATAACAGTTTTCAAGAAAAAATTTTCAGAATGTTCATACATTTAAATAGAAATGTGAGATACTTTAAAGTACTGAAAAAACACTCCAATATAAGGGTAAATACCACAAATACAATGAGCACCAAAACTGGGAACACCCCTAGGCAACTAGATAGTCTCGGGCCCTATGTACCTCGTACCTCGGTGTAAAGTATCCAAGTCACAATCTTTTCCCATGCACGAGCCACTAGTAGGAAAAATTCCCAAAACTAGTGGTCCCCAAATATCATCCACATAGTTTAGTTAGAGTTTTAATTATCCATTTTCTCAGGGAAACAGGGACACAACCCATTCGGTTCACTAGCCGTGCTGGTACATATTCGCCCACCTAAGTACCTGGTATTCCCCTTTTTGTGATCAAACAATTTCAGAAAACAACACACATTCATTTGCATATAAAACACCACTACTAGTCACAAACAAACAATACAGTATCTATACAAACTTTATACCATTTAAAACACACAACAAAACATTTTGATTTTCAATAAAACAACCTCTCAAAATATCACATTGTTTTGCACCCAAAGCTCTTCGAAATATCCACTCTGCACACTATGTGCACACTTTTAAGTCACCAAAACAAAAATGGAAGTTCAATAACCTTTAATGAAACCAAAAATTCAGTTTTGGGGTAGCCCCATGTGAACCAAGAAGTTATATCTTTTAAAAAACCTCATTTTCACACAAACATGGCACTTAAAGCCCATTTGCTTCCCTAACACCTTTTAAAAAATAAATTCGTAGAAAAAAACAAAAAGAATAAACATTCAAAACAATATTTCTATTCCAAATACAATTCAATAAAGTCAAATAAGTAATTATTTTTCATCCCCAAATGAACCAATAAAAAATTTGTATGAAAACCGCCCAATTTCACCACAAATTTGAACTTAAAATTCATTTTCTTTATAAATTCAACTAAAACAAATTTGTGGCAGAAAAATTCAAATCCAATAAATATTAAAATACCATGAACATGGAAATATAATTCACAAAAATTTTATGCACAACAGATTCACCTACCAAAAGAGTCAAGAACCACAAATCCTAGTGCGGAACTTCAACCGCACCACCACCGCACCACAAGGGAGTGATATCAAACCTAAAACCAAAGGATTGGACCAAGAAACTCAAAATGAAACCCTAGGTACGAACCCCTATCTTCTGGAAATTTCTGGATTCAATAAAAATGGAGAAAGCTTAAGGAAAAGGAAGCATCTTAGAAGGATAGTCACTTACTTGAGAAATCTGGACAATTTTAGCAACCTGAGAAGTTCGTCCCTAATTCCTAACTGATACAATCTCCAAAGAGGTGGAAACGAATCTGTGGGTACGGATAGGTACATTGGGATAAGGTGAGAGATGGAATCACCGAAAAAGTATAAAACATGAATATTTTATGAAATAATTAAAAAACAATTTTAAAACTGAAAATGGGCTTTCGGGTCGGCCCAATACCTAATTTAATCACCCAAATACAAGATGCTACTGAATTTTTAAGGGGCACAAACATCTTTGGTAGTTTTAATAGTTAAATTAAGGTCATTTGGAAGTTTAATGGGTGAAAAAGGTTGAAAAACGAAGGAGTTATTAAAGAATCAAAATTTACTTTCAAAACTGTAAAAGGGCTCTCGGGTTGGCCCAAATTTTGGAAACCCACCATTTCCTTCAAAAATGCATGGAAAACCCCCAAAACAAAGAAAAGATGTAAATTAAATGAAAAATAACTTTAAAATATGTCATTTATGTGACATTATTACCCTTATCTTTTGGTGTTGACCCTTATTTAAACTCTCTAACGTTTGTCATGTCAACATGTGTTTTTACTCTTTAAGGGTTAATATAGTTACTATTAATTGCCAAACGAACCATAAAAGGATAATTAAGTACATTTTAGACATTAATACAATTATTTTTCAAAATTTTAGATTTTTATGAATTTTATATAATCTAATAAAATATCATTTATACAAAATATCATTAGTGCTAATTTTAACACTATTCCTTAGTTTGACTTTTTAAAAGTATCTATATACAAGATAACTTCACAAAAAATCATTTATGAATCCATAATATTTCAATATCATCTAGAAACTTTTTTTCTTATATAAATTACATCAAATTATATTTATTTTAATATTTTTATTAATAATTATTTGACATGTCAAATAATTAAGTAATTAGTGCATCATGATTGTGAAAGCATTTAATTTAATTATTTATTGCCTAAAAATTTAAAAAAATAAATATTAAGATAAAAATATTATATTTTAAATGGGTATTTATATTTTAATTTATATTCTTAATTACCATATATAAAAAATGTAATACTTTTTCAAAACATGAGTGTGAAAAATTAGACTTACTTTACAATAAAATTCTAAAAAATGATTTAAGTCATCAAAGTGGATCCAAGAGGCTATAAAATCATCCAAAAAAATATTTTGGTCAAAAAAACTCATAAAATAAATTTTTTAGAAGTTTTATGGTAGTTTGATAATACTTATATTCTTATTTTTACACTTAATTATCTAATTTACCGTTAATCGTGTTTATAAAAAATTACTAAAGTTACTATTCATAATTTTAAAGAATAAAAGAAAACTATTTACAAAATTTGGACCCAAGGGTTCCAAATACATAATCCATTTTTCAAAATTCAAAACAAATATTTTAGAAATTAATTAAAAATTAATCACATTGACATGTCAAGAAAACAGGTTATTAAAGTAAAAACCTCCAAAAGATTGAATTGTTTTTATATCCTTATTCTTTGTGAAAATGATTCCAATGAACTAAATTAGATTAAATGATAATAATTTTATCTAATTATATTTTGAAACAAATTAAAAAAATAATTTAACACTATAAATTCTTTAGACGAAAAATCTGCTTTCAATTAAAATGAAATATTGTGTCACTATTAGTCAAAACATGAAACTTAATAAAAAATAACAAAAATTAAAAAAAATGTAAATTTTTATACTCAAATTTAAAAAATAATATTATTTTTACAAATATAATTTATGAATGTGTCGAAAATTTCATCTAAAATAGGTTCTCCATCAAAAGGCGGTAAAACTATCCTTTTATAAAAATATATATTTTATGCATAAAATTGGATTCTTTATTATATTATGACTATAAAATTCATAAGATTAATGTTAAAAATTATATTGAATATATTTCATTAATATAATTCAAAAAAAGTCATTTTTTAATTTATTTATACAAAACACACTTGTGCGCATTTAAATAGTTTTTATAAAAGCATTTACTTTACATTAAACTACTTTTAATATTTATTTATAATTATGGGTAAAAATGAACTAAATAATATATTTTCATATGATAGTTGATCTTATTCATGAATTCAATTTTAAATCCTATGAGATAATTTATTTTTAAATAATAATATTTGTAGCATATTGTGGTTTTTTTGAGCTCGGGGTTGCGTGCAACATAAGCTATCAAAGAGGTTGAATTTAAGAAGATACATAACATTAAATCTTGGGGTGTTTATTATCACCTACTTAAATAAATTTAAACCTCTCAATTTTAAATTTAATATCAAAATACAAAGGTCGATACTTGAAAATTCCTTCGTGGGAAACCCACATCAGAAATAGGGTTAATTAAACATCCTCTTAATAAGAGGGAAAGGGAAATGAGAAGGTCACCAAAATACTAGGATTTCTAATAGGATAGAATTATTGTGAAGTGAAAACTTGTACATGGAATAGAAATATAACTATCATGTTCTAATTAATAGTGATAGATAAAATGTTTAATATAAAATTAACCATCATAAAATTGCAAGTCTTCTGATCGGTTAGAATACCATGGATTTATTACTAAAAAGGTAAACAAATAACGTTTTTGTTTCAAAATCCTTTTCCTAAAGTTTTTGGATTCTTTTTCTATATAGATAAAGAACTTTTGAAAATAAACTTACTTGATTAATTTCAATTTCATAAGAATAACCTCATCCTTTGGTTGTACTTAGATCTATTTTTACTTTATCCCTTACTCCTGGAAATGAATATTCAAGATGAATTTTGTTCACGCCTGAAGAAATTTTATGAATCATAAGATCCGTGAGTCATTTCTTCAGTAGTTAAATGTTTGCTGAATGCAAAACTTTTAGCATAGGTTATCCATTATGATTATTCATATTTTAACCTCAAAAAAAATAATATCCAATGTTAAACTCAATCCATCTCAACCATATGACTCATCCAAAATAGATTTTCCAGATTAATAGTCCAAAAAGTTCTGAATATTTCGAAAATGAATTTTAACATTACATTCTTTGAACAAAATAATTTAGCTATTATGGTCACATACCAAATATTTGATCACCTTAAAAACCTTAATGAAATATTTCATTCTTCAAAATCCTTAAAGAATAAGTACCAAAGTTCAATCCTTATATATCTCATGATTCTTATAACTAGAGAACCATTGATGAAATAATTCTTGAATCCAAATACACAAGAACATTAATCATTCAACTTCATTCTTGAACCATTTACTATGCTTTATCATCTTATTCTTTAATAACTCCTTCCTTTAATTTGTCTTTTATAGAATCATCATCATCATCAGTATACCCATTAGTTATATAATCTTGTTAATTTTAATCATTTACTAAAAACCAAATTAGAATGTGAGAAACACTAATCATTGTGATATAGTCACGAAGACTCATTTATATGATGTCCAAATCATGACATATTATTCCCAATATATAATTCCATGGTTTTAACCTAGGTTATCCATGATATTCCCAAATATATAGGAAGATATCCTATACTTATACTTATCCTCAAAGTCGGACATAGGGTTATGTTGTTTTTAATCCATGATTTCCTAAATCTAGTTCCCAAGGTTACTACTAACATCCTTTGATACAAACTGTAACGACCCCGACCCCAGAAGCCCAAAGCCGGTGCATTACATTATTACATTGGAATGACTATACAGTATAAAATCTTGAAGGATAAAATATTTTATTATTCTTTGTAAACTAAATACGTACTTGAAATCCACATTACATTTTGAAACATAAAATAAACAAAAAAGAGTTTCATTGAGTTTTTAATTATTCTCCCTTTTTGTAACCCTGCATATCAGTCATAATTTACTTCTTTGAACCCTGGAGAATAATTTAATCATATGAAAGAGATGAGACCAAATCCTTAGTAAGGGTAAGCATACAACGGTGTCTGTGAGTAAATATGGCATAAAAAACATGGTAAGGTAAATAACTGAAACATGTGCCATTTAAATAATCACATGAGCTAGAAAATTTAACCATGGAAATTATACTAGTTGAATAATCAGATGGAATATCAATAAATAATCTCATTAATATGTAATAAATAATTATAGACATCTGAAACATATTTTTGAGGCCTTATCCAGGACATCAAAAAATAAATGGGTAAGGACTCAAGAAAACCCATATATGAAAATAAATGGGTAAGGCCTTTGATAAATCCATATCTTCTTTGTCGCATGAGACTTAAAGATACAAAAAGAGGATATATTGGGACATTCTCATCACTTACTAAGTCTAATACTTTATTCATATGAAAATTTTGAAACATAAACAACAAAAACATTCATATTTAAAAACTAGCATAAGAAATGTGAATACTTTGACTGTAAACCATGAATGGTATCAAAATAGCACATCCATAGTTAAAATGATCATAAAATCATCAATAAAATATGGTATATGGTATTATAAGATATAATACTCAATTAAATAAAATATTAAACAAATTATCGTGATATATATGAAGATACTTTTAAATGAGACATTGAAAAATTATTGAGGAAAATAATCTTTAAACAATCCAAAGTGTCCCATGCTAAATTTAAAAATTTAAATCATAATTCCTATGAAGTAATAAAATTAAATGAAACTTATAATATCATTAGAATAATAATATTCATGACCTTATATATAAAAGGTATGTATATACACCACACACAAGGAAAGAGTGTGGAACAATGCATATATCTCATAGAAGTAAAAGGGAGATGAGAATACCCATAACTTGGGAATTCATTTAGTTGAATGTTATTTGACATCATGTATAATAATTTGAATCATGTTATTAATTTAAAATAAAACCATATTCAAATTTATTATATCATATATGATCCTATTATGTTATCTTAATAGTCATTTATTAATATAATTTCGTAATAACCCTTGTTTAGGGTCTTAAATCCGTCGTTTTTCTATGCATGTTTTGTTATGAAAGTCCCGATTATTGTCTATAGGATATAATTATCTAATATATATAATTATATTCAAGTCAGATGAATCATATTTATTCATTATATAAGTTTTTATAATCATTCTTTATTGGTGAACATGAAAAATGAATCCCATCATGTCATAGAGGTGGAAGGTTGTATATACGCACGAGTGATGATATCATTCCCTTAATGGTGAAATGGTAAGGAAGTGGATGGTATATTTATTTTTACAAAATAAATATAATTTAATAATTATCATATATATCCATTATTTTCATCATTTTCCCCATCCAATTAAAGTGGTGATGAAAAACAGATTACACCACAACATGGAGATGGTAAGTTTTACGTTCGCATGTGTGGTGCTTTCATTTTTCATAGGATGGATAAAAGGTGGAATATGGTTGTATTATAATAATAACATATAATAATATATTTCATACTAGAGTTATTAATTTATCATGGAAACAACTTATTAAGAGGAAGTTGAAGAAGAAACAAGTTTGAAAGAGTCGATAAAGACGATTACCTCTTATTCAGCAGGCTTCCTTTAATCTATTCTTACGAGATATAGGGTAGGTATTTTGGAAGTGAAAGAACGTATAGAACATAAAAAAGGTTATTTATAAGTGAAATTGGTAGGTTTTTTCAAGCTATATTGCTCAAATAGGTGTGAGTATGCGAGGGAGGAGGTTCCCATTTATAATTGAGGTGAGAGATACTTTTAGAAAACTTCAAAATATTAAAATATAATAAGACTATTCTAGAGAAAAAACTTTCAAATGGCCTATAAATTAATATGGGAAGAAATTTAATAAAATATATTATCCCATTTGTGATTATTTTCAATTTTTGTGATTTTTTAAATAATTTAATAATATATTAATTCATTAAAATATCATTATAGACAAATTTGATACTATTTATTTAAATTGACTTCAAATCCATCAAGACAAAGTGTAAATTATAATATAATGATTTAAAAATATATAATATATAAGGTAGTTATATAATTTTAAAAAATAAAAAATATAATTATATAATGAAACTAATTTCATTAAGATTAAAATAGACGTTTATCTTCATTTATATCTACAATTTGTCACTATGTGGACACATAAATGATTTTAAATACAAAGAGGGTGACATTTTGTAACTATATTTGATTTAAATAATATATAAGTTATTTTAATTTACAAGTTTCTATTAAAAACTAAAATTATATCTTAATGTGATAATGGTAGAATCATATTTATACAATAATTTTATGCATGTTTAGATCACATGTTTACCCTTATCTTTTGGCTTTAACCGTTATTTAAATCCATTAACTCTTACCATGTCAACATGTATTTTTACTATTTTGGGGTTATTATAGTTACTATAAAATTCCAAACGAACCAAAAATGGATAATTGATGAAATTTTAAACATTATAAAAGTAATTGTGACGAATTTTGGGTTTTTATAAAATTTATATCAGTTAATAAAATAATATTTATTTTAAAATATCATCAATGTCAATTTTGACATTATTCATTAGTTTGACTTTTAAAAAATATCTATACACAATATAACATCAAAAAAAAAATTAATGCATCCCTAATATGTCAAGGATAACCATAAAAGTATTATATGACATTTATTATATCAAATTATATCTATTTTAATATTTTTAATAGCATTTATTTGATATGTCTATTAATTAAACAATTATTGCATCATCATTGTGAAATCCTTTAATTTAATAATTTATTACCTAAAAATTAAAAATAAAGTTTCATGATGAAGATACAAATTTTATATTTCCAATTACTATTTATATTTGAATATATATATTTAATAAACTTATTCAAAAAAATTTAATACATTTGAAAAACATGAGTGTGACATATCGGACTTCCCTTAGAATAAAATACTAAAAATGATTACAGCTATACAAGTGGCTACAAGAGGACATAAAATCGTCCCAATGATGATTTTGGTAGACATTAACTCATAAAATAAAATTATGACATGTGCTATAGTAGTTTTATAATACTAATAATATTATTTTTTCCCCTAATTACCCGATTTACCTTTAACCGTGTTAATAAAAAATTAATAAAGATACAATTCATAATGTAAAAAAATAAATATATTAACATAATTTGAACTCACTAATTAAAAATATGGAATAAATTTTTAAACATTCATAACATATAATTTTTAGGAATTAATTAAAAATTAATCCCATTGACGAATTGTGAAAACATGTTTTTAAAGTACAAACGTCCAAAAGATTGAAATGTTTTTATATCCTTATTCAACATGAAATTTATTATAATAACCTAAATTGGATTAAATGATAATAATTTTATCTTATTATAATTTAAAAACGATTAAAAATATAATTTAACACTATAAATAATTTAGATGAAAAATATGTTTTCAATTAAAATGCAATATTTTATCTTTATTCATCAAAACAATAAACTTATCAAAAAATACCAAAAAAATAAACCAAAGAAAATTTTGATACTCGTATTTCAAATAAAATGTTTATTTTTTCAAATATAATTTAAAAAAGATTCAAAATTTGAGTTAAAATTGGTTTTCCATCAAAAGGTGGTAAAACTGTCTTTTTATACAAATACATATTTTATGTGTAAAATTATATTTGTTCTTATATGATGTATATAAAACAGATAGGAAAAATTTTAAACATTAGATTGAATATATTTAATTAATATATTCTAAAAATGTGTGATTTTTTTTGTTTTATTAATATAAAACACACTTGTGCGCATTTAAATAGTTTTTATAAAAACATTTACATTATATTAAATTGGTATTTATATTTATTTCAAATTAATTGGTAACTAATTAATTCAATAATATATTTTCATAACTTAGTTAGTCCTATTCATAACCTTCAATTTAATGGATATGGTATTATTTTATTTTAAATAATAATTTTAATATTATATTGTGGTTTATTTGTGCTCGGGGTTGCGTAAAACATAAGCTATGAGATAGATTAAATTTTAAAAGATACATACCATGAAATCATGGGGTGTTACACTCTCACTACCAAATATCCTCTTAGAAACATCCATAATGAAAAAGGATTTGGATTATCAGTGCAATATTTCCCCATAATGCCTTCTAATGTCAATCTATAATCTGCATCAGACTCTACTTATAAGATACATCTATCTCCAACTCAATGTCATCACTGTCTGTGACATGCATAAGATCAACCATGTACCTCCAGAGCTATAACACATGAAACATTTCATTCATACCTTGGTAGAGAGAAAGAAAATCTAGAAAATAAATCATTTTCCCAACGCCCTCAGTGATCTCAAAAGGTCCAACAAAACAATGGGAAAGTTTCTAATTCTTCCGTAAATGATGATTCCCAACTGAGTTAACATTCATAAGAAAACATGGTCAATGAAATTAAACTATAAATTTCATCTCCTCTGAACATTGTATGATCACTTCCTTCTCTAAGAAGTCACCAAACTCTTCAAATTCAATTTCAACCTCTCTAAGTTCTCCAGCACTAGACTAATCCTAAAAACATCAAACTCACCTTCCTTGTTCCAACGTAGTGGTGAGTGGCATGGTTAGGCATAGAGAGCCTAAAAATAGCTTCCACCCTCATGGGTTCTCCTACGCAAACTGGTAGTGAGCTGGTAGGATCACCTCCTCACTAAATTTAAGGATGAAAGTATGAAACAAAATTAGCAACTTATTATCCACCATCATGACATACATCTATATCCACATCACTACATTTCTATAAATTCACAACAGCAGTATTACACATCATCAACAACATCAGTAAAATCACAATAATTACACCACTTTCTAAAAATCCATTGGTAGGGTAATATAAACCTGAAGGAAATGAACTGCATTCCATCCTCCCTTCATGCACATCACCCACCAAAATGATCCCATTTTCTATAGTAAGGTATTTAAAACATTTAAGGAATAAACCTTTTTCCCCTCCCCCTACCATGCATAACCCCCACTATAAAACACCTAATTATCTTTTCAATCATTAATTCGGGTTCACTATAACCAAAATTAATGAAAACCTGTGTATATATACCAAATCAATAGTAGTGTACTATAATATAATTCCATCACATCCCATGTGAATATCCCAACCACGATCCATTATGACAGATAGGAATTCAACTGCATCATCTCCCCTCTTTGTATATCTTCCACACAAATAAATCTATATTAACATCATAAATAACATAATAATTATTCAACAACACCATATTCCACAAAAACAAAAAAACTCATGAAATAGAAAAATAATGTTCCATTAAGTTCAACAGCCCAATCAAATATTCATTCCATTCATTCATCATTCCACATACCATAAAAATAAATTAAACCATATTCAATCACAATAATTAGTCTTATTCACACATTCAATCATTACAATCATTTTAATATCCCACCAGTATTAAAGTCTTACCCAAACTACTTTAATTATCAAATTTTATTTCCAATTTCATCCCATTCACTCTATATTCTCAATCCCTATCACATTATCTCCTCAACCCATAAACCAGTTTATCAAACACATAAGAAAAATACAAAAAAACAAAGACCCTAGAAACAAAAAAAATCATTATTTAAATAATTTTGGATTTATTCTCTCACTTTATGTCAATACAAAAAAATAGAAATCATAGTATTAATCATTTAAAAAAATTCAACGTAGATTCCAAATTTTATTTTTCGAAGATTTTGGTAATTCGTTACATTTTTAATTAATTAATTGATTTACAAGGGTGGCATGGTTTTCAATGATAGAAATAACAAGAACCCACTACAACATTCATTAATTAAGGAATTCAATAAATCATAATAGAATTCAAAACATAAGTTAAACCAACTCCCCATTTCTTATCATAATCTCTATTAAATTTAAATATTCTTAGAGGTTATTTTTTCCTTATGTTCCACCATTTCCCAAAATTTGAACCACCCAATGAAATCATAGTATCATACATGGTAGAAAATGAAATAATCATTATCAATAATATTGATTCAATAAGACGATAGATAGTTCTTGAGATCCCTTACCTCAACCAGTGCTTCACAAATGATTTTATAGTGAAAATGTTAATAGACGACACACGTGAGGAAATAATTACACCAAATAAGGATCAAGAACCTATAAAACACCACCTATATCCACCTCCAACCAAATAATCACTAGAAAAAATGATTCACTTGATAGAAACACAATATGTTTGATGGATGGAAATAAAACCAAAAATAATGACGGGAAAACTCACTTATAATCATCAAGGATCGATATCTCATGGATGAGTTACAAATCTATTGAAATGGGGCTAAAATACCTCCAAAATATGTAGCTAGAATGCTCAAGGTTCGATAGAAAATTGGGAAAAATGACAGGTTTTTGAGGGGTTAGGAAATTTATATGCAATAATGGAATTAAAATCCCACATAAAAACACACTAGACCAAGCCGCAAAAGTCTAATGTGGAATATAAACTATGGTGTAAATTTAGGGGAAATTCCATAATATATCTTTTTAAACCACTTCAAATAAATCCAATGTGTTCCATATTGAGATCCTATAAAACCTTAAAAGATACAACATTGTAATGGAATAACTACACCATAGAATCCCAAATATAATGAAGACAGCCACATTTCAACCCAGATACATGGCACAATAACACCAAAATCAACAGAACCACTGAAACTCACCCCTCTAGGACTCTATAACACAACCAAAAATCTACATCGTAGTTATGATGAAATAGGTAGGACTTTTATAACCCCACTTCCTATAATCCACATCATATATGATATCTCTACACTATCATACCAATTTACAACAAACCACAATCGGAAAAAAACTAATTTACACACCGCAAACAACCCCTCTATAGTGAAACACTTCTCTATAGTTTAAATTCCAACTTAAATATCCTCTTTAATTCTCTAAACCTTCTTATAGAAACTAAAATATCTAAAACACACAATATAATAAACCCTGATGGTCCATACCATTACATGAACCTTGTATTTTGAGATCCAAACCCATCACCCAATTAATTTTATTAACAAAAAATACACGCGCATAATACAATTAGATAAAATTTGGGTGGAATAAAACAGGCTCTAAAAAATTGTGAAATCCAGTTTAAATTTCATCAGAATCGTGGAAGTACCCTTTAGGTTATGAAAATCCCATTTATTTTTTTTCTCTTTTCCAAATTCTATGGGTTGCCCCAGCCTTGAGAATTATGACCACTTTTCTATTTTGGGGATTTCTAGTGGTTATGTGGTTATAATACCATATAATGATCTCTATTTCTCATCTTTTAACTTTCTTGAATCCTCACAATAATTTTCATTCTGATTATTATATAGCTTTGAAGTTACCCTTTCACTATTTGGGGCCTTAATGGGGGATCAAAATTGTCTCCAGTTATGTTTTTCAGTTAAAATTCTAGTAGATTATAGGGATGGGGGAATGTGTTTAAGATTATAACAAACCTTTGGATTTAAATGGGGAGTGGGGTTGGGTATGCCAAATATTTTCGACGGGGTGGTTTTTTCCTTTTTTTCATTGGCACCCTCAGACGATACCTAATTCCATTACGTAGTGATTTCAATGATTTAAAAAATTCTTACACTACTACTTTAAAAGGTTAGATTGCTCCTCTAGATGATTAATGATATCCTACGCTTCACCCAAATTTTGAATGTTAGGGTTCCATTCAGATTTTGTATGATTCGGGTGAATCTGCATCTAAATGTGACAGAAACATTCCAGTCTTGTGTTTTCCACAAAATAATATATTTTTGTTTTTAATATGGTACTAGTAAAATGTTATGACCCAAACCAGGATTCCACTTAACTGGTGCCCCAATCCCGGTGGGCCACATAGCCTCAAGCACATATTCCCAAATGCCAGAGGCTACCGAAAAACAGCATGGGCCTAGGGTGTGTCTATGGGAATACTATTTCCTCATTAGAAAAGTGTAGAATAGCAGAAGGAATATAAAGGAATAGTAAAGAGCAGAAGCAATATAAATATTTTAAAAAAATAGTAGAAGCAAATTGATGAAATAGATAAACCAGAATAATAATAATTGTATCAACTAAAATAATGATGATGTAATGTCATGTCACTAGAAAACTGGAAAACATGGATACAAAACAATAAACCTAACATGTTCCACAAGGTAAAGTAAAATGAACACAACTCCGAGCATCATGAGTTATTACTCAGTCATCTTCTATCAAGAACCATCCTAAATAGAAAGCAATCAAGTGTTCAAAGTCCAATTATTTCCTTTGCCAACACCTATAACCATGTAATATACAACAGGTATCAAAAACTACCCGGAGAGGGTGTGAGATAAATCTCAGTGGTCCACCACCAACGGTGTCTATTGCATCTAGCCCATGTAATAGAATAGATCATTGTGCAGGCATGCATATATAAAGTAAAGAAAGCCATGAAATATTATCAAATACCAAAGCACCTTCTTCAGCCCTTGGCTAGTGTCTAAACATGTAACCAGTTCATTAATTTAGAAATTTCCATTTAATGTTAATAGGTCACGTGAGGCATGGCCATCACTGACATCACCTCATGATAGTATAAGTAGTTAAGGTTCCAAGATGTAACAAGGAAACCTAAAAAATATATGCAGTGAGGGAGTTCCAGGGTAATAACCAAGGTAATGTTAATCTCACGGAACGCTAACTCAGTAGTATATGAGTCTAGATAAGGGGTAAGAGTGTAATAAAAGGAGCGTAATCCATGGAATTCCACAATAATGTGCCTACCAACTCCATGGTGATCGACCAAGGTAAAATGGGGATAAGAAAAGATAGGTCCCTATGGTCTTTTACCATGACACCTACCAGTCAATGTTGTATCCAAGGAGTGTATCTAAGGTATCATGTAATAATGAAAAGGACCCTACGATAGTATACCAGGCATCTAAGGAATAGATAAGAACCAGAGTCTAGGTGGGTATCAACCTAAGAAAACCGCATCCTTGAATCAGAATAGTGTTCTAGATACCCAAGTTATTCTCCTCTAATAATCCAAGGTGAGCTCAAGTTAGTCCATTACTATTTTATATTGTAATCAAATAATAATTCATTTGGTTTAAGTCTTGACTTCAATTAGTGTGGATAGGTAATGTAGAGTTTCAACCATTTATTTATTAGTCCAATCCTTGTTTTTTGTTAGTGTGTATAGGCCAAGTAACATTGAAACCATTCAATCAAGTCTTAACTAACCATTGAGGCATATTCAATTAGAGTGGTTCACTCAGCTACCTTCCATTAACTTGGAAAGGGGTGCTACGAACACGTAACCTTTATTCAATCTCATTTATTAAGGCCAAGTTATATTCTTAGTATACATTCCATTTCACATTTCAATTTTTATAATCATTTGGAAGAACTTGACTTAGGTTGGTCAACTGGTTAGAATACATGGTATATTACATTATGCAATTCTCATCAATAAAAATTCATTTATTATAGGAAAATTCACCTTTAGGAAGGTTAGGGAGAGTCATACTTGAACGGTGGATCAAATGTACCAAAACACTAAAACCCAAGTATGGCATAACCTTCTACATGAGGTGGATTGAGTTATGGGTTTAACCACTAACAACTAATCACATATTTGGAAATATCATAACCATATGATAATAAAAAGTATAACCATGGCATGTAAATTTAAGAAATGGTTTCCAATGAAACTGGTGAACCCCACAAGAACATTCCAAAAACAATAAAATTCCGGGATAAGTTTTAGACCACCCACCTTAGGGTTGTATGATCCTTTTCATCCGGTATCGGCCCTTGATTTTCCTCAGATCGGAGTAGATCTAAGAAAAGGTGAAAAAACGTCACATGGAGATACCTAGGTTGAGAGTTAAAGAGAAGAAAAATGGATAAAGGGGGCTTGAGTACTTACTATTTCACATCCAACATGACAAACGGAAGCTCGATTAGATATCGAACGAAAAATATCTCTTATTTCCATGTTTAGATCTTCAAAAATCCTGAAATTGAGAGAGAAATAGGTCAATCCTGCATAAACTTTGATTAGGGAAGTAGGGGTGAGTTAATTATATCATTAAGGGAAAAATGGAAATTTATCCAGAAAATTATCCCGTGCATGGTTTGTCTAAATGATTGGTGAAACTGTGCACAAACTATGCAGGACAGCTCTGCCCGAATGGTTTGGTCCACACAATTTGTGAAACATTGCACAACTCATGCACAAATACCTAGGGAAAATGGGAACTCACCCGGTTAGGCCACACGGTGATGCACCAAATGTGCATGGTGGATCTTTCCAAAAAAAATCTTCTACATGGTTTGGAAAACCATTCGAAAATCCCACACAGTTTAGTCTAAATCGTGTGTAGAGTCCGATTTCTCCAAAAATATGGGTTCTAAGCTCCAAGAAATCCCCCGACAGCCATGGAAGCTTTACCAACTCATTAGGTATCCATATTAGGTCCAAAGTAAATATTTAGACTGAAAATTAAAGGATACATACCCAAGTGAAAAAACAGGTTCTTACAGTCTTTCCCCCTTAAAAGAACTCACCGCAGAGTTCTCCATAAAATGGTATAGAAGCACTGTCTAAGAACAACTCTATCCACTGAGCACATACATCAGCATCCCTCTCTCAAGTCTCATCCTGTACTCATCTGTGATTCCATATCACCTGTGCAAGAGGGAAATCCTTACCTTAGAGAGCCTTCATTCTTTAGCCAACGATGCGTACTGGATACTCCTCAAAGGTAGCATCAGCATCTAACTCAACTTCCTCGGGATCAAAGGTATGAGATGGCTCAACATGATATTGGTGAAGATGTGAGACATGAAAGACGTCATACATGGCATAGTACCTCTGAGGTAGTATCAACCTATAGGCTATCAGCCTGAATCTCTATATAATTTCAAACGGCCCGACGTAACACGAAAACATCTTTCCCTACTTCTATAACTGTCTATTTCCTATCCTAGGAAATACCTGAAAAAAAAAATATGATCCCAAACCACAAACTCAAGAGGTCATCGATGGTGATCGGAATAATATTTTTGTCTAGACTGAGCAGTATTCATACGCTTTCTGATCATCTGGACCTATTGAGAAGTCCCTTGAATGATATGAGGACCTATTAGGGCAGCCTCACCAAGCTCTAGCCAGTACAATAGTGAACAACCTAGCCTACTATATAAGGCCTTAAAAGGATCCATTTGGATCATCTCCTAAAAACTTTTATTAAAATATAACTTGATAAGAGGGATATGCTTCTCCCAAAAACCATTGAAATCAAGGAAACATGATCAGAGCAAGTCCTCTATAACCTATATTGTCTATTCCAATTTTCCATCGGTCTGAGGGTGAAAATATGTTCTTAGAAGTACCTGAGTTCCCATATATTTTTTCAAACCCTATTAGAACCAAGAATTAAAATAAGCATCCCTATCTAAAATGATAGTACATGGAACCTAATGTAGTCATATGATCTCACTAACATAAAGTATTCCCAATTCATCAACCATGAAATCCTCCCAAATAGGAATGAAGTGGGATGATTTTGTTAGTTGGTCAATGAATAACCAGATAGCATCCTACCCCTCGACGACCTAGGTGAGCCAACTACGAAATTCATAGCAACATTTTATTATTTCCATTTTGGGACTAGAAGTGACTGAAACAAGCCTGTAGGTCTCTAGTTCCCTACCTTCACCTACTAACAGGTGGAACACCTAGTAATGAAGCCTGTAATCTGACATTTCATCCCAAGCCACCAATACTGGCATCACATATCTTGATACATATTTGGGATGCCTGGATGAACAGCCCACTGATATGTGTGGGAATTTTTCATTAAATCCCGTCTCATATCTGTAGGAACCCATATATGTCGACATAGATGCAAGAATTTGTCTCTATCTATAGACCAATCCAGAGGTGGTTTATCTCCTGATATACTCTCATTGAGAACCAAACCACCAGGATCTGAAAAATACATACTCTTCACTTTCTCAAGGATGGAAGAGGTAAGTGTTAAGGTTGAGAGGTAAGACAACTTGTGACTACCATGAAACTGTAGATGAAGTTCATAAAAGAGGTCCATTAACTTCTATTCAACACCAGCTTCCTGTACGGTCTCTGTTTGTGTTTTATGAAGTAGTGCATCAATGACCACATTTCCCTTTCCAGTCGTATAGGCAAGCTCAAAATCAAATGATTGTAGATATTTGAGGCATATTCGTTGTCTAAGGTTCAACTCACATTGATAAAAGATATACCTTAGGCTCTTGGGGTCTGTATACACAAAAAACAACTCACCCAATAGATAATGTCTCTAGCAACGTAAGGCATGGACAACTGGTTCTAGCTTGAGGTAGTGTGTCAGGTAATTTATCTTGCGAGGCCTCAACTACCGAGATCCATATGCAATGAATTTATCTTCCTCCATTAACATTTTTCCTAGGATAATTACTAATTCATCATAGAAAATAATATAACCTCATCTTGGTTCTGGAAGAATTATAATCGGTTCCAAGATAAGCCTCCCTTTCAATTCTTGAAAGGATTTCTTGCATGCTTTTGGCCACTGGAACATAACACTCTTCTTTCTAAGTCTAGTAAGAGGTGAAACAAGATGTGATAATTTCTATATTAAATTCCTATAATATCCAGTGAGCCTTAAGAAAAACATGATATCAAATGCATTTCTAGGCTTCTCTCAAAAAACTATGACACTAAACTTTTTAGGGTAAACAGATACTCTTGATTCTGAAATTATATGACCCAAGAAGTGGACCTTGTCAATCCAGAAGTCTCGCATAGAAATCTTTACATAAAGTTGATTCTATCTTAGTGTACTCAGAACGATCTCAAGATGTTTGGATTGGTTGTTACGAGTGCGAGAATGCACCAAGATGTCATCCACAATGACCATAAAAAAAGAGTCCAAATAGGGGTGGAAAACCCTATTCATTAAATCCATGAAAATAGTAGGTGTGTTCATAAGATAGAATGACATAACAAGACACTCATACCAACCATACCTGCTATGGAAATCTATATGAGGTATGTCTGATGGTATGACTCACACCTGATGATAACCCAATCTTAGGTCGATCATAGAGAAAACCTTTTCCCCTTGGATCTAGTCAAAGATATCATCTATTCGAGGAAGTGGATACCGGTTCTTGACGTAGGCTAGTTCAACCTTATGTAATCCCCACATAGACATAACATTCCATCCACCTTCTTAGAAAAAAGCATGGGTGAACCCTAAAAGGATGTACTAGGCCGTATAAAGCCTTTGGCCTCAAGGACCTCTATTTACTGCTTGATATCCTGAAGCACAGTATGTGTCATCCTATATGGAGGAATAGAAACTAGATCTGCTCCTAGAATAAGATCAATTGTAAACTCTTCCTCTCTCCTAGGATGTAAGATAGAAAATTAATCAAGAAAGACTTCCCTGAAATGATCAACTACTGGAGGGAAATTAGTTTTAAGTAAACCCTAATCCTCTATGAAAATATTTTCAATCTGGGTGGTAACTTCACCTAAAGAATGATGCTTTGGTCTATCTCTCCCAGCCTGGACATCCTACTCACCTTTTTAAAGATAACTGATTCTTTTGGGTAATATAAAAGAGACCATGCGGTGATAACAGTTTATAAAGGCATGGTATTGGACTAACCATTCCATCCCAAGAATGACATTGAAGCCCGTCATCTCAAGAACGAAGAGATTCCACAAGAAAGGGTAACCTCCTACCTCAAGGGGATATTCCTTGTACTGGTGTATGCCCTCCATTAGTATTCCCAATGGTGTATTGAGGGTCATTACATCATAGTGATATTGTATCTCTAGCTTGAGACTTTCCTTGATAGATATAGAAATAAAAGAGTTTGATGCACCTATATCAAAAAAAACAGAGACAATAGTGGAGGCAACTAGAATAGTACCACATATTATAGATGGTCTTACAGTCTGATCATCTGGTATTAGATATAAGGCATGCAACTTACCTGATCCATGGCCATGTGCAATAGATGGACTACCACGATCATGACTGCTCTGTTGGTGCTGCTGGTGATCAGGGGTCGGACTACCATGACAACGACCTCCTCCTCGGCCGGACCTATTAGTGATACTCCAACTCCCCTCCTGACATGACACAAAATAACTTCCTCCTATAGTTGGAGTGGATGCTAATCCTTTTCCACTCAAAGATGATGGAAAGGTCCTGTGGAAACACTCAAGATGACCCATATGGCCGCAAGCATGACACTCCATAGGGTCTCTATAAAATTGGGGATTTTTATTCCCCAGTCTTCTATATAGATGAAACACCACAGTGTTATCAAACTGGATACACTGGCTGCCACTACCTTGATGAGAAACCTCAAAGGAACGTTTCCTACCTTGGGAAGAACCACTAGCCTGACGTGGTACAGGTCCTTTAAACTCGATACTTGTTTCATCCCTTAGGTTACGTTCAGTGATAAGGTCCTGATAAACGATTGTAGAAAAGGTGGGAAGGCGAAACACATTCACCTGAGTTTGGATGGCATACTGAAGCCCTTCCTCAAAACATCTAGCACGCAAAATCTCATCACCAGTTAGAAGCAGTGCAGAGCATTGTAAATCAATGAAACGTGTTGAATACTCCATAACAGAAATAGAATGATGATCTAGATACATGAACTCTCTAGCCCTATAATCTCTCAATGTTTGATGAAAGAAATTATCATATAAGGTACTCTGGAAATCAACCCATAACATGCACTAATGACAACCGGCCTGGGTAACCACATCCCACCAATGCTTAGCCAAATACCAAAGAAAGTATGTGGTAAGATTTACTCTCTACTTTGGAGGAATTTCCAAATTCTCAAATATACACATCATGGCCTCTAACCAAGACTCAGCAGCCTGAGAACCACCATCACTAAAAAAATTAGGAGGATACTACTACTAGAACTCGCGGGTCAGATCAACCATCATAGGTGAAACCCATGGAGCAGCATGCATGGACTGCATGAGACCTAGGAAACTATCACAGTCTTGATAATTAGTGCTCAGATTAAGTACAATAGTTAGTACCTCATGTGGAATTCCAGGAGGTAAGACTAGCAGCTCAGGGACCACCAAGTCTTGAGCATGGTCGTCACCACCTTCCTGGCGATCTACATGAGGATGTCGTGGCAGAATTGGTCTAAAAATTCCAAGCAAGCCTTAGAACAAGATTAGAAGCATAATATTGCATCACTATTAGAAACTAAACATAGGAAAACTCACTACCTAAGGCATACTATCTAAACTACCCACTTAGACAGTCAGGTATTGGTAAGTACTCAAGTATAATTTTTATGTCATTTCGCAGTTACATTCGAGGTTCAATCAGTTACTTTTCATAAACATGAAAAGAGGAGATAAGGATATGAAACCAATTCATTTTAGTTTTCAGGAATCACTTTATAATTGATAGACGTTTCTGATGAATTAGTTCCAATACACCTATTACTAAAAATGTCACCCATTTATTTATAGCATAATGGCTCGACTCGGTAAATTACTCATCCTAACCCACGAGGGCCCATACACCTCAGGAATTTAGATAGGAAATCACTCAATCTCAACAATTACAATAAACTATCACAAAGTAGTACAGTTATAAGATACTATCACAACATCACTCAACAATCACAAGCATATAAAGTAATGAAAAGTAGTGAAATACACCTATATTGAATGGAAATATGCATGACATGTGAACTCTAGGTGCCTATAAAGATGCATGTAACAATGCTCCTTGCCCTCATATCATTGCGATAAGGATGAAATAAATTCCCAAAAGAGTAATAATCAACAACACCACACAGCATGTGCATCACCCAATGGTGAAATAATATCAAATGTAATATGAAAAAGAGAATAAAAATTTCATTTTGGGTAACTTGGATTTTACCCCGAACAAGGGTTCACAAAGCCAAATCATAGTTTATGACAAAGTACCAATAATTAATATTCTCCAATATATTATCTCCAATATTAAATCAAGAAAATAAACCTCCTCTGATACCACTTTGTGATGACCTGAACCCGGATGCCTCTCGTAAGAACTCGTGTTTTCCAGGACTGTAGTTTTGATCATAAATTGGAATTTTTTATATTGGATGCTCGTGAGGGGTAAAATGGTCTTTTAACCCTAAAATTTAACCTCAGATAATTTTTATGACCACTTTTTTGGTCCTGGAATATGGTTTTTACCCTAGGATAGGAGTTTGGTGGAAATCTAAGAATTTCAAATTTTAGTGGAATAATTAATAATTAATATTATTGAATTAAATATTAATTTATGCATGCATGTTTTTTTGGTGATAAATTTTAAATGGAGTTTCAGATTGAAATTATTTTATCTCCATTGATTTTAGAATGGGGATTTTATCCTAAGCGAGGCATAAACTCGAGTCGGGTGCCAGGGCTGGCCTGAGCCCCCTTTTCTTTATTTCCTTTTCTTCGTTTCATTTCCATATTCTTCATTCCTTCTCCTCCTTGCACATTCCTCCCATCTTCTCCTCCTTGTTTGCGTCCTTTGGGGAGAAATGGAGATTGAAAAGGAGGGAGAGATTTAAGGCAATAGCGGTACCGTTTCAAAGTACTCGACGCACTGAGTTGGTGTACGACATCTGTGGATGGTGAAATCAACCAAAGCTTCGACGATTTCCGCCTGAAGGTAGGGTCATTTACGTTTTCACCATATATCCCCATTAAACATATTTTTTTAAGTTTTTAAATCCTTTTTATTCTTGCTTATGGCCTCTTAAGGCTGGATCTGTTGTTTTGGGGGTGAAAACTGGTGTTTCGGGAGTTTTGAGGGTTTTCCCATCGGAAACCCAGGTTACACGGTGTGTGTTCTAGGGGAACATGACATGTGTTCTTACCATTTGGGGAAGAATAAGCTTTCTTAATTACATGACATGTACTCTGAGTACACACCATTTGGTGGTTGGTCGTGTGTCCATTCATGTGAAAAAAGAACACATAATGGTGGTTCTTAAACAGTACATGTCGTGTACTGGGAGTACACGTCGTGTAGTGGCACATGGGAATGTGTTCAGGTGAAAAAGAAAACAGGATGGTGTTTTTTGAACATTACATGTCATGTATAGTAACTTACACATCGTGTACTTTTACATGGAAAGACCCCATGTACTCCAGAGTACATGCCATGTACTTTGTCCAGCCTGTTTTCGTCCGGAGGTTCATTAAACCCCTATAAAGGGTAATCCAGGGGTCCATTTCACATTACGTCTATGGAAACAGAACCGTTGGTATGAGGCAGACCTTTTCAGGCCAGTCAGGGAACTTTTTTTGTTGGTCATGATGCTCGGTGGTACGAAATGTTTGAAAAAGTATGATAATATTTGAATTATTGTTACTTGGAAATTATTGAATCAGACGTATCTTATGTGTCTGATGTCCATTTGACATACTATCAGTGGCATTGCGACCCTGAATTAAATTAATAAGTTCAAATAATGATTTAATGTTCTAAAACCAAAATCCGGTGTGGGCCCCACTCAGGATTAGTATGGTGAATAGTTCTTTTTTCACCGGTTGACCGTTTTGGGTGACTGAGTAGTCTATTCTATGTGTTGTTTTGCGTAGATTGAAATGGTTGAATCCTATTGACATTTAGAGGTCACATAAATGCTTTTTTGGGTATTTCTATGTAAATGGAGAATTTTTATCTCTGGTTATCGAGTTCATTTGTCACCTGAGAGTGATACTTGGCATGGATGATAGGTTGGGTGTTCTAACCAACTTAGTTGAGAACTTTGATCTGAGATGAGCTGTGAGATATTTCTTATGACCAATTCTTTTGAGTAATTCCCCCTTGTGAGATTTTCCCTTTTGGACTACAATTCCATGAGACTGGATGCTTCTAAGGATCCCCTGAGGGATGTCTTGTGTTATATGTTGATCTAGGGCATCCCTTGAAGGATATTTCTTCTGTTTTATTATGAGAGGATACTTGTTATAGGATTCCTCTATTATTATTCATTCAAGGATCCAATGTAGGATTCCTCTCTTACTCTTTTCTAAGTATCCCGTGTAGGAAGCCTTTGCTCATTTTAACTTGGAGGATTCACAGTAGGATTCCACCTCACTGTTTAACTTAAGGGACCCAGCGGGTGCTCGTGGTTTGACCATCCCTGAGTTGTATGCTAGGTTTGGGCAGAGATAGTGTTTGGGTGTCACCTAGAACCTAGTCTGAACTAGTAAGACCATGGTGCTATGAATATAGTGTTGGGTTGGGTATTCAGGCCACCCTCACGCTCTATTATGTTTCACTAATTTATTTCTGATGCAGTGATGTTCTCCAGAGGTGCGTCCTAGTTGGTGGCTATCAAGCCTGACATGAGGTGTCTTCCTTTTTGTTGGGATGCCCAGACGTTCTCTCTTGGAATCCATCTTCTGAAGCATGTTATTTATGATATTTTACAAGTACTAGAGGTATTACCTAGGACTAGGCTTTTATGCCTTATGTGTTGACTTGTATGACCTGAGTGATACATGGATTCTCGTTGTAGGAATGCCTTAGATGAGCTCATTGGGCTATTTATTTACGTACCATCAGTGATACATGGATTCCCGTTGTAGGAATTCCTTGGACAGACTCAGTGGGTTGTTGAATGTAATTAAACCTTGAGTGAGTCAGGGATCCAGTTGAGGGATTACATAAATGGTCTCATTGGTTGGATATGTTTATACCGTGAGTGATACATGGATCCAGTTCAGGGATGCCCTGAACGAGCTCAATGGGTGATAGACTTATGTACCCTGAGTGATACTTGAACCCAGTTGAGGGATGCCTTGTACGGGCTCAGTGGGTTGAGGACTCATATTCCTTGAGTGATATTTGGATTACAATGTAGGAATGACTTGGATGGGCCCACAAGATGGATGTTATATGATCGGAATGACTCTGTTCTTCTAGATCAGTTATGGGACACCGGGGGTGTAGCATAGCGTCTCACTAGATGTCTTTATTTTTTTACTAGAATCTTTCCTCCTAGGATTGATTGTCAGTATATAGTATCCTTGTTCATTGATTGGAGGCGAGTATGAGTGAACCCAGGTGTAATAAGAACATCCCCCTGTGGTGATGTAGCATTATCAGAGATATAATTATGGAATTGGTCTGAGTAGGTACATGTCGATGGGATTATGATCCTAGAAATAAAATTAATGATACACGGCTTGAGTGGAATGACGTCTAGCTCAATTCCATTACACAAGATGTACAGGAGATGGTGCATATGGACCCCTGGATCGACTGCTGATCTGGTTTCATGTAATTTGATTTGCATACTCAGGAATATTCATATTTAGTATATGTGTATAGGTATGGGAATATAAATGCATACATATATAGATATGTAAATCACTGGTGTCACTTGCCTAGTTGATAGGGATTTCAGGCCCTAATTTCTACTGTGATTTCATTTTTGGTTTTTATTACCTTTTTTGTTGTCTCAGCTAGGTTGAGAAAGTTTCATTTGCATACACGTTAATATCATAGTTACAAGTTTCTTGTCGGGGTGGCATACTGAGATTATTTCTCACACCTGCACGTGGACATTAGTGTAAGTGTAGTCCTTATGTCTTCTTTTTAAGTTGATCAGGAGATTCATGGAGGATAGGGCTGAGTCCCAGTGTTGCATGATCGAGCAGAGCTGCTCGAGTGGTTCTACTAATCAGGCTGGTGTAGTTCAATAGTGTTTGGAGATCGGGTATATTGGTTGGATTAGAGTTAGTGGTAGAGCCATTTACTTTTAGTTTTAGTTTCTTTTGTACTAGTATTTGTATGGTTGGCCTAGTGGGTGATGATTGTTATATTTTATTGCATAGTTTTCTGGGCTTTTACAGCATTTTACTATTACAACATGTTTTATTTCAATTTTTTATTGAATCCGCACACTTTTTACTTCCCATTGTGTATGCTACTTAGTTATTTCTATTGTTTTATTACTCTGGTATGAGGTCATAGTCTCCCCACTATCACACCCTAGTCCCTCACTACTAGTCGGAAACCTCTAGAATATAGGAATGCATACTTGAGGCCTTGTGGAGAACTGGCTTGAAGCACCATTTTAGTGGATTCCAAGTCGGGACATTACAAAGTCATATAAGTGGAGTTTTATTTTCCTAGACTTTACTATTTTGGATAAGCTATAAATGAGTATTAGGATTGGTGCATCTAGAACACCAGTTTTGATAAGAATTTCTGGTTTCTAGGGTTTGGGAATGTTATTCAGATTTGTGATGTTACAGTTGTATATGATTTTCTCCTTGAGCGACGCACATGTTGTGTGTGGGTATTTTCATTTGCTATGAATCTATGGCTCTTGGCCATCTGTAAGAGGCCAGAGATGGATTTTGACTCTTGGATGGAAATGGAAATAGGCATCTCATGCATCATACTAGGCACGTATGATTTACAACATATAGGCTTTCTAGTGTGTGTTTTTACTGACGACTGAGGCCTTTGGGACTACTTACACATAATTTTTACTATGATTGCAGGTTATGTGGTTCTACTTTGAGGAATTTTTTTTGAGAGGTTGATGACCTGGTTCTCATGCACAGGAGGTGCAGTTACCCTAGTAGGTCAATATGGAACATGATGACTTTCTGTTTAACCCCTTGTTGGGTGTTGTTCCTCGGTTCTGGGGTTATCTACTCGGATCGCTAAGTACGATGTCGATAGATACCAAGGCTTTTCTTGTGATCTAGACCTATTTAGGGAATTGCCACATAAAGATACCTGATGAGTGTCATTTCATATTTACTTTTCAGCTTTGGTTGTGACCTCCAGGTAGTAGTTATTTCTGGGAATGCTAAAATAGGATTGGGGACCTAATGGGTTATGTTTTCAGATTTGACCCTCATTTTTCATTGTGATATTTACCTTCTTTTGAGGGGTTTGGGATCTTTTGGGCTAGGTGGTTAGAACTTGTGACCCAGCTTTGAGTCTTTCTCTGTAGGGATATGTGGAAGACCTATAGACCCTTTGTTTTGAATCGAACCTTTGTTGTTTCACATCTATTTTTTTTAGGTAAACCTGTGTGAGAGAGGTGTGCCTATGTTTTTCTGATTCCTTTTTTGAGGGGAGATGGGCACGCCTTTGGTGAAATCTGTAATGGCCCAATATTTTTCAGTGGAAATTCATTTCTTATAAATATGTCATAATCACATGAAATAACAACATAATTAACTACAAAGTGCTATTTGACCCTTAAAATCATAAGTTTGTCACTTCTCCGATGTGAATTTCGAAAATCAGACATACACGGTTGCGATCAGTATGTTATTTGAAGACCAATAAAGAAAACTTATTTTTTTGGTGAATAGTAACCGACTCTTATGAATATTAACACACCCTTATGAATATTGATATAACCCAATGAATATTTACCTTACCTATGATAGTATATAAATAATATTCAAGTGAAAGTATGATATACCTATGCTTTCGAATAAGTAAATAAATATTTTAAGACTTTTGTTTTTAGAATAAATTATGATTTTAATTAAATATTAAATTAATCATAATTATAAAATTATTTTTGAAAAATGGACTTCATTTTTGGATTCTACACATCGAAAAATGGTTGGGGTGAATTTTTGGGATTTTTTTGAAATACTTGAATTTTTATGAATAGTGAAATATGGTAAAATATCGTATATCAGTTAAATACACTATTCATGACATCAAAAGTGATGAAATCCCACTTGGTTAGAACTCACATGATAAAATTACTTTTCTTGGTCAAGGAAGTCTCACTATTCCTTTTCTTGTGGGGAAATAGTAAATTATTGAATTTTATATTAAGAAATCCCATCTCCCCTCCACTATGAAAACCCCCTCTCACTCCCTCTTCTCTTCACTCCTCTAAAGCCTTGTGCCTTCTCCAAATTCTATTCATATACCCTCCCAACCACCTCTCCCACATCCAACAAGCCTTGGTCTAATAAAAAGACCAAAACCTCTCCCTTAAGGAGGCACCCAAGGAAGTTTGGTTCAAGAGGTAAATTCCTCTTTTCAATTCTTTGTCTTTATTTTAAAGTTCATTTGGTTTCTTTTTCTATTACCTCTCCTTATCGAAATATTTTTATGACTCTAGTAACTTATATGTGCGGTAATTTTTTCATGATACTGGAATAAGTTATCATCATCTTTCCCTTTTAACTTCGTTTATACTAGTAGCAAGAACACCATCCGAGATGTGTCAATTTTGTACATTCAAGGACTATGGTCTTTCAATTTATATTATCATTCACAATTCTGTTCATGAATCCATTCTTGTTATGGTTGACCCATATTATTATATATGTAATATATCCTATTTAATATTATTTAATCCCTTTTTACAAATGGTATTAAGTTATAAATAAAAATGACTTCACTGTAATCAAAACCCCCAAATTAACTGAAACAATTATCATTAAAGTTCTACATAATAACTCATCCTAATTCCTTGTAACCAAGTTATATAAAATACAAATAACACCAATTTATGTTCATAAATAATATTTAATTTCAATTCTGGATATTTACATCCATTCCAGGTACTTAAAAACAAGTGAACAGTATATGGAAATAAAGAAAACGAACACTCCAGAACGATGGAGTTCAATACAATAACATATCAATAAGGAAATAAATTAACTAAACCGAATTATCATGCATGTCTAATAGGTTTTCAAATAAGTTATTAAAAAGTATAATTTCATATTCCAAGAGCTTAATTTCGAAAGTAGAACATGTTTGGAGTTGAGGTAAGGATTTTTCACCCTAACATCCATTTTAATTTGGGTAACATTCATTTTCTAATTACCTCAATGAAATTCTTATATATTGTTATTTACTCTTCATAAATTCTGTGAGTATTCTATATATGTATACCAACCATAATCATTCCATATTTTATGGATTGTTACATGTTTTAAAAGAAACTTTCAAATGTGTTTCCAAAATTAAAGCCTGATTTAAGAGAATTTCTCAAATTCATATCTCCTTTCAAGGGCACTATATAATCTGCCTTTTTTAAACCATTATCTTTATAAAAAAATAATTTTATTATGAAAATACTATCTTACTTCACTTCTGGGTTTATACAAATTTTTCCCAAAATAACTCTTCTTTTCGAAATGAAAGAGTATTTATCTCAAGATTGCTTAATGATTTTATAAGAGTATTTTTGTTTGATTCAACGCTCTTATTGATTCTTATGTATTATTGGGTTAAATAATTTATGAATTCATATACCATATTTGATTTAATGGTTTATTACCAACCCTATTGTGGATGATCTATCCTAAAACCATTCACCATATTACTCAGAATGGTTGGTGTTTTATGTTTAATGATTAGGGAAAGATAGTTACATTTCATATGATAGTTCCAATATGAATGTATATGTTGTTTATGTTTATCCCCACTCATCTGAGAAATTCACTGGACTTATTATGTGATGGGTGGGGCCCACTATATCCCCTCGATGTATCGGCAGGTCTCATGAGACTAATAGACGTGGAATTGGCCGAGGCCTTTCCCAATGGGATATATGGATTTTGGCTGAGGCCTTAATCTTTAGATGTCTTGGCTGAGGCCTTGAAAAAATGTTTTAGAATGTCAGGCATATGCACTTACCTCAATATGAATCTAGTAATTGAAAGTTCATGTGGTTATTTGACAAGTATAATACCCATTATTGTGTTATATTATGCCAATATTTACTCAACTCATATTCCTGAGATTTTGTGTTCAAATTTATTTTTAAAGGCATGTGCTTTCAATTATTCACCATGTCTAATGTTTATATTATATTCCACTGTATTGATTACTCTTAGTGAGCTTTTTATCTCACCCATTTCTTATGTTTCATTTCCACAGGGAATGAAGAATTATATTATGAATGACTCGCCGGCGTAATCTAGGAGTCATGGATGTTTCTACTGGGATTAATTAGTGTTGTTTTGTCCTTCATGATGTAATGATAAACTTATTTATGTATCATGTTTCCAATAATACTAAACTACTTAGTCCTTTGGGATGATTATTCTTTTTTTTATTCCAATAAGGCACCGGCTCCGGGTAACTAGGGTTGCGTCTTTACAGTTGGTATCAGAGAAAGTTTAGTAGAAAACTTGGAAACCAGATTTAGAAAATGTGGATTAGGGAAAAGTACCTAAGCAAGTTTTGAGGATAAATATACATAAATGTCCTGGTATTTTGGTAAGGAATAGATTATGTGGATCTTTCAGGTAAAACATCCTTTTCTGGATACTAGTAGGTAGAGGAAGCTCTGGCACGGATGTATCTAGGGGTAAAACCCAAAAACACCGATTTGAACTAGACTCAAACAGGAAGTGGTCCACGAAAATGGGCCTTGCTGAACTCTTGGCTACGACACTCTTGAGGGATATGCTTAGGATAATTCACATTTTCTTTACAGTCCATTATTATGGGTTTAAATGTAAAATTTTCCTCAAAGAAACCATTTTTGTGATTATGGGATTAGCCATGCCTAGGATTTAAATTTGAACTAAGTATTTTGTTAAGTTAAGATTATGCATTATGATTCATAACGTAATCTAGTGTATGCCATTATCTAGAAATGGAACCTAGTGAAAGAAATAAAAACCACCCGAATGCACGTGTCCCCTGTAGGGACTTTCCACCAATGAAAGATAATGATGTTGGATTTGGTGTTGTGACTGGTGCTGAGCAACTCATAACCATACTAGGACAACTTACTTAGGTTATGAAAAATATCCTTACCTATATGAAGCATCCAGATCCACCACATGGAGGAGCTATACTAGATCGCTTTATGCGAGAACAACCTCCATCATTCAATGGGACTACAAACCCATTTGTAGCTGAAGAGTGGATAAGTTCCTTCGAGAAGATATTTCTTGATTTGGGATGTAATGAAAAAGAGAATTTTATCATGGTATTTTATCGTCTATCGGGAGATGCAGATCAGTGGTGGTCATTAATCCAAAACACAAAGGAGGAAGAAGAAATAGAAGAGATGGAATGGAGAGATTTTAAATAAATCTTCCTAGAGAAATACTTTCCTCGCGAACAGAGATTGGATAGGGAGAGACAATTCTTGAATATGAGGAATAAGGAAGATGAGAATGTTGCAATGTATGAATCTAACTTCACAAGGTAATAAAGACATTATGTAAACTAATTATCAAATCCATGGAGTAAAAGTTTTTGATTCTTTGATGGCCTATATCCATTCCTATGGTGGGCACTGGTCTCCCAAATTTTTCCATCATATGAGGATATAGTTTCATGTGCTATCAAGATAGAAAAAAAATTCTCTACGTCTTTTGACTTTAAGGGAAATCAAGAAAAGAAGAGGGTCGCTGAAAACTCTGGGAAAGGAAATAAGGAAATAGGGAAGAAGGGAAGAGTTGAATTTTCACCCTGTGATAATTGTGGAAGGAAACTCCCTGGTGAGTACTTAAAGGGATAAGGAGTATGCTACAAATTTGGTAAAAAAGGAAATCTTGTTGGTGATTGAAAGGGTAAGAAAGAATCCATTAATGTTCAATACTATAATTGTCAGGATATGGGACACTATACTAATTATTTTCCAAAGCTTCAAGGAAATATGCAACAGAAAAGTCCAAGGGAGCAGGGACAATCTTATGCGATCAAAACTGCGGATATTGAAGTTTCCATTGATGTGGTGGCAGGTACTTTAATCGTTTCCTCAAACTTAGCCAATACTTTATTTGGTTCTAGATCATAGTATTCATTTATATCTTCCCAAATTTCCAATAAAATTAGATATGTCCAATTTGATATAATAAGGGAGTTATCAGTTAAAACTCTTAGTGGATGTATCATTACGACAAAGGCATGTCAATTAGTCCCCCTCGTGACACATAAATGTGCTTTAGTTGTTAACCTTACCATAATACCCATGGTGGACTATGATATAATTCTCAGTATGGATTGGCTATAAAATTATTATGCAAATATCTATTTCAAGAAGAAGGAAGTTTCAATTTTTGAGAATCGTGTATAATCCCCTATTTTTAGAGCAGAAACATCACCATGTGATTCTCATATAGATCCACCCCCAGTAGCTCTTCTGAATTCAATAATTGGGGAGTAAGGGAATGAAATAAATATGGATAAGGATAAGAATGTACAGTTAGAGGACGTACCTATTGTGAAAGAATATGTTTATGTCTTTCCAGAGGATTTACCTCGACATTCTCCGGAGCCGGAAATTGAGTTCTCCATCGACTTAATTCCTGGTTCAAGTCCCATATCAAAGACCCCTTATAGAATAGCCACTGTGGAGTTAGTGGAACTAAAGAAACAACTAGAGGAATTTAGTGATAAGTGATTTATTCTCCCAAGAGTTTCTCCATGGGGAGCCCCTGTTCTTTTCTTAAATAAGAAAGATGGGTATATGAGGTTGTGCATTGACTACAGGGAGATAAATGATATTATAATAAAGAATAAGTGTCCTCTACCATGAATTAGTGATTTATTTGATCAACTTCATGGAGCCAAATATTTTTATAAGATTCAGCTTCGATCTGGATATCATCAGTTTCTTGAGAGGAAGGAAGACATTCCAAAAACAGCATTTCGAACCAGGTAAGGGAATTATGATTTTACTGTAATTCCTTTTGAACTAACTAATGCACCATCTATCTTCATGTATCTAATGGATAGAGTTTTCAAGTATTATCTTGATGAATTTTTAGAGGTGTTTATTTATGATATCCTAGTATACTCTAAAATATATAAAGATCAATAAAATAACTTGCGCACTACCCGGAAGACACTTAGAATAAATAAATTATATGGTATGTTTAGCAAGTGTGATTTTTGGCTCCAATTAGTTTCCTTTCTGGGCCACATTGTCTCTAAGGATGTAATATCTGTATATCCTGTGAATACAAAGGTAGTGCAAGAATGTCCTACTCCCACGAACGTAACTGAGGTACGTAGTTTTATTGGTCTAGTAGGTTATTATCGGCATTTCCTTTATAAATTCATCCGTTTTGCCAACCCAATGACCAAGATCGCATGAAAATGGGTTATGTTTATATGGAAAAGAAATGTGAAGAATGTTTTGAAGAATTGAAGTGTATTTTAGTGAATGCTATGATCCTAACCCTACCACCGGGGAATGATGGGTTTGTTATCTATAGCGATTCATCAAATAAAGGACTTGGTTTTGTCTTTATGAAAAATGATCAAGTGATAACATATGTATCTAGGCAGCTAAAAAATAATGAACAAAACTATCCAAATCATTATCTTGAGTTAGCAGTGGTAATATTTGCTCTGAATATTTGGATTCATTACCTCTATAGATAAAAATATGAGATAGAAACAGATCATAAGAGTTTGAAATATATATTCTAACAGAAAGAACTCAACGTGAGACAAAGGAGATGGATTGAGCTACTCAAAGATTATGATTTCACAATACAGTACCACCCGGGGAAGGCAAATAAGGAAGCAGATTCTTTGAGAAGAAAGGATCATGGAGTTTTAGAAAAGTTGAGAGTTGAAAGGAATCCTTTGTTCATGGATCTGGTAAAGATAGATATGAAACTTATCAAGGAAGGTCACACATCACAAAATTTTCAAATGGTTTCCAAACCATCTTTATTGGAAAGGAAAAAATGTTCTCAGGATGATGAGGAGGAGTTTCAGAAGAAAACTAAATCTATAAATGATGGGAAGTTTAATGACTTCACATCTGAAGGTGGAGTTTTGAAATTCGGGAAGAGGCTTTGTGTTCCCGCTATTCCGGAGCTAAAGAAGAACTATTGGGTGATGATCAAAGATCCAATTTCTATATACACCTTGGTAGCACAAAACATTATCGAGATCTCAGAAAAAAATTTGTTCGACAATATGAAAAGGGAGATCGCTGAATATACATTAAACTATCTAGTGTGTCAACAAGTGAAGGATGAGATGAAAAAGTCTAAGGGGATGATGCAACCACTAACCATACCATCATGGAAGTGAGATAACATTACCATCGACATTTTCACTGGACTTCCAAGGACATCTAGAGGAAAAAATGCTATATGGGTCATTTTGGATCGTCTTACAAAGACAACTCACTTTATCGTTATTCGAGAGGACTTCTCATTGGATCATGTTTCATGGATTTACATCAAAGAAGTGGTAAGGTGGCATGGGGTACCACTATCTATTGTATCCGACCGTGATCCTAGATTCACCTAAAAGTTTTGGAAAAGTCTCCAACATGCTCTAAGAACTGAACTAAACTTAAGTACGGCCTATCATCCTCAAACTGATGGCCAATCTGAGCAGACTATTCAGACACTGGAATACATGTTGAGAGCATGTTCTAGGGAATTCAAAGGAAGATGAGACCAAAATCTTCCACTGGTTGAATTCTCCTACAACAACAGTTTCCACTCGATCTTCCGAATGGAACCATATGAATCTCTTTATGGGAAAAGGTGCAGAACACCAGCGTGTTGGGATGAAGTCGGTGAGTGTAAGCTGTTAGGACCTGAAATGGTCGAATAAATGGTGGAGAAGGTGAAAACCATTCAGTAGCATATCAAGGCAGCCCAAAGTCGACAGAAGAGTTATGTGGATAACTATCCTCGAGACCTTGAATTCGAAGTTGGAGACCTAGTATTTCTATGAATATCTCCATGGAAGAAGGTCATGATTTTTGGGAAGAAAGGAAATCTAAGTCCCAGGTATATCGGCCCCTTCGAGATCCTTGATCGAATCGAAGTTGTGGCCTATCGACTGGCACGTCCACCTACCATGTTTAAATTACATGATTTCATTCATGTATTCCTCTTAAATAAGTGCATACTAGACCCTTCACATGTAAATTCTTTAGAGGTGGTACAGTTGGAGGATGATCATTCCTATGAGGAGTATCCAATGAAAATCTTGGATCATAGAGACAAAGTTCTAAGAAACAAGACTACTCATATGGTCAAGGTACTATGGTGAAACCATAAGTACGAAGAGGCAACATGGGAACTTGAGGAAGTAATGAAAGAAAAGAACCCCCATCTATTTTTGGCCTAGTTTGTAAAATGAAATATCGATGGAGAAATTTCTGATGGGGGAAGAATGTAACGGCCCAATATTCTTCATTGGAAATTCCTTTCTTATAAATATTTAATAATCGCATTAAATCACAACATATTTAACTACTAAGTTATATGTGAACATTAAATCATAATTTTGTCACTTCTGTGATGTGAATTTCGAAAATCTGACATACACAATTGTGATTAGTAAGTTATTTGGAGACCAATAAAAATAACCTAATTTTTGGTGAATAGTAACCTACCCTTATGAATAGTAACATACCGTTATGAATAGTGATATACCCTAATGAATATTAACCTTACCTATGATAGTATATAAATAATATTCAAGTGAAAGTGCGATATACATATTCTTTGGAATAAGTAAATAAATGTTTTAAGACAGTTGTTTTTAAAATAAATTATGATTTAAATTAGATATTAAATTAATCATATTTATAAAATTATTTTTGAAAAATGGACTTCATTTTTGGATTCTACACATCGAAAAATGGTTGGGGTGAATTTTCTGGATTTTTCTGAAATACTTGAATTTTCGATGAATAGTGAAATATGGTAACATACCGTATAATAGTTAAATACACTATTCATGATGTCACAAGTGATGCAAGCCCAATTTGTTCTAACTCACATGATAAAATTACTATTCTTGGTCAAGGAAGACTCACTATTCCTTTTCTTGTGGGGAAATAATAAATTAATGAATTTTTTATTAAGAAATCCCCTCTCCCCTCCACTATAAAAAGTCCCTCTCACTCCCTCTTCTCATTACTCCTCTCAAGCCTTGTGCCTTCTCCAAATTCGTTCAAAATACCCTCTAAACCTCTTCTCCCACATCCATCAATCCTTGGTCTCATAAAAAGACTAAAACATGTCCCATAAGGAGGCTCTCAAGGAAGTTTGGTTCAAGAGGTAAATTCTTCTATTCAATTTTTTGTCTTTCTTTTCAAGTTCATTTGTTTTATTTTTCTATTACCTCTTATTATCCAAATTTTGTGATGAATCCAGTACCTTATATTTTCTGTAATATTATCATGATATTTTAATAAGTTATCATCATCCCTCCCTTTTACCTTCGCTTATACTTGTAGCAAGAACACAATCCGAGATGTGTCAGTTTTCCACATTCAAGGACAATGGGCTTTCGATTTCTATTATCATTATAAATTATGGTCATGAAACCATTATTATTATGGTTTAACCATATTATTATATATGTAATATAACCTATTTAATATTCTCTAATCCCTTTGTACAAATGGTATTATGTTATAAAGAAAAATGAGTTCTTGGTAATCAAAACCCACAAATTAGCCGAAACAATTATCATTAAAGTTCTATATAATAATTCATCCTCATTCCATGTAACCAATTTATATAAATGACCAATAACACCTATTTATGTTCATAAATAATATATAATTTCAATTTTGGATATTTACATCCATTCCACATACTTAAAAATAAGTGAACCGAATATGAAAATAAAGAAAACGATCACTCTGGAACGATAGAATTCAAAACAATAACTTATCAATAAGGACATAAATGAACTAAACATAATTATGATAAATGTCTAATAGGTTCTTAAATAAGTTATTAATAAGTATAATTTCATATTACTGGAGCCTTAGTTTGAGAGATGAACATGTTCGGAGTTGAGGTAAGGGTTTTTCACCCGAACTTCCATTTTCATTCAGGTTACATTCATTGTCAAATTACCTCAATAAAATTATTATATATTGTTATGTACTCCTCATAAATTATGTGTGAGTATTATATATATGTACACCAACCATAATCCTTCCCTATTTTATGGATTGTAACATGTTTAAAAAAACATTCAAAACTGTTTCCAAAATACAATCCTAATTCAAGGGAATTTCTCAAATTCATATCTCTTTTCAAGGGCACTCTATAATCTGTTTTTTTGAAACCATTATCTTTCTAAAAAAACTCATTTTATTTTTAAAATACTATCTTACTTCACTTCTGGTTTTATACTAATATTTTTCAAAAGAACTATTCTTTTCAAAATAAAATAGTATTTATCTCAAGATTGCTTAATGATTTTATAAGATTATTTTAGTTTGATTCAACGCTCTTATTGATTCTTATGTATTATTGGGTTAAATAATTTATGAAGTAATATACCATATTTGATTTAATGGTTTATTACTAACCCTATTTTGGGTGATCTATCTTAAAACCATTCACCATATTACTCATAATGGTTAGTTTTTTATGTTTAATGATAGTGGATAGATAGTTACATTTCATATGATAGTTTCAATATGAATGTATATGTTGTTTACGTTTATCCCCACTCATATGAAAAATTCACTAGACTTATTATGTGATGGTTGGGGCCCACTATATCCCCTCGATGCATCAGTAGGTCTCATGATACTAATAGATGTATAATTGGCCGAGACCTTTCCCAATGTGATATATAGATTTTGGTTGAGGCCTTAATCGTTAGACATCTTGGCTGAGGCCTTGAAAAAATGTTTCAGAATGTCTGGAATATGCACTTATCTCATTATGAATCTAGTAATTGAATGTTCATGTGGTTATTTTACTAGTAGAATACCCATGTTTATTATATATTATGGAAATATTTACTCAACTCATATTCCTGCCATTTTATGTTCAAATCCATTTTTAAAGGCATGTGCTTTCAATTATTCAACATGTCTAATGTTTATATTATCTTCCTCTGTATTGCTTACTCTTACTGAGCATTTGAGCTCACCCATTTCTCATGTTTCATTTCCAGATGGCATGAATAAGTAAGTTATTAATGACTTTCAAGCATAATCTAGGATTCATGGATGTTTCTAGTGGAATGAATTGGTGTTGTTTTTTCCTTCATAATGTAATGATACACTTATTTATGTATCTTGTTTCCAATAATACTATCCTACTCAGTCCTTCAGGATGCTTATTCCTTGTTTGTATTCCAATAAGGCAGCGGCTCTGGGTAACCAGGTTCGGGTCTTTATAGTTGGTATTAGAGGAAGTTTAGTAGAAAACATGGAAACTAGATTTAGAGAACATGGATAAGAGAAGAGTCCCAAAGCTAGTTTTGAGGATAAACATACATAAACGTCCTGGTATTTTTTTTAAGGAATATATTATATGGATCTTTCATGAAATACATCCCTATCTGGATATGGGAAGGTAGGGGTGGCTCTGGCATAGATGTATCTAGCAGTAAAACATGAAAACACTGATTTGAGATAGACTCGAACGAGAACTAGTGCACGACAACGGGACATGCTTCACTCTTGGTTACTAAAATCCTGTGGGATATGCTTAGGATAATTCAAATTTTATTTACAATCCATTTTGAAGGATTTAAATGTGAAATTTTCTTCATGGAAACCATTTTTTTGATTATGGGATTAGCCATGCCTTGGATTTCAATTTGTACTAAGTATTTTGTTAAGTTAAGATTATGCATTATGATTCAAACTTAATCTAGTGTATTCCATTATCAAGAAATGGCACCTAGTGGAAGGAATGGAAACTGGAAGAATGAACCTATACCCTGTTGGTATTTTCCACCGATGCAAGATAATAATGTTGGATCTGGTGCTATGATTGGTGTTGAGAAACTCATAACAATACTAGGAAAACTTACTCAGCTTATGAATAATAACCTTATTCTTATGGAGAATCCATATCCACCACATGGAGGAGTTACACTAGATCACTTTATGTGAAAACAACCTCCATCATTCAATGGGACTAAAAACCCATTTGTAGCTGAGCAGTGGATAAGTTCCCTCGAGAAGATATTTATTTCTTTGGGATGTAATGAAAGAGAGAAAGTAGTCATGGAAGTTTATCATCTATCAGGAGATACGGATCAGTGGTGGTCATTAATCCAAAACACAAAGGAGGATGAAGAAATAGAAGAGATGGAATGGAGATATTTTAAATAAATCTTCCTAGAGAAATACTTTCCTCGCGAACATAGATCGGATATGGAGAGACAATTCTTGAATCTGTGGAAGAAAGAAGATGATAATGTTTCAAAGTACGAATCTAACTTCACAAGGTTAGCAAGACATGCTCTGGACTACATACGAAATCCAAGGAGAAAAAATGATTGATTTTTTGATAGCCTAAAGCCATTCCTCTGGCAGGCACTGGTCTCCGAAATTTTTTCACAATATGAAGATACAGTTTCATGTGTTATCAAGACAGAAAAATAATTCTCTAAGTCTTATGAATTTAATGGAAATTAAGAAAAGAATAGGGCCGCTAAAAACTCTGGGAAAGGAAATAAGTAAACAGGAAATAAGTGAAGAGTTTGATTTCCACCCTGTGATAATTGTGGAAGGAAACACCCTGGTGCATGATTAAAGGGAAAAAGAGTATGCTACAAATGTGTTAAAAGATGCCATCTTGTTAGTGATTTCAAGGGGAAGAAAGACACCATTAATGTTCAATGAAATAATTTTCAGGATATGGGACACTATGCTAATGATTTTCCAAAGCATTATGGAAATATGAAACTGAAAAGGCCATGGAAGAAGGGAAAAGCATATGTGATCAAAACTACTGATATTGAAGTTCCTAATGATGTGGTGGAAGGTACTTTAATCATTTCCTCATAACTTATCCAATAGTTTATTTGATTCTATATCATTGCGTTCATTTATATCTTCCCAATTTTCCATGAAAATTTGATATTTCCAATTTGATTTAATAAGGGAGTTATCAGTCAAAACTCCTTATGGATGTATCATTGCAATAAAGGCATGTCGATTAGTCCCCCTCGTGACACATATACGTGATTTATTTTCTAACCTTATCATCATACCCATGGTTGACTATGATATAATTCCCGATATGGATTGGCTATAAAATTATGATTTAAAGATTTATTGCAAGAAGAAGGAAGTTACAATTTTTTAGAATGGTTTAGAATCCCTTATTTTTAGAGCAGAAACCTCACAATGTGATTCTCATCTAGATTCACACCCAGTAGCTCTACTGAATTCAATTATTGGGGAGGAAGGTAATGAAATAAATATGGGTATGGAGAAGAATGTATAGATAGAGGACATACCTTTTGTGAAAGATTATGTTGATGTCTTTCCATAGGATTTACCTGGATATCCTCCAGAGCGGGAAATTGAGTTTTCCATTTACTTAATTCTTGGTTCAAGGCCCATATCAAATACCCTTTATTGAATGGCCACTGTAGAGTTAGAAGAACTAAAGAAACAACTAGAGGAATTGAGTGATAAGGTATTTATTCTCCCTAGAGTTTCTCCATGGGGAGACCTTGTTCTTTTCATAAAGAAGAAAGTTAGTTCTATGAGGTTGTGCATTGACTATAGGGAGATCAATGCTATTACAATAAATAATAAGTATCATATTCCATGAATTTTTTATTTATTTGATCAAATTCATGGAGCCCAATATTTTTCTAAGATTTATCTTTGATCTGGATATCTTCAGTTTCTTGTGAGGCAGAAATAAATTCCAAAAATAACATTTTGAACTAGGTACGGGCATTATGAGTTTACAGTAATGCCTCTTGGACTAACTAATGCACCATCTGTCTTCATGGATCTAATGAATTTAGTTTTCAAGGATTGTCTAGATGACTTTTTAGTGGTTTTTATTGATGATATCCTAGTATACTCTAAAATCTATGAAGATCAGGAAAATCACTTGCGCACTATCCTGAAGACACTTAGAATAAATAAATTATATGGGAAGTTTAGCAAGTGTGATTTTTGGATCCAATCAGTTTCCTTTATGAGACACATTGTATCTAAGGATGGAATATCTGCAGATACTACAAATACAAAGGTTGTGCAAGAATGTCCTACTCCATCAAACATAACTGAGGTACAATGTTTTTTTGGTTTAGTAGGTTATTATCGGCGTTTTTTTTCAAAACATCACCTGTTTAGCCAACCCAATGACCAATATCACACAGAAAGGGGTTAAGTTCATATGGACAAAGAAATGTGAAGAATGTTTTGAAGAATTTAATAGGAGTTTAGTTAATGATATGATCCTAACCATACCATCAGGGAATGATTGGTTTGTTATCTATAGTGATGCATCAAATAAAGTACTTGGTTGTGTCCTTACGTAGAATGATCAAGTGATTTCCAATGAATCTAGGAAGCTAAAAATTCATGAACAAAACTATCCAACTCATTATCTTGAGTTATTAGCTATAATATTTTCTCTGAAGATTTAGAGACATTACCTCTATGGTGAAAAATGTGATACATATTCAAATCATAAGAGTTTGATATATATATTCTCACTGGAAGAACTCAACATGAGACAAAGGGGATTGATTGAGCTACTCAAAGATTATGATTTCACAATACACTACCACTCGGGGAAGGAAAATAAGGTTGCAGATGCTTTGAGCAGAAAGGATCGCAGAGTTCATGACATGATGAGAGTTGAAAGGGATCCTTTGTTCATGGATCTAGTAAATATGGATATGGTAATTATCAAGGAAGGTCACACATCACATATTTTTCAAGTGGTTGCAAAAACATTCTTACTGGAAAGGATAAAATGTTATCGGGATGATGATGAGGAGTTTGAAAAGAAAATTAAAGCTATAAATGATGGGAATTTGACTGACTTTACATGTGAAGGTGGCGTTTTGAAATATGGGAAGAGGCTTTGTGTTCCCGCTATTCCTGAGCTAAAGAAAGAACTATTGTATGATGCTCATGGATCTAATTTTTATATAAACCCTAGTATCACAAAGATGTATCGAGATCTCTAAGAAAAATTTTGGTGGGACAATATGAAAAGAGAGATTGCTGAATATACATCAAAGTGCCTGGTTTGTCAACAAGTGAAGGCTTAAACACAAAAGTCTAATGGAATGATTCAACCACTACCCATACCATCATGGAAGTGTGAGATAATTACCATAGACTTTGTCACTATAATTCCAAGGACATATAAAGGAAACAATGCTATATGGGTCTTTGTGAATCGTCTTATAAAGAAATCTCACTTTATTGTGATTCGAGAGGACTTCTCATTGGATCAACTTTCACGGATTTACATCAAATAAGTGGTAAGGATTCATGGAATACCACTATCTATTTTATCCTACCATGATCCTAGATTCACCGAAAAGTTTAAGAAAAGTATCCAACATGATCTAAGCACTGAACTAAACTTCAGTACAGCCTATCATCCTCAAACTGATGGCCAATCTGAGTGGACTATTTAGACACTGGAAGACATGTAGAGAGTATGTTCTATGGAATTCAAAGGAGGATGGTACAAACATCTTCCACTGGTTGAATTCTCCTACAACAACAGTTTCCACTCGGGCATCCGAATGGCACAATATAAATCCATTTGTGGGAAAAGGTGAAAAACATCAGTGTATTGGGATGAATTTAGTGAGTGTAAGCTACTAGGACCTTAAATGGTCAAAGAAATGGTGGAGAAGGTGAAAACCATTCAACAACATCTCAAGGAATCCTAAATTCGACAGAAGAGTTATGCGGATAACCGTCGATGAGTCCTTGAATTAAAATTTGGAGACCTGGTATTTCGATGCATATCTCCATGGAAGAATTTCATGAGGTTTGGAAAGAAAGGAAAGCCAAGTCCCACATATATCGACCCCTTAGAGATCCTTGATCGATTCAGATTGTGGCCTATCGACTGGTACTTCCACCTACCATGTTAAAAGTATATGATTTCTTTCATGTATCCCTCTTAAGGAAGTACATACCATACCCTTCACATGTACTCTCTTTAGAAGTGGTATAGTTGGAGGATGAACTTTCCTATGAGGAGCAGCCAGTGAAAATATTTGATCGTAGAGACAAAGTTCTATGCAATAAGACTACTCATCTGCTCAAGGTACTATGGTGAAACCATAAGTACGAAGAGGTAACATGGGAAATGGAGGAAGTAATGAAGGAAAAGTACCCCTATCTATTTTTGGCCTAGTTTGTAAAATGAAATTTTGATGGAAAAATTTCTGAAGGGGGGAAGAATGTAACGGCCCAATATTTTTCAATAGAAATTCCATTCTTATAAATATGTCATAATCACATGATAAATAAAGAATATTTTATTGAAAAATATTTTTTTATTCTCCAGAGTGTATAAATAGTGGAAAATGAAAGAAAAACATTGATTCTCATGAAATAAAAATATGATAAAAAAATCATGTGTTTCCTGATAGGTAGATCATAAAATTTTACAATCAAAAACATAATCATAAACAATCCCAATAATAATGATAATGTAACATAAAACTGTTACAGCTTGGGTAAATTTTGAATCATAATTCCCAAAAAATAACAAATTCAAATAAATAATTTAATCTCATTAACATGAGTATAATAATGATATAATATATGAAATTATTGTATATTCACCTCATAAAAGAATATAGGCTCATAGAATAACACATGTCCCAAATAAGATAATTTGAGATGATAAACTCGTACCTCGAGTTCCACTTTCTTCGGAAGCACTAAAAACTCATATATAATAAATTTAAATTTACTATAATTATATACCATAGTCATTTAAATACTTATATTATCATATATGACCAATTTATAACATTTAAACACCCATTTATCAAAAATTCCTCATTTAAATCATCGTTTCAAGGTGTTAGCTATTTCATTTTTTGTGAGAATTTTGGTTTGGTTGTTTTTTTCCTTGTATATTGATCATTGTTTAATATTACAAATAATGTTAACCATGATATAAATTTCATATATATTCAATATATATATATATTTATTTATATTTATATTCATTTATAAATGTTATAGAATGAAAAATGAATTGTACAGGTATGGGACTATACATGTATACGTATATATATATAGACATCCATGGTGTCACCTACCCAGTTGATAGGTATTTCGGGCCCTGAGACCTACTGTGGTTTCAAATTTGGTTTTTACTACCTTTCTGGTTGTCTCAGCTTGGCTAAGCACATTTCTTTTGCATACACTTTAGCATCATAGTTATAGGTTGCTTGTCGGGGTGGCCTACTAAGCTTATTTCTCACCCCTTCATATGAACCTTGGTGTATGTGTAGACCTTATGTATTCTTTTTAGATTGATCACAAGTTTCATGGTGGATAAGGATAAGGCCCAGTGTTTCATGATCGAGCAGAGCTGCTCGAGTGGTTCTACTCATCGGGCTGGTGTAGTTCGACAGTGTCTGGAGATCAGGTACGTGGGTTGGATCAGAGTAAGTAGTAGAGCCATGTGCTTTTACTTTAAGTTTATTTTGTACTTTTATTTATATGGTTGGCCCAATGGGTGTCTCTTGTTGTGTTGTATTTCATAGTTGTTTGAGATTGTACAACATTTTACTATTATAGCTTGTTTTATTTTAGTTTTCCATTTCTTCTGCACTCTGTTTACTTTCCACTGTGTATAATACTTAGTTATTTCTGCTATTTTCTTACTCTGGTGTGAGGGAACAGTCTCCCCACTATCACACCCTAGGACCTTGCTGCTACTTGGCAGCCTATGGCGTATGGGGAGGTGTGCTTGAGGCCTTGTGGCGAATCAGCTTGAAGCGCCAGTTTAGTGGCTTCGGGGTCGGGATGTTACAAAGTGGTATCAAATGAGTTTTCTTTTCCTAGTATTTACTATTTTGGATATGTAAAAAATTATTATTAGGAATGTGTCATAACCTTTGATGGATATTGGACTTGTGCATCGATAACACTTGTTCCGATAAGAAGTACTAGTTTCCAAGGTTTGTGATTGTTGTTCTGATTTGTGATGTTATAGTTGTATATGATTTTCTCCTTGAGAGACGCACATGTTGTGTTTGGATGATTTTATATACTATGGATCCTTGACTCTTGGATATCAGTAAGAGGACAAACTCTTGGATTGCAAAGGCAAGAGGTGTCTCGTGTGTCATACTAGGCATGTAGGATTCACAGAATATAGGCCTGATAGTGTGTGTTTTTACTGACGGCTGATACCTTTGGGTATTCTTACACATAACTTTAACTCTGATTGTAGGTTATGTGGTTCTAAATTGAGGTGTTTTTTTTGAGGGGATGATGACTCAGTTCTCATGTATAGCTGGTGAAATGACCCTAGTAGGTGAATATGGCATGTGACACCTTTCTGTTAAACCCCTTGTTCGGTGTTATTTATCAAGTTTGTGGTAATCTAGTCGGATCACTCAGTACAATGTTGATAGATACCAAGGCGTTTATTATGAACTGGATGTCCTTGGGGTATTTCCATATACGAATACCCGATGAGTTCCAGTTCGTATTTTATCTTCTACTTTGGTTGTGACCTCCAGGTAGTTGTTCCTTCTGGGAATGCTCAAAGATGATCAGGGCCCTTGTAGGTTATGTTTCCATCTTTGAAAATCATTGTTTGTTGTGATATTTACCTTATTTGAATAGGATTTGGATATTTTGTTCTAGGTGGTTAGACCTTGTGACCCATTTGTGAGGATTTATCTATAGGGATAGGTGGAAGAACTAGAGACCCTTGGTTTTGACTTGAACCTTTGTAGGTTGACATTTGTTTTGTTTTAGGGAAACTTCTATGAGATATGTTGGCCTATGTTTTTATGATGCCTTTTTAGTGGGGTGTTGGACACAACTTTGGGTAAATCATATTTTTCTCCTATAAGAGATGATCATGTGTTATCTTGATTCTTCTTGAATATACTGGGAGGGCTTCATTCCTATGTTGATATCCTTTTTCTTTCTTAATGTTCTTCCATGTTGAAGAGGGAACCTATTGTGGTTGTTCTCTAGGAGCAGTGTAAGGAAATCCATATGGTGAGAGTGCACCATTAGCCATTTGAGGGTGGTTTCCCCCTAGTTTCGGTTAATCCTCAGTGTTTTCTATGAGCTTTTGAGGTCAGACTTTTATTTTTAGGCAATGATAGGGGTATTCCTATGGTGGGGAGTACTAGATCGGTCATAGTGAAATATCTTCCAGGAAAAAGGTAGTTTTTAATGTTATAAGGATGGTATTTTGATAGTCAAAATAGATTTTTTGTGTGGATTATTAGGTCGGGATCATGGATGCTTTTCCTTTTACTAGGCTTCTCAGGGATAAGAAGGTTTATGGTGGGGGGTTTGTAAGAACTCGTGTTTTTACGGATTGCAGTTTTGAGTAGAAATTTAAATTTTTTTATGTCAGATGATCATGAGGGGTAAAATGTTCTTTTTTACCCTACCAATTGACCTCATGTAATTTTTATGACCACTCCGTTGGTCCTAGAATAGGGTGTTTACCCTAGGATAGGAGTTTGGTGGAAATCTTAGCTGTTTTAATTTTAGGGGAATAATTAATTTTTAATATTATTAAATTAAATATTAATTTATTCATGTAGGTTCATTTGATGATAACTTTTAAATAGAGTTTTGTATTGAGATTCTGTCTTCTCTATTGAGTCCATAGTGGGTATTTTAACCTAGGCGAGGCATAAACTCAAATTGGGCATTGGGGATGGCACAATCCCCTTTTTATTTCTTTCCTTCTCTTCTTTTCTTTTCCTTATTCTTCATTCCTCCTCCTCCTTGTGCATGAATCCTATGTACTCTTCCTTGGAAATTTCATTTGGGGAGAAATTTATATTGAGAAATAGATGGAGATGGAAGGCAAGAAGGGTGCCGTTTCGAAGCTCTTGACATGCTGAGTCGGTATGTGGCATCCGTGGATAGTTAAATCAACCGAAGCTTCGGCGGTTTCCTCCTGAAGGTAGGGAAGTTTACATTTTCACCATATATTCTAGTTAAACATGTTTTTTTAAGTTTTTGAAGCCTTTTTATGCTTTACTATGGCAGCTTAAGGCCAGATCTGTTGTTTTGGGGGTGAAAACGGGTGTTTTGAGGATTTTCCCATCAGAATCCCATGTTACATGGCGTGTGTTCCAGGGGAACACACCATGTGTTCTTACCATTCAGGGAAGAAAAATTTTTCTTAATCACACGCCGTGTACTCTGATTACACATTGTGGTGGTTGGCTGTGTGTCCGACCGTGTGAAAAAAGAACACGGAATGGTGGTTTTTGAACAGTACACGTCGTGTACTGGGAGTGCACGCTGTGTAGTGGCACATGGGTGTGTTTCTGAATGAAAATGCAGATGGGACGGTGTTTTGTGAACATTACACACCATGTCTAGTAACTTACATGCCATGTAATTTTACATGGGCAGACCCCGTGTACTCCATAGTACATGCCATGTACTTTGTCCAGTATGTTTTCATCCAGGGGTTCTTTAAACCCCTATAAGTTGCAATCCAGGGGTCCATTTCACATGTCGTCTGCGGCCACATGGACCTTTCCTTAAGTTGAAACATCTAAGGATATTTGGAAAAAAAATTTGTTGTAAAATATGATCGGTTGTACAAAACGTCCAAAAAAATATAATAATATTTTAATTAATTTTATTTGGTGATTATTGAATAGGACGTATCTTCTGCTTCTGATCTCCGTTTGATGAACCGTCAGTGGAATTGTGCCCCTAAATTAAAGGAATACATTTAGATACTGATTTTATGTGCTAAAACTGAAATCATGTGTTGTCCCTACTCAGGATCAGTATGATGAATAGTACCTTTTTCACTAGTTGACCGTTTTGGGAGAGTGGGTAGTCCATTCTGAGTGTTTTCTATGTAGATCTCAATGGTGTAATTCTCATGACATTTAGAGGTCAAATAAATGATGTTTTGGCGGTTTATATATAAATGGAGAGGTTATTCCTATGGTTATCAAGTTCAGTTGTAACCTGAGAGTGAGACTTGGCGTGGATGATAGGTTGGGAATTCGGACCAACTTAGTTGAGACAACTGATCTGAGATAAGTTGCAACCTATCTCATGTGACCAATTCTTTTGAGGAAGTTCCCCTTTTGAGATGTTCCCTTCTGGCCTATAAAGTTGTGAGACCCGATGCTTCCAAGGATCCCCTAAGGGATGACTTTTATTATGTGTTGATCAAGGGAGTCCCTTTTATGATCTCTGTTCTATTTTACTTTGAGAGGATCTTAGTTATTGGATGCCTCTGTTGTTCTTCATTCGAGGATCCCATGTAGGATTCCTCTTATACTCTTCTCTAGGGATCCCGTGTAGGATTCCTTTGCTCGTTTTTACTTGCAGGATCCTGATTAGGATGCCACCTTAGTGTTTGACTTCAGGGACCCAATGGGTGCCCGTTATTGGACCATCCCTGAGTTTTACGTCGGGTTTGGGTAGAGATGTTTTTTGGGTGTCACCTAGAACTCGTGCCGGACTAGAAACCCCATGGGGCTATAACTATAGTGTTGGGTTGGGAATTCGGTCCTCCCTCAATCTTTGTTATGTTTCACTTATTTATTTCTGATGAAGTGATGTTTTTCAGAGGTGCTTCCTGGTTGGTGGTTGTTTACCCTGACGCGAGGAATCTTTATTTTTGTTGGGATGACCAGACATGCTCTCCTAGAATTCGAATTCTCAGTCATGTTATTTCGGATATTTTAACGGTACTATAGGTATTACCTATGACTTGGATGTTGAGACTTATGTTTTGACTTGTATTCCCTAAGTGATACATTGATTCTCGTTGTAAGAATGCCTTGAACGGGCTCATTGGGCTATTTATTTACATACCCTGAGTGATACATGGATTCCCATTTTAGGAATGCCTTGGATGAAATCAGTGGGATATTGAATGTACTTAAACCTTGAGTGAGTCATGGATCCTATTGATGGAATCTATGAACATGCTCATTGGTTGGACATTTTTATACCCTGAGAGATACATGGATCCAGTTGAGGGATGCCATGAATGGGATCAATGGATGATAAACTTATGTACCCATAGTGACACTTGGACCAAGTTGAGGGATTCCTTGTACAGGCTTAGTGGGTTGATGACTCCTACGCCTTGAGTGATATTTTGATTCCAATGTAGGAAATACTTGGATGGGATCATATGATAGATGTTATATGATCAGAATGATTACGTTCTTCCAAATCAGTTGTGGGACACCATGGATGTAGCATGGAATCTCACCAGATGTCTGGAAGATTTTCCTGGAAGATTTCTTCATAGGATTTATCGTCGGTAAACAATATCCTTATTTAGTTATTGGAGGTGAGTAAGAGTGAACCCATGTGTAGGACGAATATTCCCAAGTGGTGATGTAGCTTTCTTAGAGATATAATTCTAATGTTCACCAAAATAGATACATGTCAATGGGATTATAAACCTAGATATATACTTAATGACATATGGCTAGAGTGGCATGATGACCAGCTCAGTGCCCTTACACAGGATGTCAAGGAGATTGGTCTTATTGACCCAAGGATCGACTATTGATGTTTTTTCTTGTTATTTGATCCACATACTCATGAATATTAATATTTATATATATGTTTATAGGTATGGGACTATATATTTATATGTATATAGATATGGGCACCCATGGTGGCACTTTCCCAATTGACATAGATTCCAAGCCTTGAGTTCTACTTTGGTTTTAGGTTTGGTTTTTACTACCTTTTTGGTTGTCTCTGCTAGGCTGAGTATGTTGCTTTTGCATACACGTTTGCAACATAGTTACAAGTTTTTTGTAATGGTGGCCTACTGAGATTATTTATCACCCCAACACATGCACCATGGTGCACTTTTAGAAATTATTTCTGCTTTTTAGGTTGAGCATGAGTTTTATGGTGGATAGGGCTGAGGCCCAATGTTTCATGATCGAGCGGAGCTGCTTGAGTGGTTCTACCAACCAGGCTGGTGTAGTTCAAAAGTGTATAGAGATCGGGTATGTGGGTTGGCTCAGATTTAATAGTATATACCTGTACATTTACTCTCAGTTTCTTTTTTACGTGTATTTGTATGTTCGACCCACTAGGTGAATAGTGTTGTATTGTATTTTATAGTTGTTTGGGATTTTACAACATTTTACTATTACAACTTTTTTTATTTTAGTTTTTTATTTCTTCTTCACTCTGTTTACTTTCTGTTGTGCATGATACATAGTTATTTATATTATTTACTTACTCTGATATGAGGGAATAGTCTCCCCAATATCACACCCTAGGCCCTTACTGCTAGTCGACAACCTCTGGAATATGGGGAGGTGCGCTTGAGGCCTTATGGATAACCGGCTCGAAGCGCCAGTTTACTGGATTTTAGGTCAGGATGTTACAACTCTTAATGGGTTCCCAAATCCTAGTGATCCACATTTCCTTCAAGAGAATCTTCCCGAATTCCATAGGATACCGACTAGAAGTTAGGGACAAGGGTGTGTTTGTGGAAAGACTATTCCCTCATTAGCTAGTGTGGAAAAGTGGAAAGAATATAAAGGAATAGTAAATAGTGTAAGCAATATAAATATTGTAAACAAATAGTAGAAGCTAACTGATGTAATAGATAAATGAGAATAATAATAACTGTATCAACTGGAACAATGATGATGTAATATCATGTCACTAGAAAACTTGAAAACATGGATACAAAACAATATACCTAACATATTCCACAAGGTAAATGAAAATGAACACTACTCAAAGAATCTCGAGTTCAGACTTAGTCATCTTCTTTTGAGATCTATCCCAAATAGCATGCAATCAAGTGTTTGAAGCCGTATACTTTACTTTGTCAACACCTGCAACCATGTAATCTACTCTGAGTACCAAATAGCACTCAAAGTGGGTGTGAGATAAATCTCAGTAGTCCACCAACAATGGTGTCTATAAAATCCATCCTGTGTAATGGAAAATAGCAGTGTGTAGGAATGCATATATAAAGTAAAGAAATCAGTGAAATATTACCAAATACCCATGTACCTTATTCATCCCTCGACTAGTGTCTGAACATGTAACCGGTTCATTAATTAAGAAATTATCATTTAATGTTAACTGGCCATTTGATTTATGACCAAAACTAACATCACCTTGGGATAGTATAAGTAGTGAAGGTGCCAAGATGTAATAAGGAAACCTGAAAAAGTTATCTAGTGAGGGTGTTCCAGGGTAATAACCAAGGTAATGTAAATCTCACAGAATGATAACTCAGTGGTATCTGAGTCTATATAAGGGGTAAGAGTGTAATCCAAGTAGAATAATCCAAGGAATTTCACAATAAGGCTCTTATAAAGTTCAAGGTGATCTACCAAGGTAAAACGGGGCTAAGAAAAGACCGAGCCCTATGGGATTTCACCATGGAACCTACTAGTCAATGATGGATCCAAGGATTGTATCTAAGGTATCATGTAATAATGAAAAGGATTCCATAATAGTAAACCAGGCATCCTAGTAATAGACAAGAACCGGAATCTAGGTGGTTATCAACCTAAAAAAACCGCATCCTTGAATCTGAATGGGGTTCCCGAGATCCAAGGTATTCTCCTTTCAGAATCCATGGTGAGCTCAAGTCAGTTTATTCCTATATAATATTGTAATCATGTAATATTTAATTTTTTTCAAGCCTTGCCTTCCATTAGCATGGATATGTCAAGTAGAGTTGCAACCATTTATTTATTGGTCCAAGCCTTGTCTCCCGTTATTGTGGATAGGACAAGTAGCATTGCAACCATTTAATCAATTCTTAACTAAACATTAAGGTATATTCAATTAGAGATGTTCACTTTTCTACCTTACATTAACATGGAAAGGGTTTCTATAGACATGTAGTCTTTATTCAATCTCATTTATTAAGCCCAAGTTATATTCATAGTATACTTTCCATTTCACATTTCACATCTAAAAATCATTTGGAAGCACTTAACTTAGGTGGGTCAAGTGGTTAGCATACATGGTATATGCCATTATGAAATTCACATCAATAACAAGTCATTTATTATAGGAAAAATCACCTTTAGGATGGTCAAGGAAAGGCACATCTGAATGGTGTCTCAAACATGCTGAAACACTAAAACCCAATTATGGCATAACCTTTTACATGAGGCGGATTGAGTTTTAGGTGTAACCACTAACAACTAGTTATATATTTGGAAAGAGCATAACCATATGATTCCAACATGTATAACCAGGGCATGTATATTTAAGAAATGGTTTCCAATGAAACTGGTGGGCCCCACACGAACATTCCAAAAACAATGAACTTTAGGGATAAGTTATAGACCACCAACCTTATGGTAGTATGATCTTTATCCTCTAGTATTGGCCTTGTATTTTACTCAGATCGGAGTAGATCTAAGAAAAGGTGAAAAATATCACATGGAGATACCTAGTTCAACAGTTAAGGAGAAGAATAACAGCTAAAGAAGACTCAAGTACTTTCAGTCGTGCATCCAATGTGATAAATGGAAGCTTGATCCGATATCGGATGAAGGAGATATCTTGATTCCATGTTTAGATCTTCAAAAAGGCCAACATTGAGAGAGAAGTAGGTCAATCCTACATAAACTCAGATTAGGGAAAGAGTGACTTAATTAGATCATTAAGTGAAAAAATGGAAATTTATCCAGAAAATTAGGTCGTGCACGGGTTTTCTACACGGTTTGTGACACTGTGTGTATATCATGCCGAACGGCTCTGCCTGAATGGTTTAGTTTGCATGGTTTGTCAAATCGTACAAAACGCATGCACGGATACCTTGGGAAAAGGGTAAATCACACGATTAAGCCGCATGGTCGTGCACCAACCGTGCGAGGTGGATTTGTCCAAAACAATACCATTCGCAGGGTTTGTAAAACCGTGTAGAAATCCCACACAGTTTACTCTAAATCATGCGTAGATTTAGTTTTCTCCAAAAATATGGGTTTTGGGCTCCAAAAAAGCACTAGAAACCCTCATAACCTTTACTAAATCATTAGGTATCCATATTAGGTTATAAGTAAAGATTTAGACCGAAAAATAAAGGATCCATTCCTGAGTGAAAAAACTATGTTCTTACATAAAAGATTCATTAATTATCTATTTTTTACTTCCCTAAAACTATCTATCATTGTATAAAAGACACAAAAATCAAAAAATTATGTAGGTTGTCTATTTTAACTAAAAAAATTGATTTTTCAGTTGAAATTGGTATTTTTGTTTTCAAGTGTCATTAGAAACTATCGCCAATATTTTATTACATATATATCCACTGATGAATGTAGATGAAATTTTGTAGGAACTTACATTAATTTATACTATTAATGGAACTACATATAGAAATACTCCTTTATTAATGACTAAAACTAGGACTGTGATTTCAATAATACCCACAAACATGTGTTCAATACATTCAAATAAAAATTTTCAGGCATGAGAGTGTAATGAATAAATTTCTTCCCCATAAAAATTTTAATGAAAAACCTACATAGCATCTAGTGTAACTTATAATCTTATAATTCATGTATGTTCTAATAGAAATCCTCTTAAAGGGATTATTGGAAGTTCAACTAAATTTTGAAGAATACCCACTAACACATTCCACTAAAAACAATTAGGCATGAGAGGGGTAATTGATAGGTTTATTCCTTATTGGAACTTCCATGAAATTCCACTGAAACTTCCAGTGGAACTTCCAATCCTCCAATTCTTGGAATATTTAGTGGGAATACACTTCAAGGGATGACTAATAGTTCCACTAAAGTTTATGGAATCCCCACCAACACTTTCCATTAAAAAATTTAGGCTTGAGAAAGGTAATATATAAGATTCTTCCCCATTCAAACATCCATGAAATTACATTAGAACATCTTGTGGAACTTCTAATAGAAATTTAAATCCTCCTATTATGAAGATATCTATAGGGATGAAACATAAATGGATGAATAGAAGTTCCAATAAAATATATGGAATCCCCACAAACACATTCCATTTAAATCATTTAGGCTTGAGAGGGGTAATGGATAGGTTATTTCTACAGTAGAATTTCAATAAAATTCCACTGTAAATTCTAGTGAAACTTACAATACTCATATTCTTTGATGTTTTGGTGGGATGACACCTCAAGGGATGACTATAAGTTACACTGAAATATTTATAATCCCAACCAACACTTTCTAATGAAATTTTACAATCCTAACACTAAAAAAACCCAATTAGAAGGGGTTATTTTTTAGATTATAAGGGTTTATAACACCCTTTAAACTCATTAGAGGCGGTTACCCATAACCACGACTAATGTGCCTGCCACATTGTCTTAGCAGTGGTTTTTTTAAGCACTAGAAATGTTTCTCACAACTAGTGATAGTTAGATTATTAGGGTTTTTGACCTCTAATTTTATAGGAAATACCAGATTAGAAGTGGTTTTAACCCCCTATAATCTAAAATTCATTTTAGAAGTGGTTTTAAACCACCTCTAATTGAGTCTTATGCTTCATATTAGGGGAATTTCTTGAAACTTCTAGTAATTGAGACCAATAATAGATTAGGTTTTAACCCCCTCTAATCTAAAATTAATTTTATAGGTAGTTTCAAAAACCGCCACTCATAAAAAAATTATATTATATTTCTTTTAAATGTCCATATGCCCTCCCTTACATGTACAGTTCCCTCCAGTCTCACACAAGCGTGCATCCATTCCCTCCCTTCCGAGTATTGTCCCCTCGAGTTCCACTAGCACATTTCTAATCCCTATCTTACATGTACAGTCCCCCTCTAGTACATAGGACACACTCTCCTAACCCCTCACGCTTCTAGTCCCTCTTGTGCCCCTCCATCTAATTTGCCACGTAGTCAGCCCTATAAAATATCACCTGATGGGTTTTGAACTCACAGCCTATATGATAACACTATAGTTGTTCCACCACTATGGAAACTTCATTTCATTTATTTATGTACACATTAGTGTGTGTGTGTTTGTCTATATATATATATATATATTGTGGCTTATTTATGTAAATAATATTTGAATAAACATTTAAATAAATATAAATATATAACATATATATATTTATATAAATTAATCTATATAGTTTTATATTATTTATTTATGTATTTATATTATAATACATTTATTTTATATTCAATTTGTACATTTATATAAAATATATATTTTATAAGGGTATTTACACACATTTGAGTAAATATATTTTATAATAATATTTTTGTTATGTATATACACAAATATTTATATATTTTTAAATATATTTATGTACATTATTTATATACCTAAATTCATATTTATATTTTATATACATGTTTATTTACATAATATATATAACTATTTATTTAATGTTTTTATATAATGTCTTTAAAAATTTATTTCTAAAATGTAGTTCAATACATATATTTATTGTTATGTATATTAATATATATATATATATATTGTATAATATTGTATATAAATAATATTATATGAAATACATAAATATATAAGAAATCTAATTTATACAAATATTTCTTATGAAATACATTTTTTAAAAATATTTCATATGAAATACAATTTATACAAACATTTATATAATGCTATATGAAATAAAGTTTTATATTAAATATAATTAATATATATATATTATAAATAATAAATATTATATTAAATATAAATTATAAAAATATTTATATAAGGAATTTCAATAGATATATTTATTATTATGAAAATTAATAGATATATTTATAAAAATATAATTGTATAATATTTTGTACATTAATATATATTTATTTTTATATTTGTATATCAAAAAATATTAATTATATATAATATAAAATAATAAACATATTATTTAAAAATATATTTATTATTATTATAAATAAAAATTATAAAAACTACAAACATGAGTTGTTATATGATATATTGTTTAAATAAATTATATTTATACAACATGTTTATGGTTTTATATTATATATAATTAATATTATATGAAATATAATATATAAAAATAAATACATACTAATGTAAAAAATGTTAAATAATTAAATACAATAAAATAAATATTTTATATAATATGTTCATTCAATGTATTTAAATAAATTTATATGCAATGTTTTAATTATATTTATATATATATATATTATGAAAATTGTTTTTTTATATACTGGGGGATCAAAACCCCCTATAATTTAAGACACTAGAGGGGGTTTTGAACCACCTCTAATTTAAGACAATATTGGTGGTTTTGAACCCCTTCTAACTTAATACATTAGAGGCGGTTTTGAATCGCCACTAATTTAATAAATTAGTGGGGGTTGTGAACCACAACTAATCTCATTGATTAGCAGTGGTTATGAACCCCAGATATTTTCATAAATTATAATGGGTTCGAAACCCCCTCCGAAATCCATCCAGATAGTAAAAAATATTCTTAAAAAATTTAAATGGGGTTGAAAACACCCTTCTAATTTAAGAAATTAGAGGGGGTTCATAACCCCCTCTGTATTCGATGATTAACAAGATTCGCACATAACCCCTATAATTTACGTAGAAAATAAATTTATAGGGGGTTTTGCATAACCCCATCTAATTATATAAAAAATGAATTTAAAAGGGGTTGAGAATAACTCCCACTAAAAAATGCCTCTAATGTGCTGGTTTTTTGTAGTGTGAGATGGGTAACTCGTAGGTTTCTTCCCCACTATAACATCAATGACATTTCAATAGAACATATATTTGAACTTATATCCCTCCTATTTATGGATATTCTAGTGGAAATACACCTCAAGGGATTACAAGAATTCCAGTAAAATTTATGGAATCCCCAACAACACTTTCCACTGAAATTTTGAAAGCTTAAGAGGGGGAAAGTATATGTTGCTTCCCCATTATAACTTCAATGAAATTACACTAGAATATATAATGAAATTTATACTAAAACATCGAATCCTCAAGTTACTATAAGTTCCAATAGTAATAGACCTTAACGAATGACTAGAAGTTCCACTAAAATTTATGGTATCCCCCCAATACTTTCTACTAAAATTTTGTAGTCTTGAAAGGGGTAATTGATAGATTGCTTACCCACTATGAATTAAATTAAATTCCACTATAAATTATTGTATAAATTTCATTCTTCCTATTCTTATAAATTATAGTGTAAATCCACCTTAAGTGATGACTGGAAGTTCCACTGAAATTTTTTAGAATTCCCACCAAAATATTCCAATGAAATTTTATAGGCATGAGAGGAATAGTGGATGGGTTTCCTCCCTATTAGAACATACATGATATTAAACAAGAAAATATAGTGGAACTTCTAGTCCTATTATTCCTATAATTTTAATTGGTAAACTACATCAATGGTTGAATTGAAGTTCAACTAATATTTATGGAATCCCAATTAAAACTTTCCAATAAAATTTTGCATGCTTGAGAGGGGTAATTAATAGGTTGGTTCCCACTAAAACGTCAATGAAATACAAATTAAACATCCAGTGTATCTTATATTCCTCCTATTCTAATAATTTATTGTGGGAATCCACCATAAGGTATGATTGGAAGATCCATAAAATTTTTGGAATCCCCACTAATCCTTTATACTAAGACGTGGCAGACTTGAGAGGGGAAAAGGATAGGTTTATTTCCAACTGGAACTTCCATTAAATTTCACTGGAACTTACAAACCTCATATTATATGTTCTATGAATTTCAAATTAGATTTTTTATATTAAATTTTTTGGTATATATTTTAGATCTTATTTGACATTCAAACAATGACATATACAATAAATTCAACAAAATTTGAAAAAGGTTCATACAACTACTTTTAGAGACAACGATTTTTGGTATATGTTTAACACTTGAAAATATAAAAATTTCCAAGCATAGGATTGTAAACAATAAGACAGCTCAATTTTCTACGTGATCAATAGGTATTATCTGTCAAAAAATACATTCTGAATTGTTAATTTGGATGCAATATATTATAAAATTGATATTAAAAGGGTGTTTGGTATTATGGAAGGGGAAACTGAAATCACCAATTTCTATTTGTTCAACCATGTGAAGAAGATTTTATATATTCTTAGATTTCGAAATGGAAAAATATTAATTACACAAAAAATAATAATAGTGGTAATTATGGAAGTTGTTATGGGAGATAATCTATAGGACCATGCTAACACAATAGAACTCCTTTGTTTTTACACATGTGCTTCTATTTTCTTTCCAACTGCATGTGATTATTTAATATGGGGTTTTTCTCAAATTAATGTATATTTTCATATATATATATATATATATGATAAATCTAAATTGGTCTCATATAATACACTAACATCTGATGAATTATATCAAAGAATTCCAAAAACATCATTTTAAGGTTTTTCGATTTGTTCTGTCATTTATGGTATAGTTTGAAATCTAATTTTTGGTATATCAATAATTTATCTTAATACATATTCTATTCATAACATATTGGTATTTTTAAGTTAGTGGCCTCCTGAAATAAATTGAAAAAAGTGGAAATCTAACTTTTAAAAAATAGATCTTGGAAAAGATGGATGTGGAAGTTAAGAATAAACTCATCGATCAAAAAGGTTAATCTAGTGGCATAAGTATCCAAATTTCAATATTATTTTAATGATTCCATAAACAAATATGGTTATGTAAAACAACAACCCAATGATGTTAATGATTAAGTGGGTTCATTGAAAACAACATCCACCATGGGATGTGGTGTAACAGTAGAAGAGGTTCTAAACGATGGAAAGGACATACTATTATTCATTGAAGAAGAAATTGAAATTTTGAAAAATATAAATAGGTAATATGAAATAAAAGATGAGGAAAAGGTATAAAAAATTTAAAAATATGAATTATTTTATATTTAGAATCAAAAAAAAGAGGGAGGTGGACTGAACCCTAATAGGGAAGGGGCTAGCAACAAAAAAAACCAGTTGATGAGCATCATTGTAGTGGATTAAAAAAAATAAGGGTATATGAATATAAACCACCCAACTATGATGATAATTGTTGACTTACATTGAAATAACAAAGTAATACTAAACATCCTAAGAAAAAAATATTCATGGAAAATAAGATTGGGACATTGATTACAGTAAAATCTAAAATTTTCAGCCATAAATATGATGAAGTGGTAGAATGTAGGGAAGAATATAAATAATACTCCACACCTACCATGGTGGTCAACACATCTGAAATACCAAGACCATGAATGTTTCAAACCCAAAAAATGATTATAATTGTAGAATCAAGAACAGTAAAAGGAAAGAAGTTGGACACGACATTTGTTTATGAAACAAAAATTATAAGTAGAACGGTAGCGGCAACACAGTAAAAAATAATAGAAGATTCAGATGAGCAACAAAAAACATCAAAATAGATAGTATTTTAGGGACAAAAAATAAAGTTGTTTTTACAAGGAATTTTTTATATAAAAATGGGTCTGGAAAAGTTAGAGATTTCATAAATTACACTGTGAAAATCTTTGAAAGATTACAGAGTTGGACCCAACCCGGTATATTCTTAGGAACAATAAGAGTGACCACCCTTAATTTAAAAATTTATATCAATTACACCTTTATTTTATATGAAATATTATAAATAAATATTATTATTTTGTAATGAAAACATCATACATTCTGAAAAAAGTTCCATTCAGTTGAAATTGATTATATTTTTTCACTTTTGAACAAAGAAATGATTAGTGACTGGGTGAGTATCAAAGTTATCAAAGATTATTGTAAAATTATTTCCACTAAGTGTCACATTGTCCAATAATTTTAAATATTAATAATAAATGAATTCGTATGGTTAAATAATAAAAAGAAAACTTCAAATGGGGAATATGGCTGGAATTTTTTAAGATAAATCGATATTTATTACCAATGCCGCCATGTTGGGTATATTATTATGTACATTATTTACGTTAAAAATGTAATGTTTCATATTTATTATAACCTTTTAAATATTTAAAGGAAAAAATTTCAAGGAAAGTAAAAATTTTAGAGAGATATTAATAGAGAAGCTAGTTAAATAAGCACTCTAATTAAATGGGAGAAAATGCATCCCCATCAGCACCAAAAATGTACATTCAACATTCCTCATTTATAATGTGGGGAGAAAATTTTTTATCCACTATAACTTGAGGTAGAATCATATGGGGATTGTTTTATATGATATTTATTAAAGGGATGCATTATAATCTATATATTTTTTCTTCTTCTATGTAAAATCCATTTTAAAATTACGCAACTTAGAAATTTAAATTTTAAGAATTTTCAGCACTTGGGAACTAATTTATCAAATAAATCATCAAGATATTCATCCCACATTACATGGAAAATACTACCCCATTTTTCATCATTCAAGTACCCCTCAATAGGGTGATGCAATCTTAGACTATGCGATAATAGTTTGTTATCTTATGGATAAAAATACCAAAAAATCAGTCATATAAGAAGAAGTTATAACTAGAAAAAGTTTATAACCTGTATCTTTATCTGGAAAACCTCTTCCATGTCGTACTTTGTAACATATGGTTGGAAATATTTTTTAAAGCAGTATTTTCTTATTGAATTCAATGCCTCCAACATCCAGATAAATAATCAAACAGCCCTGGTTTATGGGTGTGACGTGATAGTGGAAAAGAACATGTTTTATGGTTCCTATAATTGTTTATTTTTTTGTATTTTAGTAGTAGTTTTATTTTAAAATAAAATGGAATGAAATAATGCTATAAATATAAGAGGCTTGAAATAAGTATTTGGCTACCTTACAATTTAAAATAAAACATTTTTACTAGTTCTATTAGGGGTGTTCTAACATCATCGAAACATGTTTTCTATGTTGCCTCCATTTTTTTATGTTATCACTAATTTCGAACATGATACCATTATAAATGGTCTCAAATACCAATTTTTGATTTTTTTAAAATCAATATATTTTCTTTATATATGAATATTTCTATATAGAACTCACATATACAAACAACATTTTCATAAAATGGTGTCCCAATCTATTAAAATTATAATGACCCTATAAATGGTACGTTGGAGGAATTAAAATTAAAGATAGTTTATACATCATGCAGGGGCATCATAATTAATCCCAAAAAAAACTTTCATCCAATGTCTTCACTACTCTACCACTCTTAGAATTATATAGTAGTCTTCCTTCAAAGTTGAAGTTTTGATTTGGTTGATTAGTGTCCTTGTAATAGAGAAAAATAATAATTACAGAACTTATAGAGAGTGATGATACTTGTAAATAAATTATATTTTTTTTTTTTTTTATTCTATAGAAAAATATTGTTTTTATTTATCTTTAATTCCCTAATGAAAAGAAAAATGATGATATACACAACATTACCATTAGAATACATCTATCAGAAATGAAACAAATCATAAAATGATAACATTTAAAAATTATAATACTATAATTATTCTTATTTTTATACAATTGTTTCTACTTTTAGCCTCTGGTTTCTAAAAATATTTTGATTATTCCACCCCTTTCAAGTTTTTTTCCTTTTAAAAGAGACCTTTCTAAACATTATATCATAAATTTCATGACCAATAAATCTATCAATTGATGTTTTTATGGTATTCAACCATTTTTTTAAAAATACATAAATTAGAAAAGGAAATGTCATAACCTTTATCTTTTTCAAAATAAAGAGTAATTAACTTCATTCTTATTCATCTTAATTATCTGTAACATATTTATAAAACTGAAATTTAATTATCATTTACATCAACAGAATATCCTTTGAAAATTATAATATTTCTTGCTAATCAGTACCACCTCTCTAAATAATATTTTCATGTATTTATCTCACATCAATCCAACAAAAAAATATTAAAAAATTACAACAAATATACCCAAAAAACTCAAATTTCTAATAATAACATTGAACAAATTTATTTAAAGATTCATATGATACAAGAAAATGATATTCACAGCTAACCATTCCATGGAAATAACTAAATAAAATTCCACTTTCATTATATTATATCAAAAAACAACACCAATAATTTTATATTCATGTTTAAATAAATCAAATAACATAAGTGTATATCTATTAGTATATGGAACATCATTGCATGGTAAGGATGATATTAGGAGGAAACATCTCCTACATATCAAATTAGAAATTTGTTTAATGATATTTATTTTTAACAATAATTTCTCAAATTTTTTCTGTAAATCTACAACACTTCACTTGTGACAAATATAACATTTAAGTGGTCCATTAAAACATTCCTCTAATTGTGTCTTGTGAATATCCAATGTTAAAGTATATTTCAAAAATCAATGTCCCCACTTATCTTGTAACACAAAAACATAATCTAACCATTATGGTTTCCCATCACCATATTAATCTCCGAGGGTATCCAACTCTTAATCAAATTAATGGAAATCATAGTACTGGAACATACACTTATTAAATATAGTTAAAAATGTGGATCCATCTTTCATCCAATTACCTAAATTATTAATTCCATTTTCCATCAAATGAAACTAAAAAGGCAATTTATAGGTCCCACTAAATGTTCAAAAATGGATTTTACCATTGTTGTATTTTGATCAATAAATAAAGTTTTTGGTTTCTTCTTGTGACACACCTATAAAAGTTTATGAAATGATAATGAAAATAAAATCATGGTTTCATAATATAAAAGTTTTCCCCAAAAATGAAAATATCCCAATTATTATTGAAGTCTAGAAAGAAAACTAAGGGCCTATACTCTTTATTATTATTGAAATTAGTGTAAAACAATATAATCTCAAAATAACTCATAAATTTTCCATTTTGTATAAGTCTAGAAAATATCTGTAACTTGATCAATAAATTAAAACTAAATAGTATATAAAATGACGGATTTTTCTGACCTTTTATTTATAGGTATTATAATATTCAACATGTATATCCATGAACCAATTCATTTTCTAGGTTGGAAATTAAAAATTCAAATGATCCACTCAGGTGTACCTAATAAAATCTCAAACCCTGCAATATTTATCGCCAAGGAGAAAGAATCATATGGTTTAATACTGTTTGAAGAATTCAAATATATTTTTGTTTCTTATGCTTTTAGTATTTTTATTTTAAACCTTGTCATATTAATTGATTAATGATTGTGAAAGGGATGATTAATCTATTCAATAAATACATTTCATTCATATTTCCCACAAGACAACAAATAAACCACCATTTGAGTAAGGAAACCTATACTTGCCTCAGTATAAAGAAATTTCAACATTCTATACTTTTTTTCAACATTAAAATAACCTTATTTTCTACATACATAATGACATGATCTAGTGATTGACATATCTTTTCGCCTTTTATTTGAGTATTTTTAGTGTATAATGAACTCATTTTCCCCCATGCATAACATAGAAACATTGTGTATCTTTAAGTGATTTAAAATTCTTCCCTTCAACTAGTTTAATAGATGATGATGCAACTATAGAATCAAAAGAGTATATAATTTTCTTATAATATGGGGGAAAATTTGTAGATAATCAAAATTAAACATACAATTTTTACCAATGATGTGCACTAAGGTAAAAAGGTGTTACAAAAATATCATAGAAACTTTATATCATCTAGATTGAAAAAGAAAAATCTCTAAAAAATATTCCACCTCCTAGAATTCATCTATATTTACTTTTGATCTCCAACGGTCATATTCTGCATTATTTATGTTTGTTTTAGTGGTATTAGTTACACTCATTATTTAATTCAAAAGTTCATCACAATATCTATATTAAACGTTTTTTATTATTTTCACCATTATAGTTCATGTATGTTCTATCTGGTTGAATGTGAATTCATTTTCTGGTAGAATGTATAAAGTTGTTCATCTGGATGGTTTATAAAGGTTCATCATTAAGGATTGCCTACCTCGGTTTAATATTTTCTGTCTAGTAGATTTTTTATAACTACATCTGATGGAATTTGTTATAATACATATGCTGGAATTTATTATCCTCTTTCAAGTGAACATAGTATCCATTTATCTGATGTACAAATTACATGTTCATCTGGTATAAATAAAAATGTTCCTTCTAATTAAACTATTGATCTTTATCTGATAAAATAGTTTCATTTCCTAAAAAATAGATTATATACTTGGGAAATAAAAAATATATACATGTATGAATTTTAAAGAATGGGATTTGGATTTTAAAAAGGATGGTTATAAAGTGTTGAAATTATTCTTTCAGAACAACAAAAACATAAATATCATCATCATTGGAACAACCTAAAATATAGAAACATTAGTTCAAGAAAAGTAAAATAAATTCACAAATAAAATAAAATTAATATATTTTTTAAAAAATAATTATAAATAAAATTTAACAATTATTTCTATGGAAATTTCATAATAAGTTCCAGTAAAATTTCTGGTGCAAATTCCATTCAATGTTTCAAGCAACATCTAGTCTAAGTTCCACTAAATGTTCCACTGAAGTTCAAGGGAAGTTATTGTGGAAATTTAATTGGCTGTTTCACTGAACCTATAAAATTATAAAAAATTTCCTTATAAAACATATTTAATATATTTTTTACAAAAATTTATAAAGAAAAATTATAAATCCACTAAGTGGAACCTTCAGTGGAAATTCCTCTTGAACATCGAGTGGCAGTTCCAGTGGAACTCTCACTCAATCTTCCATTAAATTTTTTATAATACAATAAAATTCATATGTTTATAAAACTAAATAATCTATTAATAAAAAAATTTTAGTAAATATATATATAATAAATTAAATTATATAAAATATGTATTATATTTTTTAGATAATTTTTATAAATATAATATAATTTACCATATAAAAATATATATACTATATGACTAAATTTGAAAATTAATTTTATATATTTTGGAAAATAAACATATAAAAATATAAATAAAAAATTTATGAAATTATAACTATAACTAAATTTATTTTAAATATAATTATAAAATATATTAACATATTTTTTACAAAATATTTATAAATAAATATTATAAATCTATAAAGTGAAACTATCAGCGGAGTATATACTATATGTTTTGGTGTAAGTTCTAGTTAATGTTCAGTTGCATCTCCCATACAAACTTCCACTAAAAGTCCCAGTGAAACTTCGACTAGGACTTTTAGTGGAACTTTTACTGGAACTTCCACTGAGGTTTCTACAGAAATTTTCAGAATAAAAAAGTATATATTTATAAAACTAAAAAATATATCAATAAAAAAAGCATTTTAATAAATCTATTTAGAATAAATGAAATTATATAAAACATGTATTATATTTGTTACATAATTTTTTTAAATGTAATATAATTTAACATATAAAAATTTAAATATTATATGAATAAAAATGTAATTAAATTTTATATATTTTGGAAAATAAATATTTAGAGATATGAAAAATAGAAATATTTTAATGAAATTATAATTTAAATTATATTTATAATAAATTCATATGTAAAATATATTTACTATATTTAATATATTTTAGAAAAACTTTGTAAATAAAAATTATAAGTCCAGCAAGTGATAATTTTAGTGAAAGTAACACTGGATGTTTTAGGGGATGTTCCAGTGACAGTTCTAGTGCATGTTCTAGTCAAAGTTACACTAAAACTTCCACTGGAACTTCCATTGGAACGTTCACTTGAACTTTCACTAAATGTTCCACTGAAAGTTTCAAAATGCAGTAGTAAATTTATATTTATAAAACTAAAAATTATATTTACAAAAATTATATATAATAAATTTATTTATAATAAATTCAATTATATAAAATTCATATTATATTTTTTAAATAAAATTTGTAAATATAATATAATTTATCATATAAAAATGTATTACTATATGAATAAAAATGTAAATAAAATTTATATATTTAATAAAATAAATATTTAAAAATATAAAAAACATAAAAACATTATTCAATTATAACTAAAAAAATTTATAATAAATGAACTTATAACATATATTCAATAAATATTTTAAAAAATAATTATAAATATTACTTTTAGTAAAAGTTTCACTAAAATTTTTAGAGTAAGCTTCAGCATCAGTTTCATTTATTTATTTCAGTCCAAGTCTAAGTAAAAGTTTTAGTGAATGTTTTTGTGTACATTTCAATGAAAATTTCAATTTATGTTTCACTGAAAGATTCAAAGTATGATTTAGTATCAGTTTCATTTATTTATTTTAATTCATGTTTCAGATAATGTTTCTAAAATCCTCACTGAAACATTACGTAAAAGATCCACAATAAGTCATTAGTTCACTAAAATGCAGCATAATGTATTGTGTAGTAAAAATTCCATAGTTAACCAAAAAGATAACATGTAAAAACATCAAATAAAAATCTATAATACCTTCATCTATGGCCATTATATGAATAAAAAAATACACAATTTTTCAAAACCCAACTGATAAATATTTCACAATAGAAAAATGAGACACAATCGTTATTCTAATGTAGGATATTGACACTCACAATATTAATTAAAAGTGGTTTCAGATGAAAATTATATTGACAATAATGGTGTAAACCTACAATAAGGAAGGAAAACTATCATGTACAATCAGAAAAAAAATGTGCAAGAGTGTAAAATTCATGAAAATTTTCACGTTTCATTTCCTTTATGATAAAAGTTATATTAAAGAAACCTATGTATCTAAATCCTTCTGGATATAATAAAATCAATGTGTCAACATCCTCAGGCATCACTAGAATATCCTATAAAATAGAGAACTTGAGAAGATAAAAATCACATAATGGGATACATAGAGAAATAGGTTTCATCCAAAATCGTCTTAGACTCCCCTTATATAGAAGACTTTATAATATCATCTTTTTTTAGGCTTTCTAGATAGAGACTTTTATGTGTCCCCTTTATGAAATTGATATGCCATGGAGCCCTAGAATTCACACTTGTGGCTACAATATGAATCAGGAAATGGAAAAACCTACTATTATGACAATTTTATTTGGCTTTTCTCCCGCTCGTGTTTTCTATAAGGATTTAGATATCTCCTTGGGTAAATAGTGGGAAGTAGTTTCCCATGCATTGTGTGAGTAATAAAACATATTAGGACACCACTAATGTATCATTTAAAAATATTCTCATATATAACATATTTATTACATGATAATAATAAATGTGAAACCAATCATAATAATACACAATCGCATACCAAGTATTTTTGTGTTAACCAAGCTGCCACAACCCCCAACAGTACTAGCTTCAGCTCTTTGTTGGAATGATGATCAATAATATAATATATTCCCATAATTATCCTAAATTTTATCATCATTTCACTATATATCCTCAAGGATAATTGATATCATCATGTTACTCAGTACCCATATGGTATATTGAGTTATGGAATGTTACTTGGTATCTACTTGGTTCATCGAGCAATAACATATTACTCAGTTTCCACAAGGTGTGTCTAGTAATGGATAGGCCACAAGGCTATAATGCTCTGTTTTCTTCATCATATCTTTTCATGTGCACTCCCCCTATAAGGGTTAATCATACCTCTATGGTTTCATGTCACGTGTACCAAGAGAAAAAACTCTAAAGGGAAAATAATACACAAAAAGATAAATCATGATAAACAAACATAACATGGAATTATGAGAAATATGGTAACATCAAAAAAAATAATGTGAGTAAAAATTTATCATGGAAATATGTTACTCTAATAAAAATCATGGATCAATGATCGTATATGGTTAACATAAAAACACACACAACCATAAGAAATCACAATAAATAGAGAATATAAACCATGTAATTCCTAAATTAACCATGGATACAAGTGTATAAGTGAGCCCAAAAATATAAGGAATTCCATACCTCAAAGATATTGACATTAGTATCACAGTTCACCAAAGTTTATCACAGAATCATCAATAAAAACACATCCACATGTTCATCAACTTAAACCTATAACCAAGGATTCCTAGAGAAAATTGTATTATTTTATTTCCAAAAGAGATAAAAACACCCAATGTGATAATATATTCTATCTCCTAGATAATCCATAATAAACACGATAATTCCATATTATCCTTATTGATAATTCTAGATTATTTCATAGAGAATAATTAAAATTCATTATGTGATAATAATATCTCTTTAGAATAATCTATAATGGAAAATAATAATTCTTATTATCTTTTTCCACAATCCTATGTTATTAAAATATAAATAACTCTACCATTTTCTATGTAAATATTCATATAACTTAATACAAAAATATATTTATGAAATTATTTTATGGAATTATTACCTAGGTTTTATCTTTTGAAAATAAATCACCCTAAATATTGAAGAGAATATTAGGTTCTTCCATGCATGTAAACTAGATGAAGATCTTGGTTTTTTCAAAGAGTGTTACACTAAACATGAATAAAGGAAATATGAAATTATTTACTTAAGATATTCAAAAAAATTAGAATGTAGAAAGGGTTCTTGTTTTTTTATGATAAATCACAGAATTCTCATTCATATTTTTTGGAAACCCCAAAATTAAATTTCCATATAATTCATTCCTCAAATGAATATTGAAATTAAAGTGATTAAAGTCTTTAAAACAGGGGTTCTAAAAATTAGATGATTCAAGGGAATTAATTCCTATAATTATTGGTTTTTAAAATCTTAAGGACAAGTTAGAGGGTCAAGATGGAGAAGAGAAAAAGTAGGTTTTAAGGTAATGTTTTCCCAAAAATGGAACTATGTAAAGGTAACATGGTTTTACCATTACACAACTCCTAGGTATCTTGTAAGGGTAATGGGTTACCCTTACGTAACACTTGGGAAGGATTTACCCTTATTAAACTCAACTCTACTATTACACACCCTTTAGAAACTAGGATTTTTCCATATGAAGAGAAGGAATAGGCCTTAAGAAACCCTTGAACACTCTATATTACTATTACACTATGTATAGGTTATGTGTATGTAACCTTTATAAACTTAGGGATAACCTTATGAAACTCCTATTTACCCTTACACATCACATGTTTTACCTTTATATAGCTACTTTTTACCCTTACAAATAGCATATAAATATAGGGCCTTTCCCTTATGTTACCCTAGGTACCCTTATTAAGGTCCTAAAACACATTCTTACCCATATATAACCCTTTAAAATCTACTTCTACATTTACAAAACACCCAAATATCATAAGTAAGGGTGAATTTTATTAGAAAAAGGGATATAAAAATAAAAGCACTTATAAAATATTTCCAAAAGAGTGTCTAAAAAATAATTCAAAATTAATAATATTATAATTCTACCTTTCTGATGACTTCTCATCCCCAAGAACTATCTATAGAGGTCTTTCTAAAACAACTCTAGTCACTATGATTAAACATCAGAATCCTCCCACATCGCCTCCTAGACTCATCCATGCTTCCAAAGTATTTGGACAATTAGAACTATCTTCCACCATGATAAATTCTCTCTACAATATATAATCTACCTAGTAATCTCCTCATAAGATGCATCTGGAACCAACTCAATGTCCTAATAGTATACAACATATATAAGATCATCCATGCACCACTAGAGATATGAAACATAAAGAATTTTGTGCATACCTTAGTGGAAAGAAGGAATATTTAGATGGTACACCACTATCCCAATGCACTTAGTGGTCTCAAAGGGTCCAACAAACCATGGTGTGAGTTTTTCCTCCGTTTATAAATGATGATTCCTCAATAAAAGTGACACAAGCAAGAAATATTGATCATCAATAGAAAAATTCAAAGTTTATCTCCTCTTATCTTCATATGATAACTGCTTTCTCTGAGAAGTCACCAACAACTTCTTGATTAACTAAACCCTCTTTGAGGTCTCTTACACTAGACTTGGACCAACAACTACTACTTCACTGGCCTCATTCCTTCACATCAGTGAGTGTCTAGACCATATATATAGAGCCTAAAAAAGTTTTATATGTATGGAAGACTATAATTTTTTGTTTTAAGATATATCTACCAAGGATATATGTTCATCTAAATCCCTATTGAAGAATAGGATGAAACCATAAAGAATATTCACTAGTATGTGAATCTTCCAGTCCGATTTACCATTAGTATGAGGATGGTATGTCGAGCTCAACCTACACTATATTCCTAGGGTTTTATACAATCTATACCATAATCACAATATAAAACATGCATCTTTATAAGATAAAATTCTCTAGTTAACTCCATATAAGTGTATGGTCTCATCTACATATAGATTTCCCATCTCATCCAGTGAGTGAGTCTATAAATTGGTAAGAAGTGAATAACCTTCCTCAATTAGTCAAAAATAACTCATACAGTGTCACAAATACTCAGGTCCCTTCATAAACCCATCAAAAAGTACAGTGTTCTTGGCCATTACATTCTAGGTTCTATGCAATCAGGGAACAAACCTATTTATGTCCCTCTTCATCCATGGCCACCAAATATGTCACTTGAAGTTATGGCACATTATTTTCAAACTAGAATGTAACTCCCATATAGAGGTATGGAAGTCCCTCATTATCCTTTGTATGATATAATAAAGAACTACTACTATCTCATGAATAAGGATCAAATCATCATCATATAATATCCACTCTTTTATCAGGTCACCTCTAACTAGTTATTCCTGCATCACAATACACTCTGGTTTAGTGCCCCATATAAACTTTACCTGGTCTACTAGAGAATATTTTACCGCTAATTGAGCACATTTAATCAATCCATAATCCTCAGAATCATTAATCTTCCAATCATTCAACAATCTCATCAGGTACCACTGCTCCTTAGAAGACCACTCACCAAGATCCTGCTCAACCAACGTGTTATGGATAATAGAATCCATAAAGATGTAACCTATACTTTGTGAATAATCCATCTTAAAGTAAAATGCCTGAAGATAATATTCCAAGCCCTTATACCTAAAGTTTGATTCACACTGTGTGAAAGTATAACAGAGGATATTTTGGTAAATTTAGGTAAAAAACCTCTCACTGAAGAGATAGTGTCACCTACACTTCTGGGAATGAACCATGGCTACTAGGTCAAGGTCAGGAGTGGGGTAGTTATGCTCATGTGTTCATAGAAATTGTGACCTATAAGATACTACATACTCTCTATGAAACATTACATCTTCCAAAACAATTATTGATGAATCGTAATATATTGAATATCATATCTCATGATAAGGATGTATTAGTACTAAAGTTATATTCAACCTCCTCTTCAACTCAAGAAATGCATCCTCACACTAGTTGACCATTGGAGCATTACACAATTATTTTTTAGTATATTCACTGGTGTTTATAATTGAGGGAAGTATTAAATAAAACATTGTTAAAATGATGTTTTTTCTAAAATGATCCTGATCTTGAACACATTTTGAGGATGTGTCCAAGACATCACTAAATCCACTTTCTTTAGGTCCATGGATATACCTGTCTTAGAAACCACATTCCCCAAGAACAATACCTCATGAATCTAGAAGTTGCACTTCAATAGCTTAGCATAAACCCAATGTGCTCGAAGTGTACTTTGTAAAATCTAAATATGTATTTCTTGTTACTCTAATGTAGGAAAGTAGATAAGGATTTCATCAACAAAAACCATGATGAATGAGGCCAAGTGAGGATGAAATATCATGTTTATGAGGTCCATGAACATTTCAGGTGCATTATTCATACCAAATTGTATCACCATATACTCACACAACACGTACCAACTCTAAAATTTCATCATCAAAATTTCATTCTTTCCTACCTGCAACTAGTGATATCCCAATTGAACATCAATATTTTAGAGCCAATGGGATCCCCTTTACTGATCGAAATATTCATAAATCCTTGTAAAAGTAAAATTTTTCTTCACCATCACTAGGTTTAGGTTTTTTCAATCGATGTTGACTCAAATAATACCATTTTAATTATTCTATTGTAACACAGTTTCACCCTATAGTGAAGTACTAATCCTGAAAAATTCCTTCCATTCTAACTTGTCAAGATACACTTTGATCTCATTTAGCTCAAATGTACCATATGATAAGGGATATTAAAATAGGCTACACACCAAGCATGATATCTATCTCAAATTCCAATCCTTTATTAACTGGAATTCATGTGAAGTTATGTAGGAAGACATCATGATAGAGATCCATGATTAGAGGGAAATATGAAGAGGTTTTCACTGATCATTTTGAAAGACCGAGACTCTAATATACACCATAATCATCTAGAGTTGAATAATCTCTAAAAAAATGTTATTTATCCTAGTTCCCATTCTCCAATCATCATAAGCCTCCCCCCCATTTAGTAAATTAAATTATAGTCATCTCCTGTAGAAATCAATTTTATCTCATAAGATGGTCATCCATTCTATACTAAGAATCACATATAAGGCCATTTTCTCTAGTATTTTAAAGTCCCACAAAATTCCATAGTTGGAAATGATTATAGGACACTTATTGAACCACTTAATATAGTCAACATTAATTCCCAATGGTGTATCATGGGAATGTAACTCATAGTATAACTTTACCAATAAATAAATTCCAGTGACTACTTATGTGGATATGAAGGAATGTGAAGCACAAGTATCAAACAAGGTGGTAGATAAAGTGGATGTAATCAAAACCATACCTTGAATAATGGATGGTCCCTCACCACCATATTATGGATTTTGATCCACTTTATAGACATAGATTGCCTCAGCTCTAGAGAAATTTCTCTAAGACCTATAACCAATCTGAGTCAATGACTAATTATATCACTAAGGACCATGGACAGATCATTGATTTAAGGATCCTTTCTATCCCCCAACTTTGTAGAACCTTGAAATCAATGCCCAGGAGAAAATCTGATGAAGATTCCCTTATTTTTTACACTATCTACGGGTTCTCTAACGTGATATAAAAAAAATTGATTGTTTTTTACCATTCCATACTTGAAGCACTGTGTAATTCCTCCTAAGGGGGTTGATGAAGGAAAACTCAACTTTACCTACATGACACTATCCTACTGAACATCCCCATCCTTTTTTCTCTACTACCATGGGTGGAAATCAACATAGCAGTTTGAGGTCCACTAACCTATGTAACTATGGGTGAAATGAAACCATCTCATAAATCCACTTTAAGACCGTTCGCTGTTTTTGTGGACTTTAGGATCACCTAAGTATATGTTATCAGATCAATGTCCCTAACCTACCATCTCAACTTTGGTCAAATCCCAATCTCAAACTTCTGAGATTTATATAATTCATCCCTAGACAATATAGGATAAAAGAAAATAATATCTATGAAAATTTATTAGTAATGAAACACTTTAATCACTTCATAATGAATCTATAAAAACTCCTATTCTCAATCGATCATCATCATGCCTAAGAATAAATCATCGAAGATGAGGTATTTGAACATTGCCCAAGTGTGACCCTCTTGCCTTCCATCATGGATCATAACATCCCTCAAACATCAAATAGAACCCTATAGTATAAAGTTCACAAGATTCACCTTCTGATCCTTCAAGGTCTCTACTACGTTAAAGATCCTCTCAGAAATCTAAATATAGACAACAATATCTTGGAGACCTCTGGTTCCCTAGAGAGATGGAAGATTATAGAGTTGAAAATATTTAGTGTAGTTGAAAATAGTTCTGGTGACTCCCACACCTTGGATTGGATCTATGAAAAATACTCCTGGATAAAGTGGTCCTTCCACCTAAACTACTAGAGAGGGTTTGGATAAATGATATATAGCACCCTACTCTATAATAGTTAGTCCAAACAGATGTCTATGAGGTGGAATATTCTAAACCATGAAGATAATATCAAAAGAAAAAAGGTAAGTTTCATTTGTATAAACCCTAATCAGCCTATGGGATCACACAATTCTTCCCTAATATTCAACCCATAACCCAAGGTATAACCCAATTGTCACTAACCATAGTCTCATATCTGCACATTATTCATAGTCATATATATACAAAAATAGAATCATTATCAAGTTATTAATAATTCCTTCACAAAAAAATGTATGTATATGGAATGTCAACATAATTTCTTAATTATGATGCATTAATGCACCTGAAATCTCCTAAAAGATAGCAACAGAATTCCTATACATGATAACTCAAAGGTTCATTACATATGTTATGTCCATTCACATGGAAACATTGCTACCTAAGTCTCATGCAGATATATACTTTATACCATGTCCCCAAAAAGTTCAAAATAAAAATTAGAAAAAATCTCCATTAAGAGAATTTTTTAAATCCCTAGCATGAACCAACAGGTTTGAACCAGAGTGTCACATGAAATCGTGTACCCCTCCTAATATGAAAGAGGCTGGCGACAATAGGTGAGGGTCTAATACCATTATTGTGGAGACTATGCCCTTAGTATCATTTTGTATAACATTAATAAATAATAAATAGTCATAGTAATCATATATAAAATAATAGATTATATACATTTTATATAATTAATAAATGACCTCCCGATGTGGAAATACAATCCAGAGTAATAAAAGAAACATATAATCAAATAAATAAAACAGTGTTGTCCTCTACAACCAGCTCTATAATCCTATTCTTATCCATTGACCATGAGAACCTTTCCTTTATGGGGATCCCTATACATGATGTTTTCACAAGAATAAGGATGTTCATACAGGGTGTGACTAATAAAATCCAATAGGAAACTACCAATGAATCCTCAACAAATGTGTGCATGTATAACATGTGTATTCCATGGTAATAATAAATTTTAAAGAAATAATAACAACACACTATCATGTATCGAGCATTATTTCACTAACCAGGCTTCCATAACCCCCAGAAGTGCCAGTTTCAGCATCAGTCTAGAGAAATGATCAAGGATATAGAAAATGATCAGAACTAGCATCAAGGTTTCCATCTTGTCAGGGAGTATCCACAAGCCTCATCAATATGATCATGCTGCCCAATATTTATATGGTACATTGAGTTAATGTGTGTTACTGAGTATCAAAAAGTTTCATCGAGTAATAAAGTGTCACTAGGTATCCACAAGGTGCATCGAGTAATGATCCATCCATAAGGATATCATGCTCTATCGTCATCATCATTACTTATCACGTACACTCCCCCTAAAAGGGGTAATCATACCTCGATGATTGAATTTCATGTGTACCAATATCCTAACCTATAAATTCATGATAATACACAATAAGGTAATGTGTGAAAAATAGGCATAACATGGATTCATGATAAATATTTTAGATTCACAAAAATCATGTGAGTAATCATTAAACATTTAAATTAGATACTCTAATAAAACTCTTGGATTAGGGATTGTATATGGGTAAAATGTAATCACACAAACCTAGAAGAAATCACCCCCAATCTAAATCATGAACCATTAAACACATTAATCAACCATGGAAACAAGTGTATATGATATTCTGAAATACTAAGGAACTTCACACCTCATAGTCATTGTCATCAATGTCAAGGTTCTCAAAGGTTCTTCAAGGATATTTCACTCGATACACATCCACAAGTTCATTATCTTAAACCCTTAATTATGGATTTATAGAACTGTTTTTATTATTTTATTTCCAAAATTTATAAAAACACCACATGCGATAATAGATTCTCTCCCCATGATAATCCATTATATACATGATAATTCTATCTTAACCTTCTTGATAATTCTTGTTTATTTGTTAGATAATAGTTAAAATTCCACATGTTATAATAATTTCAATATAAAAAATAATCTATGATGTATATGAATAAATATTATTACCCATCCGTAAAATCATTGTTTATTATCATTTTAAGAAAAATTTATCATTCTTTTTGAGAAATATAGAGAGATAATAATTCAAAAAATTATTTATAAAATGATTTTATATAATTATTACACATATATTCTATTTTTCAGATTCAGCGCCCTGAGTAGAGGGTAGATTATTAGGTTCTTCCAAACCTAGAAACTAAATTGAGATCTCAATTTGGTCAAAGAAGGTTTCAAAAAACATGAAAATTGAAATCAGAACTGGAAGACTAAATAGAATCACCAAAAACTGAATGCAATAAGGGTTCATGTATTTTAATAAAATATGAGGCATTCTCGTTCTCAGTATTTGGAAACCAAAAAATTAAATTACCATTTAATTCATTCCTCACAAAAATCTTGAAGGTACAGTGATTAAAATATTTAAAATAGGTTTTATGAACCATAAATGAGTGAAGTGAATTAATTCCCATAAATTTTTAAATTTAAAATAGTAAAAAACATGTTATATTGTGGATATGGGAACGAATAAGTCAAAAAAGAGGTTGTAAAGGAGTTTTTTCCAAAAATGAAACTACTTAAGGGTAATGTGGTTTTACCCTTATGTAGATAGAAGGTTCCACATAAGGGTAATGATTTACCCTTATGTAACAATTGGGAAGAAGGGGTTACCCATATTCAACTTAACTCTACCCTTATACACCCTTTGGAAACTATGAGTTACCCTTACACAGAGAGGAAACTACCCATATGCAACCCTTTAACACTATGTAATACCCTTACACAACATATTGGTTACCCTTACACAGCCTTTATAAACTTAGGGATACCCTTAAATAGCTCATATTTACACTCACACAGCACATGGGTTACCCTTACACAACTAATCTTCACCCTTATATAGTTTGTGTTTTACCCTTACATAGATTCTCCTTACCCCTATGCAGCACATATAGACAAGGCCTTACCCTTATGCATCCCTAGGTTCCATTACATAGGTCTTTAAAACCCTCATTACCCTTATGTAACCCTTGTAAATATAGGTTTATCTTTACGAAACACCAAAAACCCACAAGTTAGGGTGACTTTTATTAAAAAAATATTTTCAAATAAAAATAATTATAAAATATATCAAAAAATGGTTTGAAGAATATTTCAAAATTATGGGTATTATTATTCTCCCCCTCTAGTGACTTCTCATCCCCGAGAAGTATCTCTTGGAGTCTTTATCAAATAACATAGATCAATAAGATCAAATATTTGAATCTTTATAATGACCATAGTCCCAGAATCTTGAAGCCAGTGCATTAATTTATTACATTGGCATGATTACAAGGAATCAAATCCTAAAAGACCAAATAATTTATAATTCTTAGTAAACTATATACATAGATGAAATCCACATTACATTTTAAAAAATAAGATCAGTCTTCCATTATTCCCCCTTTGTGTAACTCTTCATATCATTCATAATATACTTCTAGGAATCCTAGGGAAATTTTAAACATATGAAAGGGATGGGACCAAATGCTATGTAAGGGTAAGAGAACATTGGAATCTATGAGTAAATATGTCATAAAAATATAGAAAGGTAAATAACTAAAACACATGTCATTTAAATAGTCACATGATCTTGGAAACTTAACCATGGATATTATATTAGTTTAATAATCACATGGAATATCAATAACTAATCTCATAATGATGGAATTAATAATGTTGTACATCTAAAACAAACTATCGAGGCCTTAGCCTAGACATCTAAAAATAAATGGGTAGGGCCTCGACCAAATCCATATTTTCATTCTCTCATGAGACTTACTGATGAATCAAGGGGTTATATAGGTCCATTCCCATCAATTACTAAGTCCAAATAATTCCACATATGAAAATTTTGAAGCATAAACAACATAAACATTCATATTGAAAAATTAGCATACAAAATGTGAATACTTTAACCATAAACCGTGAATGGTTCAAAAAAAGCACATCTACAGTCAAACTAATCATAAACACTTCAATAAAATATGGTTGATGGTATCATAAGAGACAAACCTCAATAAATTAAAATATTAAATAATGTATTTTGATATTAATGAATATAATTTTAAATGAGACCATTGAAAATATCTTTAGGAAAATAATCTTTAAACATTCCAAAGTGTTTCATGCCACTTTGAAAAATTTAAATGAAACTACCTGTGAAGGATTAACATTAAATTAAGATTTAATATCATGATAATAATTAGATTCATGATATGATATGTAAAATGGATGTAGATACACCATTAATAATTAATAAGTGGTGAACAAGGCATATATCTCATAGAAGTAAAAGTGAGACGTGAAAACCCTTACCGTGTGATTTCCATTATTTTAAAGTTCATTAAACTTCTGTATAATTATTTAAATCAGTTAATTAATTTAAACCAGAACCATATTCATGTTTATTATATCATATATGATCCTATTATATCATATTATGACCCATTTATTAATATTATTTCATTATTACCCTTGTTTCAGGTGTTAATGGCTTCATTTTCCTATGCATGTTTTTTTACGTAATTCCAAGTTATTTTGCATAGTATATATTTATGTCATATACATAATTATATTAATGTAATAGATATAATATTTATTCATTATATGTATTTTTATAATCATTATTTAATGGTTTACATGGAAAATTAATCACATCGCGTCATGGAGACGGTAGACCATACATGTGCACGAGTGACGATATCATTCCATTAATTGTGAAATGGTAAGAAAGTGGAAGGTATATTAATTTATTAATAATAAATATAATATAATATTTTTCATATATATCCATTATTTACATCATTATACCCATCTAAGTATATTGGTGATGAAAAATAAATTAAACCATGGTGTGGAGATAGTAATTTGTACGTACGCACGCGCGGTGCTTTCATTTTTAATGGGATTGATAAAATTTAAAATATGGTTGTAACATAATCATAATAACATCTCATAATATATATTATACTATATTTATTACTTTATCATGGAAAAAACATATGAATAATACATTTAATAAGAAAGAAATTTGAAAGAGTAGATAAAGATGATTACCTCTTCTTCGGCAGACTTCCTTCAATATCTTCTTATGTGATCTAGGGTAGGTGTTTTGGAAGGAAAATAACCTCTAGAAGTTCACTAAGTATGTTTATAAGAGAAATTTTTAGGTTTTTTTTGGAGAAATATTTCTCAAATTGTTGTGAGGAAGTGAGGGATGAGGTTCCCTTATATAATTGAGGTGAGGGGTAATTTTTGAAAACCGTAAAATATTAAAGTATAATAAGGCTATTCTAAAGACAAAGACTCTAAAATTGACTATAAATTAATATAGGAGTCCATTTTAGACCATATATTATCCGATTTTTGATTATTTAACATTTTTTTTATTTTTTAAATAATTTAATAATATATTAATTCAATAAAATATCATTATTGTCAAATTTAATACTATTCATTTAATTTGACTTCAAATACATCTAGAAAAAGTTATAATTAGAATATAATGCTTTAAAAAATATCTAATATATCTTATATATCTATAAAAATCATTATAAACATTAAATCATCCAAAATATATGAAAATTAATATTCTTAAAATAAATTATTTTATTTTTCTGTTAATTAAATAAATATTGTTTTAGTATTGAAGAAGAAATTAAGGTAATTATATAATTTATAAAAATTAAAAAAAATTATAAAATAAGAATAATTTTATTAAGATCAAAATAGTCATTTATTTTCGTTCATATCTTGAATTTGACAATATATGGACACATAAATGATATTAAATACAGAGAGAGTGACATTTTTGTAACTATATTTGATTTAAATAATATATAAGTTATTTTCATTGACATGCATCCATTAAAAAACTAAAATTAAATATTAAGGTGATAAATGTCTAATAATACTTAAAAAATAATTTTTATACAAGTTTATGTCACATTATTACCCCTATCTTTTGGTTTTAGCCCCCATTTAAACCCTTTAACTCCTACCGTGTCGACATGTGTTTTTACTTTTTAAGGGTTAGTATAGTTGCTATAAAATGGAAATAAAACCATAAATGGATTATTTATGACATTTTAAATATTATTCCAATAATTTTTCATAATTTTATATTTTTATGAATTTTATATCATTTAATAAAATATTATTTATTTTATATTATCATTAAGGTCAACTTTGAAATTATTCATTAGTTTGACTTTAAAAAAATATCTATATACAAGATGACTTATCCAAAAACCATAAATTCATCCATAATATTTCAAGGTCATCCATAAATTTTTTGTGTGACATTAATTATATCAAATTATATTTATTTTAATATTTTTAATAATATTTATTTGATATGTCCATTAATTAAATAATTATTGCATCATCATTGTGAAAGAATTTAATTACATTAATTAATACCTAAAAATTAAAAATAAATTACCATGGCTAGTATAATCATTTAATATTTCAAATTAATATTTATAGTCGAAGTTATCTTCTTAATTATCATATATTAAAAATGTAATACTTTTTAAAAACATGAGTGTTCCATATTGGACATCCTTTATAATAAAATACTAAAAAATGATTTAATTCATCCAAGTGGATCCAAGAGGCCATAAAATAGTTCCATGGATGATTTTGGTACAAAATAACTCATTAAATAAAATTAGTACGAGCATCATGGTAGTTTTGTAATACTTATAATATTATTTTTACCCTTAATTACTTGATTTACCTTTAACAGCATTGATTACAAAATTATTAAAGTTACTATTAATAATGTCTAAAAATAATAGAGGAATATTTAAAAAAAATCACCCAATGATTCAAAAAATGGAATCCATTTTTCTAAATTCAAATCACATAATTGTTTTAAATTAATAAAAAATTAATCTCCTTGACAAATCAAGTAAACAGGTTTTTAATGTAAAAACATCCAAAAATTGAAATGTTTTATATACTTATTCAATGTCAAATTTAATAAAATAAACTAGATTGGATTAAATTATAATAATTTGATATAATTATACTTTAAAACCAATTAAAAGTATAATCTAATGCTATAAATTATTTACACAAAAAAATCTATTTTCAATTAAAATGCAATATTTTATCACTATTAATCAAAAAATGAAACTTATCTGAAAATATAAATATTCAAAAAAAGTAAATTTTTATACTCTAATTAATAATAATAAGTTTATTTTTTCAAATATAATTTATAAAATTTTCAAAAATTTTATTTAAAATTGGTTCTCCCTCAAAAGGTGGAAAAACTGTCTTTTTATAAAAATTTATCTTTTATGTGTGACATTGGATTTTTTCTTATATTATGTCTAGCAACACATAGAATGAATTTTAAACATTATATTTAATATATTTCATTAATATAATATAAAAATTGTCATTTTTTTATTTTATTGATATAAAACAGAACTGTGCGAATTTAAATATTTTTTATAAAAACCTTTCCCTTATATTAAATTACTTTTTATATTTATTTCTAATTAATTGGTAACCAATGAATCCAAAAATATATTTTTATAATCTATTTTATCCTATTTATAACAACAATTTTGATTTATAAGAGATAATTTCATTTTAAATAATAATATTAATAGTATATCATGGTTTTTTTAAGCTCGGTGTTGTGTGAAACATAAGCTATCAGATAGATTAAATTTAAATATATATATATATATCATGAAATATTGGGATGTAACACTCTCCAATCCTTAAATAAATTTCAAAATATCAATTTGAAATTTAAATTCAAAATTCAAAGGTTGATCCTTGAAAATTTATTTCTGGGAAACCCACATCCGAAATAGTGTTAATAAAACAACATCTTAATAAGAGGGAAAGGGAAATGAGAAGGACACCACAAAACTAATATTTTTAATAGGATAACATTAGTGGGATGTTAAAACTTGTACATGGAAGAGAAATATAACTATCAAGTTATGACAGATAATGATGGATAACATGGTCATTAGAAAGTTATCCATCACAAAACTACATGTCTTGTGATGGATTAAAATACCATAGATTTATTAATAATTAAAGAAAATGGATATCATTTTTGTTTAAAAATAATTTTTTTAAAGGTTATGGATTATTTTACTCTCTAGATAAAGAAATTGATAAAATAAGTTTACTTTATCGCTTTCCATGTAATAAGAATAATCCCATCTTTTTCATGTCCTTCGATCTATTTTTACGTTATCTATTAAACATGGAAATGAATATTGAAGATGAATTTTTTTACACCTGAAGAAATTTTATGAATCATAATATCCATAATTAATTCCTACATCCTTTAAGTGTTTACTAAAACCAAGATGGTTAGCACATATTATCCATTATGATAATATATATTTTATCCTCAAAAAATAATATATAATGTTAAACTTCATCCATTCCAACATTAAGACTCGTCCAAAATACAACTATCCAAATTCAGAATCCAAAAATTTCTCAATATTTCTAAAATAAATTTTGACATTAGATTCTCCAAACAACTTAATGTAGCTATTAATGTCAAATACCAAATATTTTATCACCTTAAAAACCTTAATGAAGACTTCCATGATTCCAAATCCTTAGAGAAGAAGTATCGCAGTACAATCCTTATATATCTCATGATTCTTATAACAATAGTACCATTGATTAAATAATTATGGAATCCAAATACATAAGAACATTAATCATTCTACTTAATTATTGAACCACTAACTATGCTTCGTCGTCTTATTGCTTAATACCTCCTTCCTTTAATTTTCTATTTGTAGTCTCTTCAGCATCATCAGTATAACTATTACTTGTATTATCTTGCTGATTATAATCATTGACCAAAAAGAAAATCACAATATGATAAACACTAATCATAATGATATAGTCATAAAGAATTATTTATTGGATATCTAAATCATGACATCTTATTCTCAATATATTATTCTATATGTTTAACCTAGGTTATCCATGGTATTCCCAAATCTATAGGAAGATATCTTATACTTACACTTATCCTAAAAATCAGTCATAGGGTTATGTTTTTTTAATATGTGATTTTCTAAATATAGTTCCCAATGTTACTACAAAACTTCCTTTGATACCAATTTTAATGACCCTGACACCAGAAGCCCAAAGACAGTGCATAAATTTATTACACTGACATGACTATAGAAAATAAAATCCTGAAGGACTGAATAGTTTATTATTCTTGTTAAACTAGATACACACTAGAAATCCACATTACATTTTAAAGCATAAAATAAAAAAAGAGTTTCATTGAGCCTTTCATTATTCCACTTTTGTGTAACCTGGAATATCAGTCATAATATACTTCTTGGAATCCTTGGGAAAAATTGACAAATATGGAAGGGTTGAACTCAAATTCTTAGTAAGTGTAAGTGTACCGTGAAATCTATGAGTAAATATGTTATAAACAATATCATAAGGTAAATAACTGAAACACATTACATTTAAATAATCACATGATCTAGGAAACATAACCATATAAATTATACTAGTTGAATAATGGCATGGAATATCGATAAATAATCTAATAATTATGGAACTCATAATGCTTTATATCTGAAACATACTATTGAGGCCTTTTCCAATACATCTGAAAATAAATGGGTAAGGAATCATCCAAATCTATATTTAAAAATAAATGGGTAAGGTCTTGGCCAAATCCATATATGTTTTTGTCTCAAGAAAACTAATAATAAAATTAGGGGTTATATTGGGACCTTTCCATTACTTACTAAGTCTAATAAATTTCTTATACAAAAAGGGTGAAACATAAACAGCATAAAAATTAGCATTGGAAAACTAGCATAAGAAATGTGAATACTTTAACCATAAGCAATGAATGGTATCAAAATAGTACATCCATAATCAAACTGATCATAAAACCCTAAATAACATATTTTATATGGTATCATAAGATATAAAACTCTATGAAATAAAATATTAAACAAAGGATGCTAACATTGATGAACATAATTTTAAATGATACTATTGAGAAATTTTTTAGGAAAATAATCTTTAAACATTCCAAAGTGTCTCATACCACATTGAAACATTTAAATCATAATACCTATGAATAAATAACATTAAATAAAAATTATAATATCATGAGAATAATGATATTCATTATATGATATATAATATGGTAGTACATGCACTACACATTGGGAATAAGTGGTGAACAAGGCATATATATCAAAGAAGTAAAAGTGAGATGAGAAAACTCTTACCTTGTGTATTCATTTAGTTTAATATTCCTTAACATCATGTATAATCATTTAAATCATGTTATTAATTTAAAATAAAATCATTTTTTTAAAAGTTTGGGGTAGAAGCATCAATTTATTATTTAAAGTAAAGACCTCTTTAGACTGGGTAGAGAGAGACCCATTACATAGCCCGAAGTCCCAAGGTCAAGTGGACTGAATACAAGTCTTGAAATAAAATCATTAAAATAAAATCATATTTATATTTATTATTGTAAAGACCCGTAAAATTCAAGGGAAATTTTTTCTTAATTTTCTTTAGAATTTTACAAGAGCGCGGTTTCTGACGGCACCTGATTCCGAGGCCCGGAGTGCCCGGAATCATTTTCCGAAGTTTGGCTCGGGTACGTTCAGTGAACGAACGAGCGGGAATTCCTAACTTTTTATCCGGTGCTCGGAATTGAAATCTGAGGGCACCGATGAACTCGCAGCGCCGATATTCGCTTAAAGAGACCTTTTCGGAAGTTGCGTTTGTTGCGGGTTGAAAGTTAGTTTTTGGGTTTTTAGTTTAAGTTAAATAAAATTCGTGAAGAACAAATTTTATTTTAACTTGTTAAATCCTACCAAAGGGGGTTGGAAGTGGGACCCACATCCACTTAACCTCCCTTGGGAGGATTAAGTGTGGTGGGGGCCACACAAAGCTCCCAACCTTTCATCTTCTCCCAACTCCCTTAACCCCTCTTTAATGACTTGAGTTATTTTAATTTGGGAGTTAATCTTTTTGAAATTCAAACCTTTGAAATTATTTTGTTAGGTTTGTAAATAAAATAAGCTCTTATTTTATTTGGTTGGGTTAGAACACTTTGGCCACCTTGAGAGCTTTTGGGAGCTTTTCTTCTTCTTCTTCAACTCTGACGAAGAACATGAAGAACCTTCGAACTTGACGAAGAACGCTCAAGTTCCGACGAAGAACGCCGCTCCGCTCTTCTTCGTCTTCCGTGTCAACGAGAGGGAACGCCGCTTCCTCCTCGGATTCCCTTCGTCGGCATACGAAGTTTCTCCAACGACGTATCACATCGGACGCACCTCTTCGTCATCGGATTTGACGAACGACGACCGCGACGCCGACCTCCGCGACGTTGTCTTCCGCGGAACGTTGTCAAATCTACGAACCTATACCCGAGGTAGGGGTTGTTGATTATTGTTTAATTATTTTATCCTTGTTCGTGGTTCATGAATAACTGACATATGGATTTTATAAAAGTGTTATTGTTTAACGTGAGGGGGCCGGACCGCTTGAACACGGCCGAACCCCCTCCATCGTTCTTGTTGATTTGCTTTGCGGGTGGAAACAAGATGGCGTGGTGCCGTCGCACCACGCGGTTAATCGTGCGTTTATTTTACGCAAAACCGTCGCGCGCGCACCATGGAAGAAACATCTTGAACGCGACGCCGTCGCGCCGCGTTGAAAGAAATCAAGGCACGGCGGAGGGGCGCGGTGTCGTCGCACCGCGCCGGACGACGAACACCGCGGCCGGTTCCGGGCCGCGGCGGAAAGAGAAGACCGGCGGTCGAGCCGCCGGCGTCGGAAGCCGAAGAGGGGACCGGATTTTCCGGTCCCGTTGGAGAAAACCGGCCGGCCATCTGGCCGGCCGGATGGCATTAAACCGGGGGAAATTAATCCCCCGGCCGGCTCACAAAACCCCCCTCTTAATGAGGGGGCAGTTTCCTTGAGGGGGGCAGGAGGCCCCCCGTCTCCTGCCAATCAAGCCCCCCACGATGGGGGGGGGGGGGCGGTTTTGCAACAGGCGCGGCTAAAAAGCCGCGCCGCCTCCAAGAAAGCGGGGGATTTTCCCCCCGCGTGCCGCCTCCATGCGGCCGCCGCGCTGCCGCGCCGCCGGCCGGCCGGGCCGGGTCGGCCCAGACCCGGACCCCCCGTTTTGAAGCAGTTTCGGTCTTTTGGCCATAACATGAGCCTCGGACCTCCGATTGACGAACCGTCTATGGAAACGCGATCCTTGGATCGAGACGGTCGTTTCGGTATATCGCAATCAAGGTTTCGGATTACTTTGAGTTCGGTCGGGTTGGTTCGTTCACGAAACCAACCGGGCCTTCGGAGCGGAAACGCTCATATCTTGAGCTACGGACGTCCGATTGACGTGCCGTCAGCTGTGTTGTATTCCTCTTAGTGAGACGATTCTTTTGGCATACTCCGCCCAAGGTTTGGACGCAGGTGGAGTACGGTCGGGTTGGTTTTGCCTTAAAAACCAACCGGGCCCCGGGGACGAAAATGCCAATAACTCTCAGACCGGGCGTCCGATCGACGCGCCGTCTGTTGCGTTGAGTTCCTGTTGACGATACGGAACTTTTGGATACATCAACTCTGGACTTTGTGACAGTTGATGTATCAGCCTCTCGGCTCGTGGAGCGGACCCTCCTGTACGAGTTTGCTGTGTGCGGGAACCCTAGTGCTGGCTGCGACTGTTCTACTGCTACTACTGCTACTGTGACTGCGACGACGACAGTACAGAGATCCTGTGTGGATTCGACGATGACGACTACCGCACTCAGCGATCCTACGTGGATCAGTGCTACAGGTCCTGTGTGGGCCCGATCCTGTGTGGGTCCGATCCTGTGTGGGTCCTTGCGCTCAGCGGTCCTGTGTGAACCAGCGCCTACAGGTCCTGTGTGGGCCCGATCCTGTGTGGGTCTTTTGCGGGGGTTAGTTACCTATCGATCCTTCGTGGGTCCGACGACTTAGATGGATCAGAGATCATCTTTATCATCCTTTGAAGAAGTATTCCTGTGTGAGCTGAATCCTATTGCTTTTCGGTGTGGATTGTATTGTGCAATCCTGTGTGGATTACGTTTTGCTTTCCTGTGTGGAATACGTTTACTTTCCTGTGTGGACTGAGTTGTACTTGGGCTCGGAGGTTGGAGCGTATTTGAAATTGATGACTTAGGTATATGTATGGGCATATACCTAAGCAGTGTCGGTTGTTACTTCGTGTTTGTACCTTTCTTCGTGGTTTATCCTTTGTGGATTTGAGAGATCTTCAGGGGTCTCGGGGTCCCTACTGAGTAGCTTATATACTCACCCCTGCACGGGCTTTGCCCGCACTACGTTGTGTTGGTTGCAGACGACAGACAGCGTTGACCTTAGCTGAGGCTTGCAGAGCGGGACGGTACCCGGAGGTGGACCACTTGGCGGGACGTGCACGGAGCGGACGACGGAACCCGTTGAGCAGAGGAGCTATCTGTACCCACCCTTCAGGTGGGATTTCAAGTGGACAGCTCAGTGTAGCGGCTTTTACTTTTCAGTTGTTGTTTTCCCTTTCGAGTTGTACTTTACTTTCAGTTTGGGTTTGTATACTGACCCATTTACTTTTCCGCACTTTCAGTTGTACACTGCTTTTGTTTAGTGTTTACTTTCTGCTTGCTTACTCTGTGGTGTTTGTTTACTTTACAAAGGCAATGCCTTCCCTTTTTACCGGGATTTACGCCTTGGTGCTAGTCGCCAGCCCCTGGCCTATGGAAGGCGGGCTTGGGGTAGTCACGGCACGGACCCCGAGGGCGGGTCATGACAATTATATCATATATGATCCTATTATGTTATCACATCACTTTTTTATTAATATTATTTCATTATTACCCTTGTTTCAGGTGTTAACTGCATCGTTTTCCTATGTATATTTTGTCATGTAAGTCCCAATTCATGTGAATAAGATATAGTTATGTCATATACATAATTACACCATCCAAGTATAGTGGTGATGAAAAATAGATTACACCATGGCATGGAGATGGTAAATCGTATGTACGCATGCACGGTACTTTCGTTTTTCATATAACAGATAAAAGGTTGAATATGGTTGTCCTATATTCATAATAACATCTCAAAATATATATGATACTGGATTTATTACATTATCATGGAAACAACATATGAATAGTAAGTGGAAAAAGAAACCAACATGAAAGAGTTGATAAAGACGATTACCTCTTCATTGGCGGACTTCCTTTAATCTCTTTTAATGTGATCTAAAGTAGGTCTTTTGGAAGGACCAGAACCTATAGAACTTAAATAAAGATGTTTATAAGAGAAAAGTTTTGGGTTTTTTTGAGCTATATTGCTCAAATTGGTATGAGGAATTGGGGGAACAAGTGGACTTTTATAATTGAGATGAGGGGTACTTTTGAAAAATCTCAAAATATTAAAATATAATAAGGCTATTATAGAGGGAAAAATAAGATGGCCTATAAATTAATATGGTTATACCTTTTCAACTATATCTTATACCCTTTGTGATTTTTTAACATTTTTGTGATTTTTTAAATAATTTAATAATATATTGATTCAATAAAATATCATTATTGTCAAATTGGATACTATTCATTTAATTTGACTACAAATACATCAAGGCAAAGTGGAAATTATAATATAATAATTTAAAAAATATATATCTTATAGATCTATAATATTCATTAGACACATTAAATCATCCAAAATATATCAAAATTAATATTTTTAAAATAAATTATTTTATCTTTCGATTAATTAAATAAATATTGTTTTAGAATTGAAGAAGAATTTAAGATAATTATATAATTAAAAATAATTATATAAATAAAATAATTTCATTAAGATAAAAAGAGATATTCAGGTTCATTCATATCTATAATTTATCACTATGTTGACACATAAATGATATTAAATACAAAGAGAGTTGAATTTTGTAACTATATTTAATTTAAATAATATATAAGTTAATTTCATTTCCAAGTATCCATTAAACAACTCTAATTATATATTAAGTTGATGATTTTTGAATCCCCTTCATTTAATAATTTTTAGACAAGTTTAGATCACATTCTTACCCTTATCTTTTAGCTTTAACCCTAATTTAAACCCTTTAACTCTTAACATGTCAACATGTGTTTTTACACTTTAAGGGTTAGTATAGTAACTATAAAATGCCAAAATAGTCATAAATGGATCATTCATGAAATTTTAAACATTATCCCAATAATTTGTACTAATTTTATATTTTTTATGAATTTTATATCATTTAATAAAATATTATTTATTTTAAAATATCATTAATGTCAACTTTGACATTATTCAATAGTTTAATTTTTAAAAAATATCTATACACAAGATTTTTTGAGTTGGTGCCCTAGAAACAACTTATTTTTACTTTATTAAAAACATGTATTCATTGGATGGATATTAATAAACTTCTTATCACATCATGATTGTTCTTCTGCGTAACATTGCATGTGATAATGTATTAAAGGTAGTTGTCACACTAAAAGGTCGTAGCAGTTCCCCACTATGATGAGAACTCGTAAGTGCTATGAAATTATTCTTATACATATGTTCTATAGCCGGATGATATCATTTGATGGGGAAATGATATAGGATATCAGGGGTGGATATTCATAGGACTTTGAGACACGATCTTAGGGTGTACGCCCTTGGTGACATCTAGTAGGATATTATGAGAATGTTATTATCTACAAAAGTTTATATTGGTCCTTAAACATTAAGATTATTATTAATGGGTATTATGACTCAAGAACATATATGTAATAGAGAAAACTATAATAACATATGTTTGTGGTGAGTTATGATATGTTGGGTGTGTCACGAGTAATACTGCATTAAAGAATAATAAAAGAAAGAATTTGTCCATTCTATTCCATAACAAAATTTGATATCTCAGAACCATTGATGGAAATGATATAGCCTAAATAAATCCATGTTCGTAGTGTTATATAGGCAAGTCCAATTTCTGTGATGTCAAAGAATAAGAAATATATCAAATGGGTTGATGTCACTTGCATACAACCCGCCAGATTGGACACATCGAGACAAAGGGATTATATTACACGTTAAACATTCATATGAGGTGACATGTTTTTGGAGCATTAAATTCTTTATCTATGGGGGACCTGGAATGTTGTCAGATTTTAAAATTATACTTTAGGCTGCTCCACCTAATGCCACTGAGAAAGAGGCCTAGAGGATAAGACACTAAGTGTATGTAGTATCTCAGTTAAATAATATATTATTTATTATTTAACAAGTTGAATAAAGATTATTCCTAATTCTGGTTTAATAAGTATTCATGGATGCATGATAGTATTTATATTGACACTAGTTATTCAAGAGAATATATCGTGGTGGAATAATTAATAAATATTTATTTTCTATTTATTGAATATAATATTTATATATTTATTGGTGAATAATGTAATGATATTTATTTAATAAATAAATAGTCATTATTCAATGTTCAATAAATATGGTGGAGGATTGGCAGACTGAGTTAAGTTAATATTGAGAAATAATAAGATCGAATATTATTTTATCAAATAATAATAATTTTAACTCACAATTTAAGAACATGTCAAGAAATAATAATGTTTCTTTTATTATTTGACATGGGGGTTTCTTAAGGATTAATAAAATAATTGTGGAACTTGTGGAAATTATTTATTATTACCCTAGTGAATTAAAATCCTCATTATATTCTTCTCTTATTAGCCATGTGCAATCCAAGTGATGGTTATTATTGTTGTGTGCAATAAATTCAAGAAAAGGACTAAAGCCTAGAGAGTTCATACTTCTCTAAGAACACCCTCAAGAATGAGATATATCATCATCTACCAGATCAAGGAGAACACTTTGGAAGCCATTCTCAAGGTAATCAAATACAAACATCACAATTGCAAGGATATTTCATTCTAACACCTAGATACTCCTTTTGAGAAGTCTGGAGATACGTGGAACATGTGTGGATCACCGCTAAAGGAGATCTACCCTTGATCTCTACAACACAATGAAGGTGCACTTCAGATCTTTGGTCGAAGATGTCAATGACCAAAGAATCTTCTTTGAGGCAATTCTTTAATTTAATTAAATTAATTATAACCCAAATATATCAATCATATCTCTTGGTTCCGGGTTTTTATTCCTTTTTATAAATTTTGATTCAATTCTGTGGATACTAGCATTCATCTTCATATTTATCCCAGATTATTCATTGAATATGGAAAAAAATAAAGATGGGAACTATCCCTCTCATGCTTCCACTGCGCTCTAAACCTTAAAGTTGTATCAGAATGGTGCATATTATTTTTTATAATTACAAAAATAATTTTTTAATGATTTAAACTTTAATAATTTAGTTTTAAATTTTAATTTAATCATTCTTTAAATATGAATTAAAAGATCTATTTCTTCCTTCTTTGTTTCTCATATATCTAATGGAAACAATAAATTATATGAATAAAATAAAATCAAGGTACTCATCTAGAGGTGCCAGGGATCCAGGCCGTATAACACCAAACTACACATCGTGTAATCATAATTACACGATGTGTAGTATTGTTAAGCGCAAAAATATTTGGTTTTGTAATCAATTTGATATATTTTGTTAATTAGGCACTACAAACACCATTAATGACCTTTAATGCATGTGATGTTGAACAGGATTAACTGGCACGTGGAAAATAGACTACACACTGTGTGACCCACTGGACATGGCGTGTAGTCCCTTCGGGTCCGAATTGAGTCATGTATCCCATACATGGCTTTCTCGGCTGGTGACTATGTATTGTAGAGTCTATATGGAATGTGACCCACTAGACATGCCATGTACTCAAAAGATTTCCAAAGTAAAACTCACACACTGTTTCCCCAATCATGTACTTTTGATAGATGGTGAGGAGGGTACACACCAAGTAGTCAGATCTACACACTATGTACTTTTTCCAGATTACACAAATTTAAAATTTGTTATTATATTATGTAACCCTTGAGACATGTACCTTCATGTGGGTGTAAACCTAGGACACAACATGTGATAGGTGTCTGATATATATATATATATATATATATACATATAAATTTTTAATTAACATCTTCATAATTTTCAAATATCTACATATCATATATGTGTTGTATTACAATTATAATTCTGTATACATGCTACATGTCACAAAGAATAAAGTGTATATAATTATAATACATATTGGGTAGTTTTGGATGCGTATTCACTGGGTTTCCTCCAAGGTACAAGTTATGTATAATATTTTTAAATGAATTCTAATTTTTTTAAAATTATAATTGATGAGAATATCAAGGAAATTCAAAAAAAGATTAAGATAAAACGATTGTTTAATTAAAGATAATAATTAATCGATTCGAGTGTGATTTATCTTAAATAAGAACAATTAAATGATTTAATTCTAGTTTTATTAAATGCGTAAATTCATTGCATTAATGTGGATGATCATGAACTAGATTAGATATTTTGTATGTGATTGTCTTCCTTTTAATTTATTAAATTAAATTGTTGGTATGTATGCCTTCTCTCCTCATTAATATGTAGGGCCTTCATTCCCAGGGTTTATTTTATATAAACCCCATTTTACCCCTAACCTACATGTGAGTAAAATTATATGTAATGGATGGAGCTCCGAAGTTAGTGGAGTAAGTTCATGTTAGGAGCTGCGATGAAACCAATCCAAGGAGATACAAAGGTGGACTGGTGGAAATCTGTAAACACGAACCTAATTGGTTCAATGTGTTACTCCCCTAGTTCAGTGGATATTCTATCAACTACTAGATAAACTAACCATTAGAAAAATATCATAATCATAACCTTTATTTTATTTATGTCAGTTGCATGGTTGATTCATTATAGATTTATTGTCATGGTCACATAATTAATTAATTAATTAAGAATGCAATAGGGACATAAAAATGAACTAGGTTATACATAAATATTATCTAAGACAAGGTTAATCACTTAAGTATACCCCACTTAATATTAACAAGATTTTAATAAAGATAATAATTGGAAATTTGTGAATAAAGAATAAAATCCCTCAATAAAATATTAATTCTACATATCCTTTTATTACTTTGGTTAGAATTGAACCATAGTTCAAAGTGCTTGACAAGTCAAAGTTGGGGTGCTTTCAATTATCAGGGAATTTTAATTTGAGTTCTTGGGTTGACTTGACTTAGTTTATATAAAGGGTTGACATCCAAATCAGGACTTCGGATAACTAAGAGGCAAAGGTTGAGGAAATCCAAAATTAAGGACGTTAGGATTGGGATGTCCACTCAATGGATCAAGGAGTTGCAAGTTAATGAAGTCATAATTTGGAATTCCTACCTAAAACCTTTCAAATTTCTTGACCAGCCATTTTTGGGGTAATGAAAAGGACAATATGGATCCTTACCAGAATAATTTCCAAGCAATAGGATATTCCAAATCTAATAACGATGGATATTCGGTTTCGGTAAAATAGTAGGAGACTAATGAATATTAATTTATTTGTCTTAATTTTATTAGATAAAGAACTAAAACTTTGTTCACATTATTTGTAGAAATTTTATTAAAAATGAAATCAAACGTATCATTGTGATCCATATTTGAGAAGGAAAACCTTATCACTGACAATAATTTCTAGGATTGGAAAAGGAACCTTCGGGTCATCCTTCTCCATGAAAGGAAACTATATGTGCTAGAAGAACCTTTACCAGTTGCACCTGGAAATTAGGTAAGTGATAAGGAGATCTCTATGTTCAAGAAACATCTAAATGATTATATAGATGTTTAGTGCCTCATGTTATCATCCATGAACAATGAGATCTTGAATAAAAATGAGGAAATTTATACATATATCATGATGTATCACCTTCGGGATATCTATCTAGAGAAGGCGAGACAAGATAGGTATGATATCTCTAACACTTTTTCACCACTAATCTTGGAGAGTTTCTGCCATCTAGGCCACATGTAGTCAAGATTATTGGCTACATTGAGCATATGGACATCTTTGGGATTAAATTCCCAAATTAGTTCCATAAATATCTCATACTATCATCACTTCCCAAGACCTTATCTAGTTTTATTTTTAATTATAATATGATAAATAATGAGAAGAGTCTATAGGAACTTGTTAATTTAATTCTCCATGTGGATAAGGACATAGAGAATGAAAACCCTACAATCCTTATGGTGAATAAGAAGAGTAAGGACAAGGAAAAGGGGCCTAAGAATTAAAAAAAAAGTCTGAATCCCCCAAGAACCATATGACCATGAAGAAGAAGATCCAAAGGTAGGGAAAGGACAAGGAGGAAGTATGCTTTTCATGTGGCAAGTTAGGCCATTGGAAGGGGAACTACACCTAGAGGCAAGGGTAAGCCAATGGTTCATTCATTATCAAGTGAAATCATTCCATTTATATAAATTTTTATTAGATATAGATTGTGTTGTTCACATATGTATTCAAATACAGAAACCAAGTAGGTTCTTGAAAATTTCTATAGGATAGGTGGATCTACGAGCTGCCAATGGTTTGAGGTTGGTTGATCTTGCCATTGGTGACTACCACCTTTCATTGCTGACCAGGATGATTTTGGTTTTACAAGACTGCTATAAAGTAACTTGTGTTACCAAGAACATTATTTTGGTATCATGTTTAGATGAAAATGGGTTTATTTTCAAATTCAGAAATAAAATTTGTTTCTTTTATGAGGATAACATATGTTATGTTGTGGAATATTTAAATAAGAGTATGTATGTATTAAATTACCAAAACCAAGTGTTTGAAATCGATAACAAATCAAGTTCACATGAATCACATAATACCCAATTATGGCATTACCATATAGTTCATATAAATGAGAAGTTCTAAATAGAGCTCTATCAGGATGGTTATTTAGACTCTTCTGAGCTAAAACCACTTGATAGATTTCATGCTTGTTTCCAAGGGAAAATAACCAAACCACCATTGGTGGACAAGGTGAAAGGGTCACAGAGCTTCTAGAATTGGTACACACTGATGTGTGTGGACCATTTATAGTATAATCTTGAGGTGGATATTCTTACTTCATAAATTTTACTGATTACTTGAGTAGATATGGATATATTTACTTGATGAGGTATAAGTTTGAGTCCTTTGATAAATTCCAGTAATTCAAGATTTGAGTATAGAATCAGCTTGGTAAGAAGATAAATAAGCTTCGATGAGATCGAGGTGGAGAATATCTTAATAAATAGTTAATTGACATTCTATGGGATTCTGGGATTATATCTCAACTCACTCCACATTATACATCATAGTGGAAAGGTGTTATTGAAAGGAAGAACCATACCTTATTGGACATGGAAAGGTTGATGATGATTCATGTAAATCCTATTGGATGTAAATGGGTATTCAAGAGGAAACTGGACATGGAAGGTAAATTATGTACCTATAAAGAAAGGCTAGTGGCTAAAGGGTTTAAATAGAATCAATGAATTAACTAAAATGAAACCTTTTCACCGTTTTCCATGTTTAAATTGATATAAATCATATTTCCCCTCGAAACTTATCATGACTATGAGATTTGGAAGATAGTTGTCAAATCTGCATTCCTTAATGGGAACCTTCAAAAAGGTGTCTATATGACACAACTATAAGGGTTTTTGACACTAGGTGATGCCAAAAGAATTTTTAAGTTGCAGAGATCCGTTTATGGATTGAAGAAAGAATATAAGTCATCGAAAATTTGATTTAATAAATCCATAAAAGAATTTGGTTTCATTAAAAATGAATGTGATTCATGTGTTTACAAATGTTTTAATCGGAATGTGTTCGTTATCCTAGTATTATATTGTTAAAACATATTACTTATTGGAAATGATATATCAGTATTATAGTCTATTAAAGACTGGTTGGACAAGTGTTTCTCCATGAAGAACTTAGGAGAAGTATCCTACATTATAGAGATTGAGATCATTCGTGATAGATCTAAGAGGCAGCTTGGAATAATTCAAAATATATATATTGACCAGATACTAAAGAGATTTATTATGGAATAATCCAAGAGTAGATTGGTTCTAATGTCACATGGTTTACATATTTCTAAGAAAATTTATCCCTAAACCCAACAGGAGAAATATAGAATGAGTAAGATCTCATATGATTCAGTGATAGGATCTATAATGTATGCCATTTAATATACTGCACATGATGTTGTCTATACACTAAGCATGGTAGGTAGATATCAAGAAGATATAGGAGAACAATATTTGAATTCTTTTAATACTATCCTTAAGTAACTAAGAAGAACTAAGGATATGTTCATGGTGTATGGATGAGATGAGGAGAATGTTATTAGAGGGTATGCCAATGGTAGTTTTCAAACAGATCAGAATGATCTGAAGTCTCAATCTGGATATGTTTTCTATCTAAACAGAGGATCTATGATCTGGAAGAGTTCAAAGCTTCCAGTTGTAGCTGATTCCACAGTGGAGCCTAATTACATAGAAACTTTTGATGTAGCCAACGAATCCACTTGGATTCAGAACTTTTTCTAGGATAATGATGTGGTACCAATAAATAAAGACCCTATCACATTATATTTTGATTATACTATAGCGGTGGCTCCTTCATAATATCCAAGGTCACATCAAAAGACAAAGAAAATACTCCAGAAGTATCACCTCTTGAGGGATTTCTATGAAAGGGGTGAAGTTGCAGTGGGCAGAGTATCCATGGAAGAGAATGTGGTAGACCCCTTGACTAAAGACCTATCTCAATAGAAGCACAATTATCATGTGAGATCTATTGGACTGATGGTCGATAGTAGTTGGATTTAGTGCAAGTTGGGATTTGTTGGAGTTGGTACCCTTGAACCAACTTCTTTTTACTTTATGATAAACATGTATTCATTGGAAGGGTATTAATAAACTTATTATCACATCATGATTTTTCTTCTACATAACATTGCATGTGATAATGTCCCAAGAGTAGATGTCGCACTAAAATGTCATAGCAGTTCCCCACCATGACAATAACCCAAAAGTGCTATGACACTATGCTTAAATATATGTTCTATATCCGGATGATATCATTTAAGGGAAAAAAATGATACAGGTTATCAGGGTGGAGAATCATAGAACTTTGATACACCTTTTTAGAGTGTATGCCCTTAGTGATATCCAGTAGGATATTATGAGAACGAGACACGATAGTAGGAAATCCACATTTATAAGTGTCATGGGATGCTCCTATATATGGATGTGTGTATTGGAAATTAGACTTTAATATTAGTATTAATTCTTATTATGACTCATTCACTTAGATGTATGGGTGAAAATTGTGATGACATATGTCTGTGGCAAGCTAGGATATGTTAGGTGTGTCACGAGTAATACTGCATTAATGAATAAATCGAAAAAGGATTTTTCCCATCTATTCCATTAAAAAAATTGATATATCAGTCCCTTTTATGGAAGTTGTATAACTTAAACAAATCCATGGCCATTGTTTTCTATAGGTAAGTTCAATTTCTAGGAAGTCAGAGAATGAGTAGTTGAGCACATGGGTTGAAGGAAATTGCATGCAACCAACTTTATTGGAGATATCGAGATAAAGGGATTATATTACACAGTAAGCATTCATATGAGGTGACATGTCATTTATTCATTAGCATTTTTTATGGGTGTCTTGGCATGTTTCTAGACACTAACCTTGGACTTTAGGCTACTCCGCCTAATGCCACTGAGAAAGAGGCCTAGAGGGTCATACACTAAGTGTATCCAGTATCTTAGTTAAATAATATATTATTTATTATTTAATAAGTTTAATAATGATTATTTCTGACTGTGGTTTAACAATTATTCATGGATTCCTGATCACATATATTTTTAAACTAGTCATTCGAGAGAATATAATGTGGGAGGAATAATTAATAAATATTTATTTTCTATTTAGTGAATATAATATTTATATATTTATTGGATAATAATGAAGTGATATTTATTTAATAAATAAATAGTCATTATTCAATGTTCAATAAATATAATGGAGGATTGGCGGACCGAGTAAAGGGGACAGAGAGAATTAATAATATTGAATATTATTTTTTAAAATAATATTTAACTATAACTCACAAGTTAAGGGCATGTTAGGAAATAATAATGTTTCTGTTATTATTTAACATGGGGGTTTCTCTAGGATTAATAAAATATTTAAGTAACTTGGGAAAATTATTTATTATTACCCTAGTGAATTAAATGAACAGTTATATTATTCTCATAATATCCAAACACTATCCAAGAAATGATTAATATTTTTGTGCATAATAAATTGGAGAAAATTTCTCATGCCTAGTGTAACACCCCAAGCTTCCATGGTACGCTCCTCTTTGAATAATAGAGAAGCGTGTGTTGTACGCAACCTCGAGCTCTAACACACCGCGACCAATAAAAGTAGTAGTTATGAATAGTAATACCCAAATTTTGAAATTATATAAATTTTATATTTCTAAATGGACTTCATTTTTGGTTTCGGAATATTGAAATTAGCCTATGTTGAATTTTTGGTATTTTTCTCAGAACTTCTATTTTTTGATGAATAGTAAAAAATACTTAAAAACAATTTTTTTAATCAAAATAATTTATTCTGATAAATTATAAAATTGAGTGGTTATAAAGTTTAATAAGAATATATTTTTACCATTTTATCTAATGGTGGTCATTATAATTAATTTCACTTTGAAATTGGACATAAACAGTTGTCAATCTTTTAATTGATATTGTTTCTTAAAAACACGCTCTTTGTTTTGACAACGGGAATTAATTATTAAATTAATTAATGAAACTTATATGTTTTAATTTTTTTAAAATAGTCATCATTTTTGAATTCATAATATCAAATATAGCTTAGGGTGAAGTTTTGGATTTTTTCTGAAAAACATAAATTTTTGATGAATAGTGAAACCACTAAGTGGTAGTTTAAAAACTAATTTTTCGTGTAATTGAAACATTACCACTTACGTGTATTGAATTTCAAAAATCCAACATACATGGTTGTAATTAGGAAGTAAAATTTGGTTCAATGGGATTAAAATAATTTTTGGTGAATAGTAACTTTTAAGTTCTATTCATCGCGATCAAAGGTAATTAGTGTAACCTAAGGTAAATATAATGTTATAATAATATGAAATTACCTTTACACTTGTCCTAAACTTATTGGATGAGTCATGGACGAAAAATACAATCCATGGGTCAACTTGGGGACCCCATGGAGCCACTTGGGTAAGAGAAAGACATTAATAACTTTTTATTTAAAGTAAAAATAATATTGTCACAAACATGTGTTGTTTTACTAAAACAATTATTACATGGGGTTATATAAGATAACTTTTTGACTATAAATATTAATTGGAAAGATAAAAATATTTACTAAATCATTATATTTTTTTATAATTTTTATACAATAAATAAATTAAATTTTTTATGACACCATGATGATGCAGCGATTACCTCATTAATTAACGATTTAAATAAAATGAAAAGATAATGTAAAATATAAGACTTACACATGTCAAAAACATATTGGATGAGTATCGTTCGAACCCTTATCACCTTATCCTCGAAATATATCAATGTGGGACCATTAAAATCCGAAAATCATTTCATAATAATGTAACATTTCATGACTTTCCAAGAGTGCCCCTCCTCTCCTCTTATAAAAGTCCCCCACCTCTACCACCTTATTCACACCATCAAAGCCATTTGGCTCGGCCAACCTCTGACCAAATACTCTCTCAACTTCCCTATATTACTCATAGAAGCCTCACTTTGGGCATAATTCTTCCCAAGGAAGCCTTTGGATCAAATCAAAAAATAGTTACCCAATTTTAAGGTAATGTCTTCTCTTATGTTATTTTGTTTTATTTTTCTTCTCCAACCCCTTAAACTCTTTTAATTCATTTATTTTGTAACAACACCCGTATATTCAATATAATAGGATGTTTTTATGAGTAGGATTTGATTTACACTTACACACACCTTCGTCTAATGGTTAAAGAACATACTGTTTCTATGGTTGGAAAATTTTTGTCTCACGAAACGATGATTGTTCAATCTTCTTTTAACACCACTCATGGTGGCCATTATGATGACACAATTTTTATATATGATATATATTATGTTTTTTTTCATTATCATTCTGTATTTTTCATTTATGCCATACCTTTATGATTTCCATTATGGGTAAACGCGATAATTTTATTTTAGGAAGTGCGGACTACCGCCCCCTCAAAGTGATTTGAATCATTAATGCCATATGTGGGATGTATAAAGGATGGAGTAAATGGTATTATAAATTATATTATAATTTAATTATATTATACCTTTATATAATTATAATTTCATTCCATTAAATATGAAATAGAAATGAAAGTAGCGTTCATACGTACGTACGGCTTACCGTCTCCATGAACGGTGCATTTCATTTCTTACCTCTAAATGTTTTGTAATATTATGAATGAATGTATATACTGGATATATATGACATATATGATACCTATATCATGAATATAATTTTGGATATAATGGATATTTTTCCACATCAACAACTTGTAATTATAAGAAGTTTATTTTTGACTCAAGTGCCAAAGATCGACAAAACGACCGTTATTAACTTAAATAATTACATAATGTTCATAACATGGTAATAAGTGATATAAAAGGAATAATGAACATGAAAAAGTTTCTTAAGCAAGTACAAATTAACTCTAGTTTATTATTTAGGAGGTTAAAGAACGATTGATTCAAGTCAGACACGAGGTAAGGGAACTTCTTAACCAAATTTTTGTTCTTTGGGTTAATCTCCTACTCTCAAATTATGTCATGGTATTATTATGTCCTATCTTGTATATGTAATTTATTTATGTGTACTTATAGTGAATAAACATAACAGATATATTTTATTTAAAAAAATGATCTTTTTAAGGGAACTTCTTAACCCAATTTCTATTCTTTGGGTTAATCTCCTACTTTCAAATTATGTCATGATATTATTATGTCCTATCTTGTATTTGTACTTTATTTTTGTGTAATTATGGTGAATACACTTAATAGATATATTTTATTTAAAAAAATGATATTTGTAAGGGACTTCCTCTCAATCTTCATTCATTGAGGCATATTTTGTTTTATACACAAATTTCTTTTATACGGTGTATAAACCCCTTTGACTTTTACATTAATTCAAAAGGAATCTTTTTATACGAAGCGTTTTACTAAACGACAAAAAGGAATGTTTTTTTGTCGTACGTATGTGGTGACAACGACTTCTCCACCACCGTGACCATTATTTGAGTTTCAGCTTCCTCTATAAGCCATAACTTTTTTTAAATGAAAAATAAATACCAATTTTTAATTTTCTTTTATTTTGGTATTTAAAATGGTTTTGAAAGTGTTTTTATTATATCAATGTGGTGTATTGATATATTGTGATTGAAATGTGGAAATGTTATGTTTCCTTTATGAATGTTTTATGTGATATGATTATGTTATGTTTTATGATATGTTTAAACCTGTTCATATGAGGAATGCATTGGACTTAATAAGTGACGAGTGGAGCCCGCTATAGCTCCTCAATGCATCAGTAGGTCTCATGAGACAAACTAGTGTCTAGGCATGAGGCCTTGACAAAATATTATTTGTAGACTTGGAATGAGGCCATGGATACATGGTTATGATAGTCTGGCATTATGCATTCCATCATTATAAAAGTGGTTATTTATATTTCATGTGATTATTCAACTATTAGAATATCCATGTGAATAAGTAAATGGAATTATTTCATTTTATTTTTTCCATATTATGCTGAAGTTCAAGTTTAAAAGGCTTTTTTTTAGTAATACATTGCCTTAAATGTTAATGTTTATTTATGAAAGCTTCTGCTATACTGTTATCCTTACTGAGCATCTGAGCTCACCCCTTCCTATGTTTTAATTTTTCAAGGATGTAAAGAAGTATATTATGAATGACCTGAAGGGATAGTATGAGGGGATATAAAGACAAGATGTTGTTATAGTTTTGTTTTACTTTATGATTTAATGTAAGACTTATGAATGTATCTAGTGTTTCCAAGGATACTAAACTAATTGGTCTTTCGAGACTTGATCTTTTGTGATCATGACAATGTTACGCAATAATGCACCGACTCTGGGTAACTGGGGTCGGGGCATTACAGTTGGTATCAGAGGCAGTTTAATACTAACCTTGGAAGCTCGATTTAGATAAACTTTGATTAGAGCACATAGCCCTAAGATATAATTTGAGGATTAGTATAGAATAACTTCCTAGAATTTTGGTATTATATAGATTTTGTGAGTTTTCCGAGAAATACATCCCTGTCTGGATACGAGCAATTAGAGGCTGCTCTGGCATAGATGTACCTAGGGGTAAAACCCGAAAACACCACTTTAAGCTAGACTCGAACGGGAACTGGTGCACGACAACGGGCCTTGCTGCACTCTTGGTTACAACACTCCCGGGGGATATGCTTAGGATAATTCCCATTTTCTTTACAAACCACTATAAAGGGTTATGAGTATATACTTCCGCAAGGAAAACATTTTTTTGATTATGGATTATATCCACAAATAGTTCAATTTATGTTAAGTGTTTTACAAGTATGGAATTATTTATTTTTATTCCTAAACTAATCTAGTTTATGCCATTGTTTAGAAATGGCACCTAGTGGAAGGAATGGAAACTGTATCAATGCACGCACTCCATGTAGGGATTTCCCTCCTGCTTAAGATGATTATAGTGGAGATGGTGATACAACTGGTGCTGATCATCTTATCACCATACTGGGACAACTCACTCAGGTTATTAATAATAACCTTACCCGTATAGAGCACCCGGATCCGCAGCGTGGAGGATCAATGTTAGATCACTTCATGAGGAAACAACCACCAAAATTCAATGGGTGTAAAAATCCCTTAGTATCTTAGAAATGGATAAATTCCTTAGAGAAAATATTCCATCCCTTGGGGAGTAGCAAAAGGGAGAAATTTGTCATGGCAGTTTACCGCCTCACTGGAGATGCTGATCAATGGTGGTCATTGATTCAAAATAAAAAGGAAGATGAAGAATTATCAAATATGGAATGAAGGGAGTTCAAGGAGAATTTCTTAGAAAAATATTTTCTTCGTGACCATCGAGTAGATATGGAAAGACAATTTCTGAGTCTGAGGAAAAAGGAAGATGAGAATGATGCAAAGTATGAGTCTAACTTTACAAGGTTAGTGAGGTATGTTGTAGATTATATACGTAACCTAATAAGTATGATTGATTGTTTCTTTAATGGGTTAAAACCATTTCTCCATCGATCTTTAGTATCCCAATCTTTCTCAACGTATGAATATATAGTCTCATGTGCTATCAAGACAGAAAATTAATTCTCTAAATCTTATGACAATAAAGTAAAGCAAGAGAAGAAGAGAATGGTGGAACAAGAGACGGATAAAGGGAAAAAGGGAAAGAAGGATCTTCCATTATGTGATAATTGTGGGAAGAATCACCCTGGTACTTGCCTAAAAGGAATGGTAGTTTGTTATAAATGTGGAGAAAAAGGTCACCAGGATCATGATTGCAAGGGAAAGAAAGAGGCTATCAATGTTGAATGCTACAATTGTAGGGAAATGTGACATTATGAAAATGAATGTCCTAAGTGTCAGGGAAACTCACCTCAGAAAATACCAAGGGATCAAGGCCAATCTTATGTTGTTACTATAGTTGAAGTGGAATAATTGATGTATTGATGCTTTTGGACTAAAGGATTATATTCTGGTTATAAGAATAATGTGATATATATAAGGATTTTACTACAGTACTTGTTGTTTTCATTAAGGTTTTAATATGATGAAGTTAATTATATTTTTAGTATGTGACAATAATAAAAACTTTACTTTGTTTGGAGAATCTGATGTTACAATTGATTTTGGAATTTAGAGACCTTTTAGAGAAAGTCTGGATAGAGGTATTTTGGATAACTATAATGGTTGGAATGGATTAAGTTGAACTTTGCATAGTATTGTTTAAGGTTAAAAAATTTATGAAGATTATTTTTGGAATATTATAATACTATAGTTTTAAGAAAAGGACAACCTGCATGTTGGGGGATAAACCGTCACGTCGGACAAAGCTGTAGGAATCGAACCCACAACCATAGTGCGACAGGCCTTTATTACCTACCACTAGCCTATAAGAAGTCCCTTGTTATTACAAAAAAAATCCTAATCTAAATGGTATGTGATAAAATTATGATAAATAGAATATTTTTGAGTTCTATTACCTTTTGGAGTAAAAGATGGGTTCGTGGTAAAAAATTATTAAATAATGAAAGTCTACATGAAAAGTAAGTATATTTCCTTACGTTCTTAGTAAATCTCCTAAATAAATTCCTCAACTTTATGAAGGGTAACTTAAAACAAAAATGTTGTCGGTTAACTTTTCTAATTGGGGAATCAATGACCTTTTAACCAATCACAAGTTTTTGATTTTCTTGTAGTTAACTTTCTCCTATTCCTATTTTATACAACTCTCCATCAGACCTTGATGGTTTGTTTTTCCTCCATATCCATATTTTCATATAATCCTAGTATGGGATATCTCGGGTGACCTTTGTACTTCTCTTTATTTCATTTAAAGTTATATTTTTATTAACCTTATTTTCGATTTGGTTTTCCGAAAAGGTATTTTCTATTTTCAACTTTTTATTTTCAAAGAAAAATTTTAAATTTAGAGGATGAAATTTATTGAAAGAGGGGAGAATGTAACACCCCAAGCTTCCATGGTACGCTCCTCTTTGAATAATAGAGCAGCGTGTGTTATACGCAACCTCGAGTTCTAACACACCGCGACCAATAAAAGTAGTAGTTATTAATAGTAATAGCCACTTTTTGAAATTATATAAATTTTATATTTCAAAATGTACTTCATTTTTGGATTTGGAATATCGAAATTATCCTATGTTGAATTTTTTGTATTTTTCTGAGAACTTCCAATTTTTGAGGAATAGTGAAAAATACTTAAAAACAACTTTTTTAATCAAAATAATTTATAGTGATAAATTATAAAATTTAGTGGTTATAATGTTTAATTAGAATATATTTTTACCATTTTATCCAATGGTGGTCATTAGAATTAATTTCACTTTGAAATTGGACATAAATAATTGTCAATCTTTTGATTGATATTGTTTCTCAAAAACACGCTATTTGTTTTGACAACGGGAATTAATTATTAAATTAATTAATGAAACTTGTATGTTTTGAATTTTTTAAAATAGACATCATTTTTTAATTCGGAATATCAAATATAGCTTAGGGTGAATATTTGGTATTTTTCTGAAAAATTACAATTTTTGATGAATAGTGAAACCACTAAGTGGTAGTTTAAAAACTAATTTTTCGTGTAAATGAAACATTACCACTTTTGTGTATTGAATTTCAAAAATCCTACATACATGGATTTCATTAGGATGTAAAATGTGGTTCAATGGGATTAAAATAATTTTTGGTGAATAGTAACTTTTAAGTTTTATTAATCGCGATTAAAGGTAATTAGTGTATCTTAAGGTAAATATAATGTTATAATAATATAAAATTACCTTTACACTTTTCCTACACTTATTTTATGAGTCATGGCCGACCAATAAGATCCATGGGTCAACTTGGGGACCCCATGGAACCACTTGGGTAGAAAAATGACATTAATAACTTTTTATTTAAAGTAAAAATAAAATTGTCACAAACATGTGTTGTTTTACTAAAATAATTATTACATGGGGTTATATAAGTTATCTTTTCGACTATAAATATTGATTTTAAAGATAAAAATATTTCCTACATAATTATATTTTTTTTATAATTTTTAGACATTAAATAAATTAAATTTTTTATGACACCATGATGATGCAGTGATTACCTCATTAATTAATGATTTAAATAAAATGAAAAGATAATGTAAACTTTAAGACTTAAACATGTCAAAAAACCTATTGGATGAGTATATTTCGAGCCCTTATCACTTTATCCTCGAAATATATCATTGTGGGACATTTAAAATCTGAAAATCGTTTCATAATAATGTAACATTTCATGACTTTCCAAGAGTGCCCCTCCTCTCCTCTTATAAAAGGCCCCCACCTCTACCACCTTATTCACACCATCAAAGCCATTTGGCTCGGCCAACCTCGGCCCAAATACTCTCTAAACTTCCCTATATTACTCCTAGAAGCCTCACATTGGGCAGAATTTATCCCAAGGAAGCATTTGGCTCTAATCAAAAAAGAGTTACCCAATTTTAAGGTAATGTCTTCTCTAATGTTATTTTGTTTTATTTTGCTTCTCCAACCCCTTAAACTCTTTTTATTCCTTTATTTTGTAACAAAACCAGTATCTTAAATATACTATGATGTTTTTATGAGAAGTATTTCATTTACACTTACACACACCTTCGTCTAATGGTTAAAGAACATATTGTTTCTGTGGTTGGCATATTTCTGCCTCATGAAACGATGATTGTTCAATCTTCTTTTAACACCTCTCATGGTGGCCATTATGATGAAACTATTTTTATATATGATATATATTATTTTTTTCCCTTATTATTCTGTATTTTTCATTTATGGCATACCTTTACGATTTCCATTATGGGTAAACGCGATAATTTCATTTTAGGAAGTGCGGACTACCACCCCCTCAAAGTGATTTGAATCGTTAATGCCATATGTGGGATGTATAAAGGATGGAGTAAATGGTATTATACATTATGTTATACTGGAATTATATTATACCTTTATATAATTATAATTTCATTCCATTAAATACGAAATAGAAATGAAAGTAGCATTCATGCGTACGTACGGCTTACCGTCTCCATGAACGGTGCATTTCATTTCTTACCTCTAAATGTTATGTAATATTATAAATGAATGTATATAATGTATATATATGATATATATGATACCTAAATAATTAATATAATTCTGGATATAATGGATATTTTGCCACATGAACAACTTGTAATTATAAGAAGTTTATTTTTTACTCAAGTGCCAAAGATTGACAAAACGACCGTTATTAACTTAAATAATTACATAATGTTCATAAAATGGTAATAAGTGATATAAAAAGAATAATGAACTTTAAAAAGGTTCTTAATAAAGTAGAAATTAACTCTAGTTTATTATTCAGGAGGTTAAAGAATTATCGAGTCAAGTCAGACACGAGGTAAGGGAACTTCTTAACTCAATTTCTGTTCTTTGGGTTAATCTCCTACTTTCAAATTATGTCATGATATTATTATGTCATATCTTGTATATGTACATTCTTTATGTGTACTTATAGTGAATACACATAATAGATATATTTTATTTAAAAAAATGATCTTTTTAAGGGAACTTCTTAATCTAATTTCTATTCTTTGGGTTAATCTCCTACTTTCAAATTATGTCATGATATTATTATGTCCTATCTTGTATTTGTACTTTCTTTTTGTGTACTTATAGTGAATACACATAATAGATCTATTTTATTTAAAAAATGATCTTTGTAAGGGAATTCATCTCAATCTCCATTCATTGAGGCATATTTTGTTTTATACACAAATTTCTTTTATACGGTGTATAAACCCCTTTGAATTTTACATTAATTCAAAAGGAATATTTTTATACGAAGCGTTTTACTAAATGGAAAAAAGGAATGTTTTTTTCGTATGTATGCGGCAACAATGACTTCTCCACCACCGTGACCATTATTTTAGTTTTGGCTTCCTCTACAAGCCATAGCTTTTTTTAAATGAAAAATAAATACCAATTTTTAATTTTCTTTTATTTTGGTATTGAAAATGGTTTTGACAGTGTTTTTATTATATCAATGTGTTGTATTGATATATTGTGATTGAAATGTGGAAATGTTATGTTTCTTTTATGAATTTTTTTGTGATACGATTATGTTATGGTTTATGATATGTTTAAACATGTTCATATGAGGAATGCATTGGACTTAATAAGTGACGGGTAGAGCCCGCTATAGCTCCTCGATGCATCGGTAGGTCTCATGAGAAAAACTAGTGTCTTGGCATGAGACCTTGACAAAATATTATTTTTAGTCTTGGCACGAGGCCTTGGATATGTGGTTATGATAGTCTGGCATTATGAATTCCATCATTATGAAAGTGGTTATTGATATTTCATGTGATTATTCGACTAGTAGAATATCCATGTGAATAAGTAAATGGCTTTATTTCATTTTATTTTTGCCATATTATGCTGAAGTTCAAGTTTAAAAGGATTTTGTTTTAGTTATACATTTCCCTAAATGTTAATGTTTATTTATGAAAGCTTCTTCTATATTGTTATCCTTACTGAGCATCTGAGCTCACCCCTTCCAATGTTTTAATTTTTCCAGGATGTGAAGAAGTATATTATGAATGACCTATAGAGATAGTATGAGGGGATATGAAGACAAGATGTTGTTGTAGTTTTGTTTTACTTTATGATGTAATGTAAGACTTATGAATGTATCTAGTGTTTCCAAGGCTACTAAACTAATCGGTCTATCGAGACTTGATCTTTTGTGATCATTCCAATGTTACGTAATAATTCACCGACTCTGGGTAACTGGGGTCAGGGCGTTACACCTAGAGAGTTCATCCCTCTCCAAGAATGATCTCAAGAATGAGAGAGATACTCCTACATCGGATCAAGGAGAATGTTTTGGAAGTCATTCTAATAGCGATCTAAGAAGACATCTCAAGTGAAAGGATATTTCGTATTGATCCTGAACTGTTCATTGAATATGGTAAAAATTAAAGTTGGGCACCATCCCTCCTACGCATCTGCTGCACTCGGAACCTTAAAAGATAACTTCAAAAAACCGTTAATGCATCACAAATATTTCATGTTCATATTTAATTTTTTTATCATCTTATTTATATCAAATTATATTTATTTTAATATTTTTAATAAGATTTATTTGATTTGTCCACAAATTAAACAATTACTACATCATCATTCTGTAATCCTTTAATTTAATTATGTATTCCCCAAAAATTAAAAATAAAGTATCATGATGAAGATAAAAAAATTATATTTCTAATTAATATTTATATTATAATATATCTTCATAATAATTAAATACAAAAAATTTAATAATTTACAAAAACATGAGTGTGACATATTGGACTTCCCATAGAATAAAATAATAAAAAATGATTAATGTCATTCAAGTGCCTCAAAGAGGCCATAAAATCAGTCCAATGGTGATTTTTGGTAAAAAATAATGCATAAAATAAAATTATGACAATTGTTATAGTAGTTTTATAATATTTATAATATTATTTTTACCATTAATTACCTGATTTACCTTTAACCATGTTAATAAAAAAAATAACTAAAGTCAATAATCATAATTTCCAAAAATAAAAGAAACCTATTTAAATAATTGGGAACCACTGATTCTAAATATGTAATACATTTTTAAAAATTCATATCACATATTTTTCAGAAATTAATTACAAATTAATCCCATTGATGGGTCAAGAAAATAGGGTTTTAAAGTAAAAAGAATCTAAAAGATTTAAATGTTTTTTGTATCCCTAATCAATGTGAAATTGATTCTAATGGACTAAATTGTATTAAATTATTAAAATTTGACATAAATATACATTAAAACCAATTAAAAATATAATTTAACACTATAAATTATTTAAAAGAAAAATATGTTTTCAATTAAAAAGAAATATTTTATCATTATTCATCAAAACATAAAAATTATCAGAAAAATACGAAAAATAAACCATAGTAAATTTTGATACTCTTATTTCAAAGAATAATTTTATTTTGTCAAATAAAATTGATAAAAGTGGAAAAATTGGATTTAAAATAGGTTCTCCCATAAAAGGCGATAAAAGTGTCTTTTTATAAAAATGCATTTTTTATGTATAAAATTGTATTTATTCAAATATTATGTCTAGAAAACACATAGGATGAATTTTAAACATTATATTTAATATATATAATTAATATAATCCAAAATTTATTATTTTTTTATTTTATTAATATAAAACACACTTGTGAACATTTAAATAGTTTTAATAAAAACTTTTACTTTTTTACTAAATTGGTTTTTAAATTTATTTGTAATTAATTGGTATCCAATTATTTCAATAATATATTTTCATACGTTATTTAATCATATCCATAACCACCAATTTATTGGCTAGGATATAATTTTATTTTAAATAATATTTTTAGTATTATATCGTTGTTCGTTTAAGCTCAGTGTTTTGTGAAACTTAAAATACTAGAGGGATTAAATTTTAAAAGATACATACCATTAAATCTAAGGGTGTTACACTCTCACTCCCACATCTCCTCTTGGACTCATCCATAATTCCAAAGGATCTGCATGAGTGGAACCATCTTCCCCTCAATACCTTCTTGTGCTAATCTATAATCTGTATCGAACTCTCCTCATGAGATGCATCTATCTCCAACTCAATGTCCTCACTATCTATTGCTTGCAGAGGATCAAACATGTACCTAAAAAACTATGAAACAATAAACATATCATGCATTCCTTATTAGTGAGAATTAAAATATAGATAATAAATCATTTTCCCAACACATGCAGTGATCTCAAAAGTTCCAACAAACCAATGGGGTAGTTTCTACTTCTTCTATAAATGATGATTCCCTAACCGAGTTGGCATTCACATGAAAACCTGGTTGACAGATTTAAACTCTAAACATCATCTCCTATGGTCTATTTATGATCATGTATTTATCTAATAATTCACTAATATTTTTTGATTCAATTTCACTATCTATAAGGTCTTCTGCACTAGAATAATTCCAACAACTGCCACATCACCTTCCTCATTCCAACATATCGGTGAGTGGCATGGTCATCCATAGAGAGCCTCAAAATAGACCATATTTATAGAATATTGGATGTTTTTATTGTAATAAAAATATACCAATTATATATTATCATATCATTATTTATTAAATTCTAGGATTCAACCTTGAAGAATATCCTCATGTATTTGAATTTTTCAATTGTTTTGTCCATCTTTCATGGGATAGTACATTATGCTCAATGTCAATTGAGATCCTAGGGAATTCCATAATCCCTTCCAAAAGTGTGTCAGAAAATTTTAATCTCTTTTAGATAAAATACTCAAGTAAATACATGTAATAATACAATCTCACAAACATATAGCTTTCTTGACTCCTCTAATGACTGAGTCTCTCAAATCAGTAAAAAAAGTGATCAACCTTCGTCAGCTGATCGACATTCACCCTGACATAGTCATGAATCCTCAGGTTCCTAGGTAACCCCATCATAAATTCCATCATTATTTACTCCCACTTCCATATTATAACTTTATGTGGCCAGATAAACCCATCAAGACACTAGTTCTAGGCATTTACCCTTTGGCGAGTAAGGCATCAGGAAAAAGATCTAATGATGTCCCTGTTCGTCCTGGGCCACCAGAACTATCACCTAAATTCAAGGTAAATATTTGTCACACCATAATATACTACCTATATAGAGGTATTGAAAACCCTATTAATCTCATTTCTAATTTATGAAATGATTACTAATCTTCCATGCACAAGGATCACATCATTGTCATCCGGCATCCGCCTAGGTATCGGGTCACCTCTAGCTAGTTGTTCCCACATTACAACACACTCTAAGGTAAGGTTAGGTCCATATATTACCCATTATACTAGAAAATGTGTAAAAACCAATGGGTAAAATTTTATTGATCTCTAATCCTTATAATAATCCATCCAAAAATTGATGAACAAACTCATTAGGCACTATAACTTCTCAAAAGGCATCTCACCAAGCTCCTTCCCAACCATCATATTAAATCTAAGATAATTTGAAAAAAAATTACCTTTTTCAGGTGAATAATACATATAAAGGTCAAATTTCTAAATATACTCTACTCAAAACCGCTTCCTCATGTTTTGGTCCTAGTATGTGAAGATTAATGAAGGCTCTTATGGTCATGGTAGACAACAAACCTCTCAATAAAGAGACAGTGTTTCCCACACTTCAGAGCATGAACCATGGATACTAGCTCCAGGTCATGAGGGGGTAGTTCTTCTTGTGGGTTCATTGTTTTCATGACCAATAAGCTACTACCTTTACTCACTGTATAATTATAGATCTCAAACCAATTCCATCTGCATCACATGGTAAAATTCATATCTTATCCCAATATCAAGAAGTATATGTACAAGAGGTATAGTTAATATCCTATTCAATCTAATAAATTTCTCTTCACAATGGTCTAGACACTACAACCTTACTCCCTTATTCATCATCACAGTAATAGGTTTTGATAATAAGGATAAGTCCTAAATAAAACATCATTAATATCCTACTAATACCATAAATCTCCTGATCTCAAACATGTTCTGGGGAGGTTTCAATTAAATCACTACCTCCTCTTTATCTAATTCTATAGATATATCTATCTCATATACCACATGACCCAATAACATTAACACATGAATCCATAAGTTACTCTTTGACTGCTTGGTTTAAATTTTTTTTTTGAAAAACATACTCAAGTCTATCTCAGAATGTCTAGCATACTTCACCGATGTTGAAAAGTATACAATCATTTTGTCAAAAAAATTCAAGATGATTGATCCTAAATAATAATAAATGATATAATTATGCTAAGAGTAACATGTGGGAACTAAATAATAAAAAAGGAAGAAATCTCATATAGGTAATGACAGGATCCAAATGTTGAAATCTAAATAATTTTTTATTGAATATAGGTAAATATAGAAATTAAAAACTCTACATCCCTCCAGAGTTTGTCTTTTTCCACCACTGACTCAATGATTCTCTACTCATCCATCAACCATGGGCCCCTTTTCCTTACTCGAATCCCTAAACCTAAATTTTTCACAAGAAATCGAAATTCCCAGATCGGTTGTGAGTAATGAACCCCATTATGAATCATCCAATACATCCTTAATTAGTTTTTTAAAGTATAAAAAGTGTATTCCATGGAAATAATAAATGTGTAACAATCATAAAAAGACACAATCATGTACCGAGTGGTCATATGTTAACCAAACTACCACAGACCCCCTATCATACCTACTTCAGCTCCATAATTGTAGGATAACCATAGGATTTAAGATGTGATAAAGTGAATGAAACTAGTCTTATAAAACATCTACAAATAGTCTCAAGTAATAAAGTCAAATAAATCTCCCTAGACATTCATATCCCAACTCCATCATGGTTTAGTAATCCAGGTCATCATACCCCATCCATTCCATGGGTCAGGTCACCAAACCACCATATCCCTAATGTGTTGTCTCATGTTTTGCCCCTAGACCTTCATTCCCCCACCCAATTCATGATTCAGTCAACATCATAGTCCCAAGATTCTTACACTACTCCTATAAGGGATAAGCATCATACAATGGTCCACTTGTATCAAGTACCAATAACAACCTCCAAGGAATGGTAACACACATAAAAGGATAGATCATACAAAAAACATATCATATCATCTTTAGAACATAGTATCAACACGTAAAAACATGTGATAATAATAAAACAAGTCAATAATTCACTCTATCAATACTCATGGAGTCAAATATCATAATGGGTCACATGGGATATACACACAACCACATGTGATCACAATAAATCATGGGAAACAAGGTATTACAATAAAATAATTATACCAAGGAAACATGTGTAAAAAAGATCCCCAAATGGTAACAAACTTCAAACCTAAATTTTTTTAATGTAAATGTAAAGGTTCATAAAGGAATCTTCATTCGAACTATGCCCATGTCTTTATCAGCTCAAGCCATTCACTAAGTATTTTTAGAACCAATTCTATTATTTTACTTACAAAAGAAATAAAATACCACTTGTGATGATATATTCTATATCATGGATAGTTTTCCAAGTTATTGATTTAATACAAAGAATGTGTTGATCATTTCTTCCTTATTGAAAATTATAATTACACAAATTATAATAATTTTACCTCTCTAGAATAATCCATGATATACATGATAATTATTCTTTATCATTGTTTGATAATTCCATGTTATTAAGATTTATGTGATCTTCATCAAAATTCCTGAAATATTTATAAAATATTATTCCACAAATAAAAGGGACAACAAAAACCCACCTGGATTTATTCCTTTAAAACACAATATCTAAGAAAAGAGGAGGGATAAGGTCCAAGTTCATCTAAAAATTGGATTAATAACTCATATTGTTTGTTTAAGGGTTCACCGCCCTTGAATAAGGGAATTTTTAAACTATTTGAACACAGGAGAACAACCTAAATAAAGGAAACTGAGGTCTTATAATTTCAAAGAAAATATTCTTCATACAGATTCATAGCATTAAAGCCCACAAACTAAATTTATCATTTAATTTTTATTTTAAGATATTATTAATTTCAGTATGTTTAAATTCACCCATATTATGAGTTGATAGCTTAAAAAAGTCAAGGAATTAATTCCCATAATTTTAGTCTTTTAGAACAGTTAAAAATATGTTATAAGGTTGATTTAGAGATGAAGAAATGAAAACAAGAAGAAGAGAAACTTTTCCCTCAAAAATGCAACTACATAATGGTAACATGAGTTTCCATTGCATAGCTTTTAGTTATCACATAAGGGTATGAATTTACCCTTACACACCATATTTTAAATCTAGGTTACCCTTATGTACCCATTATAATTTAGGTTTTACCCTTACATAGTGTATGAACTACCCTTACCCAGCTCCTCTTTATCCTTTTGTAGTGTATAGGTCACCCATATGAAATATTTAGAAACATAGGTATAACTTTACATAGGATATACCTACCCTTATGCGTCTTTTAGGAAATCTATCTTACCATTACATGAGCATAGTATTTCTCATCTAATCCTTACATAGTACATTAATACCCTTATGAAACCTGTAGAAAAATAGGATTAAACTTACACAATGAAAATAATTTTGGATTACCCTTATTTAATGCATGGAAAAGTTCCATTACCCTTACGTAAAGACTTGAAAACATATTTTACCCTTACATAACCCTCAAAATATATGAGTGTGGGTAATATTTTTTATAAAAACTAAATATTTACCCGAAAATACTTATAAATTAAATTCAAAAGAGTGTTTTAAGAATAATTAAAAATTGATAACATTAAAATTCTCACCCTCTAAAAAATTCACATCCCTGAGAAGCATCGCTAGTGGTCTTACTCCAAATATTATGAACACTGAGCTCAATCATTAGACTCATGCCCCCAAATATCCTCCTAGATCCATCCATGCTTTGATAGGATCTGGAAATGTGGCATCATCTTCCCTTAATGGACTTTCTCACTCTAGTATAAAATATAAATCAGATGTTCTATGTATGATACATCAGTTTCCATCTCAATATCCTCACAGTGAATGACATTCATAGAATTGGGTATGTACCTTTGTAGCTGAAACACATGAAACACATCATGTATACCCTGATAACATGAAGGAATATCCAGATGGTATTCCACATTCCCACCCCACTTTATCATGTCGAAGGTTATAACATAACGCGGGGCTATATTTTATTACTTCCTCAAACGTCAGTGGACTAATCAAGGATTCACTCTCAAGAAAATATAATTATCCATAGATAACTCCAAAGGTCTCCTCCTATACTCTACATATGATCTCTACTTATTATAATTGTTGATAAACATCTTCTAAATTAGTTCAAATATCTTAGAGGTATCCTAAACCAAACTAGTCCCCAAAATTTCTACTTCATAATCCCCATTCAAATAGAGTGGTAAATGACATGGCCTCCCATAAATATCCTTATAAGGTTTCTTATAAACTAAATCTTGGAAACTTTTGTTGTATTCAAACTCAAACAAGGATAATTTATCATCCCCATGCTCCATAAAAGTATATAAATCATGTTCAAAGCCTATCCTATAGTATCCGAGTCACCTACTCCTAATTTTCATCTATATAATGATAGTATATTGTACTCAATATTAGCTAAGTCCCTAGGGATTTATAAAAGGAATTACGAAATAGTTACATGAAATGAGTGTACCTATTTGATATAATGGTTCATGGAACTCCATATTTGTGTAATATATCCTGGTAATAAAACATTCCCATCTAATTCACTGAGTGAGTCTATCAAATTGTTAATAAGTGAGAAACCTACATCTTCCAATCAATAATCACCTAGACAGCATCATGACTCTTCAAGGTCCTAGTTAACCCCATAAAAAGTCCATCATAATCTCCTACCACTTCCACAGGGGTGCTGGAAGTGGATATATTAAACCCCTATGGCACTAGTGCTCATCTTTTACCCTCTAGAAGGTAACACATTAGGAAACAAAACCTGCGATGTCCATCTTCATCTCAATTAACCAGAACTATCATATGAAGTCATGGTGTATATTTTATATTCACTAAAATACAGACATTATAGAGGTATGGAATTCTCTTATCATAACCTCTATGATGGAAGTAGGGACTACTATTCTCCCATACATAAGGATCATGTTATTATCTACCAACGACCACCTGGTTATTAGGTCACCAGCAGTTAGTTTTTTTTTGCATCACATCACACTCTGGTTTAGTGTCCTATCAAGCCTTCAACTAGTATACCAAATAATATGTGACCAATAAGATATAATAAGTCATTGATCCCTAATCCTTCAAAATATCCATCTTCCTATCATCCAATAATCTCATCAACCACCACTTCACTGAATATATAATCAATACACTTATGGTTAGTGTAGAAAAAAAAACCTATCACCAAATAGATAGTATCACCAACACTTTATAGCATCAACCATAGCTACTAGATTCAAGTAGTGAGTAGGAAAGTTCCACTTGTGGGGTCATGTCTTACCAAAACCATATGTTGTTACCTGTTACATCTATATCAATACTTCTCCCAAACCAATTCATAAAACATCACAGTACAAGGAATATCTAATCTATAGATTGGGGATTATCAGTACTAGAGCTATATTAAACCTCCTCTTTAAATCAATAAATGTTTCTTTACATTGGTCATACCAAAGGAACAGTACTCCCCTCTTCACACTAAAAAATAATGGATTGAACATCTAGTGGTCGAACCATTGTGAAGAAGAGTTTCTTGAGTTGAATAGGAGGTTGAATACATATTTGTTACAAATACTCCTTAATATAGGGATTGCATAATCCATGTACTTTGATGCATCATACTTTGTTTTAAAAGAAATACTATTGCAAAGAGATTTTATAGTTTTTATGGGTTACTTTATCTATAAACCCACAATCCAAAATATCCAACTTAGGACTTGGATCTAATATCCACGGTTCATGATCTAAATTATCAATAACTCTATCTCTTTGTGAGAGATTTATTTTTTACACTAACCATTAGATACTCCATTACATATTCACACAGTGGGACCTGAATCTAAGGTAGAGGTTCTTGGTTGAGTTTCTATATAATTTTTACATTGAGATGGAATATTCACCTTGTAAAAGTAACATCATAGCATATTCTTTTATCTATAATACACATTTATCTCTAGAGCTTGGTGAGAGGACTTTATAGGATAAGGGGAGCTTCTTGAGGTTGTCGGTTGAATAAAGGATGTATGATATAGAGGATCATGGATCAATGACTTGTATTATCATAATCTCCTCATACTCTTTGGAAGGATAGGTAAATAGTAGACATGTCATTAAACCAAAGTGTGATGTGGTGTGGGAACAACTTGTTGGAGGTGACTTGATAAATCAGTGGTCATTGGGTGATGATGTTTCAATCCTTGTAAATCGGAGAATAGTATTACATTCTTCCCTTTTAGAGGAGATAATTAATAAATTACAAACCTATAGATGGTTGGTACATCCTTTTGAAACAAATATGTGTCACAAAATCAAAAAACAGCTCTGGTGGCTAAGTATGAAGAGGTACATCACTAGTTTTTTTCCCTTTCCCTTACCTTATAGAGGATAAAGGATGATAGCCAAAATCTTGGTTTTTTCTCCAGCCACTTCCAAGACCATTTGTAAGTGGTATAAAATCATGATATACTTTTTGATGGGGTTACCAAGGACCTCAAGGATTCATGATGTTTTTTGGGTGATTATCGATTAACTGACAAAGTTTATTAATTATTATTAATATTAAAGACTCACTTAATGGATGAGATGGGAAATTTTTATACCCAAGAGATATTACTCTTACATGGAGTTCCCTCAATAATTGTTTTAAAAAATGAAAACATTTTTTACAACATGCTTTTGGTAGGGCTTACAAAAATCCTTATGGAATCAGCTGAGATTGAGTAGATTGTACCATCCTTGAAAAAATAGATAGTTTAAGCATAAAATTAGTATACTGGAGGATATGATTCGAGCTAAAATTATAGAATTAAGTGGATTATTCTTATGATTACCTAGACATGGTCTTGTTCATATACAACATTAGTTACCATGAGTTGATTCATATGGAATCGTATGAGGCTCTTTATGGGAGGTTATATCATTTACTAATTAGTTGGCATGAGAAACATGAATTAATGGTTGTGGGGGCCCATTTTAGTTCTTGATACCTTCAATAGAGTGAAAATTATTTATAAGATATTTATCACCACTTAGAATTAGAAGAGAGATTATTTTAATCATAGGAGGAGACCATTGCAGTTACTTGTAGGTGATTATGCTTTCTTGTGAGTGACTTCTCAATTAGGCCACCAATTTATAAGGTAGAAATAATAAATATCCCTTAGTTATGTTGGAACATATGAGGTCATTGAGTGTGGTGGGATATTGGCATACCTTATGGATCTTCCTTAATGTTACCAAGGTATGCACAATTTGTTTTAGGTGCTCAACACTTGAGGTAAAAACCCAATCCAACACATGTCATTATCTATAAGGATGTTGATCAGGGGCCTGATGCATTATAAAAGTAACACCCAATGTAGATTATAGATCGGAGTAAGAAATTTCTTCAAGGGAATATGGTGCTACTTTTCTTGATCATGTGGTAGTATAGAATGGACCAAAAGGAGACATAGGAGTAGGAGTCTAATGTTAAAGCTTAGTGGCCTGAGTAATTCAATCATGACCACTAGAGATACCTCTCTAGGATGAGAAATTATTAGTGGGGGATAATTTAATACACTTAATTTTTTAATTGTTCTTAAATCAATTTTTGAATTTAATTTATAAATAGTTTTGATTGAAAATCTATTTTTTATTATAAATATTACCCATAATAATGTATTTTTAGAGTTACATAAGGGTAAAATGGGTTTACAATACTCTTCATAAAGGTAAAAGAACTTTTTCATGTGAATAATAATGGTAAGAAAAAAATTTATACGTTGCATAAGGGTAACCCAATTTTTTTACAGGTTGTATAAGGATAACAATGAGTTTCATAAGGTTCATCCAAGAAACTGTCTTCTCATGTGAGGGTAAGATATAGTTCCTAAAGGATGATTAAGGGTATGTTTGGCCTATGTAAAGGTAGCCCTAATTTTCTGAAGGTTTCATTAAGGTAACCTATGCACTAGGTAAGGGTAAATAGAATATATGTAAGGGTAGTACCTATGTTATGTAAGGGTAACACCTAAATTTTAAGGGTTATTTTGTCAGGACCCAACCGTAACCAGGGATCAGTCAACAACTATGCAAATACCATCTCCATAGGCCAAGGTGTGGTGAAAAGCGCCAAAAGTCATATACTAAAAGGGAGGGATTTTCCTAATGTATATGTATTAAAACACCTAACCATATCAATACAGAAGTGTCGTAGAATAATAGTGAAAAGTTGAAATAGATAGCATGTAAACCAATCAAGCGAAACCTCTAGGGTTTACAAGAGTACGATAGTGTAAACTGAAATTAAAGGGGAAAATTACATGTCCACCCAAAAATATGTCCCAAACTGAAAAAAAACTAGAAAGTAAACTACTGAGAGAGCCCATCTCTTGATATCTAAGGTACAACCACTATATGTGGTCCAAAACACCCAATATCCCTAAGATCCTCTGAATTCACCACTAACCAATCCATTTTTTTCATAAGACATGACACGTGTGGGAAAATACCATATAGGGGTGAGTATATAAATACCCAATAAGAGTCCCTAAATGTTGAAGGGGTAGAAGTAAGATATACAACAGGAATATAGATACATTAGATGGTATAGGATGAAGCTCAAACCAAAGCAAGAGAAATAGTAACCTCATTCATGAAAAGGAGTCTCAACATAGTGTGTATATGAACTTCACGTCGAGTCTCTTTCATACATTGTAGGATAGTAAATGCATCCAACCATGATAATCTAAACATAGAAAGCACGTAGCATACCCTTCACATCTCCATAACCCATGTAAAGAGATTAACCAAATCCAAATTTATGGATACATATGTCTATATATATATGCTTAGCTAAAGAAACCCAAATGAGATATAAAGTTGTTTATTATGTCATATTTCATCCAAATAAAAGAGTCTCCAATAGTTCTACTTGTCCATAGATAATTCCAAACATTTCACATGTCTTATCAGAAGTAACTGTGTGAAGTCCCACACCATGACATTTTTCTGCATAGATGAGGGGAAAAACTCCATGTATAGGACCCACTCCCTAGTGAATCAAGGGGTTACCACTATATATATATGTAGGGGACCCGTTCCCAAGCTGATGGTTGGTTATACTCTATACATATCTATAGAGGACCCATTACCATAATGATGGTGGGAACCACTCTATTGTCATAAGGACCCATTCCCTATCTGATTGGGTGGTTCTACTCGTTAGGTAGAGTACCCACACCCAATATGATAGGGGGTTCCACTCTAGTGTCATGAAGACTCATGCCCTATCTTCTAGGGGTTCCACTCAGTAAGTAGAGGACTCATGCCCAAGTTTATGGGGTGTTCCACTCTATAGGTCAAAGACCCACACACTGGTGTGATAGGGAGTTCTACTCTGGTCATTGAGGATCCTCTCCCTATCTGATAGGTGGTTCCACTAGGTAGGTAGATAACACACACCCAAACTAATAGGGGGTTCAACTATAGTGTCTCTCATGATCCTCTTCCTAATCACTACTATTGTCGAGTGTCTCCAAACTAAGCATTGTGCCCGGAACATTTCACATCGTATCCCAAAAGCCACCAAGAAGGGAACCATCTTGGTCTACACAGAAAAACACTCAGGATAGGATCCTTTCAGACCATAATCCATGTTTAAATGAAGAAGATATGAAAATTTGAAGTTTCCTCAAAAGGAGGAAAAGTGTACATGGTGTGTGAGGGGACCCATATGGATTATGGTCTTGATCCATCACCTGTACATATCCTTGGAGGTACATGGATCGCCTACCATGTAGGTATACATGGTGTGTGGGGAATATACACTGAATTCCCATACCACTTTAATTCCCACCTTTGTGATTGGCCATGTCCATGTATCCACCACCTGTTTGTGTACTTTACCCCATGTTTGTTTACTTTTTTACAAGGTCGTGTGCCTAGCCATATACTCCAATATGAGGTCATTCTTGTGGGCTCCACTACATAGCTCATCCACCTAGGTACATGATACAAGTCTTGTAGGGAGTCTATATGGATTTCCATCCTTATAAATTCCCAAAACCCTAGCCACTATAACATGGAGACTACAAGTTGTGGGTTCATCATGGTACATGGTGTGTAGTCAAATTTTTCATAGAACATCAAATCTATGTTCCATGATTTCTATATGGTCATTAGGCCATTTATCTCACCTCCACACCATACTCAATCAATGTATCTAGTCTAGATCTATCGTTTCTGGCCATCTAGTGGCTAGAAATCCTATCTCGTCGACTCGTGGGGTTTCGATGTACACACTGAATTCCTCGGGTCCTTCTGCTAATAATGAATTGGCTTCCGATCATTGAGATGATCTCCTAAAACCTAAAAACAACCCAAATATGTCCTTAATTCAACTATACATCCCTCATTAATCATTTCATTATGATTATGGGGGTCTGATTAGGCTCAATACCACCCAACAATGTCAAACTGAGGCCACAGGCTCCAACCGGTGTAGGACGAAAAGAAATTAAAGAAGGAAGGCACAATAAGAAAGTTTTATAGATCCTTTCCAAGTTTCATTAGCCAATGATCAAGAATAGGGATACCCATGGTTATATAAACCAAATATTAATTAAATAATTGGTACATGGATGCATGAAAAGGCCATAATTGGCACATATCAAATGAGGGGATTGATCTACTAAATCAATTTAATCAAAATGGGTGTAATCCAGAAATTGGAAAGTCCATATTTGAGATTGGATCATTCATCATTGAAGAATTAACTTACCAATGAAAAAAATAAGTTTTTTCATTTTCTGTGCTTTGATCTTCTCTAATTCAGAGTTTTTTTAGTGTTCAATGGGATTATCCAATGGAAGGAGAAGAAGAAGCACCAAAATACTCTTAAGGTTTATGCAGTTAACCCTATAGGATTAACCATAGATAAAATATTATATAAGTTTGATTAGGTTAAATAAATTTAATAATTTTATTTAATTTAATTAATTAACCAACTAAATGCACCGCCAACAGGAGAGATATCTGAATGCCCCACCCCAGCCTATTTTAGGTCACACCTAGGGTAAAAAGTGCATTCCAAACACAATGGAGGTCTTGGATTTATGATCTGAGATTATGTTTAAGATTTATCCCATTTTATTTAATAAAATTAATGTGCATAATATAAAATATATTTACTATTTTTTATAATTAATTTTGGGCACACCGGGCCTTATAATCGCATGTTGTCATAGTGTCGGGCTGTGTAAATATATGTAGAAATATTTCAAATTTTTACAAGGGAAAAATTGGGTCTCTTCATCATTACATCCTTAAATATTTTCATCCCAAAAACGAAAAACTCTAAAAAAAATTCTGGGTATTGAGCTCACATATGGCTCTCCCACTCCTATGAGTTATGCTTCATGTTCATGTGTTTCCAAAACATGAAAACCAAGGGGATGATACATCCACACAGGGTCATATCCAATCGATCATCAATATCCACTAGATTCTCCATATAGTTGACTCCAACCTCAAAGTTTAGGTCACCCCATTCAATGACATGTGTGGGTTCATGCATGTATCTCCTCAGCTGCAACACATGAAATATGTAGTGCACCCGCTCCTACAGTGGGGGTAGGGTGAGGTGGTAACCAACCTCTCTAACACTATTTCGGATATCGAATGGCTTGATGGACCTTGGAGATAGCTTGACCCCTGGTTGAACCTATTCAATCCTTATCATGGGGAGACTCTCCAGAAAACATGGTCTCCATGTTCGAACTCAAAGGGCCTATGATGGACTTCTGTATAAGATTCATTCCTACTATGGGTCATCCTCATCCACTCATGGATGACCTAGACCTTCTTTTTCATCACTTGCACAATTTAAAGACCCAGAATAGATGTCTCTGTGATCTATGTCTAGCACAAGGGTGTCCTATCGGTTCTCCCATACAAGACCTCAAAAGTATTCATGTCGATAGTAGATTTGTAACTATTGTTGTACACAAAATCCACCAAGGGTAAGTGATCCTACCAGCTCCAGCCAAATTCTAACATAAAATCCCTCAGCATATCCCCCAACACCTAGATAGTGTTCTCGGTATTACCATCAGTCTCAAGGTGAAAGTTTATAATCATCCTCATTTGGATTCTGAATTCCTACAGTAGGCCTCCCCATAATTGTGATGTAAACCATACGTCATGATCGGAGATAATTTTTGAGGGAACCCCATGGAGGAAAACAATATCTTATATGTACAACTACCTCAAACTCTACACCAAAATTTTCTCCCTGATCACAAGGAAGTGTTCCAACATTGTGAGTAGGTCATCTATCCCCCAAATAGAGTCAGGGACATTTTTTATTTACAGAATTCCTATAAAAAAGTACATGGATTTTTTATCTCAGTTCCACTCTAAGATCTTAAGTGGCTTTCACAAACCTACCAAGAACCTAGTGCTCGTCCTTCACCTGCTAACAGGTGAGGCACCAAGAGATGAACTTGACAATAGTATATCTCATTTTGAGACAAAAAAAACTACCTCTAAATGTATCTATACATATTCCCCACACCGGGATATGCATCTGGGGGATAATTATGTAACTCTCACATCGCCTCCTCTAGCATCATGAATGGGACCACCGTCCATCCCTAGAAAATGATGATGCGATTCTCAACTTCATAATATCCATATGGTGAATACCCTTTATATATCTATTCATGAAATACTTCAAAATAGATGTCTTCTCTCTAAGACTCTCTCACATGCTCGATAAGTGGAGGAGTCAACACCATCGACCATAGAAAATTTGTACCCTCCTGCTCCACCAAGTTCAATTGCAAGGAAACCAACTACTAATAATCATCCTAAACCAAGAAATCGTGTAGCTTCCTACTAAGCAAACCTGATATAATGTTTCTCTACCCTGGAGTATAGACTATCTCAAATTCATAGTCTGACAGGAACTCTAACCAATTATATTGTCATAGGTTCAAGTTTCTATGCGTTAGAATGTACCTGAGACTCAGATAGTCTGAGTAAACCACAGAGTCCTCCCCCAGAAATTAGTGCCTCTATATCCTCAAGGAGAAGACCATTGCTTCCAGATCTAGTTCATGAGTCACGTAGTTCTTCTCATGGGGTCCCAATAAACCTCAACTTGAATGTGATAACTTCCTTCCACTACATCAACATGCACCTGAGCCCAACTCTTGAGGAATCACAATAAACTGCATACTACATGCCCTCATCTAGTAGTATCAACATAGAATCACTCATAAACCTCATTAAAAACTCCAAAAGGGCCCTCTAAAACTACTTAGTCTAGCTAAATACTTCCCTTTTCATGTTAGGGTGGTCAAAGTGGCTGATGTAGTACCCTCAAGGGCCCTCTATAAACCTCATTTAGTACCCTACCAAACCAAGAAATCTTAGCATCATTGACATGCTTCTAGGTGGATCCCAATAAAAAAATGCATTAATATTCACTAAGTCTATAGCCAAACAATTCTTATAAATTACGTGACCAAGAAATTGAACCTCGGGAATCTATAATTTTCACTTCAAGATAATTCCATAAAGATATTTCTATCAATGAAAATCTAGACCCATCCACAAGTGATATATATGCTCCTCCTCTAATGTATAGTAGATGGTTATGTAATTAATGAAGATGAACAAAAAATGGTCAAAGTATGTCTAGAATGTCTTGTTCATAAAATCCATAAACATGATGGGGGAATTCTTCCCACCAAAGGGAATCAATAAGAACTCATAGTGTCTGTAGCAACATCGTAATTTCATTTTTCAAATATTAGCCTCATGAACCCTCAACTGGTGGTAGTCGGACTGAATATTGATCATTGGGAACCATATCTCACATTTTAACTGATAAAAGAGGCCTTCAATTATTGGAAAGGGGTCCTTGTTCTTTATCATGGTTTGGTTCAGGGGATGATAATCCACACAAATCCACAATCTCACAAACTCCTTTTTCACAAACAACACTGGAGATTCCTAGGGGCACATTGGGCTTGATGAAACCCTCCTCTTAAAGGTCCTACAACTACAACTACAGATTTTTAGGCTTTGTAGGGGAATATGATATTCTGTAGAATAGATTGGTGTTGTTCCAAGATGCAAGTTGACGCAAAACTTTATTTCCCACCTCGGTGGTAGTCCCAAAACATCCTAGGGAATGAAATCCTTATAATCATCCACAACTGAAGAAATCAAAATGCATAAAAAGTCTACTAAACCATGGGATATACTCTCCAACTGATGTGTTATGGGTTGTATCCTTCTTCTTATATAATCCACTTGTCCCTCTATGAGATCTCTCTCACCCATAAATATGAATCTCATCCTAACAAGGTGAAGGCATCTGAATCATCTATGGTGGTAGAGAATTTGTGATCGAACCATGGATAACCAATCCATACCCAATATGAAGCCATAGGGGTATATAATAATGAAAAAAATGATACCACATGAACCTCTCTCCACCATGAGATATTTCTCACTACTAAAAGATATAAGATACATAAGAAGTGTTCCTTGTTGGAACCTCAAGACGAATCTATTGGTCTAGCACATCAAAGGGGATCTCCATCTCTCACACCAATAGTATAGAGATAAATGAATGAATGGAACCTATGTATACTAATAATAAATCAATATTATAATAAAGACAAATTATACCACTAATAATCTTGTGTGCCATGAGGTCATAATCCTCTAGATCCTGTAGTAGTCCACGACCTCAACTGCTAGCTCCTTGATCCTAACGTGGGCCACCTGATGTTAGTGGTGGAAGGATAAAATGTGTTCATCCACCACCCATAGCTCCTCCTACTCCTCTACCAGGACCGACTCCCTGGGGGCCACCCTGACCTCACTCGGGAGATCCTTGGTCATGGAACTTCCTCTTCTGTTGCGATCCATTAGCTATCTATTTGCACTCTTTAATACATCTAGTTGGGTTGTCTTGCACCATGTGACCTCGTCCATCACAAGAATAGTACCAACTATATCCGAGATTCCCTATCCCCCCATGCTGACCCTAACCACATTCCTGATTCTGAACATGGGGAGGTCTCCTACATCAAAACCCCGTCATCTGGAGCCTACTAGTTGTTACAGACAACTCAACCTTGTGACGCCCACTACTAGTTCCATCTACCTAGAATCCCTCTAACTGAATTCTCTTTTTCACTAGTTCCCACTCTAAAACCATGGTGTAGGTAGGAATGATCATATTCACCACACTGGAATGTATCTATATATAATTTCCCTTCTCAAACTTTCATGCTCAGAAGTATCCATCTTGGATCATGTAAATGGAATATCAGATAAAGCCTATGAACCTCATTGCATACTCAACCACTTTTATCCATCCCTATTTCAGCTCCAAAATTTCTTGAATTTGAACTAATTTCAAATTGGAGGGGTAGTACCCATCACATAATTGATTCTGGAAGTCAATCCATGTGAGTTTCAACTCATCGTGCATCTGGGTAACGAGAATCCACCAGTGCCCAACTGCTCCATGGAAAAGGTTGGATACCAGTGTAGCCACTTAATAATTTAGTGTACAGATGAGTATGAAGACATGGACCACCAACTCTAGAAAATCATCTTCTTCTTGATAATCTATCTCTCTGAAAAGCCTCAGAATCCTCTACCATTGTAACTCATAGAGTGCACTTATCCTATGTGCATCCTCATCTTTCTTGGGTGGTATAATTTACTGCTCGATAGATGGTTGTGTTTCCACCTACCCACCTGAAGGAAGAATCTCATTAGATGGACCCTAATCTAAGGCATCATCTCTCATCAGGTTATCTTAACAATCTAAATATGGTATCCTAGTTGGTTGGCATTACGGAGACATCATGAGATCTAATCAAGATGAACCACAGTCAGATGAGAATATATATATAAAAGAAATTGGGAGCTAACTCAAGAAGGATATTCAATGTATAAATTATATATGATTCATTTACCATTGATCCCTACAACCAATGTATCAGTATGCTGAGTCGACAAGAAGGTATTCAAGGTCCTAATGAAAGGATACGTCAGCGACCCATACCATCACTAGATTCCTTGTCCTGAGAGTATCACTTAAAACATATTGAAATTGTTTCCCTAATCCCAACCAAATCCTCATAAGGGGACCACTCCAAACTTCATCCCAATTAATGAACTGCTCTAATGCCAATATTTCTTGATCATACCCTAACCAGGGCTCGATCTTCCACTACCCCAAGCCCACCACAATAGGCCAGGGGTGGTGATAATCACCAAAAGTAATATCCTAAATAGGAGGTATTTCTCAAATTCACCTATATGCACACACCCAACCATATGAATGTAGAATTTTAGAGTAGTAATATTGAAAAAACTCAATTGTTAGAAAGTAAATCAAGAATGAAAAACCTATAGGGTGGAAAATAGTATAACAGTGCAAAATGAAAAGTAAAAGGAAAAAAACACGGTCAACCAAAAATATGTCTGAACTTGAAAGAACTAGAAAGTAAACTAATGAGGGATCCCAAATCATTATCACTAAGATAAAACCACCATACACTATCCAAATCACGAAGTATCCCTAATATCCTCTGATGTCATGGATGACCTATCCATCGCCTGCATAAGAGACAACATGTGTGAGAAAACCAATGTAGGGGTGAGTATATACATACCCAGTAGAACACCCCAAAAGATTATGGGGGGGAAAGTAAGAGATACAATGGTAATAGAAAAATAGTAGATAGTAACAATATGTAGCTTAACCCAAGGAAAGAGAAAGAGTGACCTCATCTAGGTATAGGGTTCTTAACACGGTGTGTAGATGAACTACACATTGAGTCTTTTCCACCTATATTAAGATAATAAACGCATCCAAACTTGAGAAGATAAATATAGAAATCACATGGAATTCCCCACGCATATTTGCAACCCGTGGAAGGAAAGTAACAAAATGAAAATGTATGGATACAGATGTGCGTATATATATATACTAAGCTAACGAAACCCAAACAAGAGATAAAGGGGATATCCATCTCGTAGCTCAACCTAGAAAATATTATGCAATAGTTCCTGATGTTCATCAATGATCTCCATCATCTCATGCATCTAATTAAAAGTAATTGTTTGAAGGCCCATGCCATGCCACTGTGTCTCCCTACTGAGGGGGAACAAACTCCAAGTAGAGGAATCACGCCATAGTGCATCAGGGGGTTCCACTCTATAATTATATGAATAGGACTTGTGCCTATGTACATGGGGAGTTCCACTCTAGTTTCACAAGGACCAACTCTTTATTTGAGAGGGGGTCCCACTCAGTAAGTAGAAGACCTACAACCAATCTGATGGGAGGTTCCACTCTAGTCTCACAAGGACCCATGCCCTATCTGATAGGGTGTTCCACTCAGAAGGTATGTGACCCATGCACAAGATAATGGGGGGTACCACTCTATAGGTTGAGGAACCATACCCTGGTGCGATATGGGGGTTACACTCTAGTCATCGAGGACCCACACTATATCTAATAGGGAGTTCCACTCAATAGGTAGAAGAACCATGCCCAACCTGATGGGGGGTTCCACTATAGTGTCTCTAGTGATCCTCTACCTAATCATTGTCATCATCGAGCATCACCTAAATAAGCATTGTTCCCAAAAAAATCACTTCATATTCCAAAATCCAAAATGGATGGAATGAACATATTCTACTTGAAAAAACACTTAGGATAGGCTAATAATGGTCCAAAATCCTAGTTTATATGAAGGAGATAAAAAATATTGAAGTTTCCTCAAAAGGAACCAAGGCGTACATAGTATGTGAGGAGACTAACATGGAATATGGTCCCACTCCATCAATTTTGTTTGTCCCTAGAGGTACATAGCACATATACCATGTAGGTATACATGATGTGTTAGGGATATACATGGATTCTCTATGCCTCTCGGGGTCCTTCCTGTGTCATTTATTGTGTCTATGTATCCACACTGTGTTTGTGTACTTCGGTACACAACTGTGTGACTGGTCGTGTACTCCCACAAAGTGTCCTTCCCATGTTCTACTCCACATGAAAAATCCACTTGGTGAAGAAGTACACGGGGTTTAGGGAGTCTACATGACATTCCATCCTTATAAATTCTCGAAACCCTAGCCACTACAACATAGGGCCTACAAGTCATGTGTTCATCAGGGTACACAGTGTGTAGTACCTTTTTTCATATTAATTCATATTCACATTCCATGATTTGAATATAGCCAATTATACATAGATATTTACTCCAAAATATCTAAAATCAGTGGATCTATTCTAGATATCTTATTTTCATCCATCTAGTGGTTGGAAAACCAATCCCATCGACACGTGGGGTTTCACCATATGCACTGTACGCCTTGAGTCCTTGTTCCTTTAATGAATAGGTTGTCGATATTTTAAAATATCTCCCATAACGCAAAAAAACCAAAATATATCCTGGATTCATTGGTTCATCCCTTTTTCATGGTTTCTTCATGATTTTGGTGGTCTAATTAGCCTCTTTGCCACCCAGAAACATTGAACTAGTACCGCAGGGTACAACCGGTGAAGGAAGTGAAGAAATTGAGGGAGGGAGGCACAAGAACAAAGGTTTATAGATCGTTTCCAAGTGTTCTTTTCCAATTATTAGGAATGGGGATACAAAGGGTTAGATAAACAATATATTAATTAAATAATTGGTACATGGGTTCATATAAAGGCCAAAATTGGTGCAGATCGAAGGAGGGGATCGGTCTGCTCAATTAGTATAATCAAAATGGTTATAATCCAAAAATTAAAAATTCCTACATATATATTGGATCTTTTTTTGGTTGAATAACATTCCTACTAATGAATGGAAGGATTCATTTCATTTTATATGATCTAATATTCTCTAATCCATATTTTGGTTGTCTTCTGATGTGATTCACCAATAGAAGGAGAGAAATAAGATTTATAAGCCTCCCAGGGTCTATGCTGCTAACCCTGGAGGATTATTTATAGTGAAATTATTATAGAAGTTATATTAGGTTAAATAAACTAATTTAATTTAATTAATTAACCAACTTAACGTAGTTCCAATGGGTGAGATATCCAAATTACCCACGCCAATCTATTTTACGTCATGCCTTGTATAAAAAACGCATTCTAGACTTAATTGTAGTCTAAGATTTCTGATTCAAGATTATTTTTAAGCATTATCTCATTTTCTTTATGAAACTGCATACATTTAATATAAAAAAATTTAATTTTTTATAAAATTACTTTTGGGCACACTGGGCCTTCGAATCACATGTTTTCTACATATGTAATGGTGACACATAGTTTACATAGGGTTGATAAGGGTAAGAATTTACCTTTATATTATTTTTATGAGTTATTTAAGGGTAAACCATGTTACCTTTATATAGTTACCTTTTTTAGGAAAACATGTTTTACTTCCTATTTTCATTTCTTCTTCCCCATCTTGACCCTATAACATATTTTTTACTATTTTAAAATACTAAATTTATGGATATTAATTCACCGATTCATTTTAAGATTGTGAATCCTAATATGATTTAATTTAAACACACATCTATTAAGAATATATTTAAAATAAAATTAAATAATAAAATTAATTTTTATGTTTTCATGTTGTGAATCAGTATATAGAATGTTTTATTAAAATTACTCAAAACCCGATTGCCTTCATTTGGTTTCTCTCTTGAGTTCAGTTAGTCCATGAATTCTCACTTTAATAGATGGTGAAAAACTCTACAAAAAATATGATTTCTTAATCTAGATTCCAACTACACTAGAACCTCCTCTCTTCTCTATTCTAGGGTGCTACGTTTTGAAGGGATTACTCCATGTTGGTTTCTTTTATCCATTTTATTTGAGGAATAATAATTTCTAAAGAATTATATAATTTATATGAAGATATATTACATGATAATAACCTATAATTATCAAATAATTATAATAAATAATTTCCATGTCTATATCAAGTTATTCTGGAGAGGGAAAATTATTATCGTATATGGGATTATAATATTATATAAGGATTAAATGGCTTACATAGGCTTTGTATTAAATAAATAATTTTTAAAATTATCCTGGTGTGAAAATATATTATTTCATTTGTTATTTAATTTATTTTGGAAGTAAAATAAAAAAATCAGTTCTAGGAATCCTATGTGAATAGTTTTAGTCCAAAAAAGAAGGAAATGTTTTGAGTTATAACTCCATGATAAACCATGATGTTGACATCAACAACCTTAAGGTAGGAAGTTCCTTACCATTTGGGGATCTCCTTCATACATGTTTCCTTATTATAATTATTTTGTTGGCATACCATGTCTTATGTGGTTGATTATGATCACATGTGGGTGTGTGTGTGTATCCCCTAAGACCCATTATGATATTTGATTCCATGAGAACTTCTAGAGTAGCTTGTTTCCATTTCTAATTATGATCTCTTGTTTTCTATGTGTTGCTACTATGTTCTCGTGTTGATATGTTATGCTTGCCTTATTATCTCTACCTTGTAATGTGTGTTACCATTCCAGGTTTATATTGGTACTTGAAATAGGTAAAAATTCATGTCCCTTCTAAGGGGAGTGTGCATGGCTTTCTCCAATGACAAAAAGTGACCTTTGAATATGGTAGGTACATGATGGTTTGGGGTTCTGACTCGAGGCATAAATGGGGTATGACGGACTAGGGGCCTGAACCATGACAGATCCATGGTATGATGGTCTGGGGGATTGATCTATTTTAATACATTGAGACTGTTGAGAGATGTGTTTTGTGAAAAATTATTTTCTGTTATATTAGGATCTTTGAAATCAAAATTTATCACATGGATAATTAAAATTCAAAAAATAATAAATACCTCGATCCAGTGAAGCTTATTGTTTTGATTATCCTTGTTTTTATTCACTTAAAAGGATTTATATACTTAACATACTCTCTCTTATGTATAATTTTGATAGATTGTATCAGAATAATAATTGAAAATTAATTATCAAGTATAAGACCCAATAAATAGGTATAAAATAGATTTCATGTAAAGTTTTTAATTAAATATAAATTTCCATTAATTTGAAGAAACAATCCCTCATTATCCCATTATAACATTTAATAAACACAGTATCCATTAGTTATTCTAAAATTACCCTACTTAACTCATGTGATATCACATTATGATTTTAATAAATTCAATTGGTTATTATGAGAATTTATATCTATTATATCATGTATTCATCATTCATTATAATTATGTATAATGTACACATGATCCATGGAGGTCGTATATCTTCTATTAATATACCCCCTTCTAATTACTAAAATATTGATATTTTCATTACCATAATTAAAATGGGATGCATATAATTGGTCCAATGATAATTAATATATTTATTTAAGACTATACTCGTTATCTTTATTCAATTCAATCATGTATACTTATGGAAAAAAAGGAAACATGATCCAAACATTTATAAGTCCAATTTTCAACTATAATAAACATAATAGTCATTAAATATAATGAAACCGAGTTGGTAAAAATTCCAATAACTTTAACATGTCTAATAAATGTCTTGGGAATAATCCCTTTCATAAAAGGGTCATGAATCATATGATTTGTGCTAATATGTTCAACTAACTCCTTATGTTTTTAAACTTACTCCTTAAAAGAAAATATCTTTAATTTAATGTGTTTAGAACCTTTGAAATATCAGTCATTCTTTAAAAATAATACTATTAAATAATTATCATAGTAAATTTTCAAGGGATTGAAAATACTATTAATAATTCCAATTCCTTAAATAATGTTCCACAACCATGTACCCTGAATTATAGACTAAAATAATGATATAAATTAACCATCCTTGTTTGAAGAAATTATAACCGATTTCTTTTTATTTTTCCATGATATTTTTACTTTGGATAGAAGATACACATAACCAAAAGTGGTATTTATTGTATCAACACAACCTAAAAAGTTTAATCAGATTATCCAATCACCTCAAGATCAATGGACATTTTATAAGTAGGCATGTGATCCTTTTTTCCTATAAAATATCATAAAACTTTCTTTGTATCCCCCCAATGATCAAGTTCGTGATTTCTTTTCTATCTTCTCAACATACCAACTTCAAATCTAATATCTATCCTTGTATATGTTTGATCATACATCAATCTTACAACAATAGATTCATAAGTAATTTCTTTCACATGTTTTCATTCCAAATTAATTTTGGTACATTGATTTTGATTATGTTTATCTCCATTTTGAATTGGAACCAATGATGCTGAAATTTTTCCCATCCTAAACCCTTACAAAATTTTATTAATTGGGTATTTTTTAGACAAGCCTAACAAACCTTGATTTATATTATGGAATATTTCTATTCTAATTACATACTTGGCTTCTCCTATATCTATCATCTCAAAATTACTAGAGAATAATTTGTTGGTATCACATAACAGACCAAGATATTTTGCAGCAATGAATTTTTCTTCAGTATATATAATCAAGAATATAAATTTACTCGCACTGGTATTCAAGTATATACACTAATCAATGGTGTTTTCCTTAAATCCAAAAGATACAATTGTATCATTAAACGTAATATACCACTGTTGGGAATATTATTTGAGTCCATATATTGACTTTATTAATTTACATACCATGTATTCCTTTCCATCAATGGAAAAACCATTAGTTGAACTATGTATACACCTTATTCAAATTTTTCATTTAGAAAGGCTTTTTAACATCCATTTAATGTGTCTCAAAATCATATTGTGATACTAATTCCATAATAATTCTGAAATAATCATTATTCTAAATATATGATAATGTTTATTTATAATCTATACCATCCTTTCAAGTGAATCCCTTAGTAACAATTCTACCCCTCTGACATTCAATGTTACCATGAGAGTATTGTTTTGTTTTAAAGACCCATTTATATCCAACTATCTTACATCCTTCAGTAAATTATATTAGGTCCTATAATTTATTTTGTCCCATGGAATTCAACTCACATTTCATGGAATCTAACCATTTATCAGAATTATCCCGATTGATGGATTTACAATATGAAATTGAATCATTATCAATGCCAAAATATCTATCTATCTCATGTAGATATACCACATATTCATCTAAAATATATTACCATATTTCCCTTTGGGATCTTATTGACATTATTTCTTATAGTTCTTAAACCATTTCTTCATTGTGAATTTTGGAAACATTATTTTGTTGTTCTACATGATTATTTTGTGGTGCAATAATTTGAATAACAACAACATGTGAAGTTTTATTATAAGAAAATGTTACTTGAATTATATCTTCTTTAATTTCTACAATTTGTGGAAGTTTTCTCCCACTAGATTCATCATTCTCAAAAAATATGGCATTTCCAATTTCAAAAATTCTCATACTATGGTTAGAGAAATAAATTATATACCCCTTTTATTTCTATAAATAACTAATGAAATATCCATGAATTATTCTTGAATTGATTTTTCTTCATTGTGAATTATATGCTCTTATTTATTTCTAAAAACCCCATATAGGTAGGTTTCTCAAACTAGGTTTTCTACTAATCAAAAATTCAAAAATATTATTTGTAACTTCTTTACTAGGAACCCCATTAAATAAATACATGTTATTTTTTAAATAATGTATCCATAATGATAAGCTTAAATATGAATTGCTTAACATGCTTCTAACAATATCTATTAATGTTCTATTATTCCTTTCTAATAAATAATTTGTTATGGTGTACCTGTAATTGTGCATTTTGAACATATTCCAAGACATTCTAGAAACTTTTCAAATGGAATAGAGTTTTTTCCACTTTATTCAACTCTTCTATAAAATTCACCACCCCCATCAGACCATATGACCTTTACCCTTCTATCTAATTTAATCCCAATATCATTTACATAAAATTTCAAGCATTTATTCCTTGAAATTTCACATGAAATTAAAATACATATCCATAACATAAAAAATCATCAATAAATGTGACAAAATATTTTTCTTTATTAAAATAATTTACATCAACATATTGGTATATGTGATCTCTAGGAGTTGAGAAATTATGGTGGAACCTTTGTTTTTTTCTTTTTTTACATTTAATACACTCTACACAAATTATTATGTCTATAAAATATAAATTTAGATGTATTTTTATCTTAATCATTTTCTACAATCACTATTTGGAAACATGAACTAAATATTTATGCCAATAATAAGAAAAAATTTCATTTACTACACCATGTTAAGTACCAAAATTATTATATAAGGTTATAATTGTTTCATCAAACAAATTATCAATATTTATTATATATAAACTATCATAAAATAAACAAGATCCAATCATGCATGTATTCAATAACAAAATAAAATATATATTCCCAAAATTAAAAGAATATCTAGCAGTATCCATTTTTTGATAAGGAAAATAAATTCCTAGATATAATTATTGCATAAAATATTTCATATAAATCCAAACTATATCCACTATCAAGGATCAAATGGTAATCCCTACTTTCTTCCACTAGAACCATCACTCTATTCCCCATTAAAATGAACTTTTTAGTTGGGATTATGATATAGGTTGAAAGGAATCCTTGCATCATATTAGAAACAGTATTCATACAACTAGAATCAATCAACCATGTATTATGTTGAACTTCATCTAAGTTTCATTCATAACATGTGTATTAATTTTTATTTCCTTTATTTTAAAACCAAGGCTTTCGTTTTAGGAAATTCTTTTGGAAATTTCCATCTTTCACATAGAAATGAAATTTATCATTATCTTAATTTTTTTGGTTCTTTCTAGAGGACTCATTAACTTTCAATGTTCTATTTACTTCTTCATGTTTCATTATACCATGCTTCATTCCTCCTTGATGATTCACATAATGGATGGAGTGGATTTCTTAGCTCATTAATGTGTTTCCTATTGAAATAGCATTATATTCAATTCATACACATTCCAATTATCTTTCATGGAGTTATAGTTCTTTTTGAATGGTCCATAATCATATGATAATGAGTTTAGGGAAAGTTGTATATGGAAATTTCATTCACTTCCATTCCCAATGATTTAAGTCTTGCTGCAATATTTTTCATTTCAATGAAATGATCATTCATAGTATAAGAAAACTAAAACTTCAAGGTGTTTAATGTAATAATTAATTTCCCATAAAGATATTTTTTAATAGTTTAAGATCAGTCTCCCAAATATTTATAAAAAAAATATCACTTTCAGTTTTAAGGAGACCAAACTTGATGTTACATTCTATGCTCAATCGTATGAACATCAAACATAAAATGTTCAAACTTTCCCATGTTTCATAATATACTCAATCATAATTCATACCATAATCCATTATAATTTTAGGTTTCTCAACTTAGAGTATTAAATAATGATTTAATATACCAACATAAAATTGGATTTTCTCAATCCAATCAGAAGAATTTTATCTGTAAAATATCAGAACAAATGATGCATGTGAGTAAAATTATAATGGAAAGATAACTGAAATAAATATGTTCTTAAAATTAATGATTTGAATAATAATAATAATAATAATAATAATAATACATTGATTTAGACTAATTATTTAACATAAAATGTGTATCAGTGTTCTCCTTTGGATGATACACTAATATATGGTCATAATTGATACTAATTAAATTAACATTATTTGGAAATAATACATATGTAAATGAGATTTATTTATTATCCTTGGATATATAAATAAATATAATTATGCATATATATCACCAAAAACTATATTCGTAAATTATAAGAATATGTAAATTTCCAGTGGAGAATTAATAAATATCTCATAATCATGAATTTAAATTAATAATAAAATTTTATAATAGCATCAAATATATAAGAAATCAATATATATTATTTTCAAAAAAATTGGAATAATTATAACTTTATAATTTGACCACTTTGGTGATTAATAAATCTCACATGACAATATTCCAAATATAAAACATCATAAACATTACATAATTATAAATACAAATAAATTTTGATAAACATATTTAAAAATTTTGTTTAGTCTTTATTTAATTTGAATTGTCATTAAATTCAAAAATATAATAATTATTTCAAATAATTAAATTTTTTTAATTACAAAATCAACACAATTCATCATAAAGTCTCTTTATTTTAATAAATAATTAAAAAACTATAACATAAATTATTATTTACAAATTTCATGAAGTATTTTGAAATCCTTAATTCAATTTTAACAATTTTTGTGGGGTTTGAAAAACCCTGAAAACTAGGGGATAATACATTTGTTATTAATAAAGAAAACTGAGGGTGTAGAAATAATACAACCTAACTACTTAATCCATTTTTGTGAAGGTGGGTCCTTGAGAAACATCTTCAAATGCTAAATAAAATTTAAATCTATGTTCCATTATATTATCAAAATAATAATAATAATAATAATAATAATAATAATGTTATTATTATTATTATTATTATTATCAATAAAATATATATTATATTTTACAATATTTATATATTAATTATAATTTTTAGATACCGAACATGAATACTGCTTTAAGGTATATAGATAAATAACCATTATGTAATCATGAGCATTTATTATTTGAATCTAATTTCAAATTGAACTAACTTCATGATAATTAAAACAAAACAATAATTATTATGTAAAAAATTATAATTATTAATGTTTCCTCTAATACCATATGTAAAATTATTTTCCTTTATATTAAGAGCTTTAAAATCATCATTTATCACATAGATAAATAAAATTAAAAAAATAAGACATACATTGATCCATTGAACCTTCTTGATTTGAGTATCCTTGATTTTCTACCAATTAAAAGTATTTTTATCCTTTTACTACTATATATTTCATAAAATATTGATGGAGTATACTATAATAATAATTGAGAGTTAATTAGAAAGGAAAAAAAACTTTTAAATAGGGATAAAAAAAATTTCATGGGTGGTTTTTAATTAATTGTCAATGTCTCTAAATTTGAAAAAACTATCCATAATTATCTCATTATAATATTTATTAAAAGCAATATCCATGAGTTATTCCAACATTATGATCCTAGTGGCATGTTATTTCTCATTCATAATAACCTATGGTTATCCTACCATCATGGAGCTGAAATAAGTACGGTTAGGGGTTGGTGGTAGCTTGGTTAGCGCATAATTGCTTGGTATGTGGTTGTGTTTTGTTATGATTGTTATGAATTTATTATTTTCATGAGAAACACTTATTATACTTGAGATCACTTTTTAAGGATTCATTGGTGGTGTTCTACTGGTTTTTATTACTAACACCCAATATGGGCAATTTTATCTGCATGAAGACTTCATGGTTAGGGATCCAATTAAGTCCAAGGGGATCATGGATTATGGCTAAGCATATGAGCATGGAGTTGGTGATAGACTGAGAAGGAATCTGGAAGAATTGATGTTTTTTTATTAATCATCTTACATTATACTCATGTTTGGATTTCCACATTGGGAGCCCATTATTAACTGTATAACATGTCTGCCTTTCTGATTATTTAGTTTTTTTATGTTACCCTGATCATAGTGATATTTAATATATTATTTTTTTTATGATATGATAGTGATGGTATAGTCTCCCCACTAACAGACTTTGTTCAATGTTGCTAGTCAACAGCCTCTTATGTATGAAGAGACATGCATGAGGTCATACGACACTCTGGTTTGGACTCGGTGGTTGGGGTTGGGGGTTACATTTATAATATAAAAAATATAATTTTTTATAATATTATATAATTAAAAAATTAAATATAATAATTTTTTTATAAAATTATGTTTCTATAATAATGTGACCATCTGAAATATAATAAATATAACAATATTTTATATAGAAATAATTTTATTCATTATATTATAAAATTATTACATTGCATTTATAATTATATAATATATATATTTATATATTTATATTTATATTCTTTATATGTATGACATAATAAATATAATTATATTAAAAATAAAAATAAATATATAAATATTTATAAAATAACATATATAATAAATATAATTTTATTGATGAAAATTAGTATTTATAAATGTAATTATATTTATTATAAATATAATCATATTTATAAAATTGTTACAAATTCAAATTCTAAATATAATTCTATTTTTTTATAAAAAAATTGATTATATAATTATAAAATTTAAAGCAAATACTAATCTAGAAAACAATAATTAGAATAAATCCATATAATATAATCTTTATCAATAGAATTTTATTATTATACTGATATAAATTATGTTTTAGAATAAAAAAGCATTCTTTCGACCTGAAATGATGATCTTGATCTCAAAATCATATATGAGAAGCCTCCTATTTATTATGTTGGATGCAAGATTAATGGTAACTCAAAGGATAAGTGTTATAGGGATATAATCTTTTATTAATGCTCCCTAAAAGGGAATGGTGTTGATAACTATAGGAAATGGGATAAAGTAAAAGGGAATGTTGATGCACCAACTTGTAATAAAATTGACAATGGAAATGTTAGAGTTAATGTAAGCACTACCTCTGTCCATGTTGAGCCCTATTTTTAAAATTAAATGCAACTGTAATAGGAAATATGTGATTTTTCTCCTATGGGTGTGGACATGAACTTATAAGGTGTCCCACATGATCCTTGTTCTAGTAAGTAGAGTATAAATTCTAATCATTTTAACTCTATTTTAATTGTTAATCACTTCTCAGGATAAGATGGGAACCACACAATGGGGGATGAAAATTAGTAACCTAGTGAGTGGTTTAATTCTTTGGGACGCTTTGAAAATAAGGTTACCTAGTTTGTTGTTCCAGAGTACATTCCTTCACAACATGAAGCGAAAGGATTCATTTTGTAGCCACTAGAAACTGACTTCTAAAGACATGTTCAACTGGAAGATGGGTCTAGGGAATCTGATGCTCAATAGTATATGAATTATTATCAATATATTTAGAATTTCATCAGTTCTTTAGGAATTTATAGTAAATGGGGTAACATATCTGATCTTGAAAATGACAATGAGCAATGAATGGTTTTATTGGAAACCACTCATCTCAAGCCTCAAGGAAGTGGTGGCTCTTTTTCTTCTCAGTACATTGTCTTAAATAGAAAAGGAAAGATGATCAATAATGAATTTTTAAATATGGTTCCTCTAAAAAGAGATCCACAAAATTAAAATTCCATTCTTCCAAGGAACGTGTCTACTAGATCATCTTCTAAGGCATTAAAGGGCAATCTCACTCTGGAGTATAAAAGGTCCAATTTAGAGATCCTTAGGATCTTTAACCATGATAACTCAATGTAGGAGTGGGAAAATTTTGATGAATCTAACTTGGAATATGAAAATGATATTTCATTTTATGATCACTAAACATATTTTTTAGATGAGGAAAAGTCCCTTTGTTGGACCCTTCCCACTCTCTGTTTTATTTTTATTTTATCTTTTAATAAATATTTTGGAGATTTTTCTCCTAGCTAGACCTGTTTCATATTATTTTTTAAAATTATACTATATTTATAATATTTTTATTATATAATTTAAATAATAATAATTAACTAATTATAACTCTTTTCTTAGAATTATAGAATTTTTATAATTTATTTTTAGATAAAAAATTTAATGAAATAAATATATGTATTTTTCTTATATTATATATGTAATTGTATTATTAATATTATTTTATTTTATTATTTACATTAAAATTATAAAAATATATTTATTTTTAATAGAATTATAAATGTGATTATGGTTATTATATAAATTTAAATATGATTAGGTTTATATTTATTATGATTTTAATTATATGTATTATATTAAATTTTAATAAATAATGTTATATATATAATTATTAAATAAATTTATTGATTTATAATATATTAAAAAATATCTATTACAAATATAATCATTTTTATTATATTTATTATAACTATAACTATATTTATTATATTTATAAATGTCATTATATTATTAACATATTTATACTTTTAATTATATTTAAAACTATATAAATAATATTATTTTTTTATAATTATAAATATGATTACATTTATTATATATATATATATGTGTGTGTGTGTGTGTGTGTGATTATATTTATATTTATAAGGAGATGAAAATGCATGGGTTTGAGATATTTTCGCCCTAATACCATGGTGATTAGGGTAGTCTCCTATAATGATTCCAATCTCAGATATGGGGAATCGTGATGCTTTGATGTCTGATAATGCATTGTGGGTAGGTACTGCTACTTTTGATCGGTTCTTTACCAATCCTCACAGCAAGACAATCGGTCACAATTTAATCTGAAGGAATGGTGCCCTCACTTTCATTGAACCAAACCCTAATTTCATTGAAGAGTAGATCAAGGATTTCAATCATTCCATTATTTCATAGATTACCCAACAATTTAAGAACAATCCTTAGAATATTTAATATCATATGAAGCAGCTACTGCATGTATGAAGCTTTGATGGTTGGAACATGGTGTCGATTTGTATGGGTTACTTCCATATTATATTCCCTTCTCAATATCTTAAATTAAGGGTGTGGAGATGTGATTTTTTTTATCCCAAGCCAGGGGTTCTAAGATTTAAGGATTGGGATCCTTGTTTTGATTTTTTTTAGGCCAAAAATTATATTACTCCATCTGGTATTTGGGTAAAAGAGTTGTATTGGTTATTTTGGAAACCAATAATTATCTAGGATGTAGCCTTGGCAGATGTCACCCCTATCATGATTGAAAAATAGACTGAGAGGGCCATATATGAACATTATGACCAAATTTTGTTTAGGTTTGATATTATTTCAATGTTTTTTGAAATTGTGTATTTGGTCACTGGTGAATTTAAATTTGATATTGCAATAGAGTAAAAACAAGTTCCTAGTTTTTATTCAATTGTTTGTGCATTGGAAATGTAAGGGGAAATTACTATATAGGTTTGAGGTGTTTTAACTAAAAATAAAATATGATCATCACATTAACAATTTTAAGTTCAATCTACCCACTATTAATCATAAAAATACTTCAGTTGACATGAAAAATGATCCCATGGATGGTAATAAGAACATCCATGATTCTCCTTTTGTGCAAGGAGGAAATGATGGAATAGATTGATTGAGAGGTAGTAATGTATAGTGCATAGAGTTTGATGTTTCTCCCCTATCATCCAATATGGGTAATTTAATGGATACCATACTTTATAGGCTTGCTAGTGATAATAGGGATATTTGAGATCATTATTCTATTTCTTTTGTTGATGGGGTCATTGGAACCAACTTAAAGTATGATCTTGATTTAATTTCAGTTTCATCTGATGTTAATGTTGTGTCTTTAGGAGATACTAATATTAGTTCTCACAGTATGGGATCTCTCCTTGATATGAGTTAAACTATTTAAATGTTTAAGTATATTATTTTGGACACTTAGACCTTGGGTGAGGCCAAGGTGGGTGCCCTGATGGATGGAGGATAGTCTCTTGCCTTGCATTAGGTGAGTAAGGAGAAAGATATATTATCTGATACTGATGATGTTCTTGGAGCTTCTGATTTTACTTGGTATGAATTAATAAATGTTTATAACAACAAGGGATATCTTTCCTTTCAGATTAATTTTCATAAAATTCATAAGGTGTGAAAAGGCTCACCCTCCACTGATTTGATGACTACTACTATAAAAAATGATCTGTAGAATAAGATAACCTTTAATCCTTTTTTAACCATTCATTATTGTATGGTTTGATGCATTAATCAACATATATAGGTTCTAGGATGATGCCTTCTCACTTCCCATAGGAATGGGGTATCTCCAATTATATTATTTCCCCTTAGGATCTATTAGTTTTCACTGGTGGCTAAAATAGGGACATTATATTCATTCAATAGGGGAAAGTGAACCTGTTGATGAAATTTCACTTCAACTAGACCCAAGTGATGAGGTAATGGTGGATATAGATCACCAGTCTAGAAAGGAAATTATTCCATGTCATAATGTCTCTTCTCCTACTTCTTATGACCATCATGATTCGGTTCTAAATCAGTCTTCATCAACTAATGAAATGAGGTCTCATGAAGCTAGGGAGGTAGTTAATACAAAATCCAAAAAGGATGAAAATCATGGTCTTAAAACACCAGGAATTTTTCCCCATCTACAAAAACAATCTATATAGGAGTTTGGTGGTAACCAGAAAGAAAAATGTAACTTTGTTTAAATGATTTATTCTATTAATAACATGGAATTTGATAGACTCTACCTCAAGGGATTAGAGAAGTATAATGTGAAAAATAACTTGGTCCCCAACTAATGAATAGAAGTTATAGGGAAAATTAAAAATTCCCCACACATGTTGAATAAAATAACCACCCACCCCCCATGGGTATTGATATATAATAGAATTTACCTCTTCCTTGCAATGGTGAAAATGAATTGGAGGTTCCCTCCACTGTTGCATAGGAAACCCAATAAAAAATATTGGTTTAATGGAATATTCTATGATTGATATAACTTGGGGAATCCCCCCACCTAGAAGTGAGGATGATACTTGGAGAATCAAGGTGGACCTCGAGGTATAGGAACTCGACAAAAAAAACAATGAATTCTCTTTCTATAAACTCATGGTGACTAAAACTTTGTTTGATGATACTCCCATGTTAGTCATTGGATGGTGTTACTTTGTGACCCCTTTTAAAACTCACATCCCATGTTTTTGTGTGTGTGTGTGTTTCCTTTACATTTAATAAAATTTCTAGGTTCATGAGTTTGAGTTACCAAACCCATGATCTAAACCTTCATTATTTATATTAATTTTAAATAAAATTATAATATTTATTATATTTTATAAATTATAAAAATAATTAGGATTAGGGGTTGGACCAAGTTATGGGGAGGGAATAGAATGATTTTCAATGTGATCTAAAAAAGCGTGACATTGTCTCATCATTATAGATCCAATTTATGTAAATTAAAAACCCTAAACCCCTAAAAATAATTATTTTCAAAAAATCCATTTAAAAAACTACCTAATTATCTCTAAATAGAAGAGAGTGAATTGTATTTAAACCTATACATTTTATATTTTATGAAGACAAATATCCAATCAAAATTGTTTTCTAGAATCACACCCACCATCAATTAAATAATTTGATTGTTGTATATGGTTCCAAAATCGATGATGATGGTACACAATAGAGGACAATACCATCCCTAATATCAAGTGAGTAAGGAGTAGGATCCTTCAAATGGTTATGAGGGTGTTATTAGAATTGATAATATTATTGGGAATGATTTCTTAAAATTTGGTAAAATTAAGGGAAATCCTACTATTCAAATTATGTTTCAGAAAAAATTAAGGGAAAAAAAGTTTCTCCTTCCACTGATTTTATGGATACTACTTTCAAAAATTATCGAGAGAATAAGTTCACATGCTACCCAATTTTTAACCCTAAATTAACTGATTTTTTATGCATGAATCCACATATATATGTGTTTTGATGATGCCTTATAGCTTTCTATCTGAACAGGTTATCTCCAATTCTATTGCACCCCTCATAACTAACTGGTTTCCATTAGTGGCTGTAACCTAGAAATTGTATTCATCCAAGAGGGGTAAATTGAATAGAATTATGAAATTTAACTTCAACAAGACTAAGGTGATGAGGAAATGTAAGAGATAGATAGCCATTCTGGGAAGGCACTTGTTCCAAGGCATAATATTTCTTCACTAACTATTGATGACCATCAAGGTTTGTTTATAAAGTGGTATTCATAAACTAATTAAATGAGGTCTCATGGATCTTGGAATGACATTTATACTACATCAAAAAAAGGATGATAAAACTTGTTTGGAAACACTATGAATTTAGCCGCTTCCACAAACAAATTCTATTTAGGAATTTGGTGGTAACCAAAAAATAAAATGTAACTTATTTTCAATGTTTGATTCTATTAATAACATCGAAATTGATGGACTCTTCCTCAAGGGATTGGAGAAGTCTGGTTTGAGAAATAAGTCAGTCCCTAACCAATTAAGGGAAGATATGGGGAGTCTTCCATATAATTCACACATGTTTAATTATATTAGTCCGACCTAGGGGTTGCAATAGAATAGAATTTACCTCATTCTAGGAAATGTGAAAATGAGTTGGAGGATCCCTCTAATGTTGCAGAGGAAACCCCTAAATAAAATCTTGGTTTAATGGAAAAGTTTGTGAGTGATAAGGATGACTTGGGGTATCCTTACACCTCTAAGAGAGGAATACACCTTATGAAGTGGGTTCCATATCATGGTTGAGGCACTTGACACAAAAAAACAATGAAGGATCTTGTTGTGAACTCACGGTGACTGACACATTCTTTGATGATAAACTCACGTTTGTCGATGGGTGGTGTTATTTTGTTCATGTTTTATAAATCACATCCCTTGTTTTAATTTTTATATTTCCTTTAATTTCAATAAAAAAAATTGGGTCATGGTCTTGGGTTACCAAATCCATGATCTGAACCTTCCTGATGTATATTTATTATATCAATAAATATAATTTTATTTATTAAATTTTATAAATAATAAATATAATTTGGATTAGGTGGGATTTTAATGGATGGGGATAACATAATATTAATTTTTATATGATTTTAAAATCTTGTTACTTTATCATGATTCTAGAACACATTTATGTAAATAAAATTCCCTAAACCCATTAAAATAATTGTTTTTTAAAAAATCATTTTAAAAATATTATCTAATTATCTATAAATAGAAGATATTGAATTGGTTACAAACTAATACTTGTCATCCTTGATAAAGACACAGACCCAACCTGAATTGTTGTCCAGAATCAGATCCACCACTGATTTCACAATTTGGCAGTTGTCAGTGGTGCCAAAATTGTTGATGATGGTGCATAGTGGAATTGGCAGGGAATAAGATCCCATCAAAAACAATGAAAAAAAGATAAAACAAATCTATAATGTACAACATATAGAACCATTAAACCATGAAAATGGTAGTAAATTCCATTGATGAGAGAGACGATATCTAAACAATTATAATGGTAATTGAGATTAGATAGTTATAAAATAATGGAAATTATTAATTATGTTACATTAATAATCAATTATAAAATCATTAAATAAATTATATGTAAAATGTATATAAATTTTTTTAAAAATAATTATACATAAATTCTAATCTGACTCCATTGATATTTAGTGTCACTACAAAAGGTGAGACCTTTAATAGATCTATAAAAGGGCTTTGTCAGCGCAAAAAAACACTAGAAACCTAAGAAAACCCAGTCAGTATACAAATAGAAAGAAATATATATAAACAAAATATTAGATTAGAATACAAACATAACATCCATTTTCATTTCAATTTAACATTTGTGAAACAATATTTACATTGATGTGATATTTATAATTAATCCTAAAAAGTTACAACCAATATGAAAAATCATAACTCTTGTTGTAGGATTTCTCTAAAGATCAACCTCCATACAAAATATTGTCCCTAAAATAAAACCAATTTCTATTTTAGTAATAGTAAATAAAAAATGTTATAAAATATACATATGATACATTATATTGTTAATATATATATATTTATATATATATATATTAATGATATTATCAATTAATCATGTGTTGGATTATTATGCAGTCAATTTCTACACATAACAAATGATTTAGGGATAATTTTCTTAAAGTCTAAAACAATATGAGCTTTTTTTCTCAAGTTTGGATATATATACTCATTTTAAACTAAAATGGAACTTTTATATTGAACACATGAACTTCTAATCATATTGGACATAACATATGTCAGATTTATGTGAGGTTGATTCCTACATGTCACAAATGAATTACTGTTCATTTTCCTACAATTTGGAGACAATCCAAGATCATTTTTATATTTTTGGAAATGTGATACATGTTTTAAACTAAAATGACAATTTTATATGGAAAACTCTCACGTTGAGTTATATCGACCACATCGTGTGTCAGATTGACATGCAGACAATTCCTACATATCACAAATGAATTATGGTTCATTGTCCTAAATTTTGAAGATAATATGATCTTGTTTTCTTAGTTTTGGATATGTTATGCACGTTTTAAAATAAAATTCCACTTTTATATTGAAAAAAAAAATCACTTTGAGTCATATTGACCACATCGTGTGTTGGATGGATGTGCAATCAATTCTTACACATAAAAAATGAATTATTTATCATTTTCTTAATATTTGTACATAAACTAATATTTTTTACATGGTTTTGGATTTATGATGAATGTTTTAGAATAAAATGACACTTTCATATTAAAATCAAGCACTTAGAGTAATACTGGCCACATCATGTGTCGGACTGATATGCAGTAAATTCTAACACAAAAAAATGAATTATAGATTATTTTCCTATAGTTTTAAAATAATTTTATCTCTTTTTCTCATTTTTTGGAAATTATATGTGTGTTTTAAACTAAAATGGAACTTATATAATGAAAAAAACACATTGATTCAGACCTAACACATCATCTATTGGATTGACATATGGTTTTTTATTACACATCATAAATGAATTAAATATAATTTTCTAAGAGTTTGGAAAAAATTGAGCTCATTTTATTAGATTTAGATATGTGATATTCATTTTAAACTAAAATGAAACTTTTATATTGTAAAAAATACTTCGATTCATGATGACCAAATCCTTTTTCAGATAGATGTGTCGTCTATTCATACACATAAAAATGAATTATGGATCATTTTCCTAAATTTTTTTAAAAAAATATAAGCTTGTTTTCAATTTTTTGGCTATGTGATGCACATTTTCAACCAAAATTACACTTTTATATTAAGGACACACAACTAGAGTAATACTGAACACATCATGTGCCTGATTCATGTGTGCATAAATTTCTACATGTAAAAAACGAATTATGGATCATTGTCCTAAATTTTGAAAATAATTTGATCTATTTTTCTCATTTTTTTCTATGTGATACACCTTTTAAACTAAAATGACACTTTTATATTAAAAACATGTAATTTGAGTAATACCAAAAACACTGTGTGTTGTACTTATGTGAGGTCAATTAATACATGTCACAAATGATTTGTGGATTATTTTCAAAAAAAAAATTAAAAAAACAATCTAATTTAATCTATTTTGTCTATGTGATGAATTTTTTAAACTAAAATGGAAATTTTATATTGTAAACACACACTTAGATTTATAACTTCCACTTTATCTATAGGATTGACTTAAAGTCAATTCTGATATGTCACAAATGAATTATGGATTATTTTCCTCAAGTTTGAAAACAATACTTGGTTTTTTTTGGTTTTGTCTATGTGACATGTTTTAAACTAAAAATGAAATTTTATACTGAAAACACATACTTTGAGTTATATTAAAAACATTGTGTGATACATTTACATGTGGAAAACTCCTACACATAATAAAGGAATTATGATTTTTTTCCAAATGGTCGAAAACAATAAAAGCTCCTTTGATCAATTTTGGCTATGTGATGCACATTTTAAACTTAAATGGAACTTCTATATTGAAAAAACATACTTCTAGAAATATCATCAACATCATGTGTTGGATTAAGGTGTGGCTGGTTCATACACGTCACAAATTACTTATGAATTATTTTCCTAAAGAATGAAAATAATTTAAATGTGTTTGCTCAGTTTTAGTATGTGATGTGTTTTTTGAACTAAAATGTAAATTATAAACTAAAAACATACACATAGAGTCATATAAATTATACTATTTATTCAATTGAGGTGTGGCTGATTCTAACACCTTTCAAGAAATTTTTTACAAAAGATATTTTTCTAAGTCAAACATTTTCTTCAACTCTAGATAAATACCTTGGTAGATGAGTGCTTCTATTTTAATTACATAATATATTTCCGAAATTAATTTAAGAAAATTGGTTTGATCATATACTTTTTTGATGCATATTTATTATTCACTTCATCTTTCCGGCAGCATACAGTTTCCTCTTCCATCTGAAAAGAACATGTTCACTCTTTTATAGATTGTTTAAGATAGTTGAAATAAAAATTTGACTTCCCAAAAGATATATGAAAAAATAAATAATTATTAGATAAAAATGATAAGGAAATTAATTTAAAATAGTAGATAAAATGATGTAAAATTAACTAAATAAGTCATAGGTGTTCATCTTTTCATGATATATATATATATATATATTTGATGCATTTCCCAATCACCACTATCTCATTTATGTCATTAAAGTATAATCTCTCATGTTCATGATCATCTTCAGACATGTTACTAACTCTAATAGAATTCATAAAGCACAACTATCTATAACACTTCTCCTTAAGAGGTCAAAAATAATATTTTAGAATTAGGATATTAATGTTTCACAACAAAAATGTATCTCTAATGTCATAGCTAGTACTAGATCACAAAAATAATAGGTAATCACTTAAATATGATGTTGGTAAACATTTTGACATAATTTACTCTTCCCATTCATCTCTAAATAAATTTCCTTCTTATTTTGAGTATATAGATTGTTTAAAATATTGGTAGTACTAATAAAATATTGAAATAAAATTATTAAGAAAATTTTTTAATTACATTTTAATTACCTTTTTAAATTACCAGTTTGAGTGTGTTGGTCTTTTGAGTGTATATTATATATTTCATAAATTCTAAAATGTAATATTAAGAATAATTTTCATTATCTTGATTCAAAAATTTCATAAAAATTGACCAAAATAAGTAAATAGTTTTTAAAAATGTATTGATTTTTAAATTTTACTATATATACCTTAATTTATTTCCATTTGAAGAAATAAATAGGCTTATTATGTTCAATCATCGACCTCAAACAATGATTTATCCTATATTTATATATCACCCAATCATAATAAAATTCTCATTAAAATAAAAACTAAAACATTTAATTTGAATTTTATCTGTAAAATATTGATTCCAATGCTAACAAATTCACAACAGTCATCATGTATGGTATATTTGATTGAAATCCATGCATTTGATGCAAAAAATAATCATTTGGGGTTTCTAAATTAATTTTGATCATCATACAATGATTCCTAAAAAACAAATATGTAATTAAAAAGGGTATGTTTTATATGATTATATTGAAAAAATTTATCCTTGTATTGTAGGAATCATGAAGAGTCTATCATCTATTATTTTCTTCTCAAATGTATCTCTTAGTTTATATTTTCTCTTATCAATTTCACTCAGGTCCAAAGAAATTTAATGCATAGAAAGGATATCGAGATTAATGAGTCCAAATTGTACTTCATAGGGTTTTCCCTTAATATAGTTGTAAAATAAATGCCTATAGAAAATGTGAGTAGTTATTAACTTTAATGAACATAGTTGATTATTTTTTGGACATATGGATTGTGAAAATATACGTCATGTATGTATTCACAACTAATACTCCTAGTGATTGAAACATTATAATCTCATTTATAATGCCTAGAGAAACCATTTCTATAATGAAATTTCTTAATATTTCTTCTTCATATTGAATGTAGAACATATCTCCATTTTTTAATGTTGTGCCTATATGAACTTGTAATGTTAATATATGTAGTAGTGGAACTAGTGTAGAGAAGCTACTCCCAAAAGTTCCTTTTGATTTCTTGGTCAACATACTAGAATCAATTGATCCAACCTTCCGTTTCTCAAATATTTTATCCATCTATAACACCATATCTCATTTTAGACCTTGCTTCATCAACTGTTAAATGTTTTTATTGGAATTTAAGTATATATCTATTATATCTTTATAAGATTATATAGTAATGTTAAGAAATTTTCAATAGTATCATTGACCATGGTAATATCTATATCATCAAGTAGAATAATCAACTCAGTTCTCTCTTCATGAGCTACTTCAAGCCTCACTCTGGTGTGGTATTTTGGGAGTTAATTATTGTGTAACATTTCTCCTGGGATATTATACATCATATCCATTTAAAAAAAATTAAATGTGTGGATTTTAATTGATATAAATCACATACACCATCACCTTATATAATTTTAGTAATATAAATTTATCTTAAGTTGTTTCATTCAAATATTAGAGATAGATTAATGAAAAATTTGATTAACTAGAGTAATGTAGGTGGTCGAGGAGAATGGCGTACCTTAATGCTAGTGGGGTCATTTGGATATTTATGTATTGTTATTTATTACACTACCAATTTGAATTTATCCTTCCATATATATTGGTCTACCGAATTCAACCCAACAATAATAAATTTTAAAGAAACTATTGGCACTTATAGTCCTTTAATCATCTCATATGTATCTTCATGCAGCTTTTTCTTCTTGAAATATGTTCGAGGTGACACCCAAAAACCTATACCTCTAACATGACCATATTGTTCAGGCTCCTTAAAAGATACTGAAAATAGTTTTTCTTTAGGTATAGATTATTATTATTCTTGTGTCTAAACCATATAAAAAAATTAAATTCATAAATATATGTACATATTTTATTGTAATATTTTTATAAAGCATAACGAATTACAACTATGTCATACTTATAAATGTTTTCCATACTTCTTATGTGTTTTTATCAACACGTTTACCCTATTTATTTATGTGATCCTCCATACATAGCATATGTAGTGGGATGGAAGTGGATTCATATTTTTATTCATCAATATAAATTTAAAAAAATGAGCATATATTGTTTCATATCACATAAAAATTTTATTATATATTTTAAATACATACCATTTTCTTTTCAAGTGAAGCATATCCCATTCTTGATTACTCGTAGGGGTATATTGGTTTTTTTCACATTGTTTATTTTCATCACTCTATTTCTATTTCATAAATTAACAATTTTGAATCAGAGTGGATAAAATAAATAATTTCAAATAAAATAGTATAGAATAAACTTCACCTAAAATGATTTCTCATCATAACAGATAATGAAATCACTTTATGTATCATGTTTTATAATGTGTTAATATATAACTGTTTGGTGTGTCTTTATGTTATACTAAACTTCCCTAAGATGATGATTTGTAATAAGTGTATGGAATCCTCTGTAATGTTTTCTAATATCCATAAAGACTTCTTTCTTATAGAGATCCTTTAAAACGAATCTATAAGAGATAATAAAAAGAAAATAAATATTTCATTATATAATTTTTTAGTAAAATAGAGAATGTATATCATAAAATTACATTAATATATTCCCAATGGTTTTCCATTAATACAGGATGGATATGGTTCCATGTTTTAATATCAATTGGAATATGAATTCTTGTTGTGACATCAACAGAACTAATTATCATTGACTTGTTGGGGTTAATAAGTTGGATGCATTGATTCCATCCAACAAAAAATTTTATACAATTTCTATTTTCCTTGAAAATTTTATTTAACATAGTTATGCTATGTAATTATTGATTTGTTCCATCAACTTGTTTTTTATCCTGTAATAATTTTGTAGTTTCAGCATCAACTATCTTTTATTCCTTGGGATTTGTAAGATCATCATGTGGAGAAGTTAAACATTTAATTTATGGTACATAAATATAGTATAGAACACATAATATTGTGAGGAAAGGCATAGTATATTAAAAATATTTTAACCTTCCATTGAACTCTCTTTTTTTATTTAAAGGTTGGATAGATTTGGTTCCTCTATCAAGTATCCAAATCCACTCTTTATGGTACCCTCTAACATAAATGTAAATGACTAAATTGGGACCATAGTGAAATGATTGTGATCTCCCAATGAAATGGGAATCCTCAATTGAATTTTCCATATCACTCTCTGGTTGTTTTAGTTTCCAACAAAACAATTGAACAATCCTTATTTATTGGATATGATATATAAAATACATGCACTGATTGTGATTCCATTATTAATGGACCATCTTTATACCCTTACTTAAATTCACCTTCATGAAGATTAATTAAATTAATTTCACTGCACTCTTATTTTCAATCCATTTGCAACATAAAATCAACACTTGAAATGTTGTATAATCCAACATAAAATCCATTTGCATTCACATTTTTCTTTTATATAGGACATATAACCATTAATTACAAAACTAGTGTAAGATATAACATTTACATTTGGTCTTTGGGCGATCCATCAAAGTCGTTTTGAAATTGAATTCATATTTTCAAATAACTCTGTATAAATAAAATCTCAAAACCATCCTTTAAACTATTGATTATGTGTATTTGATATTTATCCTTCAACCCTTAATTGATTCAAATGTATAATAATTACTTTGTTTGATTTAACGTATGGAGAAACCTCTTCACTGTTATGTAAAATGTAAAGGTGATATTTATCCCTATCTTTGATGGTAACTGTAACAAAATCTCTTCTATAAATCCATTCATCCATAAGGTTTCCATTGTGATGAGACATTAAGAGATTGATTCTATCAACATCTGATAGGTAATCAGTAAAAAAATGATCAGCTTCTTCAACAATATATCGATTTTCAATACAAAATTTTAACTGATTTCAATTCTTGAAATACCCTTTCAAAATGTTTATATGTTTTTCAATGGTGTACATCCATTTTTAATGGATAGGACCACATAGTTGAACCTATATAACCAAGTGAACCATCAGGTGGACTATTATATCAAAGAATGATGGTGAAAATAACATCTATAATTCTCACAATATGACTAAAATATTCTTATTCATGATTGGAAACTTCTTTAGGTCTATAAATTTTCTTCATATTGAATAGAAAAATAAAAAATTCTAGTTAATGTATCTCATAATGTTTTAGGAATAATAAAACATAAAGTGGTTGGCATCAAATATTTCATAAAAACATGAAATTCATGTGATTTTAGACCCTGTAACACTAAATTAGTCATTGACACAACATTATTTATATTTTCTAAATAACCCTATATAACTTTTACACCATTAAGGAAATTGAAGATTTTTAATTTTTATCATTTGGATATAGTGAAAGCTGCTAGAGGAAGAAAAACCTTTAATTCACCCTTTATCGGTCCTAACTCTTCCCTTGTCACCATTTAAATTATGTCCAACTTAGACATGATGCCATTTTTTTATTAGGGTCATTTAGTAACATGTTAATAACACTATCAAATATATTTTTTTCTACATGCATGACATCAAGAAAAAGTCTGTTGTACAAAAAATGCTAGTACAGTAATTCCAAGAAAATTTAACTAGTTTTACAAACTGGTGTCATAATGTTTTTCAAATAATGGTTTAACAAAGAATGTTTTAATATATTTTAATTTCATGAATAGTTTATCACCCATTAGTGGAGATGGTGTTGTACTTTTTTTATTCTCACAAAATTCTATCATACAAGATCGATATTTATGTCATTGAGGTATATTTTTATGATTTCCTAAAAATACAATATTTGAAGAATGTTTCGACTAAACTGAGTGTTTTCATTCTTCAAAAATGGAACACCCCAACATTCATTTAATGTTATAACCGAAATAAATAATAATAATGAAATTCATTTATCATCCCATACAACATGGATCTTAATGTGAATTCTTCACTTCTATGAGTATCATAGAATGTAACACCTATATCCCACCACAATTTTAGATCTTTGATCAGTGGATCCAAATATAAATCAATATCATTACCAGGTTTTTTTTGTCAACATATAATCATAGAAAACATAATTTATTTCCATTTCATACTTAACCATTATGGAAATTTGTAATTTACTAACATAACTAGCCTGGTTATATCAGTACTACTCTCTACACCAAAGGGATTTATTTCATCTATAGATAATGAAAGACAGAGGTTTCTAGGAACATTTCCAAATTTTGATACACATAATCAATTTTCTTCTATTGAGGAGAGTCTTATGGATGACATAGTTTCATATCATCAATTATTGTATCTACTTTCCATGTCAATTTTCTCAAATTTCCCTGACATCCATTTAATCATCTAAACCATGGAATCATGGGAAAGTGTCACACAACTTTTAAAGGACTCAATTCATCTTTCTTGTATCAATTTTCTCCATGTTTAGGGAATTATCTGAGTGATTCATGGCCTTTGTATAACAATATGAAATAATTTGAAAATGCATGTATTTTTTAGAGATAATTCCCATTGAACAAAGAAATTTTTTATCATTATATTTTTACAAGGAGGTTCACTTTACTCAGGTTGCATATAATACAAGAGACCAGATAGTTATGTAAATATAGTTTCACTCCATCTACTTCCATAATTAAAATTATATAACTTCAATACAGTTGAAAATTTTGTATATATAGTACTTCTAGTATGAAATGGTCTCTCAACATAGCTATTTAACTTCTCAAACAACTTTTTATTATCACAAATTTCATCTTCAATTCACACTATCATTTATTTTATATGATCTCCATCATAATTTACACTATTATTCATATCAAATGATTAATAAAATGAAATATCATCCCAATCAATGTGTAAATTTATTTCCTCCCTGGGTTTAGTATAACATTTATAGATATGATCTATTTCTTTATAAATCAAATGTTCTCCCAACTATTACAAAATAATTTTTCTTGAATAAAAAAATGTAAACACGTAAAAAGGATTTGAGAAGGGTCACGTGCATGCTCCATTGTGAACATCATGGACTCTTTAACTCCAAATTCATACTCTTTTGTCATATGAATAGTGTGTATCCATTTTAAATTCATATCCATCCTATTAGGTTCATAAAATATTAATTTTTTTATAAAAAAATACACATTATATATTCATAATCAAAGGATAAATTTTTAGAAAATTATGAAAAGTGGAACCCAAAATTTTAATATTATTTATGATGATTGAAAATGAGTTATCATTTTACACAAGGGTGAGATGAAAAGAAAAAACCTAGGTAAACATGTAGTTATTAGTCTAGGTTATCAATTTGATGTTTTGTGGGACAAAAATGTGGTAATTCTAGGCTGGTTTCTATTACCTTTTAAGGTGGGAGTCCTATAAGAGGGTGTATTAGATGTTTATTCATTTATTCAATTTGTATATGGTGGTTCATGTGGTATTTCATTGACAAGGTGCTTAGGAACTGAAGTTGATGATCTTTGATCACATGATGAAACAATCAACTTCAACCCAAGTTGAAGAAGTGTCCTAGTGGGATTAGTATAAATCTTCCTCTCAAACTAATTATTGGAGTATAATCTCAACTACATGGGATCACCATAAAATAAAATTAAACCTTGGTGGAACCAAAAGATAGAATAAACTCTGAAAAAATGTCAGTGTGGAAATGTGGAACAAGGATTAAACAAGGAGAAAGTATATATGGTTGTTCTGAATGCTGGTCATGAAAAAAATTTAGCGATTGAAGGGTAGTATGAATAAATCTTTAAATAGAGTTTTGAGGGTACTTATAATCGGGACTAGGGCTTAAATAAAATTTGGGGTTTGACTAAATGGGATGGACCAATAAAGTTGACAGGAATTAAAGATCAAAATATTGAGGACTTAAAGAAATCTAATGGTGGTTAGAATGAATGAAAGTGGGGAAAAGGTAAACATTTACTAAAAATAAAGACCCACTTACTAATTGGAACTGATTCTTAAATAAATAAAAACATTATAATGATATAAATATATTCCCTATATAATTTTATATAATATATATAATATTTAATGATCATTTTTTGAATTAAAATATTTTATAAATTTTATTATAGGTCATAAATAGAATGTAAATATTTTTATAAAATTTTAATAGTGACTTAAAATTTTAAACAAATAATCACTATAAATTTTTAATTTAGGGACAATGATAATCCTTAATCTATTTAATGAGTCCATATAGGAAGCATTCATTGAGTGTGTGGGAATTCTCTAAATATATCCTTGACCCCCTATATTCATTTTTTACCTCCCTAAATGCATATCTATATTATCATTAGTATAATTTATGATTTCTATCTTGATATTATGTGATTCCCATCACCATATCAACTTCTTGGATCATTTATAATCATATCCCAAAAAATCATTCCACTAAAAAATATATGGATATTTCTACTATGGTCATAAATACTATGAAAAAATGTGGTAAATGAATGATTTATCATTGAGTGGTCATTTAAAACAATCCTTATCATAATTTGATCCGTCAATGAATATAGTGAATAGGAAAATTCCACCCAATTTATGTAAAACCAATTACGCTCTAATCAATTGATTTTATATGTATTTCAAAAAAATTATAGTTTTTACTTAATAAAATTTTTCACATTGACATGTATAAAATTAATGTAATTAATTTTTTGATTTTAGAAAAGAAGGTGGATGCATGTTGGGGGAATCCTTTGGGATGTTAAAGTAAATATGTATAAAATAATATTTTCAAAATATTGTGATGTATTAGGGAAGATAACTCATATATGTGATTATATATAAAAATTAAGTGAATGTAAAAGCATAAATAGAATAATTAAAAAAATCATTAAAAGTTATTATAGGCATTCCATGTTTCGTTTAAACGGGTAAAATAAATGGCATCCATATATTAGGCTTCCATATTAGATTAATTATTTATTGAAACCAAGGTATTTATGTTGAGTGTTGTATTATTTTAAAATGATTTTCTGAATATATATATATATATATATTCAGTGTAGTTTGTGTCTTATTTATGCAATAGAACTTGATAAGGGAAGAAGAAAACAAAAAAACATACCATATTGAAAAATAAATATTTTGATAGAGGAAATAGATTTCAATCCCACCAAATCATCTCATTTCCCCTGTAATAATACCTTCCAAATTATCTAAAAGAAATGGATATCGCAAGTGGCTATATGTAGTGGTGCCATGTATGTGTAAGGGAGGTGACGCACATCAAGGAAATTATAAATACATATAAATGAAAGAGGAGTTGAAATAATAACATACCTTAGATTTTGAGAGGATTTATTCATCTGAGAAGGTAGAGGGGGATTGGTGCCAGAGGTAGACTTCTGTGAGAGATTGAATAGTGAAAGAGAACCGGTTTCGGTTTGGGATAATTTTATAAGAATGGGGAGGGTTTTATGAGTGCTTTTAACGAAGCACTAATAAAGAGGAGTTTTATTATTGATAAAATAATAAACCCCTCTCTATTTATTTATAATTATAAATATATAGTTTTATAAATATAGTATATATTCATTTAAAAATATATTTTTATAAATATATTTTTAAAATTATTAATGAATATATAATCTTAATTTCATGAATGTTAAAAATGAGTGAAATTGAATAATAAAAAATGAATAGTCTTTAAAAATCTTAAAAAATGGATAAGTTTTCAGAATTATAAAAAATATTAAAATAATTAAATATGGATATATATTAAAATGAATATGAATACATATATAAAATATTAAGACATAGTAAATATATATTTATAAATAAATATTATAAAATGATTAAATTCCAAAAAATATAAAAAATAATCAATATTAAAAATTAATAAATGATATTAATTGAAATGATATTAAAAATTAATAAATAAAATTTACCAATTAAAAACATAATATATTAAATATATTATGTTACTAAATAAATTATAATATGAATATTAAAATTTGAATAAATTACATATATATTATATGAGTTTGTGTTTCTGTATAAGATTTCATTGAGTATACAATGCAATTCATGCAAATTAAATTTATCTTTCATAGAGTTACAGTTATTTTGGAAAGTTCAATAATCATATTGTAATGATTTTATGAAAAAAATTCAAGGAAACTTTCATCCAATTCTATTCCCAATGATTTATGTCTTGTCGTAATATTTTTCATTTAAATTCCATGCTCATGTGTAGTGTGAGAACCATCAAACATCATGGTTGTTAATGTACTCATTAATATCCTAGAAAGAGATTTTTTAGTGGTTTTAGATCAGTCTCCCATGGAATTTGTAAATTCTTTAGTACATTATCCTTTAGGGAGACTGAACTTGAAGTTACTTAGTATGCTCAATTTCATGAACATAAAAATTAACATTTTCAATATATCCCATGTTGCATAATATATTATATCAAAATTGGTACTATCATTTATTGTAGTAGTAGGTTTCTCTACTCATATTGCTAAATCAAGATTCAATACACCAAAGTGAAATTGGATTTTCTCACTCTAATTAGATAAATTTAGTCTAAAAAAGATTAGAATAGTTTATGCATGTGAGTTCAATGATGATGGAAAGCTAACTGCAAAAAATACATGCTTAAAATTAATTATTTTAATAATAATAATACATCAATTGAGAAAATTTATTTAACATAAAATGTGTACTAGTGTTCACTTTTTGGGCGATACACTAATAGATAATCATAATTGATACTAATTAAATTAACTTTTTTGGAAATAATACACACATCAATTAGATTTATTTATTATCTTTGGATATATAAATAAATTTCATTATGCATATATATCACCAAAAATTGTATTCATTAATTATAATAATATGAAAATTTCCTTAGGTAAATTAATAAATATCCCATAATAATTGGTTGGTCGTTTGCTGGAAGTATTGTTTTCAGCACCAAATTAACTTCCCTAACTTGTAACTAGTAAGTGTGCAAGTACGGGGTCGATCCATAGGGAAGCAGTATTGGAGTTTTATGTATCTTGATTTGAAATCACTTTAAGTGAAGATGCTGAATTTAAATACAATTGTTTGGTTCATGGTACAGATCTCAATATATAACTAATTACTTGGACTTTTCTAATTCACTAAAAATTAAACATGAAAAGTGAAAATTACTTAAAACTGGATTTTGGATTTTAATGAAAATGTTTCAGGGCTGGACATTCGTGTGGGACGTTAAACCTTATTCCCTGTTGTTTTGTTTTGTTCATAATAACCCACATTCCTGGGTTTCATTTGTGTCAGAACTCCCTTGGTCTGGTGAGTTCCGATCAAGTCAGTAGGAATCAACCCCTTGGTATAGAAATTGATTTCTACTAACTCTTAATTTAGGAACCACAGTCTAGAAATGAAAATTATATCCAATGATCATGGATATCCTTATCATAATTCTCCCAAAGATCCCTAGAAACTCTATTCTTGGTCTGATATGGGGTTTCCAGTGAAATAAGAAACGGAATTTTGGAGAACTAGGTGAGAGAAAATGTACAAATACAATAATAGAGAAATTAGTTTTAATGAACACAAATTTTCCCCAACCACAACACAAGGGGGTTAGCTACTCATAATGAAAAGGATAAAAAACTTACTAAGATTCATCAAAGAGTTCATTACAATAGAAAATAAAAGAATCTGAAGTACAAAAAAACTATAAGAACTAGTGCCTAAAAACCTTCCTTCCTCCTCCCAACTTAGTTTCCAGCCTCCTCTTATTCTTTCCTCTCGGTCCCCTCTAGGTTAGACTCACTGCCCTAGTCTTCTTGGTCTAAAAAGGACTTTTTACAATTTTCCAAAAGTAGGTAGAAAAGGGAACCCTAGGTCAAGAAGTGGGTGAAAATTGAAAAAGAAAAAAGGAGAAGGCTTTAGTGGTCTTCATGGTTTGGGTGTGCAGTCTGGTAGACCGCACGCCAACCATTCGGATACTAATGTCTCAAATCCTTGAGCTGCACGGTTTTTCCTAGATGGGCTTCACGGTTTGAGTAGGTCGTGCGCTAACCGTGCAGAGGGTAATGTCAATGGTATCTTCTCCCGCGCATTTTGCACACATTTTGGATAACTGTGTGGTGACCGTGCGGGTTACCTCTATCATTGAAATTCCTGAATTTGCTCATCCTTCATGTCTAGTGCTTGATCTGGGTGACTCTATTCTGGAATAGTCAGGGGAAAAGGTTCCATAAGCCTCCAATTTCCTTATAAATATCTAAAATTCATAGATTGCATGCTTCATCCTTTGGTGACTTAAAAAAAGAACAAGGTACATCAAAATTTTGAAATTCATGAAAAACCATCCACAAAAACCATTTTATAGATATTAAACCAAGTGGAAATTCCTTTTTCAGAGCAGTGCATCAAACTCCCCCACACTCAATTGATTGTCTGTCCTCAAAAAAAGGAATAGATAGTCATGTCCAAAGAGTTACCAAAGAGATAGGTAAAAATATCACATATTATACCAATTAGATGAATATGAACTTTGAACTGATTAACATTAAAAATTACAATTTTCATACTTCAGGGCTTCCCAAGTCTATGAAGTTAACCAACAAATTAGACTTAATCCAAAATAGTCAACCATTCATTCATAAATCAATTTTTCTTAAAAATTAGTTTTCCCTTCTTCATTCATAGAAAGTGCCTGCCTTTATTTTCATCTCATTATACACTCAAATTAGTTAATCCCAAGCTTCTTCATCACCAATTGGAAGGCTATCACTTTTATAGGTCACACACCCTCATTGACTTTCATTATTTGGAAAATGATGAAAGGTCATCAAAATTATTGGGCATGCCTTTGCATATCTCAAAATATTTTTCTTCTTTGTAGTGGGGTGAGATACTAGCATAAAATGAGGCCCAATATGCTCATGTCAACACATGATGAGAATGTTTGAGCAAGTCAAGAGTTCATGTAATTAAGACCACTTAATAGCTACTAGTGCGGAAACAATAATTCCCAAAACCTCACCTCTCCTTATGCACAATTTGACTTCCATTTTAAGGGGTTCCTCAATTAGAATTACTCTATCACAAAAATCATTTTTAAACAAACTATTTTTCTAAATGAATTTCTAAATTATCATTTTCAAGTATTAAAAGGTTTATTCACATCACAAAATAGGTTCGAAAGTCTAGACATATGAGCCATTTTCAGATATAATTTCCACAATTCATTTTTAGCTAAATGATATAAACCCATGACATCTATAACAGCCCTTTAGACACACCTAAGAAAACATGATACTCCAATTACTTGGGAAAGAAATCAGTCAAAATGGGGTGAAAACTAAGGGCACCCTCCCTCACACTTAAAACCAAGTACGATCCCCCATGAAGGTAATAAAGTAGAGAAGGGAGGGTAAGGAAGCATTAAAAGGGAGGGAAAATGAAGAACAGAAAACAGTGCAAAATTGAAAAACTCCCTTGAATGTCGATCAAGTGGGGAAAGTAGGTGGTGTGCGAGATCCTGACGAGTGGAAAGGTGGCTGACATGGAACAGATGAAAATTCATATTGGCGAGACAAAGGAACCATACAAGTGAAGCAGGAAAAAGCAGTACTATCAGCAGGGAAAAAAATCAAAGCACACAATCACACCAAGTAGTCAAAAAATCACACTATAAAATAACGTACGGGACAGGGAAAAGGGCACATAAAAAGAAATAAGTAACAAAGCATGCAATGATAACCCGTCAGGGAGCATATTGTTCGAAAAAGAATGCTTGAGCGGCGGAGTACCAGGTCGGATCGGCGGTAGGAGTAGGTTGGTCCACATGATCAGCAGGAGTAGAGGTGGTAGAGGGACCGCCTGTCGAGGCACCGACTCCTGACATATAGTAGGAGGGAGGATGGTGGGGAACAGCTTCATATAGGGTGGGAGGATGAAGATCATACAAGATAAGGCCTTCCACCTCCATACGCGTCCGCTCAAACTGCAAGTGGAACATAGAGTACTGGTCCTGCCGCCACTTCCAGAAGAGGTCAGGGTCAGCGTACGGTGTTCCCTACAGATCGGGGTCGGATTGATAGGGTGGGTAAAGTGGTGGGGACATGGATTGGTGAGATGGGAAGTAGAAGAATCTCGGGTCCCTGGTATGTGGAATGGTGGGAAACAGTAGGCTTGGCAGGGTGCTCATCTGCAGCCGGGCCCACTGGTGGAGGTGTAGCTAGTATGGACCCAGGAACACCCAGTAGTCGTAATCAGACACCATCTGGCTCTAGTATCTGCATCTGGTAGAGAAGAGTGATATCAAATAAGGGTGCTGCCAGTAGTTCCACAAATTTTGCAGCATAAAAATCAAGGTGCATCCGATCTACCGGGAGAGTAATAAATGGTCCACCAAAAACATAGCCCTTTGGCTTGGAAAACATTAGCTTCAAATACTTGGTGAAGAGGTAAGCGAGATTGACGTCGATTCCGGTAACCATGGAGTTCAAAATCAGTAGGCCCTGAGTGCTCATCATTCCATCGCTATCCGACCGGGTTGTAAAGAAGGTGGTAATAATCTGATGAAGGACCCAGTGGATGGGTTTAATGAATCTGGAAGCTTTGTCAGTCTGTGGTACGTATGGGACCCCTGTGGCAATGGTGGACCAGAAAATTTAGGCCGGGGTCAGGACCCACTCAAATGGTGCTAGAAAATAAGCATCACTTTGCACGTAGTCGCTGTCATACAACCCAATGGAGGTGGTGAACTCACTCAGCCTGAGGCTATGCCACTAGTTCATCAAGCAGAAAGTGACATCATCGGCAGCTTCGATTTTAAATCCCTACTCATCCTCATTGTATCACTCACAGTAATGAAAAGTAGCCCCAAATTCTAATACAAGCTCCTTATAAACTGGCTGGTGGAACTCTAAAGCTTGGGTGAGATTGCCCCAGGAAATATGCATCTAGATCTCATCAGTAATGCTAAAGAATGCAAGGTTTTCTAAGGTAAACTCATGATGGGGACTGATGTCACGGTTTAAAAGGGTGCAGTAGCACAAGAGTTCCTCTTTCTTAGTGAAAATAACCTGCAGGCCATGGGTGGAGTCGGAGATGGAGCCCTGGGTTCTCTTGGAGGTAGACATGATAGGTTAGGGTTGGGTTTTGGGCACCTGTAGAATAAAACACATACAACTAAATCATATAGTCACTACAAGTATGGATAGAAATTCAAATTTCCCAAATGAAAAACTGTACATATTCCTAAGGAAAATCCCAAATGTGGAAATGAAGGTTTTTAAAATACGTGTTCATTCGGAAATCATTGGTGCACATTTGGGTGATGAAGAAACAATGGAAAAACAAAATAAGATAAGGGGAATGGATGACCATGAACATAGAAGAAGAAGCAAAATGGAAAACAAGAACAGGGGGTAAAATTCAGCGAAACCCTAGGGAAAGAGAGGGAAAAAGAAAAGAAAAATAAAGAGAAAGAAAAAAGAAGAAGAATAAGAAAAATAAGAAGAAGAAGAGGGAGATGAGGAGAATAATACCTTGGAGGGAGAGAGGGAAAGAGAACCTGGCTGGAGGAATAAGAAGGAGAAGGAGAAGAGGAGAACTCACACGGGCGGAGCATGGGAGGTACACGGATTGGAAGAGAAGTGGGTTAGGGGTTTTATGAAATTTTGGGTTTTAAGTGAACGCACGGTGCATGGTTTGGTAAACCATGCGTCAACCGTTTGGAAGCTACTAGAGTGAGGGGTTCGAGGTGCACGGGTTATGCACGGTTTGGATAACTGTGCGCTGGCCGTGCATTTGGTTCTGTCTGGGGGAGTCCAAGGAGAAAGGTTTGTGCATGGTTTGGAAAACCGTTTGTCAACCGTGCGGTTGGTTCTGTGTGATGAAATTTTGAAAATTTTCCCTTTTTGAACCATAAACACACCCTTTGAATTAAAATATTTGGCTCCCCTTGAATGAGATAAAATAATTTGATATTTTCCATAAGAAGTGTCAGACCTGAATTAACGAAATTCAATATGATACCCCGACTTGTAGTGAGACTTCCACACTATAACACACAAGAATAGAAAAACACACTATCATGTAGTCCTAGGCACACTCAAACAGTTAAATTATTGGAACAGAAAATTTTTCAGAGTGTCGGGTTACCTCCTGGTCAGTGCTACGTTTAAAGTCTCGAGCTCGACTTACCTAGGCCTTGAGCTACCCCAATGGAATGGTGTAAATGGTTCCCACCATGTTGTCCATGCTAAAGTAAGGCTTCAGGTGCTTCCCATTAACCTTGAACGTTCGACCATCCGCGCCATCCACTTCCACCGCTCCATGGTAGAAAACAGTAATCATTGTAATGGGTCCCGACCAACGAGACTTCAACATAACAGGAAAAAAATTCATACAGGAATTAAAAGGTAAGACTTTATCACCTGGTTGGAAGGATTTTCGGGAGATCATGTGGTCATGTACCACCTTCATCTTCTCCTTATAAAGTTTTTCATTCTCATAGGCATCCCGCCTTATCTTTTCAAGGTCAGTTAACTGGAATTCCCTCTTTTATTCCACAGCCCTGAGATCATAATTCAGGGCCTTGATAGCCCAATAAGCCTTGTGCTCCATCTCCACTGGCAAATGGCAGGGTTTCCCATAGATCAACCGGAAAGGTGACATACCCAATGGTGTTTTCAAAGCTGTCTGGTGGGCCCATAATGCATCATCTAATTTCTTGGGCCAATCCTTTTTTGATATGCCTACCATTTTCTCAAATATTAGATTTAACTCTTGGTTTGAAACCACCACCTGACCACTAGATTGAGGGTGGTGAGGTGTCCCTTAATTGTACATTACCCCATACTTTAAGATAACATTTCTCATGAGAGTGTTGTCAAAATGTGTACCGAGGTAGCTAATCAACAGCCATGGGGTCCCAAACTGATTGAAAGTATTTTTCTTTAGAAAAGTGATGAAAACCTTAGTTGTATTATGAGTCATTTTCGGTTCTTCTACCCACTTGGAAACATAATCTACACATAACAGAATGTATGTGTGCCCAAAGGATGGGGGAAATGAACCCATAAAGTCGATTCCCCATACATCAAAAACTTCAACCTCAAGTATCGGGTGTTGTGGCATCTCGGAATGACGGCCCACATTGCCCGTCCGCTGGCATCGATCACAGTAGAAGACAAAATGATGAGTGTCCTTATGCATGGATGGCTAGAAAAATCTGGATTGTAAAACCTTTACTACTATTAGATCTATCCCATGATGTCCTCCTGCCAGAGAAGAATTTCAGAATTCCAAAATACTTTGGATCTCCATATCCAGTACACAATGGCAGATTACCCCATAACCACATGAGTGGAAGAGCAGTGGGTCCTCCCAGAAATACCACTTTACCTCTGAAAAAAAACGCTTCCTCTATTGAAATGATAAGTCCAGGTGGACAACTCATGTGGCTAAGTAATTTGAAAGTTCAGAAAACCATGGCCAAGGAGGTATGCCAATGGAAAATAGCTACTAATCTGGGAAGTCTTCCTTGATCTCTCAGTCTTCTTCTCTCTCTAAGTGGAGTAGTTCTAGCTGGGAGAGATGATCAGCCACCACATTCTCACTGCCTGTCTTGTCCTTAATTTCCAAATAAAACTCCTGGAGGAGGATCACCCAATAGATAAGTTGCGGTTTTTCACCCTTATTGTTCAGTAAATACTTTAGTGTGTCATGGTCCATGTAGACTACAACTTTAGAAAGCACCAAGGAGGAGCAGAATTTGTCAAATGCAAAAACCATGGCCATCATTTCCTTCTCTGTGGTGGTGTAATTCAGTTGTACTTCATTTAATACTTGGCTATCATAATAGATTAGTCTGAAAATATTATCTCACCATTGTCCAAGCACTTCCCCCACAGCATAATCGCTCGCATCGCACATAATTTCAAACTGCTCCTCCCAATTCAGAGCGATCATGACGGGAGCGGCGACCAATTTTTCCTTCAGAATTTGGAAGGCCATGATACATTTATCATCAAACTTAAAAACTAAATCTTTGGACAGTATATTTTTTAAGGGATGAGCGATCTTGGAGAATTCACGGATTAATCTTCGATAAAAACCCGCATTCCCCAAAAAGCTCTGAATCCCTCGGACTGATATGGGAATGGGCAGTTGCGAGAAAACTTCTATTTTATCCAGATCCATCTGAATTCCTTTCATCGAGATCCTATGGCCTAAAATGATTCTGTGTTGTACCATAAAATAGAACTTCTCCCAATTGAGAACCATATTGGTATGATCACATCACTCAAGAACCAACTCCAGATCTATCAAGAAAGAATTTAATGACTTCCCATATATCGAGAAGTAGTCCATTAAAACCTCCAAAATCGGTTCTTCTATATCATGGAATATGGATAACATGCACCTCTGGAAGGTGGCTGGAGTGTTGCACATCCTGAATGACATTCAACGGAAGGTGAAGGTTCCATAAGGACACGTAAAGGTACTCTTTTCATAATCCTCCAGGGCGATAGATATTTGTTTATATCCTGAATAACTGTCTAAGAAACAGTAAAATTCATGCCCCACCAATCTTTCCAGCATTTGATCCATGAATAGAAGATGGAAATGATCTTTCCTGGTTGCATCATTCAACTTTCTATAATCGACACAAACCCGCCATCCCATAACTATTTTGGTTGGGATGATCTCATTCTTTTCATTAGTCACTACTATAATGGATCCCTTTTTAGGCACCACCTGAAGAGGACTCACCCACAAGCTTTCGGAGATTGGGTATATAATCCCAACATAGAGTAATTTAGTCACCTCATTCTTGACCACTTATTTCATGGGGGGTTCAGTCTTTGTTGTGGTTGGAGATATGCTTTTTCCCCTTCCTCCATAAGTACCTTGTGGGTGCAGACCGTGGGGATAATACCCTTAAGGTCACTGACCGTCCATCCAATGGCCTGTTTCCACCTTTAGAGGACTTGCAGAAGAGCCTCCTCTTGATCTCCTAAGAGCGAGGCATTTAGGATCACTGACAATGTATATTCCTCTCCCAAATAGCCATTTTTCACTGAGGAGGGGAGAGGTTTCAACTCGAGCTGGGGAACCTTGAGAATGGAAGGTACGATCATATAAACCTCGGCTCACTCTAATAAATCTGGAACAATCACCCTTTGCCTGTAATGGCCGCCTTGGCCTATAATAAAGCTTAATTCCTTCTGGTTTTCTTCAAGCTAGTCATCCTCCAGAACTGTTCATTGCTGAATGAATAATATTTCATATCATCTTCCTCTATGCCTAAGCACTCAGCCATTGTGGTCAAAGCCCAACAATCCTCTTGCTCCATTAGTAAAACATGTTTCACCACCTTCAGGATGTTGTAGGAAACCTTCTCATCACTAACACGGAAGGTCAGCTCGCCTTAGTGTGCATCAATTAACACTTTCCTGGTATCCAGAAAGGGTCTTCCAAGAATTAAAGATTACTCTTGGCCTTCTTCCATGTTGAGGATATTGAAATACAATGGAAGAATTAACTTCCCCACTTTAACCAACACGTCCTCCAACAGCCCCTAGGGTATTTAATAGAATGATCAGCTAGTTAGAGTGCCACTCGGGTTGGTTTGATATCGTTCAACCCTAACTTCTTGAATACTCCGAAGGGAATTAAATTAACACTCTCCCAAAAATCAAAAAGGTAATTTCCAAACTCGCAAGGTCTGGTAGTGCATGGGATAGTAAAAATTCTCAGATCTTAGAGCATAGGAGGGAGAGTATATTGGACCACTGCCAAGCATTCCTTGGTCAGGGGAATGGTGCGCAAGTCTTCCATATTCCTTTTATTTGAAAGGATTTCTTTCATGAACTTCGTGTTGGTGGGCATTTGAGTTAATGCCTCTAAAAATGGGATGTTGATATGAAACTTTCATAAGACCTCCATGAACTTGGAAAAATTCTAGTCTAGCTTCCATTGTTTCATCACTGCTTGAAATGGAAAGGGAGGTTTATATGCTTTAATCACTTATTTTACCTTATCTTGTGGGACTTCTAGTTCTTTATCTAGCTCATGTTTCGGGGAAGTTTCCTTAGCTGAAACATCCCCACCTGAGGAGAATGTGGACTACTTTGAGGGTGTATCACCCTAACTGATAGTTACCTTTGGTGTCAGCTCCTTCCCGCTGCGTAGAATAATAGCAATAGTGTAATGACTCGGACCTCTCTGGCCCATTCCTTTGTCAAAAAGAAGGCCACGAACAGTTTTGGAGGGTAAAATGGACTTTTCCCACAATTTCCAGAATTTTTTAAAACTGCACGCCGTGTAGTTTGAGTACACGTCGTGTACCCCCTTGCCGGGTATACCTTGTGTTGAAGGTTGTGTCATTGCTGTGTGAAATAAATGGGTACACGTCGTGTATCCAATACTACATGCCGTGTAGTCCCTCCCCGCGTACGCGTTACCATGTGTTGACCAGTCAACAGTCTTGTGTCTTGTTGGAGCCGTGTGAAATAAATGGGTACATGCCGTGTATCCATTACTACATGTCATGTAGTCCCTCCCCGCGTATGCGTTACCCTCAAACCATGTGTTGACCAGTCAACAGTCGCGGAGCCGTGTTGGAAGTCATGTGGAGACTGTGTGAAATAACCGAGTACATGTCGTGTAACCTAAAGTAAATCCCATGTACTTTTTCTTTTCTCACCTATAAAAGGAGGGGTCCCCTCCTCCTTTTCAACTCACCCCTCTCCTCCCCTTTCCTCTGAGCAGAGTTCTCCCAAGAGACTCGAAGGCTCTTCCTTCCATAACTTCTTCGTCTGAGATCCGATTTACGATCCGTCAGCGGCCATGGGATCGTAACGACGAGGCGAAACTTCTGATCTTGGATCCGTTGTCTTTCCTTCGGCCTTTCCTTTCCGACTTCTACTCAAAGAGGTTTTTCCAGGACCCGACAGAAGTGACGGACGTTGACGGACGTCTTCTAAGTTTGATCTGAGGGAGCACTGTGATCGGAACCTATTGAGGTAGGGGTCTTACCTTCGTCTCTCTAATTTGAGCATCATGAGGGGTGGGTGTTATCTTGTTTACGTGAAACACATTTGAACTAGTTTAATAAAGATAATAACTGGCTTATATAATGGGTATGGGAAGTTTTTGAATGCAGTTACATTATTCATATCCTATGATATTATGTTGTGAATTAAATGAGCTTCTGCCTACTAAAAAACACGGTCGTTGCGGGCCTTTTCTTGCGCAGTTAAATGTTTCCCTATCTTCTAGACCGTTTTTGTGAATGGAACCTTGTGGAATGTGGAATTTGGTTAATCACGTAAAGTTGGATAATTAAAATCGAGAACCCTTGTGTGATCACCCCGATTGAACAAAATGGAATAATGAACATGTGTGTGTTGGATTGGATACGTGGCATGTAATGGGGGTGTTTTTTGGGTTGTTGTGGATTGGGTGAGCAGCGGGGTTGCGGTTGACTTGGTTGTGGGTTAGTGTGAATGTTATGTTGGTGATGGGCAGCAGGGCTACGATAAGTGGTATTAAAAGGATAATGATGTACGGTTTTTGGTGTGATTGTGGTTATGGTGGTCGGCAACGGGGCTACAGGGATGGGATTGAATGTGAACGGACTATGGGTTGTAAATAATAAATAAAATCGTAATAGTTAATGAATGGTGGGGCGTGGTAATGAAACTGGATTAATAAGAAATGGGGTTGGTTGGTTAATAAGAAGGACTTGGTTGTGTTTCTTGTGTTTTCCTAACTTGATTTGTGGATGGCAGGGATATGTTTTACGAATGATCAATGTGGTTGGTTGTGGATAGTTGCCCAGTAGTTAAGGAACTAAATAAACCAATTCTGTTGAAACGTGAAAACCTAAATGGGGTTTGGGTTGTTTGTTGTATGCATGCTTCATGGTAGCAGTGTCGAGGCACTTGCTCAATTTCTCTATTTAGAAGCCATATGTTGGGCTGAGTGTTTGGTATATATGTATATCTGTATCTTTGTGTTTTGACACACCCCACTCATGTTGAGAACTTAGTGTCGAACACTCCCATTTCATGGGAGAGGGTGTTTTCCCATAGTTACAAGCTCCTTACTGCTCCTTCTTCCCTAGGCTGTGATGGCTTGAGGTGACCTTACACCTAAAACCCTTCAGGTAGGTTTTGATTGGGGTGGTTTTAGCCCAAGATTCTTTAGGCAGGTTTTACTGTTTCCCAAGAATCATCGGGATGAGGCCCAGGTGTGTGCGGGTGGGATACGTGGTTGTGAGGCCCAGGTGTGTGCGGGTGGGAGACGTGGTTGTGAGGCCTAGGTGTGTGCGGGTGAGATACGTGGTTGTGAGGCCCAAGTGTGTGTGGGTGGGATACGTGGTTGTGAGGCCCAGGTGTGTGTGGGCGGGGAGAGTGTGGCAGCATCAGGACGTTCGCCGTTAGGAAGAGCAGCTAACTAATGAGGAATGGTGTGGGGTACCCAATACTCTTGCTTCTTATATACTACTACCTGTTGTGATTTTTCTTTTAGTGAGTGTGGCTGGTGAGGTTGGGTGGATAGAATTCCTTGCTAGGTTTCTTCTGTTGTTCTCACGGGACAATAGGATGTCTCTGCACTTGTGCACGAGAGCTTTAGTTTTCCCTACTGAGTATACTTGTATGCTCACCCTACGTTTACTTTCAGGTTTCCAGGAGGACTACCAGGGTCGTGCGGGACCCTACTAGTTGGACAGTAGGAGTTGTTGTTATTGATGTACACTTATTTCTTTTGGTATTGTACTTTGATCTTTCTTGTACTTGCACCTTGTTATAAAATTGTTTAAACATGCGTGTGGGCTAGGTTTGGGTTTATTTCTATACACTTATTCTTTTAATTTTTTGTTGTTTGACTTGTCTTATTTCCCGATCTTAAAAATAATAAAAGTTTAATGCCTCCCATATTTGTGAAAACTCATACCCTTGGTTCTAGTCGCCATCCTGGGGCCTACTGGAGGCGGGACTCAGGGGTCATTATCTCCCTTTCATCATTTCCAGCTCAGGAGGGGCATCTTTGGTTGGAGGGGGTCATGACAGAATGGTATCAAAGGTGATGGTTGAGAGATATAATGGAGTCTGGAGTTAGGCACAGTGAGTATTGCATGGGATGGTAGGGCGACAATGTTAGTTAATCTTGGTGCGTGACATAGGCCAAGGAAGACCGGCTAGGACACGGGATTTTAGGGCCCCCCGTGATTCGATGCAAGGACTCTGAGACTACCAAACGACCAAGTGAGACTACATTGATTGCAGGGTAGAGACCCTAGGGAAGGTACATGCATCATCATGATTGTGTTTTACTTGATTTGGGTGTTCTGGGAAAGAAATTGAAATGAAAATGATTAAAAAAACTTGAGAAATTTCCTTACTACTTGGGCTTAGGCGATCTTTGTTAACCGTACAGCTATGGAACCTGGACGTCGTCCCCGGGTGGGTCAGACGGCCGAGGCCTAGCAGATGAAGATGGTCGATCAGTTGAGGATTGACCGAGAGGAGGAAGATAGCCAGTAGAAGAAGACTCTCCGTTCTTTCCAGCGGAAAACCCTCAAGAAGTATGAGGGTAGTACTTCCGATATGGAGACGGAGGGGTGGCTTGAGGAGCTAGGGATCGCTTTTACCTTGATCTGTGCTCTGAGGGAGTACTGGGTTCCCCTAGCAGTCAGTCAGCTGAGAGGTGTGGCACGACAGTGGTGGACGCTCTACCTTGGAGAGAGGATAGAGGCAGAGGTTCCATGGGCTGACTTTGAGAAGGAATTCAGAGAGGAATTCCTTTCTTCCATGATCAAGGTGGAGAAGCGGCAGTAGTTACTCTCCCTTCAGAAGGGGAGTATGTCGGTATGAGAGTTTGGGATCAAGTTCGAGGATCTCCTGCGCTTTGCTCCGGATCTCTTTCCAGATGAGGAGTCTCGGGTGAGACATTTGGAGGATGCACTTCGTCCTTCGCTCCAGTGTGTTGTTACCCCCTTCACCCTTCCGAAGTACTTGGCAGTACATAGGAATGCAGAGGTTGTAGAGAGGATGCACTTGCTGGGAGGTGCACTACAAGAGGGAATCCAGCCGATCTCATCGAAGGGGAAGGCAGTCAGCAGCAGGTCTCCTGCAACAGGACCTTCCAGGTTCAGGCCAGTGGGGAGCAGGCCCCAACATTTCTAGTTCAAATATTCAGGTCCTCGTCCCTTTTTCACGATCCCAAGACGGAAGTGTTTTTCTTGTGGAAGTTTCGGGCACATTCAGAGTCGGTTCCCAACCCGAGCTCAGTACGGTGGAGGTGGGAAAGTTCAGTTCCCACCTCAGCAGCACCAGTTGTCGGCGAGGCCCTTCCAGCAGCAGCAGTACCATGCTCCTCTAAGGGCAGACATTGCAGAAGGAGGCCAACCTCAGGGTGCCCCTCAGGGACCTCGACCAGGGCATGGTCGGGGAGGTGGATGACATCATAGAGGCAGAGGAGCTGGGCGTGGATAGTTGCATGCAGTAGATTTGACAGCTCTAGCAGGACCAGAGGTGGGACGAGGTACGATTTGTTTGTTCAGCACTCTTGTTTCTGCTTTGTTCAATTTGGGAGATCTGCACTTCTTTGCTACACCTGGTCTAGACCATGCTTTGGGACTAGATGTAGAGATAATTTCCGTGCCACTGGTGCTTAGTACACTAGTTGGAGGGAAGACCAGCGTATCTTGTGTTTGCCAGAGATGTGGGCTGACGTTGGGACCACATCAATCTAGTGGGTACCTTCTTCTGTTACAGATGCAGCCATACGATGTCATCCTAGGCATCGACTGGTTGTTTTCTGTTAGTGTCATTATCGACTTCTTCCAAAGAAGATTCGTGTTCTCCAACATGGATGGGAAGTGCGTATCTTTTGTTGGTGAGAGGAGCTATCAGGTAGGAAGCCGGCAAGTGAAGCCTCTCCTTTACTTGTTAGGTGGGTTATCAGTGGTTCCAGCTGATACATAGATGATGGATGTCCCATAGGTTGTTGGGGATTTCCTCGATATTTTTCCTGAGGAGGTTGTGAATCTACCCCCCCCCCCCCCCCACATGATGTTGAGTTCAGGAAGACTTACAGCCTGGTGCCCGTCCGATTTCGATGGCCCGTTATCGGATGGAACCTTCAGAGTTACGGGATTCGTGGATTCAGATTGATGATCTGATGGAGAAAGGTTTTTTTCGACCCAGTATATCGCCATGGGGTGCTCCAGTTTTGTTTGTGAAGAAGGAAGATGGTGGACTCAGGCTATGCATAGACTACCGAAGGTTGAACCAGGTAACGGTCAAGAACCGTTACCCCCTTCCAAGGATAGATGATCTCTTCGACCAACTGAGGGGAGTAGGTTGGTTTTCCAAGATTGATCTATGATCTGGATATCATCAGCTGAGGGTAAAGGACAGTGACATCTCGAAGATGGCTTTTAGGTGCAGGTATGGGCACTTCGAGTTTGTAGTAATGCCGTTTGTAGTTACGAATGCACTGGTTGTGTTCATGGGACTTATGAACTTTGTCTTCCGAGAGTTTCTAGACCGGTTCGTCATTGTGTTTATCAATGACATCCTGGTCTACTCAAGATCATAGGAGGAGCATGTTGAGCATCTCAGGGCAGTCTTGGAAGTCCTTCAACACCACCAGCTATACAGGAAATTGTCGAAGTGTAAGTTCTTGATGCAAGAAGTACACTTCCTTGGGCACGTGGTGTCTCAGAATGGAGTGTCAGTGGACCCGTTGAAGGTGGAGGAAGTTGTTTCATGGGAAGTACCCAAGAGCGTGGTAGAATTTCGTAGTTTCCTGGGGTTAGCAGGTTACTATCGGAGGTTCGTTTCAGACTTCTCTCGAGTTGCTTCTCCATTAACAGCTTTGACTAGGAAGAACCAGGTCTTCCTATGGAGCGAGCAGTTCTAGAAAGATTTCGACTACCTGAAGGAGAAGTTGGTCAGTGCTCCCGTACTCAGGTTTCCAGAGGAAGGGTTGTCGTATGATGTTTTTTTTATGCTTCTGGACTTGGTCTGGGGTGCGTGCTGATGCAGAAGAAGGGAGTGATCTGTTATGGGTCTAGACAGTTATGCCCTCACAAGTGTAATTATGCCACCCATGACCTAGAGCTTGCAGCAGTAGTGTTCGCACTGATGTTGTGGCGACATTACCTTTTTGGGGAGCGATTTGTGATCTTCTCAGATCATAGGAGCCTGCGTTATATCTTCTCCCATCATGACCTGAACTTACGGCAGCGGAGATGGGTCGAGTTTCTCCAAGACCATGAATTTGAGATCTCTGACACTGAAGGTAAGGGCAATGTTGTAGTTGATGCCCTGAGCAGGAAGTCAGATAAGGAAGTGGTTTGGGAATCCACTGATGCTTGGAAAGCGATGGGAGAGTTGGCTTCCCTGCACTTGGATGCCAGGGTAGAAGGTGTTATAGGATATTTGTATCAGATGACGGTGTAGTCCTCCTTGTTGCAGCAGGTGGAAGAGTCTCAGTGGGGGGACTCTAAGGTGTAAGTGATGCGGGATCATGTCAATCATGGAAGCGCTCCAGAGGGGTGGTCAGAGGACAGCTGACATCAGATGCTTTTCCATGGAAGGTTTTTTGTTCCAGAGACAATGTGTGAGGGAGTTCTCTATGAGTTCCATAGCTCAGCCTTGGCAGTACATCCAGGAGTTTCAAAAATGTACCAAGGCCTGAGGGAACAGTTTTGGTGGCCCGGGGTGAAACGGGAAGTGGTGGAGTTTGTGGCTAAATGCCTAGTGTGTCAGCAAGTGAAGGTTGAACATCATGTTCCCAGTGGTTTGTCGCATCCTTTAGATGTCCCCGAGTGAAAGTGGGATGAAATCTCAGTGGACTTCATCACAGGACTACCCAGAGCTCAGGGTGGTTATGATGTTATCTGGGTAGTGGTGGATCGGCTGACGAAATCAGCTCACTTCTTAGCAATTAAGGAGTCTGGCCCAGTGAGTACCTTAGCACAGAGGTACGTAGATGAGGTGGTGCGTTTTCATAGAGTTCCAAAGACCATCGTCTCAGATCGGGATACTCATTTTACCTCATGAGTCTAGAGGGGTTTACAGAATTCTTTTGGCACCTAGTTATGCCTTTGCACTGCTTTCCACCCCCAGACCGATGGGCAGACAGACCGGACTATCCAGATGTTGGAGGACATGCTGCGAGCATGCGTTTTGGATTTCGGAGGATCATGGTTATGAAATTTTCCTGTAGTAGATTTTTCCTACGACAAAAACTTCCACTATACTATTAGTGTGTCACCGTTTGAGGATTTATATGGAAGACCATGTCGTTCACCCATTTTCTGGGAAGAGGTTGGTGAGACAGGTGCTCTTGGGCCAGAGGTAGTACAGAGCACCACGGAGAAAGTCCATCTTGTACGTGAGAGGATGAAAGCGGCTCAGGACCGACAGAAGTCTTATACTGATTGTCAGAGGAGGCACTTGGAGTTTGAGGTGGGAGATCATGTGTTCTTGAAGGTTTCCCCTCGACGGGGGCAGCATAGGTTTGGGAAAGGGAGCAAGCTCTCACCTAGATTCATCGGACCCTTTGAGGTGTTGAGGAGAGGTTGCGAGGTGGAATATCAGCTGGCCCCACCACCTCAATTGGAGAAGGTTCATGACGTCTTCCACGTCTCCCAACTTCATCAGTACTTACATGATGACTCTCACGTTATCGACTGGGGAGAGTTAGATATGGGAGACGATGCGAACTTCGAGGAACGACTAGTCAGAATTGAGTATCGTAAAGAGAAGGTGCTCTGTGGATGAACCATTCTGTTGGTTCGTGTGTTGTGGAGGCATGGCGGCCTCGAGGAGAGCACTTGGGAGCGGGAGACCCAGATGCACGCTCAGTACCTGGAGTTGTTTTGACTTGTGTTTTCCCTTGTTCTTCTGAGCTTTGTGTTGATGTTGTACTATGTACCTTTGATATGTGGAAAGCTTGTCTTTTCGGTTGTGAGACCTTTTGTTTCCTTGTTCTCTGGAAGTGTGTATCTTGTTTGGATGAGTGGTAAAAAGGGAAAAACTTGATCCTTAATCGAGACGTATTAATTCGGATGTGATTAAACCTGTGAAGGTGAGTCAGTGCCGCCTAAAGCGGATAATATCTCGACTTAGGAGAAGGAATTTTTCCCCAAACCACATGTTCGGGCAGTTTGTTGGTTGTGTGGTGTTGGGGGTAGTGAAAGTTGGAAAAATCCTAATATATGGAAGTGGGAAGTCCCAATCCTTAATCGAGGCGCATTAATGAGGATGCGATTAAACCCGTGGAGGCGATTCAGTGCCGCCTAAAGCGGATAATATCTTGACATAAAAGAAGGAATTACTAACACATATGATTAGGGTTATTGGTTGGGTTCCTGTTATAATGAGAACCCTAAGAGGTATCTTGTTGGGTTCCTCTGGGTTGGTTTTTGAATTCTCGGGGAAGAGAATATTTTAAGAGGTATCTGATGTAATGACCCGGACCTCTCCGGCCCATTCCTTTGTCAAAAAGAAGGCCACGAAGTGTTCTGGAGGGTAAAATGGACTTTTCCCACACTTTCCAGAATTTTTTGAAACTACACGCCATGTAGTTTGAGTACACGTCGTGTACCCCCTTGTCGGGTATACCTCGTTTTGAAGGTCGTGTCCTTGCAGTGTGAAATAAATGGGTACACTTCGTGTATCCAATACTACACGTCGTGTAGTCCCTCCCCACATATGTGTTTCTGTGTGTTGACCAGTAAACGGCCATGTGTCGTGTTGGAGCCGTGTGAAATAAATGGGTACATGCTGTGTATCCAGTACTACATGCCGTATAGTCCCTCCCCGCATATGCGTTACCCTCAAACCATGTGTTGACCAGTCAACAGCCGCGGAGCCATGTTGGAAGCCGTGTGGAGACCATGTGAAATAACCGAGTACACATCGTGTACCCTAAAGTACACGCCGTGTACTTTTTCTTTTCTCGCCTATAAAAGGAGGGGTCCCATCCTCCTTTTCAACTCATCTCTCTCATCCCCTTTCCTCTGTGCAGAGCTCTCCCAAGAGACTCAAAGGCTTTCCTTCCATAACTTCTTCGTCCGAGCTCCAATTTACGATCCGTCAGTGGCCACAGGATCATAATGACGAGGCGGAACTTCTGATCTTGGATCCATTTTCTTTCCTTCGGCCTTTCCTTTCTGAATTGAACCTGAGGAGGTTTTGCCGGGACCCGACAGAAGTGACGGACGCCGACGAACGTCCTCTAAGGTTGATTCGGGGGAGCATTGCGATCGGAACCTGTTGAGGTAGGGATCTTACCTTCATCTCTCTAATTCGTGCATCGTGCAGGGTGGGTGTTATCTTGTTTACATGAAAAACTTTTGAACCGGTTTAATAAAGATAATAACTGGCTTATATAATAGGGATGGGAAGTTTGTGAATGCAGTTACATTATTCATATCCTGTGATATTATGTTGTGAATTGAATGAGATTCTGCCTACTGAAAATCACAGTCATTGGGGGCGTTTTCTTGCACAATTAAATGTTGTACTATCTTCTAGATCGTTTTTGTGAATGGAACCTTGTGGAATGTGGAATTTGGTTAATCACGTAAAGTTGGCTAATTAAAATCGGGAACCCTTGTGTGATCACCCTGGTTGAACAAAATAGAATAATGAACATGTGGGTGTTGGCTTGGATATGTGGCATGTGATACGGGTGTTTTGTGGGTTATTGTGGATCGGGTGAGCAGTGGGGCTATGGTTGACTTGGTTGTGGGTTGGTGTGAATGTTATGTTGGTGACGGGCAGTGGGGCTGCGATAAGTTGTATTAAAGGGATAATGATGTATGGGTTTCAGTGTGATTGTGGTTATGGTGGTCGGCAGCGGGGCTGTAGGGATGGGATTGAATGTGAACGGACTATGGGTGGTAAATAAGAAATAAAAGCGAAAGAGTTAATGAATGGTGGGGCATGGTAATGAAACTGGATTAATAATCAATGGGGTTGGTTGGTTAATAAGAAGGACTTGGTTGTGTTGCTTGTGTTTTCCTAACTTGATTTTTGGATGGTAGGGATATGTTTTATGAACGATCGATGTGGTTGGTTGTGGATAGTTTCCCAGTTGTTAAGGAACTAAATAAACTAATTCTGCTGAAATGTGAAAACCTAAATGGGGTTGGGGTTGTTTTTTGTATGCATGCTTCGTGGTAGCAGTGCCAAGGCACGTGCTCAGTTTTTCTGATAAAAAGCCATATGTTGGGCTGAGTGTTTGGTATATATATATATATATATATATATATCTTTGTGTTTTGATGCACCCCACGCATTTTGATAACTTAGTGTCGAACACTCACATTTCATGGGAGAGGGTGTTTTCCCATAGTTACTAGATCCTTCCTGCTCCTTCTTCCCTAGGCTGTGATGGCTTGAGGTGACCTTACACCTAATACCCTTCAGGTAGGTTTCGATTGGGGTGGTTTTATCCCAAGACTCTTTGGGAAAGTTTTATTGCTTCACAAGAATCATCGGGATGAGGCCTAGGTGTGTGCGGGAGGTATACGTGGTTGTGAGGCCCAGGTGTGTGCGGGTGGTAGACGTGGTTGTGAGGCCCAGGTGTGTGCGGGCGGGATACGTGGTTGTGAGGCCCAGGTGTGTGTGGGCGGGGAGATTGTTGCAGCGTCATGACATTCGTCGTTAGGAATAGCAGCTAACTATTGGGGAATGGTGTGGGGTACCCAATACTCTTGCTTCTTATATACTATTACCTGTTGTGATTGTGCTTTTGGTGAGTGTGGTTGGTGAGGTTGGGTGGATAGAATTCCTTGCTAGGTTTCTTCTGTTGTTCTCATGGGACATTATGATGTCTCCCCACTTGTGCAAGAGAGATTTAGGTTTCCCTACTGAGTATACTTGTATGCTCACCCTACGTTTACTTTCAGGTTTCCAGGAGGACTACCAAGGCCGTGCGGGACCCTACTAGTCAGACATTTGGAGTTGTTGCTATTTTTGTACACTTGTTTCTTTTAGTATTGTACTTTGATCTTTCTTGTACTTGAACCTTGTTATAAAATTGTTTAAACATGCATGTGGTCTTGGTTTGGGTTTATTTCTATACACTTTTTCTTTTCCTTTTTGGTGATTGACTTGTCCTATTTCCCGATCTTAAAAATAATAAAAGGGTAATGCCTCCCATATTTGTGAAAACTCATACCCTTGGTGCTAGTCGCCAACCCGGGGCCTACTGGAGGCGAGACTCAGGGGTCATTATCTCCCTTTCACCATTGCCAGCTCAGGAGGGGCATCTTTTGTGTGAGGGGGTCGTGACAATTAGCCTCCTCCCATGGATTTTCCTTAGTGTTTCATGGTAGTGTACCAGGCTGTCTGTGAGAAAGCTGAATGGAAAGCTGCACAATCTATTTCTCGATGCTTCTAATTGACGCCTCCTAGTTTTGAAATCATGTTTCAACAGTAATTATAAATTTAGACATCATTTCCTTCATCCTTGAGGGTGGTTCCTTCTGAGGTTATCGGGATACTTATGGGGGAGGTGGTTGTCACAATGGTTGAGAAGGATGAGGGTTTTGATACCCTTGTTGTTGATATGCTCCTTATTGAAATTGGTTGCCCTACTGCTGCCTCAGATATGGATTTTGAAACTATTGTTTCCCACAACTAGGTGGTCTTTGTGGTCAGGGCTGAGGATTTTTTTGTTGTTGCCCCCATCCGGTGCTTTGATTCTCTTTCCACCCCTGGTTTTGGTATTGAGGGTAGTTGTTGGGTCCTTTGTTCTAGGCAACATAATTGAACTCACTATTAGAGGCTCCCACACTTACCTGTGGGAAATCTCCCATAGCATGGTTGTCACCACAATCACTACATGCTGATGGACTCACAGCTTGAACTAGATATGGATGTTTTAAATTCAAAGTGTTTATCTTCTTTGATATGGCATCGAGCTGAGCTGCATGCATGGTGGTGGAATCAATATTATGCATGCCCCTTTTCTGAGTTCCCTGCTCAGAATTCCACTGAAAAATATTAGCTGACATGTCTTCCAAAAATTCAAAAATCTCTTCAGGGGACTTCCTCATGACTGTCCCTCCAGCAGCTGCATCAACCACAGACTTTGTATTAGTTGTAAGACCGCCATAGAAAGTCTGGACTTGCATCCACAATGGCAGTATGTGGTGTGGGCATTTCTTCATCATCTCCATAAACCGTTCCCATGACTCATACAAAGATTCTGAGTCATGCTGTTGGAAGTTATGTATTTCATTCTTTAAGGTGACCATCTTTGAGGGAGGGAAGTATTTCAATAAAAAGGCTTGGGCCAATGCCTCCCAGGTAAGAATAGATCTTGGAGGTATCCCCTTGATCCATTCATTTGCCTAATCCCTTAATGATAAGGGAAATAGCCTAAGTCGTATTACATCCACTGACACTCCGTCATACTGGAAAGTGTCACATATCTCTAAAAATATGGAGAGGTAAGCATTGGGGTCTTCACTCAGCAAGCTACCGAACTAAACTGTATTTTTAATTAACTGCATTATCGTCGTCTTGATCTCAAAATGTTTGGCCCACACCAGTGGTCTTACTATAACGACCTGAAATTTTTAATAATTATTATTTCCTAATTTTTTGTGTCATTTTATACTCAACAAAACTATTTCATTTAATAAAATGAGTATAATTAAAATGATACCATTGGGTTTCGACTGTAATATGACTTTTGGTCAATATGACTGTTGGAAACTAAATGTTACAATTATTTTCTATAAATACAAGTGATCTTGGTTAATACAGAAAGAAGATTTGATTTCCCCATCCAGTAGTCTTTTGCCGATCGAATCCCATCTGGTGGAACTTGGTAAGGAGGTATCACCACTAGGCTTTGCTCTGGACCAAACCCAAGCTGAACTTCATTGTGTGAGGCTGGAATGAAATCGCCTTTGCGATAAGTTCAAGCTGATAGAAATCACCACTCGGGCAATGTTAGTCGAGCCGCCCCAAGATTCTATCACCTTAGCACACCTTACACATAGGTCTTATACCGATGTTATAAGGGGCTATATAACGAGACCATAACTACCTTTTGTAATCCTTTGAGACAAATAATATTGTGATTTCTTCTTATGGTGATGTTTGTAAATTTTCAATTTTTTGGATAAATATAGGATGTATATTACTGATGTTTAGAAAAATAAGGGATATTTTAAAATATTTATGTAAACCTTAAATAATTAATAATGTGTAATGATTTTCAAAAAATGGTCTTCTACAGTTGTGTTCAGTGAGAAATTTAGAGTCTAACAAGATCAACTTAATTTTTGGAGAATAGTAAATTATGAATAGTGATTTTATGCTTATGATTAGTAATGTGAAAAAATGGATTAAGTAACCTCACTTAAGAAATTATTGATATATTTTAGACACCTTGATTAAGTAATGTGATTCAATAAAATAGGTAAATAACTGCTTTAGAAATTATGAGTCAAGTATTAGTTTTTTCAGGTGAATAGTGTTTTTATTTAAAAATTAAATTTAAAATATTTAGAAAATTATTTTTATAAAATGGAGTTCATTTTTTAATTCAGATCATCGATATTAGGTTAACATTATTTTTGGGGATTTTCTAAGAAAAATGAATTTTTGGTGAATAATGAAAATACAGTTTTTAGTTTCAGGTATTTAATGACATCATTAAGGATATAATAATTATATAGTCATTCTAGGAGAATTATGAATAGTAAGATAAGGTATGAGGTGTCCAAAGTGGCCAATACCATGGGAAAATACCATGGGAAAGCCCATGGTTTTGCCAATACCACCAATGAGGTGTCCCTTGGCCATTAATGACTTGTACCCTCACTTCTCCTATAAATACCAAGACATTCCCTCATTCATTTCATTTCCAAATCCCCCTAAATGAAGTTCTGGTCTCCTTACCTCCCAATGATTCCTCCCAACATTTCCTCATGCCCCCTAAGGACCTGAACATCAAGCTTTCAAAGTTACTCTTCTAGGTAAGAGATTCTTTCACCCTCCTCTTTTAAGTCATGACATCCTTTATGTTGTGTCTTATATTTTCTATCTATTTATGTTGAGGGTATGTTCTTATATGTTTTTATTACTTTCCATTTTATATCCAAATGATGAGAGACCCTTTCTTCTCTCATCAATTTGTTTTCTGAATTTTTAAGTGACGTCGTTAGGCTGCCGAATTTCTCATAAAAGAAATCGCATCTTCTCTTTTCTTTCATGTTTCCTTTTCATGTGGTATTTCATTAAAATATTTATATCCTGATCTTATTAAGTACCCATACTATGTTATTAATTATTTATGAGTGGTTCAACCTTGTCCCCTATCTTTTCAATGTTTTCTAAAACCACGTTATATAGTCGTTATGCTGCAGAAATTTCGTCTCAAATTTTCTATCTCTATCTCTCAAGAAATTCCCTTGTTTATTTATGCGAATACCCAGACCAATTTCATTTATAAGGGTGTTCATAAATATATAAAGATGATATATTTGATTCTTGAATTGACATACATATAACCCTCACTCCCTTTCCGTGGGTTATAAATGATATAATGATCTTATTTTTAAGATATTTTAAAATGTCTTGATTTTGAAATGAAACCCATTTCTTTTATTTTATAGGGGTTATTTATGAAATGTTTTATTATTATCTATGTGGATCACATGTAAGTAAATACATATTAAGGGTTCTCCCTGATAGCGCTCTGATGCATTGGGTAAAGAATTAATCTCTAGAGATGACAAGTTTCATGATACATTGGTGAATAACCATGGTAATTTTTATGACACCTTGGGGATGGACCTTGGTGATATGTTCATGAATGTATAAATGAAATTTTGAAGCCACATATTCAACTTATTTTCCATGTTATTTTCATTATGATATGCCTATAATTCCATTGCTCATGTCTTTATGTTATTAGTCAAGTTCTTATTCTTAACACAAGTAAACTGATTCCCTTTTTTACCCTTACTGGGCCTTCTGCTGACCCTTTACTTTGATGTATGTCTCTAGGATATGAGATGTAGTAGTTGTACATAGGATTAACCTATGATGAATCCCTAAAAGTGTTTTAGAATAATTTTTTATGTTGTATTCAATTTTTATTTTTCCAAATTTCCTAGACACTAGATTTTAAAGATCCTCTATATGTAAAATGTATTGAAAAGTTATGTATTAAAAAGGAGGGATACCATATTTTGTATCAAAGGATAGTTTAGTTATTTATTTAAATTAGGATATAAAAACTTTAGGAAGAACCTTATAGAAAAGTTTAAATGTAGGAAAACTTCCTGGTATTTTGGTGAGTGTTGAGTAAGTGGTTTATCAAGAAAATACATCCCTATCTGGATACGAGCAGATAGAGGTTGTTTTGGCACAGATATACATAGGGGTAAAACCCAAAAACACCACTTTGAGTTAGAATCTAACAGGAAATGGTACATGACAATAGGCCTTGTTGTACTCTTGGTTACGACACTCCCAAGGGATATGTTTGGTTAATCACAAGCTTTTTATGAATCATGACTAGTCACTAAAAGTGGCTAATATTAATTGTTAATATCTTTATATTCACTGTTCCAAAGTCCATAAACATTGTTTTTAGTGCATTACATAAATAGAACTTCATTTCTCATCTTAAATGCAATTCATGTTTAAAATGCAAATTTGGACCCAATAATTCATTTGTTTTTGGACAACATTAAATTCATTTTATGAATTTGAAATTTTTGGATATGATTTATCAATTTTTTTGGAACATTTTATCTTTTATTTCCGATGTATGAATCCCAAAGGAAGATGGAGAAGTTTGCGCCTGAAGGCAGAAACTTGCTGGAAAAAGCATAATGGGCCTAAGGCCCATCAAACAAATGTGGGGCCCAAAAAACAAGCCCAATGAAGTTCAAATTTATACAGTAGAAAGATAAAAATATGAGGATCTTTTTATTCAACTATGGCCGGAGCTAATTATGATTTTTTCATGATGATAAAGGGATCTGAAGTTGAGATTTAAATGGTGGACCCGACATTAATGCACAGAAATCCATCCTACCATTTTGACCATAACATCCAAACGGCTGAGCCAAAGTTCCTGAAATATTTAGAGCTTATATAAGACACATGGAAGAAGATATTATCTATTTATTACACCTTCTTATTCGGCCGTATGAAGTGTCAAACGCACACGTCAAAATGGAGGATGAATCTGGATGGTTTTGTGGTCATCTTTGTAACATTAATTTCCTTTTGATTCTTCACCCTCCTTTTGAATCTCTTAATTTTTGGGGGGTGAATTTATTGTTGGGGGTGGACATAAGGCTCCTAATATTCCTATATAAGGAGTTTTTGGTGAAGGGAATAATCATCTAACATTTTCCTTTGAATCCAATTTTTTCTTTCAATTGTAATTTCCCGCTTTCGTTTTGTAATGACATCGTAAATTTCTCTAATGTAAGTTTTTCATTCATGTTTAGTATTTTAATAAAATTTATTCTTTTTCACTTTTTATTTTCCTTTTCTTCACACGTCGATACCGTTGAATCGTAGTGTGAATTTATTCACACCCGCACTTGTGAATTCATCACAAAATGGTGGAGTGTTCATTTTGATTAATGTTTTTTTCTTTCTTCTTCAATCCTGCTTCTTTAGTCAATTACCCGATTCCATTGATAGAATAGAATCAATGGAGGGATAACCTTTTATGGGTTGATCCTAGGGAGTTTCATGGGCTGGATTGAATGTTATTTGATGTTCTTAAATTCTTAAATTTATTATTTATTTTAAGAGTTCTTTTCTTTGATTTATCTTCCTCTTTGTCTTCACCAACTTTAACGATGACACATTTTGAGTGCTAGTACGATCCAATTCCTTGGAGTGCTCATTTAATTGATCCTCTATGTGAATTTGTGATTAGCCTTGAAATTGTGTATGGATTAAATCAGAGAATGATATTGAGGGATTATTTCATTTAATGGATACCTCTTGAACCGAAGAACAGAAAATAAAATGAAAAACAAATACATCCAATAAATCCCAAGAGACAACCTAGGATCGACTCACCTTAATTAGTTGTTTTAATTCAAGTAATTTTATTTGTTTTGTTCTTTAAATTAAATCAATATTTCTTCAAATCAATTCAATCCAAAGTTGGCCACTACATAGCCAATCCCGTATCCAATATTAGTGTCTCAACGTTTCTTCTTCGGTCCCTATGGATTCAACCCCTACACGTACTACATCGACCGCTTTTACCAGTAGGGTAAATTTGGGCGCAACCAAATTTTGGCGCCGCTGCTGAGGACCCAAGTAAGTTTTCTTAGACATCCACCTTCTATTCTCACCTAACTTCTCTTTTCTCACCTATATTTCTCTTTTCTTTTCCCCTTTCTATTTTCATGTGTCCAAAAAAAATCCTAATCCAAATTTCATTCAACTACAATAAAGTATCATCAACAATTTCCTTTCATAAACTCAAGTTGGAATCAAATAGAAAATCAACAATGGGAATCCCCTCAGATAGAAAATTACTTTGATCAACACTTGAATGATTTCCCCACACCTGATAACATGAACAATCAATGGGATGCTGAATTTTTAAAAGATCAATTTCCATACCTATCAAGAATGATTGAAAATATAAATAATAAGGAAGTCCATGATGTACAAACATCTATCAATCCTAATTTTGAAAACATTCTTGAACATTTGTGTGAAAAAATGGATAAAATGAATTCAGAGGTTTCATCTTTAAGAGTAGAACTACAAAGCATTGAAATGGTTGTGGAACCCATTCCCACTCAGGTTGTCTCTTCCTCATTACTAATACAAGAATCTTGTCTCCCACAAACCTCACATGAATTTATTGAAGAACCAACCATTGAATTTGGGATAGTTGAAGATAATCAAGGAATTGTTGATGGGTGCTTAAATCAAGAGGAAACTGATTTTTTGTATTCACAAGAGGGAAACTTGACATTGTGGATGGAGAGTCCTGAATATTTCTCCGTTGATGATTTTTCAAAAACAAAAATCACTGAACAATTGATAGAAATACCAAACATTGAGCCCATACCCACACGTAAAATTCAACTAGTAACTTTTGGGGATGAATCATATTTTAAAATGGAACCAATTATTTCTAATTTTTTTGGAGAAGAAACTGACTTTCATTCAAATTGCCAATCATTATTAGAAAATTGCAATCGACCAGAACTCAAAATCATTATCCTTCCTTCCCCAGACAAGAATTCCATCATAGGTGATAAAAAAGACCTTGTATTTTTAGTTCATTCATCTAAAGAAGCCAATAATTTTGTAATAGTCATTGATGTCTTAGGAAAGAATATAAGTTCAACTCGATCAACCATTTCAGATATTCCTTGGATTTTACCAATCATTGTAGAAAATAGGATTTTACATGAAACAAATTTCAAAAAAATAATCAATCTCAATCTTATTGAAGTGGAAAAAGATGGGTTAATTAAAATGTTGAAAGTTGGAATTGGATAAGTTGGGGGGTACAAGTCGAGCTAACAATGTTAAAGAAAAGCGATGCACGGGAGGCAACCCGTGGTTTTCATGTTTCCAATATTTTTTTGAATCATATTTATTTTTCAAATAGGATTAATAAATCATTTTGATATTTTAAAAATATAAAAATAAAAAATAGACTGTTGAGCTGTTCTTCTTTTATGAGTAAGGATGGGTATGAAAGGGGAGCACCGCATTCATCTGTGTCACGCGGTGTGATCCCTGAGTAATACCTTACACAGAAAATATAAAGAAGACAATGTATCATCAGTTTATTTTATTATATTTATGTTTTTTGTAGGTTAAAAAATTAGACTCTTGACCTGTTCTTCTTTTATGAGTATGGATGGGTATGAAAGGGGAGCACCGTATTCATCAGTGTCACGCAGTGTGATCCCTGAGTAATACCTTACCCAGAAATTTAAAAGAAGACAATGTATCATTAGTTTGATTTAAAAAAACATGAAAATGAAGGTACTTGGAATTAAATAAATCATTGTGTTGTTTGTTTTGTCTGCTTTGTCCTTATTTTTATGGTTCATGAACTATTTTGGGTGATACATGTTCAATCAAGGAGGTGCCTACATCCCCAAAGAGATCAAAGGAGTAATTTGGAGCATCATGAACCTCAACTTTAAAAACCAGGTGAATTTGTTCCATATTAATCATTCTCAATTTCATCTTTTAACTCCTCTCCTACACACTTCTAACTTTTCATTTCTTTAAACACTGGGGACAGTGTTATTCTAAGTTGGGGGGAGATAAAAAATGATTTTTTTTATTTTGTGAATAAAACCATGCATGAAAAGAAAAATTCCATTAACCATAAACATGATAAACACACATTGCAAACTCTAAAATTGGATATCAAATAAATTTTGCATGCCTTGATTCTGATTTTAATGAAAGTTTAAGTTCATGAGGATAGTTTTTGGAAATTGCATTTTTCCGATGTGGTTTTTCAATGTTTACAATTTCATCCTCTTAATAAAAATGCCACAATGCACGTCTACTGGATCATGGGTGTAAATTTGCCTTCTTGGGTCCCTTTCAATATAGCATAGGGTTCTGGGGTCACTTTTAGTTTAATTTGAGTATCCATAAAAAAACAAAAAAAAAACAAAACAAAAATTGACCACATAGAGCAATGTTTTTTCCAAACGCGCGGCGTCCGGCACTTGGGGATCGTGACTCCATAGTTGTCTTGCCCAGAGTTAGGCTTTATATCTCTATTGTAGAGCATGAAATTGACAATATGTGTGGCGTCCGGCACTTGGGGATCGTGACTCCATAGTTTTCTTGCCCAGAGTTAGTCTTTTCATATCTATTGTGGATAAAAAATCATCAAATCAAATAAAAAAATGGATACTCATCTTAAGGTTTAATGTGATTCCCACCTAGAACTTCCATTTTTCCCCTTGAACAATAAAGTGGGCCCCATATCTTTTGTGATGCACAACACTTTATCATGCTTAATTGGAATTGGATGAAATGTGGTGATGAATTTGAACAAAGGAATGGTCTTGGGCTTGAGATATTCTTATGGACCTAGCTTGTTTTAAATTATTTTGATGGGTTCCATAATTTTTTTGGTATGAGGTCGTTGGGCGAGTAATTTGTATTTAAATGTTTTTGGAAAAGGGGATTTGAATTTCATATTTGTAATTTATTTTGTTCGGGACTAGCAAAACTCAAGTTGGGGGGTGTGACTAGTCACTGAAAGTGGCTAATATTAATTTTTAATATCTTTATATTCATTGTTCCAAAGTCCATAAACATTTTTTTTAGTGCATTACATAAATAGAACTTCATTTCTCATCTTAAATTCAATTCATGTTTAAAATGAAAATTTGGGCCCAATCATTCATTTGTTTTTGGACAACATTAAATTAATTTTATGAATTTGAAATTTTGGGATATTATTGATCACTTTTTTTGGAACATTTTATCTTTTAGGTCTGATGGATTAATCCCAAAGGAAGATGGAGAAGTTTGCGCCTGAAGGCAGAAACTTGCTGGAAAAAGCATAATGGGCCTAAGGCCCATCAAACAAATGTGGGGCCCAGAAAACAATCCCAATGAAGCTCAAATTTATACAGTAGAAAGATAAAAATATTAGGATCTTTTTATTCAACTGTGGCCGGAGCTAATTCTGATTTTTTCATGATGATAAAGGGATCTGAAGTTGAGATTTAAATGGTGGACCCGACATTAATGCACAGAAATCCATCCTACCATTTCGACCATAACATCCAAACGGCTGAGCTAAATTTCCTGAACTTTGGAGAGCTTCTATAAGACACATGGAAGAAGATATTATCTATTTATGACACCTTCGGATTCAGTCGTATGAAGTGTCAAACGCACATGTCAAAATGGAGGATGAATCTGGCTGGTTTTGTGGTCAACTTTGTAACGTTAATTTTCTTTTGATTCTTCACCCTCCTTTTGACTCTCTTAATTGTTGGGGGGTGAATTTATTGTTGGGGGTAGACATAAGGCTCCTAATATGCCTATATAATGATTTGGTGGTGAAGGGAATAATCATCTAACATTTTCCTTTGAATCCAAGTTTTTCTTTCAATTGTAATTTCCCGCTTTCGTTTTGTAATGGCATCGTCAATTTCTCTAATGTAAGTTTTTCATTCACGTTTAGTATTTTAATAAAATTTATTCTTTTTCAATTTCTATTTTCCTTTTCTTCACATGTTGATACCATTGAATCATAGTGTGAATTTATTCACACCCGCACTTGTGAATTCATCACACAACGGTGGAGTGTTCATTTTGATTAATGTTTTTTTTTCTTTCTTCTTCAATCCCGCTTATTTAAGTCAATTACCCGATTCCATTGATAGAATAGAATCAATGGAGGGATAACCTTTTATGGGTTGATCCTAGGGAGTTTCATGGGTTGGATTGAATGTTATTTGATGTTCTTAAATTCTTAAATTTTTTCTTTATTTTAAGAGTTCCTTTCTTTGATTTATCTTCCTCTTTGTCTTCACCGACTTTAACGATGACACATTTTGAGTGCTAGTACGATCCAATTCCTTGGAGTGCTCATTTAATTGATCCTCTAAGTGAATTGGTGATTAGCCTTGAAATTGTGTATGGATTAAATCGGAGAATGATATTGAGGGATTATTTCATTTAATGGATACCTCTTGAACCGATGAACAGAAAATAAAATGAAAAACAAATACATCCAATAAATCCCAAGAGACAACCTAGGATCGACTCACCTTAATTAGTTGTTTTAATTCAAGTAATTTTATTTGTTTTGTTCTTTAAATTAAATCAATATTTCTTCAAATCAATTCAATCCAAAGTTGGCCACTGCATAGCCAATCCCGTATCCAATCTTAGTGTCTCAACGTTTCTTCTTCGGTCCATGTGGATTCGACCCCTACACGTACTACATCGACCGCTTTTACCAGTAGGGTAAATTTGGGCGCAACCAAATCATTATGAAGGAATTATAGAGAAATGTAATGTTTAAGAATGAATTTTTAAGACATGGAATCCTTTATAGTTAGAATATTCATAAATGAAATAAGTTTCTCACTAAGATTTTTTTCTTTTTGAAAATGGTGGGCAATAGGAGGAACCGTGCAAATGGTGACCGCAATGGACCATGCACTGACAGCCCTCCAATGGAAGCAGGAATGGAAACATTAATACGACTGATGAACCAACTGACTCAAGTTATGGTAAATAACTTGAATCAAGCTGAGAGACCGATATCACTATGAAGGGAACAACATTATGTTGAGTCCTTTATGCGTCAATGAATACCAAAATTTAGGGGATCGACAGACCCATTGATTTCTGAGCAATGGATCAGCTCCATCGAGAATATCTTTTCTGTGCACCGCTGTTCAGATCAAGAGACGGTCACCCTTGCTGTCTATCGCTTAGAAGGAGAAGCTGATCAGTGGTTGGAACTGATTAAAAAAACAAGAAAAAGAGTGGAAGTTGAAGCTATGAAGTGGGAAGAGTTTAGAGGGATCTTTTTTTAGTAAGTATTTCCCTTGTTCCATGTGAACAAGAATGGAGAAGGAGTTTCTCGAGCTGAAGCAGAAGGAGAATGAATCTATGGGAAGCTACAAAATGAACTTCACAAGGCTTTCAATATATACCTCTAGCTTTTTCATGAATCTAAATGGTAAGGTTGATAGATTCTTCGGTGGACTGAGACCTCATCTGTGGAATAATCTAGCCAACCGAGACTATAATAGCCATGAGGAGATCGTGCGGAGTGCGATGAAAGTTGAGATAGAGTTTGGTGAGACATAGTGGTATCATAAATCCAATGGCAATAAGAGATTTATGGAGCCCAACTTAGGGAGGAACTTCGATCAGGTAAGAGGAGGAAAGCAAGTGCAACTTTCCACGTGTAATAAATGTGGTAAGAAGCATTCGGGGAACTGCCTGCTCAGGGGCGGGAAATGCTACAAGTGTGGAAGAGATGGACATATTGTGAGAAATTTTCTTAGTGAGGTGAAACCACAAATTCCAAACACTAACAACAAGGGGAAGATGGTGTAGGCCCTACTTGATGTCCAGTGCTATAAGTGTGGACAACGTGGTCACTTTTCCAATCACTGTCCAAATCTGAGGGTAGTGGAGGGGAACCACCATCATCCTCAGTAAAGGCCAAGGGATCAAGGTCGTTATTTTTCTATCACAACAGCTAAATTCAAAGCTCTGAGTGATGTGGTAGCATTTAATCTTGTTGTTTTCTCAAAGCTATCAAGTACTTTGTTTGATTCTGGTTCTACACATTCCTTTATTTCCTCCATGTTTGCAAAGAATTTATAATTAACCCCCGATTTTCTAAAAGTAGAGTTATCATTCAAGACTCCTGGGGGGATTATCCAAGCATCATCAATGTTTAGAAACTCTAGTATTTACTTTAGTGATCACAATCTTATCGCAAATATAGTATTCATTCCCATGATGTAATTCGACATTATACTAGGTATGGACTGGCTCTCAAAGTATAATGATAAGATAAAATAAAGAAGCAAGGAAATATTAGTAGTCTTAAATGGAAAACCTATATTTATATTCCAAGGGGAGATATATCAACCTGATATTTGTCTAGAGAAACCCCATATATTTTTCTTTATGGAGTTTATCGGTGAAGAAGAAGAAGGAGATGAGATTTTAAGGATAGAAATTGTCCCCATCGTCCATGAATATGTTGACATATTTCCTGAGGAGTTTCTTGGACCTCCCCCAGAAAGAGAGGTAGAGTTCTCAATTGAACTCGTCCTTGGATCTCATCCAATATCAAATACCCCATATAGGATGTAAAATGTGTAGTATGAATAATTAAAGAAACAATTCCATGATCTTTTGGAGAAGGGGTTTATCTGACCGAGTGTGTCTCCTTGGGGATCACATGTTCTCTTTGTAAAGAAAAAGGATGGATCGATGCGACTATGCAATGATTATAGAGAACTGAACGGGATCACAGTAAAGAAAAAATACCCTCTTCCATGAATTGATGACTTATTTGACCAACTTCGTGGGGCTCAATTATTCTCTAAGATTGATCTTATATTTGGTTATCATCAATTGAGGGTGAAGAAAGAAGATATTCCAAAACTGTCTTCCGATCAAGATATGGGCATTATGAGTTTGTTTTTATGCCCTTAGGACAGACTAATGCACCTTCTATTTTTATGGATCTGATGAATAGAGTATTTAAGGACTACCTTGATAACTTTTTGGTAGTTTTTATTGATGATATTCTGATATATTCCAAAATTCTCGAGGAGGAAGAGGATCATCTAAGGGATATTTTCCAAACTTTGTGGAAGGAGAGGCATTTTGGGAAGTTCAGAAAATGTGAATTTTGGTTAAAACAAGTTGCTTTCTTGGGGCACATTGTAACCAAAGAAGGAATCACAGTTGACCCTGTAAATAAAATATTTGTAGAGGAGTGGCCTCAACCTACAATAATAACTAAGATTCATAGTTTTCCTAGATTAGCAGGATATTATAGGAGGTTTGTGAAAAAGTTTTCACGAATTTATAATACATTAACCAAGTTAAATCGAAAATTGGTCAAGTTTATCTAGAGAAAGGAGTGTGAGGAAAGTTTCCAAGAGATGAAGAAGAGATTGGTTACTGCACCCGTGTTAACTCTGCCCTCAAGTGGAGAAATATTCGTTATTTATAGTGATTCATATCTAAAAGGGATTGTGTGCGTCCTCATGAAAAATGAAAATTTCATTTCTTATGCATCTCTACATTTGAAGACTCATGAGCAGAATTATCCTACGCATGATCTGGAGCTGGCTGGGGTCGTTTTTGTTCTGAAGATATGGAGGCACTATCTTTATGGGGAGAAATGTGATATATACATAGACCATCAAAGTTTGAAGTATATTTTCCCACAAAAGGAATTGAACATGAGACAAAGGATATGGTTGGAACTTATTAAAGACTATGATTGTTCAATTAATTACCATCCTAGAAGAGCAAAAAAAGTCACTGATGCATTAAGCAGGAAATACCCAGTTATTCTTTCCATGATGCAGATTCAAAGAGATCCATTGATCAATGACCTAGTAAAGTTGGACATAGGAATTATAAGGTAAGGGACATCATAAACCCTAACCCAAATGATTTCTCAACCATTATTACTTGAGAAGAACAAGAAAGCACAGAAATAAGATCCATTATTGCAAAAAAAAAGTTTGAGGCTATAAAGGATGGGAAGTTTCTTGAGTTTAATATTGATCAAGAAGGTGTACTAAAATTTCATACAAGACTATGTGTTCCATCTATTCCAGAACTAAAGAAGGAGCTGATGGATAAAGATCATATCTCTACTTTCTCTATACATCCTGGAAGAAAAAAAATGTATAGGGACCTTCGTGATCATTATTGGTGGGATAGTATGAAAAGGGAGATTGCTGACTACACTTCAAGGTGCCTCGAATGTCAGCAAGTGAAGGCAGAGCAAAAACTTCCTAAAGGGGAATTTCAACCACTACACATACCAGCATGGAAGTGGGACAATATCACTATGGACTTTGTCACTGGTCTTCTGAGAACTTCCTAAGGAAACAATGCGATATGGGTTATTGTGGACTGTCTCACCAAGAATTCCCATTTTATCTCCATTTGGGAAGATTCCACTCTTGATCAACTTGCCAGGATTTACGTGAAGGAAGTGTTAAGGCTTCATGGAGTTCCACTTTCGATCGTATCTGATCATGATCCAAGGTTTACATCAAAATTCTGGAGAAGTCATCAACATGATCTGAGCACTAAATTGAATTTCAGTACGGCCTATCACCCCCAAACTGATGGTCAATCTGAAAGTACTATTCAAACACTCGAGGACATTCTGAGAACATTCTCAATGGAATTTAAGGGTGGATGGGATCAATATCTCCCTTTAGTCAAGTTCTCTTACAATAATAGCTTATACTCGAGCATTCAAATGGCACCCGAAGAATCTCTATATGGGAAGTGATGTAGAACACCTACTTGTTGGGATGAAGCTGGTGAGAGAAATCTTCTTGAGTCTGATCTTGTGCAAGAGATGACAGAAAAAGTCCATGCCATCCAACAACACATTAAGGCTTCTCAGAGTTAGAAAAAGAGCTATGTCGATAATCGTCGAAGAGACTTGGAGTTTGATATCGGTGATAAGGTCTTTCTTCGAATTTCACCTTGGAATAGATTCATGAGGTTTAGGAAGAAAGGGAAGCTCATCCCTAGGTACATTGGCCCCTATGAAATCCTTGATCGTGTGGGATCAGTGGCCAATCGTCTTGCTCTTCCTCCAATTATAGCACAGGTTCATGATTACTTCCACTTATCCCTCTTGAGTAAGTACATACCTGACCCTTCACATGTACTAAACCCAAAGGTGGTACAACTGAAACATGACCTCTCTTATGAGGAGCAGCTGGTGGAGATCTTGGATCGTAGAGACAAGGTTCTATGCAAAAAATACTACCCATCTTGATAAGGTGTTGTGGAGGAACAACAAATATAAAGAAGCCATGTGGGAACCAGAGGAGTCTATGAGGCAGAAGTACCCACACCTTTTCTCCTCTAAGGGTACGAGTTAAAAATTTTGGGGATGAAATTTCTTAAGGGGGGAAGAATGTAACGACCTGAACTTTTTAATATTTTTTGTTTCATAATTTTTTTGTCATTTTATACTCAAAAAACTATTTCATTTAATAAAATGGCTATTATTAGAATGAGACCATTGGGTTTCGACTGTAATATGACCATTGGTCAATATGACCATTGGAAACTAAATGATACCATTATTTTCTATAAATACAAGTGATCTTGGTTAATATAGAAAGAAGATTTGATGGCCCCATCTAGTAGTCTCAGGACGATCAAAGCCCATCTGACGGAACTTGGGAAGTAGGTAGCATCATTGGGCTTTCCTCTGGACCAAACCCAATCTGAAATTCATCATGTGAAGCTGGAACAAAATAACCTTCACAAGAATATCAAGATGATAGAAATCACCACTCGGGCAATGTTGGCTGAGCCGCCCCAAGATTCGATCACCTTAGCACACCTTACACTTTGGTCCTATGCTGGTGTTATAAGGGGCTCTGTAACGAGACCATAACTACCTTGTGTAATCCCTTGAGATAAAGAAAATTGTGATTTCTTCTTATGGTGAAGTTTGTGAATTTTCCAATGTCTGAAAAAATATAGGATATATATTACTGATGTTTAGAAAATAAAAATGGATATTTTAAAATATTAATGTAAACCTTAAATAATTAATAATGTGTAATGATTTTCAGAAAATTGTCTTCTACAATTGTGTTCAGTAAGAAATTTAGAGTCTAATAAGATCAACTTAATTTTTGGTGAATAGTAAATTATGAATAGTGATTTTACGCTTATGATTAGTAATTTGACCAAATGGATTAAGTAACCTCACTTAAGAAATTATTGATATATTTTAGGCACCTTGATTAAGTAATGTGATTCAATAAAATAGGTAAATAACTGTTTTAGAAATTATTAGTCAAATATTTGTTTTTCCGTGTGAATAGTGTTTTTATTTAAAAATTAAATTAAAAATATTTAGAATATTATTTTTATAAAATGGAGTTCATTTATTAATTCAGATCATCGATATTCGGTTAAGGTGATTTTTGGTGATTTTTCTGAGAAAAATGAATTTTCGGTGGATAGTGAAAATATAGTTTTTAGTTTCGGGTGTTTAATGACATCATTAAGGATGTAATAGTAATGTAATCATTCTGGTCGACTTATGAATAGTAAGATAAGTTTTGAGGTGTCCCAATTGTCCAATACCATGGGCAAATACCATGGGAAAGCCCATGGTTTTTCCAATACCACCGATGAGGTGTCCCTTGGCCATTAATGACTTGTCCCCTCACTTATCCAATAAATAACAAGCCATTCCCTCATTCATTTCATTTAAAAATCCTCCCCAACGAATTTATGGTCTCCTTACCTCCCAAAAATTCCTCCCAAGGTGACCTCAAGCCTCCCAAGGTCCCGAACATCAAGCTTTCGAAGTTACTCTTCAAGGTAAGGGATTCTTTCACCCTCCTCTTTTAAGTCATGACTTCCTTTATGTTGTGTCTTATATTTTCCATCTCTTTATGTTGAGGTTATGTTCTTATATGTTATTATTACTATCCATTTTATGTCCAAATGATGAGATACCCTTTCTTCCTTCATCAATTTGTTTTCTGAATTTTTAAGTGACGCCGTTAGGCTGCCGAATTTCTCATAAAAGAAATCACATCTTCTCTTTTCTTTCATGTTTCCTTTTCATGTGGTATGTCATTCAAATATCCATATCCTAATCTTATTCAGTACCCATACTGTATTATGAATTATTTATGAGTGGGTGACCCTTTTCCCCTATCTTTTAAATGTTTTCTAAAACCATGTTATATAGTCGTTATGCTGCAGATATTTCGTCTCAAAATTTCTATCTCTTTCTCTCAAGAAATTCCGTTGTTTATTTATTTGAATAACCAGACCTATTTCATTTCTATGGGTGTTCATAAATATATAAATATGATATATTTTATTCTAGAATTGACATACATATAACCCTCACTCCCTTTCCGTGGGTTACAAATGATATAATGATTTTATTTTTAAGAGCTTTTAAAACGTCACGATTTTGAAATGAACCCCATTTTGTTTTATTCTCTATGGATTATTTATGAAACGTTTGATTATTTTATATTTGGATCACATGTAAGTAAATAAATATTAAGGGTGCGCCCTGATAGTTCTCCAATTCATTGGGTAAATAATTAATCTCTATAGATGACAAGTTTCACGATACCTTGGTGAATAACCTTGGTAATTTTTATGACACCTTGGGGATGGACCTTGGTGATATGATAATGAATGTATAAATGAAATGTTGAATCCACATATTCAGGTTATTTTCCACGTTATTTTCATTATTATATTCTTATACTTCCATTTATCATGTATTTATGTTATTATTCAAGTTCTAATTGTTAACACAAGTAAACTGATTCTCTTGTTAACCCTTACCAGGCCTTCTGTTCACCCTTTCCTTTGATGTGTGTCACTAGGATATGAGATGCAGTAGTTGTACGTAGAATGAACCTATTATGAAGTCCTAAAAGTGGTTTAGAATAATTTTTTATGTTGTATTAACGTTTTATTGTTCCTGATTTCCAAGACACTAGACTTTAAAGATCCTCTGTATGTAAAATGTAATGAAAAGTTATATATTAAAAAGGTTGGATGCCATACTTACTATTCCAGTGTCTGCTCCCTGAATGGAGGGTAATCCATATTCCATAAGAGTATGGCATGGAATAATCGGTTCCTGAGGTGCTTGGGGGATGAAGTATTGTTTCTCCAGAGGATAATAATCCTGCTGGTTCTGAGGCAAAAAGAGAGGCTGCTCCCACGGAATATATTGCCTCGGCTGTGGCTACCTGAATGACAGTACAAATTGGGCTAGTGGCCTATGTTGGTTCCTCGGCAGGTATTCCACATAAGCACCTAGTTGATTCTTATACTGCTCTTCCTCTCCACCCAGTGGTGGATTTCCTTTAATAACGAATGGCTACCCAACTCTTTAGACAGCCCCTAGTTCTTCCTCCTGCTGCACCAATGGGTCATTAGGGTCGTGGTCACCGATAAGTGCACGACGTCGCCTGGACAACGTTCTTTCGATTTCTGAATCTATCGAGTGTAACTCCGATGACTCGGAAATCTGAGAACAAGTGACATGGCCACTCATATACCTATAGGCCTGCACAACACAAACAACACCCCCAATGTAAAAGGGAAAAATAATGAAAAAAAAAGAAATACGATTACGAAAAGAATTTCTTATTTTTTATTTTTTTAGAAAAATTTTTATTTTTGTCTTCAATCAATTAATAAATTTCAATTAACAAAAAATGACACACTCTTCCCCAGCAACGGAGCCAAAATTTGGTTGGTCGTTTTCCTGAAGTTTTGTTTTCAGCACCAAATTAATTTCCCTAACTTGTAACTAGTATAGTTTGCAGGTACAGGGTCGATCCATAGGGAAGTAGTATTGTCGTTTTATGTCTCTTTATTTGAAATCACTTAATTGAATAAGCTTAATTTAAATATAATTGTTTGTTTCATGGTACGGATCTTAAAAAATAACTAATTACTTAGACTTTTCTAATTCACTACGAATTAAACTTGAAAACTGAAAATTGCTTAAAACTAGATTTTGGTTTTTAATGAAAATGTGTCAGGGCTATAAATTCATGTTGGACATTAAACCTTATTCTTTATTGTGTTTTGTTGTTCATAATAACCCACATTTCTGGATTTCATTTGTGTCGGAACTCCCTTGGTCCGGTGAGTTCCGATCAAGTCGGTAGGAATGAATCCCTTGGTCTGGAAATTGATTTCTACTGACTCTTAATTTAGGAACCTCCCTCTAGAAATGACAAGTATATCTGATTGTCATAGATATCATTTTCGTAATTCTCACAAAGATCCCTGGAAACTACATTCTTGGTCCGATATGGGGTTTCCAGTGAAATAATAAATGGAATTTGGGAGAATTAGGTGAGGGACAATGAAAAAACACAATAATAGAGAAATTGGTTCTAACGAACCCACAATTTCTTCAGCCCCAACACAAGGGGGTTAGCTACTCATAAAGAGAAGGATAAGAAACTTACTAAGATTCATCAGAGAGTTCATTACAACAGAAAATTAAAGAATCTGAATTATAACAAAACTACAAGAACGAGTGCCTAGAAACCTTCCTTCCCCCTCCCAGCTTAGTTTCCAGCCTCCTCTTCTTCTTTACCCTTGGTTTCCTATTGGTTAGGCTCACTCCCCTGGTCTTCTTGGTCAGAAATGGCCTTTTTCAGTTGTCCAAAAGTAGGTAGAAAAGGTAACCCTGGGTCAAGGAGTGGTTGAAAAGTGAAAAAGAAAAAAGGAGAAGGCTGCAGTTGTCCGCATGGTTTGGGTGCACGGTTTGGTAGACCATGTGCCAAACATGCGGAGGCTATTGTCTCAAATCATTGAGCCACATGGTTTTTGCTGGATGGGCCGCATGGTTTGGGTAGTCCATGTGCCTATCGTGCGGAGTGTACTGTCAATGGTATCTTCTCCCGCACGGTTTGCACACGGTTTGGATAACCATGTGGCAACCGTGTGGGTTGCCTCTGTCATTGAAATTTCTGAATTCACCCATCCTTTATGTCTAGTGCTTGATCCAGGTGACTCCATTATGACATAGTCAGGGGAAAAGGCTCCAAAAGACTTCAATTCCCTTTTGAATCTCCAAAATGCATAGACTCCATGCTTTATCCTTTGGTGACCAAAAAACAAAGAACAAGGTACTTAAAAATTGTGAAATTCATGCAAAACCATCCACAAAAACCATTTTATAGATATTAAACCAAGTGAAAATTCCTTATGCATAGCAGTGCATCAATAATCAACCTCAATTACTCATAAAATATCATAATAGTATAAAATTTATTAGCAATCAATATATATTATTTTCACATAATTTGGAAAAAAATAACTTTATCAATTGACCACTTTTATGAATAAAAAATGTCATATGATAATATTCCAATTATAAAACATCATATTCATAACATAATTATAAAAAAAAAATTTAATAAATATAAATTCATATTTTTTACTCATTCTTTAATTTGTTTTGGACTCAAATTTAAATATTTAATAATTATTTCAAATAATGACATTTTTTAAATTAATAAATTAACAAAATCCAACATAATCTCCTTTTACATAAATAAATAATTAAAAAATGTAACAAATATCATTATTTATGTATTCAAATATGGATTTTCAAATCCTTAATTCAATTTCAAAAAAAAAATGGGGTTTGAAAAACCATGACAATTAGGGGATTATCTATTTATTATTATTAAATTAAACTAAGGGGGGATAATATAGTCTAACTAATTAATCCTTTTTGTGAACATGGGGCCACCAGAATAAATTTTCAAATGTGAAAGAAATCTTAAATCTATGATCCAATATATTATAAAATAATCATAATAATAATAATATTTTCAATCAAATATCTATTATATTTATCAATATTTATATATTAACTATATGTTTTAGATTCCAAACATGAATACTTATTCAAGGTAAATAAATAAATATCAATTACATAATTATCATCATTTATTATTTTAATTTAATTTCAAACATAAACACCTTCATGATAATTAAAACCAAACATAAATAATTATGGAAAAAAGAAGATTTCATAACTTTTTCTATTATACCACATGTAAAATTACTTTCCATTATTTTAGGATCTTTTAAATATACATTAATCACATTGATATATAATATTAAAAAAATAATATGTAACATCCCTGACCTGGAAGCCACTAACTGGTGCCCTGAACCCCTCAAGCATGTATCCCCATATACCAGATGTTTTGGACTTGCAATGAGGGTATAATAGATCACATGGGGATAATATGCCCTCTTTACTAGAGTAAGACGCAACAGAAAACATATGAGATAAAGTAAAAAATAAACGATAAACTAGAAACATGCATTTCCAACCATTCCCAAATATGGTACCAAACATATCCAAAAATAATTATACCATGCCATGCTAACATTTCCAAAAGTGAAGAAAACCCAAAATAAGACAAGCAATTGAATCCCCAAAACAATTTCTAACTCCAAGTCTGGATCCTCATTCATTCACAACCTAATCCCAACTCAACTCCCTAGCATAGGGATTTCTCCCGTGTCCTGACCTATAGAATTCTTCTCGAGTACCAAATGATATCTCGAGTAGGGTGTGAGTAAAAATCTGTAGGCTACCACAAACAGTGTCTACAAAATATACATTCTAAATAGATAGTGCATGAAAAAAATGACAAGGAAAATAAAATACAACTCGGGTGTCATTATTTAACAATATTCACTTTAATCGTTTTAGTCACTTAATACATATTCATCACTTATTCCATGGGTTATTCATTTAAATCATTTACACAATGGCCTAATCCATACAATTACTATGTATAAGGGAATAAGTCTTGTTCAATATCCCACTGGGGATAAACATTTCACAAACTATTTCATTAAACTTACCTTGGAGTCACGATCCATTTAGTCTCATCAAATGAAAATGTTATGGGCATAGAGCCTCAATCCACTTCCCTAACCCATGCATTGTAGGGGTGGGGTTTAGAGCTTCAGTATAAACTGGCCCATGGGATTAGATCTTCCACTCCAATACCCCACAACTACCAACCCATGTTTATGTGCTTATTTATCCATTTACCACATAAACCATATCATAAACCATACACACCTAATACACATAACATATACAATTCACATTTCATGAAACATTTGAAACTTTATACTTCCTTAACTCATTATCTCATTTACCATTTACTTAGCATGGTCCATTTAACCCATTTCCCTTTCTATTATTTAACCAATTTATCATAATCAACAATTCCTATACATTTACCCATTTAACATATGAAAGTTCACAGTCGAAGTATTGTATCACTAAGAGGTGGAGGTGTGAATTAGTGATACTCTTTTCTTTTATGTTTCTTTTCAATTGAAACAACCTTCACCTCTTATTAAAGATTTCAATTCCCTGCTAGGAAAAAAATCAACACACATCCAAAGGAACACAATGATTTATAAGGTTCACTATTTAATAATAATATCTACGTCCTTTTTATGGTTTGGATATGATCCAATACCCTAAAATCCACTAAGAAAACAATCCTTGTATTACAACGAGTAGGATATACCCTTACAATCATGTAGCACTATGAAACAATCCCACTAGTGTGTGTGCACCCTATTAGCATAATAGGGTAATACAATTGTTTTTTAATAACTCATGTTTCCTACACTTCTTTTCAATTCAAAAAATTTATTCAATTGAAATACAATTCATAAATTCCTTACTCAAAAGAAATTTAAAAACCTTAAAGGACTTTGATAAAGAAATCAGCCCGAATGTCAAGTCTGATTTTCCCAGTCCGATTCTCTGAGTATGATTCTTTGAATACAATTCTTTAAGTACAATTTTCCTAATAAAATGAAATAAAAATGAATTGGAACTACTTCAATTTATAATACAATACTTCCCTTGTACGATAAACCCAATACGGATATACCCAGTATGGAAATCCTGAAGCTGATTAATTCCGTCCAATACCAAAATCAACCGAATATAATTGACAAGCTGAATATGATGATTTGCTGAATACAATAAATCCTGAATACAATGATCATCCAAATACAATCATTGAAATATTTCCTCTTCTATTTCACTTCTTCCCCATAAAAATTTCTTCAATATAAAACAAAATGGTACCACTTTCTCTCTCCAAAAAATCAGAGATTCTCTCTCTATACAATGAATAGTAATTCATCATCACCCAAGTACAATGCACTTCACACATTTTATAGGTGACCCAAAACATGTCTAGGTGGGATTCCCAAAAATTTTCACACTCACACAAATTCACCCACATTTGAATTTTACATTAAATATCAGAGAAATTATGAATTCATCAATGCTTCATGATTCTTCTCAAAACTTCCACAATATTCACCTCTTCTTCTTCAGAAAACCATTTCAATCATCAATACGATTACAATTAATGACAAATACATGGTTCTGATCATCTAAGTCTGATTATCTCTTGCATATTTCTTCAAAACAAAGGTCTGTACCATTTGGAAACAAATGTATGAAGAAATTCATTCTTCCAAAAAACACCATTTCGAATGAAAGACTACCCCTTTGAAAATTCATTCATTAGTATCCTCTTTCCTTTTCTATTTACCCACATGAGAAAACATGTAATCTATAGAAACTACCTTCATTCACTAACATGTGCTTGTATCAGGACTTCATTCATGACTTTCAATTCATTGAGGATCAGCTTTAGCATCACCTGATTTCAATTGGAAAGTATTGTAACTTTCTATTCATTCCTACTTCGTTATTTTCATATCAACCCAAGCATGATATTTTCTGAATAAAAATGGTCTGGATATGATCATCTTGAATATGAGAATTCTAGATATGGTCATTCTGGATATGATCATTTTTTGTTACAATTATTGGTTTATGATTATTCTGGATACGATTATTCTAGATATGATCATTTTTTGTTACGATCATTCTTGTTACGATTACTGAGTATGATCAAATACAATCTGAAAACAAAGATCTTCCTAGATATGATACAATACAATTTGATAAGGATGGTCTTCCTAGATACAATACAAAACAATCTGAATATGATTTATTCTCAATCGAAACCATCTCCTTCCTTTTCTTCTACCCGAATACAATTGTTTTGAAAAAAATCAGTGTCTCATCTTCCATCGACATCACCTCTTCTGTCGGCACCACTTTGATCGGCACCACTTTCCATCGGTATCACCTTTCCCATTGGAACCACTTTTCATTAGCACAAACTTTCATTGGCACCACCTTTTTACTTTCACCTGGAATCTAATTGTTTTGAAAGACAATCGATATAATCTAGATGCGATTGTTTTGAAAGACAATCACCACCACCTATTCAATCTGAATATGATTTTTGTTTTATTGTTTTGAAAAAAAATCATTACCGCTTCTTTATATCTTCTATCCGGATATGATAAATATAAATATGATTCTTTTATGAATGTTTTGAAAAACAACTTGAATATGATTCTTTTTCGATTGTTTTGAAAAACCATTGGTACCACTTCTTTCTGTCTACCATCCAGATACAATAAATCTGAATATGTACCACTTCTTTCTCTCTACAATCTGAATAGGATAAATCTCAATACGATTTTTTTCTGATTGTTTTGAAAAACAATCTGAATACGATTCTTTTCTGATTGTTTTGAAAAAAATATGAATACGATTATTTTCTTATTGGAAGCATCTCTTTCACTCCCCTTTCCTTCTATCAAGATTCCATCACAAGTTCTCAATACAACTTATGATTTATATGAAATAAAAATCAGTATGGCATCGTTACAATTGATTAAATCATATTCACAGTGACTCTGATTCTCTAACAAGACAAACACCTCTTTATCATTGTATTCAGAGTGAATTTGATGACCATCTACTTCCAGCAAGATGTTTTCACTTTCAAATCTACTTCTTATCATTACAATACACTTTCACACAATTGATTCAATCATAGTCATAGTGACTTCAATTCTCTATCAAAACAAACACTTCTTTAAATCCCTTTCATTCTGAATTATCATTCATCAACATCCTTTCTTTCTTCATCAAACTTATCGATTGACGAAAAATACAAACAAAACACAACTAGGTCCTAACAATCTCTCCCATTGTATTTTTTTCAATATCCACTTCAAACACTTCAATAAGAATAATTATTGGTATTGTTTCCTTTCTTTCTCCCATTATTTTTTTTCTCTCCCCTTTCTCTTATCACTCCCCATTATTGACAACCAAATTCAAAGGGGTCATCATGATAAATTTATCCCTTATTCTTAAATGATCTAAATTTCCATAGGTTGGGACTTTTCTCTAATAATGGTATCATATGATTTTCTAAATAAAGAACCTTTAACTAAACAAATCTAAGTCTATGTGGGAGAACCCAGTGTAGAAAAAAAGAGTGTATAATCAAGGTGATCAATGTTGTACTTAACATAACTTTCATGTAATATTTTTTCCATAATTCATTAAAAATTTCCATGATTGGTGGAAAACCTTGAAGAAAGTTGTCTAAGACAAAATTAACCTATACACATCTCAACAAACACATTAGAATGTTCTTATGTATAAAAACACAACTTATCAAAACAAAATTTTCGCATCCTCATTACATTATTTTGTAAGAAAAGTAAGAGACTCATCAATTACATATTCCTTATTTACACTCCTTCAATTCAATACATGTTAGAACAAGTATAAAAAGATATTGGGAATAAGGAGGAGCATCGATTGTTAGAAACAACAATCAGACTGAGGATCCTCTCTCGGTATTTCCTTCTTCTTCTTCTTGGATTTTTCATTGGATGTGTTTTCTTCCTTCTATTAATCCTTCTCCAGATTTGTAACATATTTATTCTTATCTTTTGAATCTAAGGATGATAATTTTTATTTTTATTTAGGAACATCCTTGTTACAATTAGTTTTTTAAATGTTGTCAATTCCTATATTTTTCTCTGGAAAGATAGTTGAACATGTTTTAATATTATGCCCTTATTTCTGATCTTCACCATCTGTTGATACCTTTTTGTTAGCATTTCTCATATCTTCAGAATTTTTCTTCTTTATATCTTCTTTCACTTTCTTTTGTGATTCCTCCAATTTCCTATCCAGGTCAATGTGTTCTGGCTAAAAAACTAAGCACTCTTTCTTTGGAAATTTAATATATCTGTATTTATTAACTTATAAAACATATAGCTTATGAGAATTGTTAAGAATATTTTGTTGTGCTGGTAAAAAAATAATAAATCCATTCGCAAGGTGTCCTGGTTGCTCGCATCTTTCACAAATAGTTTCTAATGGTGGAAACCTGTTTTCAATCTTTACTTCATTCTTCTCAAATTTCTTTAACACAACCTTCTCAGGATTCTTCTTTTGAGAGAATTGACTCCCCCTCAAACCATGTCTTCCATAAACTATGGAATAATAGTAGTTTTTTTGGTTAAACCAACACATATTCTACATATTCCTAAATCCACCACAATACCAACAATATCCATAAAAGGAGTATTTGTCTCTGAAACTTTGATATTGTCCATAATTATGAATGTGTTTCTCATCCACCTTATTCTCTTTCTTTTCTAATCCACTAACCTTTATGTTATCAATCATATTCTTATTTTTCTTTTCTTAAATATCATAATTAGAAGTATTGGAAACATTTCCAGATTCAGAATGTTTCAAAACATCTTAAGACTTAGGTTTCTTTGAGACTTCTGAATTCCCATTATTGTTGGTCTTGGCCACATGCATAACATTCCCAACTTTCTTCTTTACAAAAATAATTCAATTATTCTTCTCACCCTTTTTAGGTAACTTTTTTTTTACTTATCAGGTTTCTTATTCTGATAACACCCACTAATTTTAGTGATAGAGTTTTGGAAACATTTATTTCTCAATTTAGCTTCAGATAACTTTTGTTGGACAAGTACCAACTATTCTTCCTTTTACTTCAACTTCACTTATAAATACTCATTACGATTATTTTATTCTTCAAGTTATTTCTTCAAATCATTAATATATTTCTCCATCTTCTCTTTCTCTTCAACAAAATATCCTCGATTTCTTGTTGAGGAAGATTTATCTTCCAAATTTTTGTTTTTCTTTTCAAGACTTCTGATCTTTATCAAGAATTCTTTCAACTGTTATTACAGATGCATCTCAAATTGAGTATATTCTTCATCAGAACTATTGATTTTGAATTTATCATCATTCATTGTTGTAATAAAAGTATTTTCCCTATTATTATCAATGGAATTTTTAGATTCAACCTCACTTTCTTCTTCTTCTTCTTCAGCACAACATCATTCATTGCTGAAATAACTTTCTTCATTAACTATTTTGATGAACATGTTGTCTTCACCATAATTTGTAACATCCTAACTATAATCTTCCCTAGACAAAAAAGCTTCTCCTTTTGGATTTTTAGAACCTATTGTCTTCTCTCTTGTAATATAATTTTTCTTTATCAACCTTTTTCTTCCAAGATCTTCTTGGCCTTATTTCTTCTTCTTCACTTTATTATTCATCACTTTCTTCTTCATTTCCTATTTGAGGAAAATTGGAAACAAAATGACCAATGGATTTACAACCAAAACACTTTAAGGGAAGTTTCCCTTTATACCTTCATGTACCTCTTTTCACATTCTTAGAAAAAAAAGACAAAATTGAATCAATATTTTTACATACCTCATTTTCAGAGTAATAATCTCTAGTTTATTCTTCTTTAATGATCTTATTTTCTTTCTTGGAATCATTGAAATACATTTCTCTATCAAATTTAGTTTTTCCATTCATATCATTCTCCCTTCTCATTTCTTAAGTAATGAGAGTACTATGAAAATAATAAAGAGATAATTTTTTAAGATATTTGTCTTCCAATGAAGAAAATTTTGTATAAAATTTGTCCAGTAGGATTCTAAAGATTTTTCAACCACATCACAACCATCCAGCTTTTCACCAAGACATCTAATAGAACTTAATATTTCATTTAACCTAGTAAAAAAGTCTCCAATAGATTCATGATCATCTATATTGATATCTTCATACTTCAATATCCATATTTTTAACTTGTCCTTATTCACTTTTGTATTGCCTTTATATATGTTTTTCAATTTATCCCATATACCTTTGGTTGTGGTAACACCTTTTACTCTCAATAATTCACTTTTAGAAAGTGATGACAATATAGCATTATTCTCCCTTCCATTATTCTTAAGATGTTTCTTATCAACAGTTGTAAGTAAATTTTTATCATCAATGGGAGGAAACACAACTGTTGTAGCTTTAAGAACATCATAGCTGATAGACATAAGATATGTAAGCATTCTATCTTTCCAGATATGATAGTTATTTCTGTAAAATACTGGAATATCATTATGTTCACACATTTAATGTTCCCCATTAGCAAGGAATAGAAAAGTTAACCTCCCTCTAATACCAATTGAAAGTTCCCAGTTGGAGTATTGTGTCATGGAGAGAGGGATGGTTGAATCCGTTATACTCTTTTCTTTTATGTTTCTTTTCAATTGAAAAAACCTTCGCCTCATGTTAAATATTTTAATTCCCTGATGAGCAACAAATCAACACACATCTAAAGGAACACAATGACTTAAAAGGTTAACTATTAAATAATAATAGATACATCCTTGGTATGGTTTGGAAATGATCCAATATCATACAATCCAGTAAGAAAACAATCCTTGGATTACAATGAGTAGGATATAAACTTACACTCATGTAGCACTACGAAACAATCCCACTAGTGCATGTGCACACTATTAACATAATAGGGTAATAAAATTGATTTTTAACAACTCATGTTACCTGCAATTCTTTTCAGTTTAACAAATTTTTTCAATTGAAGTAAAATTCATCAATTCCTTACCTAGAATAAAGGTAAGAACCTCAAAGGAATTTGATAAAGAAATCAGCCTGAATGACAAGTCTGGTTTTCCCAATCAGATTCCCTAAGTACAATTATTTCAATACAATTATTCACGTCTAGTTTTCCTGATAGAATTTAATACAAATGAATCGGAACTGCTTCAATTTAGAATAAAATACTTCCTCAATCTGAAAAACCCAATATGAAGATACCCTAGTATGGAAATCCTAAAGCCGATTAATTCAGCCCAATACCAAAATCAACCAAATACAATTGACAAGTTAAATATGATGATTCACTAAATACGATAAATCCTAAATACAATGATCATCCAAATACAATCATTGCAATCTTGCCTCTTCTCTTTCACTTCTTCCCCGTCGAATTGTATTCAATATAAAACAAAATTGTGTCACTTTCTCTCTCTGAAAACTTGGTGATTCTCTCTCTAATACAATGAACAATATTTCGTCATCACCCAAGTACAATGTACTTCATGCCTTTTATAGGTGACCCAAAACATGTTTATGTGTGAATCCCAAAATGTTTCCCACTCAAACAAATTCACCCACATTTGAATTTCACCAGAAATCTCAGAGCAATTATGAATTCATCAATGCTTATCGATTCTTCTTGAAACTTCCACAATCTTTGTGCATTAGTCTTCAAACACCCATTTAAATCATCAATACGATTATAATTGATGATAAATACATGGGTATGATCATCTGAGTTTGATTATCTCATGGTGATATCTTTAAAACAAAGGTCTATACCATTTGAAAACAAATATATGAAGAAATGCATTCTTCCACAAAACACTCTTTTGTGTGAAAGACTCCCCCTTTGAAAATTCATCCATAAGTATCCTATTTTATTTTATCTTTACCCATATGATAAAACACATCATCTCTAGAAACTAACTTCATTCACCAACATGTGCTTATATCATGACTCCATTCATGACTTTGAATTCATTCAGGATCAGCTTTAGCATTGCCTGATTTCAATTGGAAAGTATTGTAACTTTCCATTAATTCCTGCTTCTTTCTTTTCATCTCAACCCAAGCATGATCCTTTCTGAATACAAATGGTCTGGATACAATCATTGTGGCATCCAGCCTTTTTAATACAAAACATTTCATTACATTTTACAAACAGAGGATCTTTAAAGTCTAGTGTCTTGGAAATTGGGAACATAATACATGAAAAAAACATAAAACATTCTTTTAAACCACTTTTAGGGATTTATCATAGGTTTATCCTATGGAAAAATACTGCATATCATATCTTGGAGACATAAATCAAAGGAAAGGGTGAGCAGAAGGCTCAGTAAGGGTAAACAAGGGAATCAGTTTACTTGTGTTAACAATAAGAACTTGAATAACAACATAAAGACATGAGAAATGGAAGTGTAGGAATATCATAATTCAAATAACATGGAACATAACATGAATATTTGGCTTCAAAATTTCATTTAGACATTCATGAACATATCACTAAGGTCCATCCCCAAGGCTTCATAAAAATTACTAGGGTTATTCACCAAGGTATCGTGAAACTTGTCATATCTACAGATTAATTCTTTACCCAATGCATTGGAGAGATATCAGGGATCAACCTTAATATGTCTTTACTTACATGTGATCCACATATATCATAATCAATCATTTCATAAATAACCCATATAGAATAAAATAAATGGGTTTCATTTCAAAATCATGACGTTTTAAAAGCTCTTAAAAATAAGATCATTATATCCTTTATAACCCATGGAAATGGAGTGAGGGTTATATGTATGTCAATTCCAGAATCAAATATATCATCTTTATATATTTATTAACACCCATAGAAATTAAATAGTTCTAGTTATTCACCTAAATAAACAAAGGAATTTATTGAGAGAAAGAGATATAAATTTTGAGACGAAATTTCTACAGCATAATGGCTATATAACATGGTTTTAGAAAACATTGAAAAGAGAAATGAAAAGGGTAACCTACTCATAAATAATTCATAATACAGTTTGGGTACTTAATAAGATCATGATATGGATATTTGAATGACATGCCACATGAAAAGGAAACATGAAAGAAAAGAGAAGATGCGGTTTCTTTTACGAGAAATTCGGCAGCCTAACGACATCAATTAAAAATTCAGATAACAAATTGATGAGAGAATAAAGGGCCTCTCATCATTTGTACATAAAATGGATAGTAATAAGAACATATAAGAACATACCTTCAACATAAAGGGATGGAAAATATAAGACACAACATAAAAGAAGTCATGACTAAAAAGAGGAGGGTGAAAGAATCTCTAACCTTGAAGAGTAACTTCGAAAGCTTGATGTTTGGGACCTTGGGAGGCTTGAGGAGACTATAACTTAGTTGAGGAGGATTTTGAAATTAAATTAATGAGGGAATGTCTTGGTATTTATATGAGAAGTGAGGGGACAAGTCATTAATGGTCAAGGGACACCTCATCGGTGGTATTGGAAAAACCGGGGGCTTTCCCATGGTATTTACCACATGGGACACCACATAACTTATCTTACTATTTATAAGTCGACCAGAATGATTACATAATTACTACATCCTTAATTATGTCATTAAACACCCGAAACTAAAAACTGTATTTTCACTATTCACCCAAAATTCATTTTTTTCAGAAAAATCCCCAAAAATCACCTTAACCTAATATCGATTCTCTTAATTCAAAAATGGACTGAATTTTATAGAAACATTTTTATAAATATTTTTAATTTAATTTTTACATAAAAAACTCTATTCACCTGAAAAAACTAACACTTGAATAATAATTTCTAAAATAGTTATTTACCTATTTTATTGAATCACATTACTTAATCAAGGTGCCTAAATTATATCAATACTTTCTTAAGTGAGGTTAATTAATCCATTTGGTCACATTACTAATCATAAGTGTAAAATCACTATTCATAATTTACTATTCATCAAAAATTAAGTTGATCTTATTAGACTCTAAATTTCTTACTGAACACAACTGTAGAAGACCATTCTTTGAAAATAATTACACATTATTAATTATTTATGATTTACATAAATATTTTAAAATATCCCTTTTTTTCTAAACATCAACAACATACATCCTATATTTATCCGAACATTTGAAAATTCACAACTTCACCATAAGAAGAAATCATAATTTTATTTATCTCAAAGGATTACAAAAGGCAGTTGAGGTCTCGTTACATAGCCCCTTATAACACCAGTATAGGACCTAAGTGTAAGGTGTGATAAGGTGATAGAATCTTGGGGCGGCTCGGCCAACATTGCCCCAATGGGTATTTCTATCATCTTGAACTTCTCGCGAAGGAGGTTTCGTTCCAGCTTCACACGATGGAGTTCAGCATGGGTTTGGTCCAGATCAAATCCCAATAGTGCTACCTCCTTCCTGAATTTTTTCAAATGGTATTCGATTGGCCCGAGACTGCTGGATGGGGCCATCGAATCTTCTTTCTGTATTAACCAAGATCACTTATATTTATAGAAAATAATTGTAACATTTAGTTTACAATGGTCATATTGACCAACGGTCATATAAGTGTAGAAACCCAACAGTCTCATTTTAATTATACTCATTTTATTAAATGAAATAGTTTTGTTGAGTATAAAATAAAATAACACAAAAAATTTAGGAAACAAAAATTATTAAAAAGTTCAGGTCATTACATTCTTCCCCCATTAATAAATTTCATCCCCGAAATTTTTAACTCGTACCCTAAGAGGTGAAAAGGTGCGGGTACTTCTGCCTCATAGACTCCTATGGTTCCCACGTGGCTTCTTCATATTTTTGGTTCCTCCACAACTCCTTAATGAGTTGGGTTTTCTTGTTGCGTAGAACCTTGTATCTATGATCCAAGATCTCCACCGGCTACTCCTCATAAGAGAGGTCATGTTCCAGTTGTCCCCCCTATAGGTTTAGTAAATGTGAAGGGTCAGGTATGTACTTCCTCAAGAGGGATATCTGGAATACATCATGAACTTGTGCTAGATTTGGAGGAATTGCAAGCTGATAGGCCACTGCTCCCACGCGATCAAGGATTTCATAGGGGGAAATGTACCTAGGGCTGAGCTTACCCTTCTTCCCAAACCTCATGACTCTCTTCCAATGTGAAATTTGAAGAAATACCTTGTCATCGACATCAAACTCCAAGTCCCTTTGATGGTTGTCGGAACAGCTCTTTTGTCGACTCTGAGCAGCATTAATGTGTTGTTGGATGGCATGGACTTTTTCTGTCATCTCTTATACAAGATCAGTCCTAAGAAGCTTTCTCTCAGCAGTTTTATCCAAACAAGTAGGAGTTCTACATCGCTTCCCATATAGAGCTTCATAGGGTGCAATTTGAGTGCTCGAGTGGAAGTTGTTGTTGTAAGAGAACTCAACTAAAGGGAGATGTTGATCTCATCCACCCTTAAATTCCATTGGGCACGTTCTCAGAATGTCTTCAAGTGTTTGAATAGTCCTTTCAGATTGGACATCAGTTTGGGGGTGATAGGCCGTACTAAAATTCAATTTAGTGCTCAGAGCATGTTGAAGACTTCTCCAGAATTTTGATGTGAACATTGGTTCACGATCAGATACGATAGAAAGTGGAACTCCATGTAGCCTTACCACTTCCTTCGCGTAAATCCTGGCAATTTGATCAAGAGAGAAATCTTCCCGAATGCAGATAAATGTGCAGTCATGGTGAGATGGTCCACAATAACCCATATCACATTGTTCCCTTTGGAATTTCTCGAAAGACCAGTGACAAATTCCATAGTGATATTGTCCCACTTCCATGCTGGTATGGGTAGTGGTTGCAATACCCCTTTAGGAAGTTGTTTCTCTGCCTTCACTTGCTGACATACTAGGCACCTTGAAGTGTAGTCCTCAATCTCCCTTTTCATATTATACCGCTAATAATGATCAAGAAGATCCCTATACATTTTTTTTCTTCCAGGATGTATAGAGAAAGTAGAGCTATGAGCTTCATCCATCAGCTCCTTCTTTATTTCTAGAATATATGGAACACATAGTCTTGTATGAAATTACAGTACATGTAACGACCCAAAGTTTCATTAATGGAAAATCCCTCTTGATCTTATTAAATGTCTATTTATATAAAATGTTTTTATAAAATGTCAACTTCTTTGGTTTTATGATAATAATTTTGACCGTTACTTTTATAGTCGTTGAACAGTGATCACATGATTAGTATAAATATAGGACTTTAACAAATCCAATTTACTCAGATAAAGGAAGCGATGGCCTCATCCAGTAGAATTGCATCATACAAAGCCCATTTGTCGGAGCTCGGAAAAGAGGTGGCATCTTTGGGATTCTCCCTTGACCAAGCCCAAGATGAGCTTCATCATGTCAAGCTTGAACGTGACCGTCTACGGGAAAAGTGGAAGTTGATAGAGATTACCACTCGAGCGATGTTATCCGAGCCACCCCAAGAGTCTGTCACCATCTCACACCTTACCCTTAGGTATTATGTGTCTATTTTAATGGGTTATGTAACAAATAAGTAGTACTATGTTCATGTACATTATTTTTGTAGATATTAATAAATATAATTTCTAGTCATTTTTGATACATTGTAAATAGTTTTAAAAGTACAAATGGTGTTTTTAGTTATTATTTAATTATGAAATCTATTTTATTAAATTAATAGATTTTTGAATTAAATAATATTTTAATAAAATAATATTATTATTGTTAAATTAATTTTTATTAAATATAAATGATCTTATAATTCTATTAATGCAATTAAAAATTTTATTAAGGTTTGAAAGCCATTTTTTTCAAAACCCGTGAATTTTCGATAAATGTCGGTTATTATTTTAAAAGAGAAAATTAACATATTTAGAAAATTATTTTGCTAAAATAAATGTCATTTCTGGAATCAGGATGTCAAAATTATCCAATGGTGAATTTTTCATAATTTTCTGAGACAGTCAAATTTTTGGGTAAAAATTAAATACTCTTTAAATATATAATGTGTTTTATGACATCATAATGACCCAATAGTGATGTAATAAAATACTATAATCTTTATATTCGGCCAATATATGTTTTACCATTAAAATAATGTGATTTTGGGTTTGTTTGACTTACTTTTCAAAGCATTAATGGACCCCTCAAGACTTATTCAACACCTTGCCTTTTTAAATTAACTTTCATGGGAGTGTGACTCACCTCCACATAAGCAACCCTAATATTTTAAGAATTTCGGACTTTGGCCTCATAAAATATTTTTTTCCTCTTCCCTTTGCCAAAAACCATGGGAAAAAACCATGGGATTGTTTGTGGTTTGGATTAATTTAATATAAGGGGTCCCAAACCTAAATAATAAAGAATTCTCTCACATTTCCTATATAACCCCACCCAAGCTCCCACTTCATCCTCACTCAAAACCTTTTGAGTTTGTCCAACCTCTACCCTACTCTCTCTATAATCCTCCCAAGGTGCACCAAGCTCCCAATAATCCTCTCACAAGCCTCTCTCTAGCCTTTGGAAGCACACTTCCAAGTAAGGGTTATTTTCTTACTTTCTCATTTTTGTCTATTTTCATTAAGTTGTATTGCCCTTTTAATTTCAATTATGAATGTTGGGGTATGGTTTCTCACCTCCCCTATACTGCCCTCTTATTTTTTTGAATTATTGGAGACCCCTTTCTCTCTCATTAAATGCCTCCCATGTACACCCGTTACTATGCCGAAATTCTGAAAGGAATTCTCTCTCTTCTTTTACATTCAAGCAATAATTTTGTATCATGAATCTAAATTCCATTAAAATTGTTGGGAAATGTATATATATGAACTCCTTACTGTTCATTACATGTAAATATTATGAGTAACCCCTTTCTATCTCATCAACCATTTTTATGAATTCTTATGTCACGTTGTTACGCTACCGAAATCGCACCGATTTTCTAAGCCAATGCCATTTTGTAGTGGATACCATGCCCATTTCTCCATCAAGGGTATCCAACTTTATGAACCTTTAATTATTGATTACAAAGTTTCATGTATTAATTCCACATTCCTTTATCATGGAATAAATGATTATGTTTTATGAATCCATGTTTTATGATCCATGTGGCACACTTATGCATGAAATGAAATGTTTAAGAAGGGTGCACCCTTATAGCGCTCCAATGCATTGGGTAAAGTATAGTATCATGATACGTCATGTGAAATGAGTGTTGACTCATGCTAATTCAAGTGAAACGAGGGTTTACTCGTGCTTTATTTGCAATGAGGTTTTACTCATGCTCCATGTTCAATGAGCCTTGGATCATGCTAATTCCATATTAAGTGTTGTTTCCACATTCCCATGTTATGATTATCATGCTTTATCATGCCTTTATGTTCATGTTTCTCTTGTGCTCTATTTATATGCCTATTGTCTAACATGTATTGTACTCCTCATGTTATTACATGTGTATTCCCTTACTGGGCTTTATAGATCACCATTTTCTTATGCATGTCCTCAGGTTATCCCATGCAATGCTAAGTATGAGGGAATGTAGTGGTCATGTAAAGGAAGTTTTCAATAAAGATGTTGTATTTCATGTTCCAAGTTTTTATGTAATGATCCTAAGCCCCAAAGACACTAAACCTCTCAATATTCTTGTTGTATCAAGAGAAGTTTTATGTAATAAATTATGTTTAAGTTTTTAATAAAAGCAGGGTTGTCATAGTACACCTTCTTGATTAATATGGAACTCAGGAAACTTCCCATCCTTTATAGCCTCAAACTTTTTCTGCAACAAAGGATCTTCTTTCTATGCTTTCTTGATCTTCTCTAGTAATTATGGTTGATAAATAATTTGGGTTAGGGTTAATTATGTCCCTTACCTTATAATTCCTATGTCCAACTTTACTAGGTCATTGATCAATGGATCTCTTTGAATCCGCATCATGGAAAGAATAATTGGGTCTTTCTTTCTTAATCCATCAACGACTTTGTTTTCTCTTCCAGGATGATAATGAATTGAACAATCATATTCTTTAAGAAGTTCCAACCATCTCCTTTGTCTCATCCTCAATTCCTTTTGTGTGAAAATATACTTCAAACTTTGATGGTCTGTGTATATATCACATTTCTCCCCATAAAGATAGTGCCTCCATATCTTCAAAGAAAAAACAACCGCAGCCATCTCCAGATCATGCGTAGGATAACGAATCCAAGCCCTTCAAAGAAAAAACAACTGCAACCATCTCCATATCAAGATGCATAAGCAATGACCTTTTCATTTTTCATGAGGACGCACCCAATCCCTTTTAGAGATGCATCAGTAAAAATAACGAACCCTTCTCCACTTGAGGGAAGAGTTAACACGAGTACAATAACCAATCTCTTCTTCAACTCTTGGAATATTTCCTCACACTCCTTTATCCAGATGAACTTAACCCCTTTTCAAGTTAACCTGGTGAATGGATTAGAAAGTCGTGAAAAGATTTTCAAAAACCTCCTATAATATCCTGTTAATCCAAGAAAACTAAGAATCTTAGTTATTGTTGTAGTTTGAGGCAACTCCTCTAAAAAAATTCTTTGCAGGGTCAATTACGATTCCTTCATTGGTTACAATGTGCCCCAAGAAGGAAACTTGTTGTAACCAAAATTCACATTTTCTGAACTTCCCAAAAATCCTCTCCTTCTGTAGATTTTGAAAAATATCCATTAGATGATCCCCATGCTCCTTGAGACTTTTGGAATATATCATAATATCATCAATAAAAACTTCCACAAAGTTATCAAGGTAGTACTTAAAGACTCTATTCATCATATCCATAAAAATATCTGGTGCATTAGTCAATCCTAAGGGAATAACAACAAACTCATAATGCCCATATCTTGATCGGAAGGCAGTTTTTGGAATATCTTCTTTCTTCACTCTCAATTGATGATAACCAGATCGAAGATCAATCTTAGAGAAGAATTGAGCCCCATGAAGTTGGTCAAATAAGTCATCAATTCTTAGAAGAGGGTATTTTTTCTTTACTGTGATCTCATTCAGATCTCTATAATCAATGAATAGCCACATCGATTCATCCTTCTTCTTCACAAAGAGAACAGGTTCTCCCCAAGGAGACACACTTGGTCGGATAAAACCCTTCCCCAAAAGATATTGGAGTTGTTTCCTTAATTCCTCCAGCTCCACATTTGACATCCTATATGGGGTCTTTGATATCGGATGATATCTAGGTATGAGTTCAATGGAGAAATCTACCTCTCTTTATAGGGGAGGTCCAGGAAACTCCTCAAAAAATACATCAACGTATTCCTGGACAATGGGGACATTTTCTATCCTCAAAATCTCATTTCCTTCTTCTTCTTCACCAATCAATTACATAAAGAAAGATGTAGGAGGTTCTTCTAGACAAGGGTCAGTTTGAGATATCTCTCCTTGGAAGATAAATGTAGCATTTCCATTCAAGACTTCTGAGATTTCCTTGCATCTACATTTGATTTTAGCAATATACTTTGAGATCCAGTACATCCCTAGTATAATGTCGTATTCCAGCATAGGAATGATTACTACATTTTCGATAAGATTTTTCTCACTAAAGTAAATACTAGAGTTTCTAAACACTGATGATTCTTGGATAATCCCACCAGGAGTCCTGACTGATAACTATGCTTTTCGAAAATTGGGGGCTGATTCTAAATTCTTTGAAAACTTGGAGGAAATAAAGGAATGCATAGAACCAGAATCAAACAAATTAATTGTTAGCTTTGAGAGAACAACAAGAGTACCTACTACCACATCATTCGGAGCTTTGAATTCAGCTGTCGTGATATCAAAAGCATGGCCTTGATCCCTTGGCCTTTTCTGAGGATGATGGTGGTTCCCCTCCACTGCCCTCAGATTTGGACAGTGATTGGATAAGTTCCCACGTTGTCCACACTTAAAGCATTGGACATCAGGTAGGCCTACACCATATTACCCTTTTCATTTGGGTTTGGAAGTTGAGGTTTCACCTAACTATGACCATTCCTCGTAATATGGTCATCTCTTCTACACTTGTAGCATTTCCCTCTAACGATCAGGAAGTTCCCCAAATGTTTCTTCCCACATTTATTACATGTGGGATATTTCACTTTCTTGCCTCCTCTTCCCTGGTCAAAGGTCCTCCCTAAGCTGGGCTCCATTGATCTCTTCTTGTCATTTGATTTATGAGACTACTGTGTCTCACCAAACTCTAGCTCAACTTTCATCGCACTCCGCATCTCCTCATAGTTGTCATAGTCTCAGTTGGCTAGATTCTTCCGCAGATGAGGTCTTAGTCCACCGAAGAATCTATCAACCTTACCATTTGGATCCATGAAAAGGCTAGAGGTATATCATGAATTTCAGGTGAATTTCATCTCATAGATTCTAACAGATTTGTTCTCCTTCTGCTTTAGTTTGAGAAACTCATTCTTCATCCTTGTTCTCATGGAACGAGGGAAATACTTACTGAAAAGATCCCTTTAAACTCTTCCAACTCTATAGCTTCAACTTCCACTCTTGTCCTTGTGTTTTTAATCAGTTCTCACCACTGATCATCTTCTCCTTCTAAGTGATAGACAGTCAGGGTGACCTTCTCTTGCTCTGAACAACGGAGCACATAAAAGATCTTCTCGATGGAGCTAATCCACTGCTCATAAATCAATGGGTCTGTCGATCAACTGAAGTTTGGTGTTCTTTAACACATAAAGGACTCAAAAAAATGTTGTTCCCTTCACGGTGATATCGGTCTCTTAGCTTGATTCAAGTTATTTCCCATAACTTGAGTCGATTGGTTCATCATTCGCATGAATGTTTCCATTCTGACTTCCATCGAAGGGTCATCAGCGCATGGTTCATTGTGGTAACCATTTGCACAGTTCCTCATATTTCCCACCATTTTGTAAAATAATAAAATCTTAGTGAGAAACTTATTTCATTTACGAATCTTTAAACTATATGTCTTAAAACTTCATACTTGAACAATTACATTTCTCTATAATTCCTTCATAATGATTCATAAAAAGATTACGATTAACCAAACATATCCCCCGAGAGTGTCGTAACCAAGAGTGTATCAAGGCCCGTTCTTATGTACCAGGATACCCCGGGTCAAGCCCAAAACTCCTTGTCTGAGTTTTCACTCCAAGGTACCTTTGTTCCAGAGCCTCCCCTACCTGCTCGTATCTAGATAGGGATGTATTTTCTTGATAAACCACTTACTCAATACTCACCAAAATACCATGAATTTTTACTATATTTAAAATTTTCTATAGGATTCTTCATAAAATTTTCATATCCTAATTTCCATAAATAATGAAACTATCCTTTGATACCAACTATGGAATCTCACCTTTTTAATACATAACTTTTCATTACATTTAAAAACATAGGATCTTTAAAGTATAGTGTCTTGGAAATAGGGAACATAATACATGAAAACAACATAAATAATTCTTCTAAACCACTTTTAGGGCTTCATCATATGTTTAACCTATTTAAAACTACTGAATATCATATCTTGGAGACATACATCAAAGGAAAGGGTGAGAAGAAGGCCCAGTAAGGGTAAACAAGGGAATCAGTTTACTTGTGTTAACAATAAGAACTTTAATAACAACATAAATACATGAGCAATTGAAGTATAGGAATATAATAATGAAAAGAACTTGGGAAATAACTTGAATATGTGGCTTCAACATTTCATTTATACATTCATGAACATATCACCAAGGTCCATCCCCAAGGTGTCATAAAAATTACCAAGTTTATTCACCAAGGTATCTTGAAACTCGTCATCTCTAGAGATTAATTATTTACCCAATGCATTGAAGCACTATCAGGGTGAACCCTTAATATGTCTTTACATAAATGTGAGCCACATAGATCATAATCAAAAATTTCATAAATAACCCATAGAGAATAAAAGAAATGGTTTTCATTTCAAAATCGTGACGTTTTAAAAGCTCTTAAAAATAAGATCGTCATATCCTTTATAACCCATGGAAAGGGAGTGAGGGTTATATGTATATCAATTCCAGAATCAAATATATCATATTTATATATTTATGAACACCCATATAGATTAACTAGGTCTGGGTTTCACATAAATAAATGAGGTAATTTCTTGAGATAAAGAGATAGAAATTTTGAGATGAAATTTATGCAGCATAACGGCTATATAACATGGTTTTAGAAAACCTTCAAAAGAGAGAGGAAAAGGGTCACCCACTCATAAATAGTTCATAATACAGTATGGGTGATGAAAAAGATCATGATATGGATATTTGAATGACATACCACATGAAAAGGAAACATGAAACAAAAGAGAAGATGTGATTTCTTTTACGAGAAATTCAGCAGCCTAACGGCGTAATTTAAAAATTCAGAAAACAAATTGATGAGAGAAGAAAGGGTCTCTCGTAATTTGGACATAAAATGGAAAGTAATAAGAACATATTAGAACATACCCTAAACATAAATAGATGGATAATATAAGACACAACATAAAGGAAGTCCTGACTTAAAAAAGGAGGGTGAAAGAATCCCTTACCTTGAAGAGTAACTTCGAAAGCTTGATGTTTGGGACCTTGGGAGGCTTGAGGAAACCATGGGAGGTAAGGAGAACAGAAAATAGTTGAGGAGGATTTGGAAATTAAATGAATGAGGTAATGGCTTGATATTTATAGGAGAAGTGAGGGGACAAGTCATTAATGGCCAGGGGACACCTCATCGGTGGTATTGGCAAAACCATGGGCTTTCCCATGGTATTTTACCATGGTATTGTCCACTTGGGACACCTCATACCTTATATTACTATTAATAAGTCTACCAGAATGATTACATAATTATTACATCCTGAATGATGTCATTAAACACCCGAAACTAAAAACTGTATTTTCACTATTCACCGAAAATTCATTTTTTTCCAAAAAATCCCCAAAAATCGCCTTAACCTAATATCGATGATCTGAATTCAAAAATGAACTCCATTTTATAAAAATATTTTTATAAATATTTTTAATTTAATTTTTAAATAAAAAACACTATTCACCTGAAAAAACTAATACTTGACTAATAATTTCTGAAATAGTTATTTACATATTTTATTGAATCCCATTACTTAATAAAGGTGCCTAAATTATATCAATAATTTCTTAAGTTAGGTTACTTAATAAATTTGGTCACATTACTAATCATAAGCATAAAATCACTATTCATAATTTACTATTCACCAAAAATTAAGTTGATCTTATTAGACTCTAAATTTCTTACTGAACACAATTATAGAAGACCATTTTCTAAAAATAATTACAAATTATTAATTATTTGAGGTTTACATAAATATTTTAAAATATCTCTTTTTCTAAAAATCAATAACATACATACATCCTATATTTTTCCAGACATTTTAGAATTCACAACCTCACCATAAGAAGAAATCATAATTTTATTTATCTAAAAGGATTACAGAAGGCAGTTACGGTCTCGTTATATAGCCCCTTATAACATCAGCATATGACCTAAGTATAAGGTGTGATAAGGTGATAGAATCTTGGGGCGGCTTAGCCAACATTGCTCGAGTGGTGATTTCTATCAGCTTGAACTTCTCATGAAGGCGATTCTGTTCCAGCTTCACACAATGAAGTTCAGCTTGGGTTTGGTTTAGAGCAAAGCCCAATGTTTCTACCTCATTCCCGAGTTCCATCAGATGGGTTTCAATCGGCCCGAGACTACTGGATGGGGGCATTGAATCTTCTTTCTATATTAACCAAGATCACTTGTATTTATAGAAAATAATTGTAACATTTAGTTTACAACGGTCATATTGACCAATGTTCATATAATAGTCAAAATCCAATAGTCTCATTTCAATTATACTCATTTTATTAAATGAAATAGTTTTTTTGAGTATAAAATAATATAACACACAAAATTTAGGAAACAAAAATTATTAAAAAATTTGGGTCGTTACATTCTTCTCCCATTAAGAAATTTTGTCCCCAAAATTTTTAACTCGTAACCTTAGAGTAGAAATGGTGTGGGTACTTCTGCCTCATAGACTCCTCTGGTTCCCATGTGGCTTCTTCATATTTGTGTTTCCTCCACAACACCTTAACATGGTGGGTAGTCTTGTTGCGTAGAACCTTGTCTCTATGATCCAAGATCTCCACCGGCTGCTCCTCATAAGAGACGTCTTGTTCCAGTTGTACCACCTCTAGGTTTAGTACATGTGAAGGGTCAGTTATTTACTTCCTCAAGAGGGATACGTGGAAGACATCATGAACTTGTGCTAGATTTGGAGGAAGTGCAAGCTGATAGTCCACTGCTCCCATGCGATCAAGGATTTCATAGGGGACAATGTACATAGGGATGAGCTTCCCTTTCTTCCCAAACCTCATGACTCTCTTCCAAGGTGAAATTCCAAGAAATACCTTGTCACCGACATCAAACTCTTAGTCCCTTTGATGGTTTTTTTCATAGATCTTTTACTGAATCTGAGCAGCCTTAATGTGTTGTTGGATGGCATGGACTTTTTATGTCATCTCTTGCACAAGATCAGGCCCAAGAAGCTTTCACTCACCAGCTTCATGTGAACAAGTAGTAGTTCTATATCACTTCCCATATAGAGCTTCATAGGGTTCCATTTTAATGCTCAAGTGGATGTTGTTCTTGTAAGAGAACTCAACTAAAGGGAGATGTTGATCCCATCCACCCTTAAATTCCATTGAGAATGTTCTCAACATGTCATCGAGTGTTTGAATAGTCTTTTTATATGGGACATCAGTTTGGGGGTGATATATCATACTTAAATTCAATTCAGTGCTCATATAATGTTGAAGACTTCTCCATAATTTTGATGTGAACCTTGGGTTATGATCAGATACGATAGAACGTGTAACTCCATGTAGCCTTACCACTTCCTTCACATAAATCCTAGCAATTTGATCAAGAGATAAATCTTCCCGAATGGAGATAAAATGGGCAGTGTTGGTGAGACGGTCCACAATAACCCATATCTCATTTTTTCCTTTGGAATTTCTTGGAAGACCAGTGACAAAGTCCATAGTGATATTGTCCCACTTCCATGTTGGTATGGGTAGTGGTTACAATACCCCTTTAGTAAGTTGTCACTCTGCCTTCACTTGCTGACATACTAGGCACCTTGAAGTGTAGTCAGCAATCTTCATTTTCATATTATCCCACCAATAATGATCACGAAGGTCCCTATATATTTTTGTGCTTCTAGGATTTATAGAGAATGTAGAGCTATGAGCTTCATCCATCATCTCCTTCTTTATTTCTGGAATATATGGAACACATATTCTTGTATGAAATTTTAGTACACCTTCTTGATCAATATTGAATTGAGGAAACTTCCCATCCTTTATAGCCTCAAACTTTTTCTGCAACAAAGGATCTTATTTCCATTATTTCTTGATCTTCTCTAGTAATGGTGGTTGAGAAATCATTTGGGTTAGGGTTGATGATGTCCCTTCCCTTATAATTCCTATGTCCAACTTTACTAGGTCATTAATCAATGGATCTCTTTGAATCTGTATCATGGAAAGAACAACTGGGTCTTTCCTGCTTAATGCATCAGTGACTTTGTTTTCTCTTTTGGGATGATAATGAATTGAACAATCATAGTCTTTAAGAAGTTCTAACCATCTCATTTGTCTCATGTTCAATTCATTTTGTGTGAAAATATACTTCAAACTTTGATGGTCTTTGTATATATCACATTTCTACTCATAAAGATAGTGCCTCCATATATTCATAGAAAAAATGACCGCAGCTAGCTCCAGATCATGCGTACAATAATTCTGCTCATGAGTCTTCAACTATTGAGATGCATAATCAATGGCCTTGTCATTTTCCATGAGGACAAACCCAATCCCTTTTAGAGATGCATCACTAAAAATAACGAATCCTTCTCCACTTGAGGGCAGAGTTAACATGGGTTCAGTAACAAATCTCTTCTTCATCTCTTGGAATCTTTCCTCACAATCCTTTGTCCAGATGAACTAGACCTCTTTTTGAGTTAACTTGGTTAATGGATTAGAAATTCATGAAAAGTTTTTCACAAACCTCCTATAATATCCTGCTAATCCAAGAAAGCTAAAAATATCAGTTATTGTTGTAGTTTGAGGCCACTCTTATACAAATTTTGTCTTTGCAGGGTCAACTGTGATTCCTTCATTGGTTACAATGTTCCCCAAGAAAGAAACTTGTTGTAACCAAAATTCACATTTGCTGAACTTTCCAAAAATCCTCTCTTTCCATAGAGTTTGAAAAATATCCCTTAGATGGTCCTCATGCTCCTCATGACTTTTGGAATATATCAGAATATCATCAATAAAAACTACCACAAAGTTATCAAGGTAGTCCTTAAAGACTCTATTCATTAGATCCATAAAAATAGCAGATGCATTAGTCATTCTTAAGGGAATAACAACAAACTCATAAGGCCCATATCTTGATTGGAAGGCAGTTTTTGGAATATCTTTTTTCTTCACCCTCAATTGATGATAACCAGATCGAAGATCAATCTTATAGAAGAATTAATACCCACAAAGTTAGTCAAATAAGTCATCAATTCTTGGAAGAGGGTATTTTTTTCTTTTTTGTGATCTCGTTCAAATCTCTATAATCAATTCATAGCCACATCGATCCATCTTTCTTCTTCACAAAGAGAACAGGTTCTCCCCAAGGAGACACACTTGGTTGGATAAAACCCTTCCCCAAAAGATCTTGGAGTTGTTTCTTTAATTCCTCCACCTCCACATTTTCTATCCTATATGGGGTCTTTGATATCGGATGAGATCCAGGTACGAGTTCAATGGATAACTCTACCTCTCTTTCTGGGGGAGGTCCAGGCAACTACTCAGGAAATAAATCAACGTATTCCTATACGACGGGGACATTTTCAATCCTAAAACTCTCATTTCCTTCTTCTTTTTCACTGATCAATTCCATAATGAATGATATAGGAGGTTCTTATAAACAAATATCGAGTTGAGATATCTCTCCTTAGAAGATAACTGTAGATTTTCCACTCAAGACTACTGAGATTTACTTACTTCTACATTTGATTTTAGCATTATACTTTGAGAGCCAGTCCATCCCTAGTATAATGTCGAATTCCAGCATGGGAATGACTACTAAATTTGTGATAATATTGTTCTCACTAAAGTAAATACTAGAGTTTCTAAACACTAATGATTCTTGGATAATCCCACCAGGAGTCTGGACTGATAACTCTACTTTTAGAAAATTGAGGTTTGATTCTAAATTATTTGCAAACTTGGAGGAAATAAAGGAATGCGTAGAACCAGAATCAAAAAAAGTACTTACTATCTTTGAGAGAACAACAAGAGTACGTGCTACCACATCATTCGGAGCATTGAATTTAGATGTCATGATAGAAAAATCATGTCATTGATCCCCTGGACTTTGCTGAGGCTGATGGTGGTTCCCCTCCACTGCCCTTAGATTTGGATAGTGATTGGAAAATACCCATGTTGTCCACACTTAAAGAAATGGACATCAGGTAGGGTCTACACCATCTTCCCCTTTTAATTTGTGTTTGGAAGTTGAGGTTTCACCTCACTATTACAATTCCTCACAATATGGTCATCTCTTCTACACTTGTATCATTTGTCGCTCCCAATCAGGCAGTTCCCCGTATGCTTCTTCCCACATTTATTACACGTGAGATATTTCACTTTCTTGCCTCCTCTTCCCTAATCAAAGGTCCTCCCTAAGCTGGGATCCATTGATCTCTTCATGTCGTTTGATTTATGAGACAACTGTCTCATCAAACTCCAGCTCGACTTTCGTCGCACTCTGCAGTATCTCCTCATAGCTGTCATAGTCTCAGTTGGCTAGATTCTTCCACAGATGAGGTCTTAGTACATGGAAGAATCTATCAACCTTACCATTTTTATCCATGACAAATCTAGAGGTATATCGTGAAATTTAGGTGAAGTTCATCTCATAGCTTCCGACCGATTCGTTCTCCTTCTTCTTTAGTTATAGAAACTCATTCTCTATCCTTGTTCCCATGGAACTAGGGAAATACTTACTGAAAAAGATCCCTCTGAACTCTTCCCACTATATAGCTTCAACTTCCACTCTTTTCCTTGTGTTTTTAATCAGTTCCCACCACTGATCAGCTTCTCCTTCTAAGCGATAGACAGCCAGGGTGACCTTCTCTAGCTCTGAACAGCGGACCACAGAAAAGATCTTCTCAATGGAGTTGATCCCCTGATCAGAAATCAATGGGTCAGTCAATCCACTGGAGGTTGGTGGTCATTGACGCATAAAGGACTCAACAGAATTTTGTTCCCTTTGCGGTGATATTGGTATCTCAGCTTGATTCAAGTTATTTCCCATAACTTGAGTCGGTTGGTTCATCATTCTCATGAATGTTTCCATTCTGACTTCCATCAGAGGGCCATCAATGCATATTCCATTGCGGTCACCATTTGCACAGTTCCTACTATTTCCCACCATTTTCTAAAATAATAAAATCTTAGTGAGAAACTTATTTCATTTACGAATATTTTAACTATATGTCTTAAGACTTCATGCTTAAACAATTATATTTCTCTATAATTCCTTCATAATGATTCATAAAAAGCTTATGATTAACCAAACATATCCCTAGAGAGTGTCATAACCAAGAGTGTATCAAGGCCTATTGTTATGTACCAGGATACCCCGGGTCAAGCCCGAAACTCCTTGTCGGAGTTTTCACTCCTAGGTACCTCTATGCCAGAGCTGACTCTAACTGCTTGTATCCAGACAGGGATGTGTTTTCTTGATAAACTACTTACTCAATACTCACCAAAATACCAGGAAGTTTTTCTATATTTAAAAATTTCTATAGGATTATTCCTAAAGTTTTAATATCCTAATTTCCAAAAATAACTAAACTATCCTTTGATACCAAATATGGCATCCCGCCTTTTTAATACATAACATTTCATTACATTTCACAAAAAGAGGATCTTTAAAGTCTAGTGTCTTGGAAATCAGTAACATAATACATGAAAAAAACATAAAAAATTCTTCTAAACCACTTTTAGGGTTTCATCATAGGTTCAAACTATGTACAACTACTACATCTCATATCCTGGAGACATACATCAAAGGAAATGGTGAGTAGAAGGCCCAGTAAGGGTAAACAAGGGAATTAGTTTACTTGTGTTAACAATAAGAACTTGAATAACAACATAAAGACATGAGAAATGGAAGTATAGGCATATCATAATGAAAAAACATGGAACATAACTTGAATATGTGGCTTCAAAATTTCATTTAGACATTCATGAACATATCACCAAGGTCCATCCCCAAGGTGTCATAAAAATTACCAAGGTTATTCACCAAGGTATCTTGAAACTTGTAATCTCTAGAGATTAATTCTTTACCCAATGCATTAGAGTGCTATCAGGGCGCACCCATAATATGTATTTACTTACATGTGATCCACATATATCATAATCAAAAATTTCATAAATAACCCATATAGAATAAAAGAAATGGGTTTCATTTCAAAATTGTGACGTTTTAAAAGCTCTTAAAAATAAGATCATTATATCTGTTATAACCCATGGAAAGGGAGTGAGGGTTATATGTATGTCAATTAAAGAATAAAATATATCATCTTTATATATTTATGAACACCCATAGAAATGAAATAGTTTTGGGTATTCAAATAAATAAACAAGGGAATTTTTTGAGAGAAATAGATAGAAATTTTGAGATGAAATTTCTGCAGCATAACGACTATATAACATGGTTTTAGAAAACACTGAAAAGAGAGGGGAAAAGGGTCACCCACTCATAAATTATTAATAATACAATATGGTTACTGAATAAGATCATGATATGGATATTTTAATTACATACCACATGAAAAGGAAACATGAAAGAAAATAGAAGATGCGATTTCTTTTACGAGAAATTCGGCAGCCTAACGGCGTCACATAAAAATTCAGAAAACAAATTTAGGAGAGAAGAAAGGGTCTCTCATCATTTGGACATAAAATGGAAAGTAATAAGAACATATAAGAACATTCCCTAAACATAAATTTATGGAAAATATAAGACACGACATAAAGGAAGTCATGACTTAAAAGAGGAGGGTGAAAGAATCCCTTACCTTGAAGAGTAACTTCAAAAGCTTGATGTTCGGGACCTTGGGAGGCTTGAGGGAACCTTGGGAGAACTCCTTGAAAGGTAAGGAGACCAGAACTTCGTTGAGGAGTATTTTGAAATGAAATAAATGAGGTAATGGCTTGGTATTTATAGGAGAAGTGAGGGGACAAGTCATTAATGTCCAAGGGACACCTCGTCGGTGGTATTGGAAAAACCATGGGCTTTCCCATGGTATTTTCCCATGGTATTGTCTACTTGGGACACCTCATACCTTATCTTACTATTCATAAGTCTACCAGAATGATTACAAAATTATTACATCCTTAATGATGTCATTAAACACCCAAAACTAAAAACTGTATTTTCACTATTCACCGAAAATTCATTTTTTTCGGACAAATCCCCAAAAATCACCTTAACCTAATATCGATTCTCTAAATTTAAAAATGAATTAAATTTTATAAATATAATTTTATAAATATTTTTAATTCAATTTTTAAATAAAAAACACTATTCTCCCTAAAAACTAATACTTGACTAATAATTTCTGAAACAGTTATTTACATATTTTATTGAATCACATTACTTAATCAAGTTGCATAAATTATATAAAGAATTTCTTAAGTGAGGTTACTTAATCCATTTGGTCACATTACTAATCATAAGGGTAAAATCACTATTCATAATTTACTATTCACCAAAAAATATGTTGATCTTATTAGACTCTAAATTTCTTACTGAACACAACTGTAGAAGAAATTTTTTTGAAAATCATTACACATTATTAATTATTTATGATTTACATAAATATTTTAAAATATCCCTTTTTTCTAAACATCAATAACATACATCCTATATTTATTCAGACATTTGAAAATTAAAAACTTCACTATAAGAAGAAATCACAATTTTATTTATCTAAAAGGATTACATAAGGTAGTTATGGTCTCGTTACATAGCCCCTTATAACACTAGCATAGGACCTAAGTGTAAGGTGTGCTAAGGTGATAGAATCTTGGGGTGGCTCAGCCAACATTTCCTGAGTGGTTATTTCTATTATCTTGAATGTCTCACAAAGGCAATTCTGTTCTAGCTTCACACGATGAAGTTCAGCTTGGTTTTGGTCCAGAGAAAAGCCCAATGGTGCTACCTCCTTCCTGAGTTCTGTCAGATGGTCTTCGATTGGACCGAGACTACTAGATGGGGCCATCGAATATTTTTTCTATATTAACCAAGATCACTTGTATTTATAGAGAATAATTGTAACATTTAGTTTCCAACTATCATATTGACCAACGATCATATAACAGTTGAAACCCAACAGTCTCATTTTAATTATACTCATTTTATTAAATGAAATAGTTTTGTTGAGTATAAAATAAAATAACACACAAAATTTAGGAAACAAAAATTATTAAAAAGTTCATGTCATTACAATCATCTTGAATGTGATCATTCTAGATAGGATAATTCTGGATACGATCATTTCTGGTTACAATCATTTGTTATGATTATTTTGGATACGATCATTCTGGATATGATCATTTTTGGTTACAATAATTCTTGTTATGATTTTTGGGTATGATCAAATACAGTATGAAAACAAAGATCTTCCCAGATATGATACAATACAATCTGATAAGGATGATCTGACTAGATAAAATACAAAACAATCTGAATATTATTCATTCTCAATTGGCACCATCTCTTTCCTCTTCTTATACCTGAATAAAATTGTTTTGAAAAACAATCAGTGTCTCATCTTTCATCGACATCACCTCTTCCATCGGCACCAATTTGATTGGAACCACATTCCATCAGTATCACCTTTCCCATTGGTACCACTTTTCATCAGCACCACTTTTTTACTTTCACATGGAATCCAATTTTTTTTAAAGACAATTGATATAATATGGATACGATTATTTTTAAAGACAATCGGCATCGCCTCTTCAATCTGAATATGATTGTTTTCTGATTATTTTGAAAAACAATATTTACCACTTATTTTTCTCTACCATCTAGATATGATAAATCTGAATATGATTCTTTTTTGATTGTTTTGAAAAAAAATCTGAATACAATTATTTTCTAGTTGTTTTGAAAAACCATCGGTACCACTTCTTTCTCTCTACCATCTAAATAAGATAAATCTAAATATGTACCGCTTCTTTATCTCTACCATCCAGATACGATAAATCTGAATACAATTCTTTTCTGATTTTTTTAAAAAACAATCTAAATATAATTCTTTTCTAATTGTTTTTTAAAACAATCTAAATATAATTATTTTCTTATTGTTTTGAAAAACAATCTGAATACGATGCTTTTTGATTGGCATCATCTCTTTCACTCCCATTTCCTTCTATCAATATTGCATCACAAGTTCTCAATAAAACTCATGATTTATATGATATACAAATTATAAATGAATTGTTACAATTGATTCAATTGTAGCCATAATGACTCCTATTCTCCAACAAAATAAACACCACTTTCTCATTGTATTTAGAGTGAATATGATTACCATCTACTTCATGTAAGATGTTTTCACTTTCAAATATTCTACTTATCATTAAAATAGACTTTCACACAATTGATTCAATCATAGTCATAGTGACTCTGATTCTCCTACAAAATAAACACTTCTTTCAATCCATTTCATTCTAAATTCTCATTCATCAACATCCTTTATTTCTTCATCATACCTATTGATTGAAAAAAAATACAACCAAAACACAACTTGGGTCGCACAACATATTCATCAATGCACTTACATTAACCCATTTAACACATTAAAAAAATTACAAGTATTTTCCCATTTAACATATTCATCATTTCATGTGTATTAACCTACTTATGCAATTTAAGTACAATTTATAATTCATTTAGCACAATCACTGAATTTCATCCAACCCATTCCATATTAATCCAAAAAATCCCTTTGGCCATTATCAAAGTCTGAAAAAATCTTAATATTACATCATTAGATCAACTAACATATCAACACATTCATCATGGGATCTACTTTATCACAATTCAATTATATTCTTAACATTATAATTTTTCCATGTTCGGGAATGTTGGAAAACCCCATCGGTGGCCTTAAAGCGGTCTAGTCAACCTCAATGCATCCCATGG